>OY756950.1:3685000-4912500 GCA_963580275.1 Crataegus laevigata
ACAACTGAAGAAGCTATCCCAGCAAACCAACATAGGGAAGCACATGAAGTTTCAAGTGGCTTGTCTGTGGTGCTTACGATACAAGTATGAAGCTTGGATGATGAAATGGAAACCAAAGATTCTGCTGCAGTACTGTCAACTGGGTTTTCATCAAATTCTAGTATCGGCAGAGGACACACATTGTTTCCCGGATCTTCCTGTCCTGACAATCGAAAAGGTGTCTCAACTTGAGTTTGATCAGATTCTCCCAATGGCAGAAAACACTCATTGTTTTCCGGATCATCATGTCCTGGCAACAGAAAAGTTGTCTCAACTTGATTTTCGTCTGATTCTCCTCTCGGTGGAGAACACTCCTTGTTTTCTGGACTAGCAGGTGCCTCCAAAAGAATTCCAGTTGAGAGAGAGTCCGTTGGTGAAAACTCATCTCCAGTTTCTGACGAGTTCAGGTCAATTTGAAATCCAAAATCTTTCCTATCAAATTCATTCTGTACTACCTGTTCTGTACGTTCAATTTCTGCGTCAAGCACAGAATTGAAAGCTGCGTTTAAATCAAGTACCACAGCTTTTCTTCTTTTCTTTTCTTCAAGTGGGTTCAGAATGGAATTGTAGGGGTGGCCAGTAGAGTCGCAAATTATTTTACTTGAGGAATCACTTGCCTCCACCTGAGTTGAATTATCACATCCTTCGTCAGTTCTGCCATTATGGTTCCGCCTATGCCAAGGCAACCCCTCACTAGAAGCTTCGAGCTTTTCTGATCCAGTTGTTGCTTGGAAACTCTGGGAAACTACAGCATCCAGAGAACAACCAGTAGGTACACAATTCAAGTTAATATCCTTACGAGAATTGACACTTGCAGAATCCAACACGTCTTTTGTAATGCCATGGTGTTCAATCCCTATATTGTCATTAGTCCGGATCAGATTATCTAAACTGATGTGTGGTCGGTGGACCTCTGAATTCTTAGATTCCAACTGGGAGCCATTGGTAAAGTTATCATCAAGAGAGAAGGCACTACCATGTTTTGTGCTAGATCTCAAATCATGTTTCAACTGTAACCTGTCACCATTGATCCCAGGCCTTATCATCAACGATTTAGAACCATTACCTAATGGTATGGGGGTATTAAAACAAGGGAGTGCTTGAACTGCTATTGGGAACTGTGCAAAGTCGTGTATGGGTTTTCTTACAGCAGCAATGCATGAGGGCCCTGAATTTGCCATCTCACCCTGAGGAGTACGTTGATATGGCGTGCACAAGGAAGAAGCTCCGCTTGGTCCAGATTGGCTATAACTTCCTGGTTTCTGTAGACCGAAAATTGTTCTTCCACTCCATGAATTCTGGTTACTCTGATGAAAGGGTGGAGGTTCAGCTGCCTTAAGCTCCTCATGTAATAAACTAGATGAAGGATAAAATTGATCTGCATGAGAACCTTGAGGAAAAGAATCCAAGGTTCTTTTCCTTTTCCCTGAAAGATAAACGCTTCCATTAGAAGAACATTTCCGGTGATTATAGCTATTCAAGCTGACCACAAATTATCGTAGCATTAGAAATAATTGTAAAGTATACTTATAAGAGATGCAGTTCTTTAAAAACAAAATGAAGAAACTTGAGCTTTGTTTCCACCTTGCAATAAAATTCTTACCAGCTTCATAAGTGGATGACCACTCTTGTTTCCTTTTTCTCTCTTGCAGTAGAACATTTGAGAAAACTTCAAAATCCTGTCTTTTCCAGGTGTCTTGGATAAGTTCCTTAGATAAAAACTGACAGCCTGGTATAGGAGATGTTCCTTTCTCAAGCTTATACACATAATTTAAGTCAACTGAATCTTTTTCTAATGATGCAGAAGTTGAGGTATCATCTTCAGAACCAAGAAATTGTTTTGCATCACTATTACACAAAACCTCTGGAAATCTTTTCAGACGAGAACTTGATACCTCAGGTGCTTCAGAAACCTTTCCATCTACTAAGAATCCTTCTCCTTCATCATCAATGTATGCATCGGCTGGAAGTTCGAGATCAAAATTCTTCTGAAATTTCTTGCGTTTGGATTCCAACAATTCACAGTCTCCCGAAAGGCCTTCAGTTTGAGTAGGATAAGAGCATGTCTGTATGTTCCTCCCTCGAACAAAACATGAAGGTGACTCTATATTTTCAGCAGCTGACACGGAGATTTGACTACATGCAGGGTTTACCAAAGGCAAGGAAGGGGAGTGAAGTGTTTTTTGAACATAAACAGATGAGTTCCGAGACAAAGCAGTAGTCAACCATGAAGCCTCTGTCTTCAGCTGATGTTTCTCAAATTCATTCCTTCTTATTCCATCCATTAATTCTCTTTGTCTTCCATAAAGCAGATGGAGGTCCTGAATCTGGATGGACAGAAGACATTTTGGGCACCTTTTAGTTTATAAGAACTTCTATAAAAATTTGGGAATGCCAAAGACAGTCTGGTCAGAATGAATAAACCAACTGAAGCAAAAACCAAAACAATCAAAATCCTTGTAAAACAAAGGATAGCAGCGTGGTTTTTATTGCCGCAACTCCAGTTATCGTTAATGAACCACGCTGAAGAATTAACAAGTGGTCGAAACAAAAATTGTTGTAGAAAGTGTTATGACAAAATCATTTGAATGTACTAAGCTCAGTGAAACTCAAATGCTGCATATTATTCTTGACGTGAATGGTTGACTATACCTGATTCCTAAGTATTGTGTCTTGCTTGAGCATTGTCTGCTTTAATGCCTCCTTGTAGTACCCGAAATGTTGGTCAGGAGATAAGTTATGAATCTTTTTACTATCGTTAGCAATTAAGTTATGATTTCCCAAGGCGTAATATCCTGGGAAATAGTTGTTGCACTGGACACTTGCCCCCATTTGCAGAAAATCTGCATGTAGTGCAGCACAGTTTACTTGTTAACACAATAAAGTATAACTGAGCGCAAGCGCTATCAGTTCCATCAGAAAGAAAACATGCAATGTACAGAAATCAGAATGTGTTAGTCTGCATTGTATAGATGAATTGACGAAATCTGAAAAGAACCAACCGAGACAAGCAAACATTTTAAAACTGTTAGGCTACAATGATCCCCTCTAGGGAGTCAATATGAAATCATTTAGCTCATCAAGAAGCGATTTGAGAGAAAATGCAATGCATGTTAAAGTATGTGTCTGCATTTGGAGAAAAACGGGAAACAAGGAAAATGTCATCACTCTACGAAGATTGAAAGTTGCATCTTTGAAGCGATTCGCGAACTCAAGAAAACCCATTACAGTAAAAGCCAACAGACAAGTAAAAGTGGAAACAACATTAAAAACATAGAACAAACTCAGAAATCACACACACAGAGTAAGTTTTGTCCATTTCACTAGTCAGGAGCACAAAAGATACTTTCCCTGATCCAGATTTTCTTCAGCTTATATATACTCACATGGTGGAAAGGTGAATGTAAAAGTCACAGTAAAATATATCCCACAATTCCAGGGGAACTCAGAAATCAAAGCTTAAAAAAGGCAAAAATATCAGAATAATTTAAAAAATCCAGAGAAAATTGAACCCAGAAACACAAATTACTAAAACAAAATTAATAAAAATAATTCTTTAGACAGAATGTGGTTAAAAATTCCATCCTTTTGGTTTCCCGGTTCATGGATGCATATTTTACAGATCAAGCATATGAAAATATAAAAATTAGCAAAGAAACAGAAAAGGAAAATACAACA
This sequence comes from Crataegus laevigata, assembly GCA_963580275.1. Lineage (NCBI taxonomy): Eukaryota > Viridiplantae > Streptophyta > Magnoliopsida > Rosales > Rosaceae > Crataegus > Crataegus laevigata. The sequence continues at coordinate 3,688,718 of OY756950.1, forward strand.
AATCCATCAAAGGAAACACCTTCACTAATCAAAAGAATTAAGGGAATAACCTTTACCATTAAAAACATCAACAAAAACAAAATTAAATAAAATTAAAACCCACCTGAAATTTGATGCATAGTTTCTAATCCAGCTCCTCCTCAAAAACCCATCAAGGAATCAGTCATTCCAGGACTCTGGATTCCTCTGCTGCAGAAAACACAGCAAAACAAGAACAACTCATGAATCAGGAATCAGAATAACACAGAACCCCAACAGAGCTCGAACATAAAAAAAATGTATAGGCATTTTGGAAATACCATGGAAAAAAAAGCATAAAACGATGAAGCTTCGGATCCGCTGGACCATTTTCTCTTAGAAGATTTTAGAGAGAGAGAGAGAGAGAGAGAGAGAGGGTGGGAGAAATAGCAGATAAGAAAAATCCACAGAAAACAACGAAACTTACATGAGAAGAGATATGAGAGTTGTCACCACCCAACAAAGTCTCTCCCTTTCTCAATTTTCTTGTGTTTGTTTTTGGATTTTTGAGCAAGTGGGTTGGCATTGTCTTATGAGGCTCTAGATTCTCTCACCATTTCTGTTCCCGGAAAAGAAGAACCAAAAAAAAAAAACCATATATTTAATATTTAACTTCAAAAGTATTTGGAATTCAATACGACAAACACTCCACCAGCACTCTGCAAACCGGATTTTACTGCAACCAGCTAGTATTCTAAAAATTATCTCACAAACGCTAGATGGCTAGCTATCATTCTTATTAATGTTTAACATTTGAAAATTAAAGAATGGTGCCTAGACTTGTTGAAGCGTCGGCCTAACTCATCCAGACCCGTTTAGATATCTACCTAGGTTGCAATTCATTTAGATGTAAAATAAATAACTTTTATTTTTCATTTTATTGTTTTCAATAAATTTTAAGAGACTTATTGAACACTTAAATAAACACACGTTATATGTTTGATTCCCATGTTTTCATTATGTTATAATACTTTATAATATATATGATATTCTATTTTCTAGTTTATGATGAAATTATATATATTTTAAATATAAACAGACACTTATTTACACGAAATACAATAGATTTATTTAAATCTGCTAAGCTAGCTTGCTTAGGCATTAGGTCCCAACCCGTCGCCCGACTAGCGCCTAGTGTATTTTAGAATCTTGCAACTAGCAAACACACAACCACTTATTAGTTGTTAGACTATTATTTTCCTAGTTTAATTAAGAATTTAATACAAGTTTTTTTTTCATTAGTTATGAATGGGTAGTACTTAGGTTTAGAACATGTTTGGAAGTGCTTTTAAAAGCACATTTTTCACCAAAAACACTTCCAAACAAACCCTTAGACTTTAAACCACATATCTTTAATCACATACAATAACAATATGACACATATCCTCTTGTTTTGTGATGAGACGATATTCACTACCCTAACTATGGGAAGGAGAATTTAAACTCGATTGCGAGAGGCAGGCATATTAATCTGGTCAACTAGACTAACTCATGTCTGTAAATATTTTTTCTTGTTATAAAAAACAATGAACATGCTATTAAATGCTATCAGGCAGACACACGTGTTGCACTATAACTGACTAATTCTATTGGGTACGAAGACACGGTTGTAAATTTGTCAGGAATCAAGTATGATCCGTTGTAGTGGGCCCTTAGAAATTCCCCGATAACAAGGAAAACTCTTGCGACTCGTTTTCATGTTGGACGTTAGCTTTCAAAATAAACTTATATCTTATTTATTTGTAATAAGAAAATTTCTGAATCGGAAGAGGTCGTAAATGGTGAAAGAGAAGAAAATGGAAATAAGATCAATTACTTTTCTGCAATTCATATTTTTTTAGGAATTGCATTACGAATTGTTCGTGGAATCAACATATGTTTTAGGGGCTCATTGATCCCGGTCCATTTGCAAAGAGACTCTCTCAAAAGTATTTTGTTGAAAATATAGTTTTTTTTTTCACAAGTAAAAACCGAGAATGCTAAGGAGATTCTTTTAAAAGTGGGATTCTTCATGTACACTCTACCATCTCGTATTTGTTGCACAATACTTTATAATATAAACACGTAAATTTTTATAATAAAACCATACGTATGAAATTTTATAATAATTATGGGTTTAATTGGGAAGTGCATAGGTCTCACCGTGTAATTATGATCTGCCTTGAAACTGTGATTTGCCTTGAAACCGTGATTAGTGTTAATACATGAACCAATATTCTTTTTGGTGCCACCAAAGACAAATTTATACTCAGGGTCTTTGTCATGTTTGTATTTCTTTCCACACATCCGTTTACATGTATCTCTAAATACTATTTTAATTTTCTGACCAAAAAATCTGTTTTAATTTATTAAACTCAAAAGTAAAAAATAAACATACGTATATAACGGGACGAAACAAATATGCGGAAATCACTCTCACTTGTGTTTGTGTGAGTAGTTTTGATTTTTCATTTTCAAAATATGTTGCCAACTATGACAATCTAATCATTCAAACCATGGAGAGTTTTTTTTTTTTTTTTTTGGTCAGAAATACAGTTCAGAATATCAAATGTCATAATATATAATGGTTAGATACTTAAAAATAAATTTTTACCACTTTATAGAGTACGATTCTCTTCCCTCATATTATCTTCTCCTTCCCTCCCCTCCTCTCACACTTTCAATTTTGTCTTTTTCTCTCCATATAAAATGTTGACGTGGCTTAATTGTGACAGTTCAAATAAAAAAGCAAGAGAGAGAGAGAAAAAAAAAGAGAATCCTACTCCTATTTTTATTAAGACACTTGTGTGTGTACCGGGCCCAAACAGAAAAATGTCTTGTGATGATGATCATTTAGTAATGGTAATGACTAAGGCCTCAATGACGATAATTTTTTAGTGCGCTCATAATAGAGGTGGACATCACATATTATTATATTAGTGGAGAAAAATTTTATTTTTCAAATATTATTTTACTTGTATAATGACATATAGAGGCACGTTGAAAATCTCTGCTCTAGAAGCAACTAACACAGCAATCGATGTAATTATTACTTTAATAAATTAGTTACAAGGTTACATCTCATGAAAAAACTTCAAATCAAAGAAACAAAACACTAATTAAAATATGCAATAAAAAATTGTAAAATATGTATCATAAAAATTGTAATAAACAATAATTGAGTTGCATTTTGAAAGAGCTGCATGACATTGACAATGGGAAGACAAGCACTAAATGCTTGATTTTAAATGCTCATTGGAAAATTGTTTGTTTGGAGTCAATATTCTTCGAAATGGGTCATATGATATCACCAACTTGTACGCAAAGAAACTATCATACCCTCTCCTCATGACAAAAAGTGACAAAGCATATATATTGTAAAACTAAGGTTCTAAAAGTGGACTGGCGCCTAGGCGTCTCGGCCGGCAAAAGTCTAACATCTAGACGATTTTTTAAAATTTTAGTTAAATTTATTAGCTTTAATTAATATTAGAAAGCCAGCAATTAACTTTGGTGTCTTAAGGCTTCACCAAAAATTTCTAAACTAAAATAACCCTCAAACAAAAAAAAATCTAAAACTGACATAATATAATACGTTAAAAAACTCATGGGCATTTTTGTCAGAATATAGAAATATAAAATATAAATTTGTTTTAATAACAGAAAAAGTAAAAGAAACAGATAACTCATCCTCCATTTTAGGAGAGAGAACACCCAACGTGGGAAGGATTAGCACGTTTAGTTTTCAAACTACAGCAGCTTCTGTACAATTTTCAAACTCAAACAGCCTTTTATCATAACTTCTTTTCGCCTCAGAATATAGAAATATAAATAAATATTTGCTTATGCCTAAAAATACACAATTATATATGTGATACATAAATTACAAAATAAAACGACATATAAATCATAAAGTATTAAAAAATAATATTGAACAAGTTTCTTGCAATTTATTGAAAAATAAAATGGAAAATGAAAGTTCTCTATTTTCTGTCTAAGTAAAAGTCACAGCCTAGGCAGATCTGGATGGGTTAGGTGGGCGCTTTTTTTTTTTAATTTCAAATGCCTAAAGATTAATTGGACCGAATTTTTTTTTTAACAATGTGTAAAATTTATGGATAAATTTTAAACCTAAATGAGTTGACATTTCTTTATTTTAAAATTTGATAATGGGATAATCATTTTCAAACGAAGCAACTTGCAGCTAAAGCAGTTAAAAATATTTATTGAGGTTCGAAGTTCAATTCAATTCAGTTCTCTTCTCTCTATTGTCGCTTATAGCAAACAAACTTACCAAATAGCTATATCTTGTTGATGATTAGTAAGGTGGTGGTCCTCTAATTTCAAACCTAAAACATATTTATTTTAGTTTTATTTTTCTTCATCATCTTGGAATCATGGAACCATAGCTAAGGAAGTGAATTACCCTTTTGAAAATATAAAAAGGGGGTGGAGAAAAAAGAATCTTCCGTATAAAATTGGTTCAGCATGTACGCATTGCGGCGAAAATTCTCTGGTGGGACCCCTCATCCTTTTCTTTACATGATTTTTCTCCGTCCAATCCCGATGTCGACCTTCTGGGGCCTCGAACTTCCAATTTTTTTTTTTTTTTCCGAGAGTTACTGGACTCATTCGATTATCTTATTTTTTTATTCACGTTACAATATCACTCATTTTAAAAAGTTAAAAAATTAAAATGCTATTTTTTTACCTACTATTGTTCCCAAAATAATCTTTAATATATACGTACATATGAAATTATAAAATTATCTCTTAAAAAAAGTAACAAATAATATGTAAATGAAAACCAATTCAAATGGAAACTGCAGAGGTATCCAAATTCAAAAGAATTCGACAATGACAAATTTAAAAATACGATGAACAAATTCAAATGATCTACATACAAATTATTCTTCTACATTTTCAATGGAAACATAATCTTCTTCTGTAGAAGCGTCATCTTCTACATGTTCAATGAAAAAGTCATCTTCTAAGTTTATTGCTATTTTTTTTTTTACTTTCACTTAATGAAGGGAGATGAAAAATATGAGTTAGGGTTTAAGGTAGACAAATTGTCTTCCATGCCCAACCTTTTTTTTAATTTTTAAATTAAGCAAAACATGATAATTAATGTCGTTATCAGTCTTTTTGTAAATAGATAAATTTGTAATTAAAAAATTAATTAAAAGGTGCTTGAGAAGATAACATCACTTTTTTTTCTTACAACATAATTACAAAATTGCGCCTTGATTTTGCTCAATTTACTACATTGTCCCTCTTTGGATGTCACTTTCCCGGGTCTCACTTTCATATATCTGCCGTGAAGATTAAAATAGTCTTTTCAAAACCCAAAGCAATCTCATATTTTTGGAAGTTGCTACTGACATTTCTAATATTCATTCTCCGCTCTTTATATGTAGAAAATTAAAGGAGTATGAAATCATTCGAAGCGTCAATAATAATTTTCTCTTTTTATGGCCGGAAAAGTTTTAGTATGCTCAACTTGTCAACGTAAAAGAATATTTGTTTGGATAGGTAATGCAAAAGAAAGTTGTACGCAAATATTTGAGAAGTGAAAAATAGGTTTATTAGTTAAAATGGTGTTTGAAATTGGCACAATCCTTTACTTTGGTCCTTATTAATGAAAATCGATAGGATTGTTCCTGTGTGTTCATCGAAAATCATTTGGGTTCTTCAGTGAAAATATGTCAATATTCTCGTTATGTGGAAGGGTTTGTTTGACAAAAATATCTTCGAAATATGGTCATGTGACCGTTCACCTGATAATTTAACGAGGATATTGACAGATTTCTCACAGAATGACCAAAATGATTTACAGTGGACATACTCAAGGACCACATCTATTGATTTTCATTATTAGGAACCAAAGTGAAAAGTTATATCATTCTCAAAGACATTTTTAACTAAAAAACCTAAAAATATATATTGGATTTGCAACTTTGTATCTATTTGGAGAAGGCCCAAAACTTGTCATATTGGGCTTTTCTTGAACACTTTATCACTCAAATTAATTTTCCTTATGTTTTTGCACTTTTTTTTACAATCCTTTTCTTTTACACTTACATTTTAATTTTGAATTTGAAGCTCTGTATCTCTTCATTATTAGGAACCAAAGTGAGAAGTTATGTTACTCTCAAAGACATTTTAAACTAAAAAGCCTAAAAATATATATTGGATTTGCAACTTTGTATCTATTTGGAGAAGGCCCAAGACTTGTCATTTTGGGTTTTTCTTGAACACTTTATCATTCAAATTAATTTTCCTTATGTTTTTGCACTTTTTTTTTTACAATCCTTTTCTTTTACACTTGCATTTTAATTTTGAATTTGAAGCTTTGTATCTCTTTGGATAAGAAAGTAATCAAACGATAACCCCACCACCTCAGAGAACTTTTTAGTAAGAGCACCACTGTCACATCTCAGTCCGCATAGCAAGATATTGTTCGCTTTGGGTCTGGCCCGCACGATTTTGTTCTTTGGGCTTAGGCCGCACTATTTTGTTCTTGGGCCTTCCCAGGGGGTCACCCATCCTGGGACCGCTCTCGCTCAAACTCGCTTAACTTTGGAGTTCTTATGGGATCCGAAGCCAGTGAGTTCCCAAAACATGTCTTGCTATATGGAGGTGGGCAAGTCCATATAACTATAAGGCTAGTGACCAACCCTCACTCCGTCAATGTCGGACACTACAATCCACCCCCCTTAGGAGCTCGACGTCCTCGTCATCACACTCGAACGAACATCGAGTCTAGCTCTGATACCAAAGCATAGCAAGATATTGTCCGCTCTGATACCAAAGCATAGCAAAATATTGTCCGCTTTGGGCCCGACCCACACGGTTTTGTTCTTGGGTTCTTGGGCCTTCCCAGGGGGTCACCCAACCCTATTCTTATGAGATCTAAAGCCAGTGAATTCTCAAAACAAGTCTTGCTATAGGGAGGTGGGCAAATACATAAAAGGCCAGTGACTAACCCTCACTCCGTCGATGCGGGACGCTACAACCACGCAATCAGACTTGCACGACCACCAAATAACAAGCTCTCACATCACCACAAATGAGGTCAATAATAGGGTTGGAAGAGCCAACATACATGAGATTAACGTGAGTGAGAAATGTGGCATGAAGTGGGACTAGCTACCCTAAGCTTTCCCCCACCAGACACTAACTTTGTTGGCTAAAGTTTTCATCATCCTTCTGGCTTTCAATGATCACAACTTGGTGATGGTAGACAACCCTTTTGATTAGAGTACTGGGAAGATGGCCAATGGCCTATATTTTTGCTCCACTTTTGATGATTGGCTTGGCTCTTGCCAAATAGAGAGACTTACTTACACCAAGTACATTATTATAATGGTATTTTAAATTAATAATGCACAGTTACATGAAAAAGTTGAAACACACGACATTACGTTATTGGTTTCGAATGCCATCACGACAATAGAAATTGATTAAAATTTAACCCCACCTCACACTAACTATATAGGATAAGATCATTATCTCTCTTTGTTTTCACTAATCACACCATGGTAGACATATCCATGTGATCATAAGCTAGCCTAACCTATATAATATTTCCTCCACTTTGAATAGTTGGCCCTTATCAAAAGGCATAGTTGACCCCAAGAAGGACCAATTTTGTCAAGTTGCACCAACATGCCGTTTGGCTAAAGAAGGAAATCGCAAACATATTGAAAAATATAGAAGTTCTAGCTTGCTAATTGTTATGCTAAACTTAATGGCCTAGATTAAATACATCGTCTTTGCACTGCAGATTATTAACCCTAACAAAGGTATATAATAACAATCAAACGAAGTGATGATTACAATGTCCAACTGGTCCACCTGGCATACTTGGGTTTAAAGCCCTGCTTAGCAGATGTGGCTTTAGTTAAATTTACTAGACTAGTGTGTTTTACTCTCTGCACTTAAGTTCGCCCAGCTCTACGTAATTTAAACGACAAAAAAGAAGAAGTCATGCGTAGATATATTATTAAGAAGGATTAGGAAGTAGATTCCTCTCTAAACAAAACTTTGATCGTACTTGACATGATCGACTTAAGAAGAAATAAGCAGCATGCGTTTCCCAAAATACATATGGAACAAAAGAGGGGATACAAACATATAGAGGTGGTTCTTAATTTTGAGCTTATAGCTAGTTGGTGGAAGCTGTTGTTTGATTCGTAACGGGGTATTTTCTTGCATTCTTGACAATCTTGGTGAGAGCTGCTTGTCCCAGATCAAGTCCGCAGACGTCGGCGAGTTGAATCAGGTAGAGCAGAACATCAGAGAGCTCCTCTTCCAAATGCTCTTTCTCATCAGAAGTCCAGTTAGGCAGCCCTCTTGCAACTTCACCCTTCCACTGGAAAATTTCAGACAGTTCTCCAACCTCTCCCACCTGCACAAACACATGCCATATGTAAGTTCTTTTATCTGCTTGATATGACGATATTTTAAACTACTATAATCTATATGCAGCTGACACACTCATTTCTCTACTTGGCCAGCTGTCGTAACTCACGTCTCACATGAGAAAATAAATACGTGCATATAAGAACGTAAGTAAATTGATAAGATGGTAAATGGGTGAGAGAGATTACTAGTGCTAGAAGGAGATTTCTGGGGCTGTGATATTCTTCCCATCCTCTTACTTGAGCAAACTCAGCAAGCCTATCACTGAGTTCTTTAAGTGAAACATCCTTATGGCCATTTCTTGTAAGCTCATGAGAACTCCCCATTTCTCTTCTAATTAATCTTCCTGGCTCTCCTCTACGCTTTGGGCTTTCATGCAGCACAACCAAATTTAAAGAGAGAGAGAGAGAGAGAGAGATTTTAAAAGCACAATTTAGTCTAGTGGATGGGGCACTTCAGTGTTCCCCTCGATACAGTAATCATTTCAGGCAAGGGACAAAACATGTCTCAATCTTATCATCCATGACATGAAATCACTCATTTCCCACCTGCAATTTTTTATCTAGGAATAATATTACGGGGAGCAATTGGTCCAAATCAATTGGCTCACTTACTATGAGACAAAATCTAATTAAGATAACAGTCGGGAAGTATGTCTTTCATCACGGTACGTGATGAGATGTATTAATATTATGTCAAATGATGAGAGAGATCAAAACTGCAATTACATAAATGTCTCTTTTATCACGCGACAAGTGAAATACTGATTTAGGAATACAATTACAAAGTATCTCATTCATCACGTTACGTGATGAGATATATTAATACCGTGTCAAGTAATGAGAGAGAATCAAAATTGTAATTACATAATTATCTCTTTTATCACGTAACGAGTGAAATACTGATCTAGAGATGCACCCTAATTTGCACACAAGAATCCACGGAACTATGGCTATGGCAATCTTATCTAGTCTCAAATCCTTAGATTTGTTCCTTGACATTTTGGGTTTATCTCCACCAAGTACAATATTGGTAAGTTTCACTAGCTTGTATCTTTAGATTTCATAAGAATCACAAAAGATTTTGGTGTCTCACCCTTTTATGGAATCAACACAAACACACCATTGCTTATGTTTGCTTGTCTGAATCCAAAAATTGCGATTCGAGCGTGGACGGTTTCCGACATAAGTATCAGAACTTGAAAGACATCTCTAGACAAAAAATTTCATTTCATTTCATTTGTCACGCTTCACTAGCATAAGTTGAAAATAATACACCTAGCAAAGCTATTGCCACTGCAGACAAGATGTGTAAAAGGAAAAAATGGTTCTTGCCTGCATATGCTTTAAGCGTTGGTGCCCACCTAGGTGCCTTCTGACTTGTGCTAACTTTTGCTACACTAAGTAAACTACAGTTCCTAGGAGGTGCCTCCAAAGGTGTCGCCATCGCTGTCTGTAAAATCCAATAGGGTGGAATGAACTAGTGGTAACTCTGGGACTGTCATTTTCTGATTCATGTTTCCACAAGTGCTTTTGTAGAAGCAGCTTTACTAGTTTCCTTCCTTGTGATGATTGATCAGATGATGCACACAATGCAGCTAGAGGATTAAGATGAGTCTGTTGTATGCCTCAATTATCGATCTCCCACTTGAGGTCACAATTGGTATTAGAGCTTGATTGTAGGTAACTTAATATGATGCTAACTGCTCTTCTGACCCACTTCAAAATACCGATTTTTAATTTGCCAAAAAAAAAAAAAAACCGATTTTTAATATTCTTATCTATATGAAATGGAATTTTGAAAAATTTGAAAACATGTTTAGCAGCAAATCCATATGCACTCAACAAGCAGAGTAAATGTGAAGCCTTTGTTACCACTTAGGCAGTGGCAGAGTCAAAATTTTAGCCTAGAATGACCCAAAAGTCTCAATCCAAAATACTCTACTGATCTTGCAAAATTTACTTTGCTGTGTGGTAAACAACCGACTACTGCCGTGTAGGTCTGGTATGGTGTAGTAATCGTCATCCTCTTCCTTAAACCTAAACCTCAAGCCTCTTTGATTTTCTTTCTCCTTCCTCCTCAAAGCTCACAAAACAACGGATTGCTTGAACTCCTTAGGAGTCACCAACCTCAAATCAAACCCGATAAAAGAAATTAAACTAAAAAGTCAAATTGGGCCCCCGAGCCTATGAAAAAACTTTGAAAATTATAAGCATAACACCAAACTTGTACGCATGAAAAAAAAATGTCAAAATGGGCCTAAGAACATTTTGATCCCTTCATGGCTACGCCTCTGCACTTAGGTAGCTGGTTTCAGGTTCAATATTTAGACCATCTCCAATGGTGACCTAAAACTTAAAAATATTTAGCCCATAAAATTTAGGTTTTAGCCCAGAAACAACTTTTCTACTCCAACCATTATGACCTAAATTTTTAGCCTGAGATTATCAAAGAATGAATTAAGGCTAATTTTTTTTACATTAATTTTTTGAAAAAAAAAACTATATAGACTATCCTAAATTAATTTTATGAACATTTTAACCTAAAAATATTTAAATTATGATAAATTTTGAAAAATTACTAAATCAATACATGAAAATATTTTAACTTAAAAAAATAATTTGAACTTGGACCGTTTGACACACCCGTACCCGAAAGTAGGGCATGCTGGCCGTCACGTGAGTGTGACGTAGCCATGTGCGTTGTGCGGAAGCGAAGATCGATGACGAAGCACAAATGAATTAAAACCGAAGTCTAGCAACCCAGAAATGAATGTGTGCTAGAAGTATTACAATACTTATACATATTCAGAGCGTACTAGGTCGACTGCAGTCAAGCATGAATAAAAGAGTTATTTACACCATCAGTGCCCTACATATGTCAAATATGTCAGAAAGGCCGAAGGATCCTCGATGTGCCCAACTCGGAAATTCAAGCTATCTAGAACCTGGAAGGGCGAAAAACAAAGGGAGTGGGTCAGCAAAAACAAATCCTTTTCAAAATCATTCTTTTCTCAAAATTCTAGCCCCTCTCCGTAAAACCTGTATAATTCCCAGAAAATAATACGTACATATATATCTCAATCTTTCTCAGCATAAAACGTTTTCAAAGTATCTCAAATATATGATGTGCAATGCATTTCAAGGCCATCTGGATCTCATCAACAATGCCATACTATGCATTATCATAATCATATCGCTATCATATATCATCTCAGCCCTCGGCTGTAATATAGCTCATAACATCTCTCTATCTCATCATATATATATATATATATATATACTGCACATACATCAATATCATCATCATATCATCATCATTAACAGCGCTGTATCAATAATAAATGCTCTAGTGCTACAATCACGTGAAGACTGTGCGAATGAATGCGGGTCACCTACATGTCGTACTCACTCAAAAGTGGTCTATACGACAAGACTGTGCACCTAACTTGGATCCAAGGCGAGCATGCGGTGCGGGAGGTGAACGACACGTGAAAGACTGTTCCCCTATCTCTGGGCGTGAGCACTAACAGTATGTGCAAGTCTATGAGCTAACAATTCATGATATCTCATCATTTCACATCATATCTCATCGTTATTCGTTCTCAACTATGCATGTACCTACCTGATACTTACCTGGCGTCCTCGGCACCAACATATGCATGAAATGTATAATTAAATACTCATGCATCAAAATCAAGTAATATGCAAGTCGATAAAACGTATTTTTCATTTCAAAAGTGATTCTGGGAAATCATTTAATATATATATAGGTTATACGGAAAATAATACTGCCCACTCACTGATAAATAGCTGGATCGTAGCCCCACGTCTAGCTTGGCTACACTCGTCCTCAATATACGTTTCACCTATATGAGAAATTATTGAATAAACGTTATTTAACGCACATACACGCAAATACGGAAATAACTTCTCATACGTAGCTAAATTTTGGCATACGAATATACCAACGCGACCTACTCGACGTCACGAGCGTCGCTATATTTTTTAATTAATTTTTGGAAGCCTCACGCGCCCCCACGCGCCAGCACAGCCACGGACACACGCGCGCGCCCACGCGCCTTCTCCGACTGGCCCTCGCCGGACTGAACTTTCCGGCGGCCGGTTTCCGGCCAACTTTGAAACTCCTTGTTCTCCTTCGTTTCTCAACCATTTTTTTCGTATTTTATACCAAAATGAAGCCCCAAACATGTAGAATCACGATAAGCTACTTTTAAGCTCCAAAAACAACTAAATCTCACCGGAAAATTCCAGGCAAAACCGGCCAAAATCGAACCTAGTGATCCCGACGTCCAAAACCTTCAAACGAAGCACTCCGAGCTTCCTTGGGACCTCACTAAGCTCACAATAAGCTTAGAATTCCCTGAAACACAACATTTCACGTGTGCATGAACAGTGACAAAAAATGAGGGGTTCGGGTTCACGTGATATCGAAGGTTCCACGTCCTAAAAATAGCACTAATCAACTCAGAACATCACAAGGATGAAGAATCTTACCTTGTTTGCTTCGATTCACAGAGTTTTGGATGGTTTTGGGTCTCGTTCGTACATTTCGAGAGTGAGAGAGAAGCTGTCGAGAGTGAGGAGAGAGAGAGTGAGGGTCAGAGAGTGAGGAGAGAGATACGGGAGAGAGAGAAGAAGAAGTTGTGTGTGTGGACCAAAACTATCCAACAAGTGAGGATATAAAAATATCCTATAAGTTCCAATAATTGAGGGCTTCGTCTAATTGGTCCTCACATAAACACATGTATACGTACAAAATTCCCGTAAGGGCAAAATTGTCATTTCACCAATTAATATTTTAATATGTCGGGACGGGTTGTTACACCGTTGGATTAACCAACAACCCATTTAATTGAGACCCTTGGATGACTTTATTGGTTTGACAAATGGGAAATACCCCCACGTGGGGCTGTTTGTTTTCAAAAAGTTGAACAAAAAGCTGTGGGGCCTATTTTATTTTGTGGCTTAAAATGTGACCTAAATTTGGCTCTCATTTGAGTTTTAAGTTTTAGGTTAATTTTAAGTCATTGTTGGAGTGGGTGTTGGGGGGTAAAAAAAAGGAAAATTTTAGGTTATAAGTCACCATTGGAGATGGTCTTAAGGGCACTCAAATGAATTTTTAATAAGAAAATAATATTTGTGTTATATTTATCGGTTACATTGCTGATCACCCATAAAAGTGGGACCGAAAGTAATAAATATGAAAAAGTAAGAATGCAAATGTTTCGTCCATGGTGACTTCTAATCAAGGGCTAGTTTGGTATTGTTGTACTTAAAAAAAAAAACTGCTTTTGTTGTGCTGTGAGAAACAACTGTAAAATAAAGTTGTTGAGTGTTTGATAATTTTTTTTTGTAAAAGTTCTTTTAACAAAAAAAAAGGTCTCTAAGTATTCAATAAACTTTAATATAAATTGTTGTAAATATGTTAAATGACTAAAAAGGATTCGATATTTAATGTGATATAATAATTGTTAAAGAGAATAATGTAGTGGCAAATTTTGTAATTGTTAAAGAGGATCCTTTAAAAATTTCATTAAAAAATATTTTTTAAAAGCATGGTAGACACTGCTTCTGCTTTTCTATGCTTTTATTGTCATCGACAACAATTTGAAAAAAATCTCTTTTTTTTGTTTTACCAAAAACACTTTGTTCTAAATTTTTTAATAAGTTGTTTATTTTTATTTTTATTATTTTTAAATCATCACAATCCCAAATCAGCCTCAAATATCATGCCCTGTCACACTTGTATAGGAAACTCTGAGGAAAGAGTTAATAAAAACTATGAGGAAAGAGGCGGCGAGTCATACAAGGGTGTGTTTGTTGCACCGAATTATCTCGAACTGGACTAACTTGAGGAATTAAGTTAAACTGGCTTGATTGGACTAAGATGGATAAAAGTTAGTGACGGCAAACAAACCCACTCCAAATTGTTAATCATAAATAAGGCCCAATGTTAGTCCAAACAAATAAGGCCCAATTAAGTAACCCAACAAAATAACCGACCATAGCCCAATTTCGATCAATTTCATTTATTTGGGTTTGGGAGACAAATAAATCAATCTGCCCCAACCCTAACTCTGCGTTTTCCCCCTTTTTTCACGAGTTTAGCCTTCCATTGTGCGAGACTCCCATGAGTTTAGCCTTCCATTGTATCCACCCGGCAGAATAAGCTCAGAGCAACAATGGCAGAAGCAACAAAGAGGTATGCAATTGTGACAGGGGCAAACAAAGGGGTTGGATTTGGCACAGTTAAGCAGTTGGCTTCAAATGGGATCACGGTGGTGTTAACTGCTAGAGATGAAAAGAGGGGTCTTGAAGCTGTTGAAAAATTGAAAGAGCTTGGCGTCTCCGACCAGGTGGTTTTTCATCAGCTTGATGTAACAGATTCTGCTAGCATCGTTTGCCTTGCAGATTTTGTCAAAACCCAATTCGGAAAACTCGATATCTTGGTAAACAATGCAGGAATTACTGGAAGCATAGTAAGCCCTGAAAGCTTTAGATCAGCTGTAATTGGTAAGAAGCCTGATGAAATCAATTGGAGTGAAATATTGATAACACCAAGCTATGAGTTAGCAGAAGAAGGCCTTAAAACAAACTACTATGGTACCAAAAGCTTGTCTGCGGCGCTTTTACCCCTTCTCCGGCTATCTGATTCGCCTAGAATCGTTAATGTTTCTTCTGGTGCTGCTAAGCTAATGAATTTTCCAAACGGATGGGCTAAAGAGGTACTCGGTGATGCTAAGAGCCTCTACTTCATCAAGAAAGAAATGACACCGTATTAAGATGTGGTGCTAACAGAGGCCCTCTCTGTGTTTAATGAATAATAAGGGTTGATAGTTGATGTACAAGCTTTTGGATTCACAATGTGGCAAGACTATTTGGATGATTGAAATATATGAGGCTAGTGTTAAATACTGTGGCCATATCCTATTAGCAGTGATGCTATTTTTTTATGAAAAAAAAAAAAAAAAAAAACTCTTCTGAGTCGAATTTTCTTCAGTTTGACAAATAACTTACGAATTTGTGTTACTTCTTATTCGATTTGGGTTTAGGGTTTTTTTTAGTGTTCGTCTGGATTGGTTTCCTGTTATTTGTGTTGGTCTCAATTGTATGTAAGTCGGAGAAAAGGAGTAATTTTTTGTGTGTTTGGTGAATTGCAGGGGAATATTATTGTTGTAGGAGGAACTGCTGTTGTAGAAGGTAAATGTAAACCTGTTAAGGAGTGAGAATGGAAGGGGATTAGTGGTTTTCGAGATGGAGATGGCGAAAAGGAGAGGATTGGAGAGAAGGGACATTGTAGGGGTAAGGATAGAGATAAGAGAGAGTGTGATTGTAGTTGTTGCGTGAGAGACAAGTTTTGTGATTATTGTGAGGAACGAGAGGCACAATGTAGAGAAGCGGCATTAAGGAGATAGGGAAGGTGATAGTCATCGGAGAAGTAGGGAGAAAGATGGGGAGAAGAGAAAGAGAGAGAGGGCTCGAGAGAAGGAAAGGGAAGAGATCGAAACAGAAGGGCGCATGATATAGATGAGGATGATGATGGTGATGCTAGGGAGAGTGCTAGGAAGCGTTGTAAGAAAGATTATAAGTAGAATGTGGACAGAGAGTTGAAGGAATAGCAGCAGGTCAGAATATACATAGGGATGTCGGAGTTGAGAGCCCGATAAAGAATAGTGATGAAGAATATCCAGTCAAGAAAGAGAAGAAGCCAACATATGAGGTGGTGGAGGAGTGAGAGGATGAACAGAAGAAGTTGGATAAGGAAATGGAAAAGTGGAGGAGGAGAGTTCAGGAGTGGCTGGAGTTAAGAAGAAAGGAAACATAATCTGAGAGAGAGAGAACCACAGGGAAGGTGATATTGGTGAACAAAGGTGATGTCCCGTGAACCCAAGTCCATAAATACCTGGACTCTTGAAGGAGAATCTGACGATGAAGAAGAGACAGGCATGGACATTGATGGAGAAGCCTATCTTACTGACAAAGAATATGGAGCTGCCATGGAAGTCGGTTCCGAGAATGAAACAACTTCACCTGCTTTGCTGGATGATGAAATTAATCCGCTAGATGCTACAGAGCTGCCTGAAGTTGAGAAGCTGGCCAATGCTGCCGACCAATCAGTAGTTGCTGGTGAAAATGGGTCAAATTAATCTTTGGCCAGAAAAATTCTTGGGGTGGATTCAGACTCCGATTATAGGATTATGGGAGTGATGAAGATCCATTTGAAGACGAAGGTGATGTCGAGTTCACAAAAAGGGCGACGAGGATAAAATTTGAGAAGCTCTCTCCAGTTGACCACTCAAAGATAGACTATCAACCATCCAGAAGGATTTCTACTGTGAGGTGAAGGAGATCTCAAAAATGATCCCAGAAGATGTAGGTGCATACCGAAAACATTTGGAATTAAAGATACATGGTGAAGATGTGGCAAAGCATATTAAGACCTGGCACCAAACCGGGCTTCTAAATGTATCCTGGAACCAATAAAGAAGCTCAACTATGAAAGCGAATGCCAATTCAGACGCAGGCAGTGCCTGTAATTATGAGCAGTCGAGATTGCAATGGCTTTGCAAAAACTGGCTCAGGTAAACCCTTGCATATGTGCTGCGAATGCTGAGGCATATCAAGGACCAGCTACCTTTGGTTGCTGGAGATGGGCCTTTTGGTCTTGTAATGGCGGATGAGGGAGCTTGTTCAGCAGATTCGGTGTTATTAATATTACCAAGTTGCATAGGTACTGGGTCTCAGGTGTGCCTGTATATGGAGGCTCTGGAATGCAGGTTGGAAGAGATCACTAATCAGGCATTATCACTTCCTGGTGACGCTCTGCAACGCAGATGCCAAAATTTGTAAGTAAGAACTCGATTCCAACTTACTCTAGGCATATATTTTATCTGCTTATGCTGAATATAATCTGACTCTCAGTTCCTCGTTTATGTTTTCTCCGTCACCTAATGAGTTCCATAATGAATTATTTCTAGTTAATAGATTTTTTTGTGTTTGCACATGCGTATCTATCATGCTGATCTTTAATTGTCAACTTGTATGAGAGCCTTCTTTGTTAATCTCTACATGAAATTTCAGTAATCTTATCATTGTTTACAATTATCATTTAGGAAGTAGTATATATTTACAATGAGATACATGTTGGACTTTATCGTGCGAATACTTGTGAATAAGTTTGTCTTGCTTTGCACAAAGCGAGGGCCATTATGTACATAGGCTCACTTATTCAATGTTGTCTCCGCCTTTACGAAGCTGTTCAAATCGCATGGTGCAATTCTTCATTTTAAATGGATGTATGTGTTTTAGAATCTTCTGGTCCATGTTCTGTCCTTTTTTTGTTCCATCAGTTTTCTTTTGATAAGCGATAGCATTAGTAGGTTAAATTGTCAAATGTTAGGGGGAGGGGGATGGTTAGAAATCAAACCCGCACCAGGATGCATAAGAAGTTTTGTTTTCCGCCGCTGCGATAAAGCACCATCTGTTGTTTTATCAGTTGTGGGACGTTTGAGTGTTCATCCATTTGCATTCTAGTGAAGATTTTCATTTTTTGTTTGTTTATGCTTTCTCATGGTTTTGATAGCAGGTTTAAGTTGTCTTGTAGAAACGATCTTATAACGTAGACAGTTGTTGACCAATGCATTAACCCCAAACCCTAGTGTAGCGGATTCTCTCTTTATAATTTTGATTCGTGCTTCCATGGCATTCCATCTCTTACATCAATGTTTTCAATGCAGTGTGGCCGCACGGGAGAGAAACTTTTGCGTTTCAACAGTCAAGAATCTTGGCGGGAAGTTGCTTTTTGGGGATTATCTTTAGATATCTTCACAAGTTCTATCGGAAACCCAAGACAATTTAAAGTGTAAAAATGTAATGTGAAATTCATAATTACATATGATTAAGAAATCTTCATACCGGTGGAGATTCCCAAATTCCCACCGTGTATGAAAAAAAAATTCTAATTGGTGCGGGCTCAAGGGAAGATTAAATTTATGATACAACTTTTAGCGACGGCCTTTTTTCGTTGCTGAAAGTCTCTTTAGCGACGAGTTTTATTGTTGCTAAAAACATATTTAGTAGCGGTTTATGTGGCTGCTAAATTTTTTTTTTGCGTAGCTAAAAATCCGTTTAGCGGCGACTCAACGGTCGTCGCTAAATATCGTTTTAGTAGCGGTTTGATGTGGCGCTAAAAGTGGTGATTGGAGCACCCTATCTTTGGTCACCAAACCGCAGACAATGGTCATTAGCCGCTGCAAAAGATAGGAACAGCCATCTTAGACAAGAATGAATACTTTTTGCTAATCTATGTGTTTCTCTTTCTGTTTTTGGCAGAAATTTACTGTCATTCCCTTCGTATGCTACAGCATATTTATTAAAAACAAGAAAAATGATTTGTTTGGCAATTGATTGTTCTTTCATGTTAATTGCTAGTAAATTCTAGAAGAATTGAGAAGCAACTGACTAATGAAATTAACAAGCACAACGAATGTAAATCTGAGAAGTTTTTGATTTTTCATCTTGGAAAACCGTTAATATCGAGACTAAAATTCTTGAGTTCAATTAAAACAACAAAACCTTGGGCTAATTTTTCTTGAATCATGTGCCATCAGAACGAGATTAAAGCTGTAGCAACGAAGTTTACAAGAGTGATAGGGTTCAGTTGGCATGGCCTGTAGCCATTGTATAGTAATTACAAGAGCCTTGGAGTGAAAGGCAAGATATAATTAAACACTTACAATGCAGGACATATTAGGAAGATTTGCATTCCTGTTTTAACACAGATTTGCTATGTGTATATATATAGAAAACATATACCTCAGTTTTCGATCTCATAAAATGAAACTGAAATCAAACAGTGGTGATACTCACTCTCTCTCCCTCTCTCGCTCGCTCGCTGTCAATAATTACTATTGCTTGTGCCTTAAGTAATGTCTTTAACTTACATGTATGTAGATGTATAAGACATATAATATAACATATAAGCATAAGATGGAACAACTAACTGTTCCAGAAATTTGGATTTATCAGTTCATCCATATAACCTATAATATAATATCCCTGCAAAGAAATTTAAAGGTAATAATCTGAAACATACTAAAGGGGAAAGAAAGAAACGATACTGAGATCAGACCACCCCAATCCAATGGATCGATGATTGATCAGTTGAAGTTCAGTCGACTACAGCGAGAGTTTGATACTCTTTGTTCGAAAGGGTTGCCTCCATGAGATGGCGCGGGACAATTTCCCCACCATTGTACAAGAAGACCTTGATCAAATTGTCGGAGTAGCCACTGAGCAGTGTCACCCCTGGATGTTGTTTTGGAGGCATCGACGGATCTTCTGAGTCCCCAAAATTCCAAAATAGAATGTGTCTCATACTGGCTCCGTATTGCCTCATACTGGCTCTCTTGCCTCATACTGGCTCCGTATTGCCTCATACTGGCTCTCTTGCCTCATACTGGCTCCGTATTGCCTCATACTGGCTCTATACCCTTTGTCGTTAAACTTTCTCCGTATTGCCTGCCGCTAAGGGACTCGCTAAATACAAACACCTTCTTGATCTTCTGCTTCGGCTTCACACTCCCCTTGGCAATGGCAGCCACCTCCGGAATATCAAACAATTTCTCATAATCAACAAACAAGTCGGACTCCATCGTCCTCATAAAATTGCACTTCGACTTGAGATCATCGCCTTGTATAGAATGTAGCACCGGCTGATCTTTGGCCGAATTACCAAAAGTGATCACCTTGCCTTTCCATGGCCCTTCGCTCAGTTGAGACAGCAAAAGTGCCAAACTCATCATCATCCGTTGTCCAACTCCCTTGTCCGCGTATTTGGCGGTGTGATACACAGCCAAGCAGTTTTTGAACTTTCCCTTCAGGTGCATGCCCTCTACCATTGTCTTCCACTGAAGCTCAGCCGCTTGCTCGATATCGCTGCCATCTTTGGCATAGAGTATGATCTGATGTGGAAGAAGAGCGTCGTACTTTATGCCACTTAAATTGCCTGCTGCAATTTCCTCCAAATACTTCTTATCGTCACGGCGCTTGTGTCCAGCAATGCCTCGACGGTTATAGTATTTGGTCAAGGGCTCCAAAACCTCCTTCGTCAGCCGCTTCCACTCTTTTGAATGACCTGATGATTCTGGAGAGAAAAGTCTTCTCTCAACACTTTCACGCAGCAAAACAGCGCGGGTGGCTTTGGTTACCGAGGGGCATGTGCCACGCTGCAGCCTCAGTAACGAAAACATCATCATCAACATCATTTCCAACATCATCATTCAACTTGAGTTTCAGCTTGTTCTGTTTCAACTTTTCAATATCAGACTTCAACCTCTCCGCAAAAAGATCCATCACCCGGTCGTGCAACAACTTGTAATCCGGATCTCTGCGCAGCCTCTCAGCAGCATCCCGGCCTTCCAGAAGGCTGTAGAGAATGTCAGTAAGGACATACGAGTCTTTAAATGAAACGTTACATAGTAGAGTCTTTGGGTGGTTGTGGTGGAGCCAAAACACGGCGGAGAAGAACGCTTCATCATAAAGTTTTCCAGAGTCGAGGTTGCTTATGAGCTTGAGTGTGATTAGGGGATTGTGAGACCAGGCTAAGGGCAGAAGTTGCTTCAGATAGTTAAGCAAACGGGAATTATGTGAGGCCTGCTCGGTGTCATCCTCGAAGTACTTTTGTGTTACATGGAAAAACAGATCAAGGCAGGGTTCGCCGTAGGAGGAGGAGGACGGGGAGGAGATCTTGCCAGCCATGGCGTCGTTGGAAGTTATGTAATTTGATGACTAGCTTTGTTTCAATGAGTTTTCTGGTAGGAGAGGACTAATAAGGAGGATATGTATATATAGGAGTGGAAAGTGTCCCCTTTTCAATTCTTCCTCGAAGGACTTGGGATTCCTTCTCAATCAAGCAATAAAACTTGGGTAAACCATGTTATGTGGCATGCGTGCCTATGTAATTTAATACAACTAAATACACTTTAATTTTTTTAAATTTCCTATTAAAAAAAAGAATCTTTTGACCATTCATCCACGTAAGCAGACTTTCCTTTTTTAACAGTGTTGAATCATATACACTTAGAAATTTCTCTTTTGTTGTGCCTATTTTACTTCTTCACAAATGTTGAGAATTGTTGTGTTAATTGCTTAATAATAATTTGTGGGCATTCTCTATTGGTGCAGTTTTGATCTCTATTGATTTCTGTCCTCCCTAATATTTAACAATTAATCTACTAAAGCTATTGTTTGTTAAAAAAAATCAAAAGTAAAAACATCACTTACCAAGTTTGGACAAAGCTTTTTAAAATAAGAAAAGAGAATGGGGAAGTTGAGATTTTCTTTTTGCTTTCTGTTGAAGGTAAAGCTATAAAGGGGGACAAGAGTTTTGATACAAGAAGTGGCAGAGACAAACGTTTTTAGTCATTGAGCTACAAGCCACCCTTCTTTTGTTTTAAGATAACAAAAGATAAAACTTAAATTAACTTTGGGAGACAAGTGGGCTTGTAGATCAGTTTGTTAAGAGCATTTGTCAGTAAACATGAGGTTCCATGTTTCAATCTCTCTTGTAATTTAAATGGCTTAGTATTAATTATATTATCATTTGTTAAAAAAAATATTTGGGAGGACCATCGTGACAATCTATATGAGAGTATAACATATATACGTATGCATTTTTGTAAAATACTTATGGTTTTCATACCCTTTTCATAGACGTGAAAAAATATACATTTTTTTTTCTTTCCAAAAATAGTATTTTTAGGGTTTGGGTCCAGCACATTAGAATTAGGATTTCATTTAGAGATTAGGGTTTAGTCTATTATAAATAAGATGTTTTGTCGTTCATATAAGTCAGGTCACAATGTAGTCTCTAAATGTAGCCGTCTAGGTAATTCTTTTTTCTTTGCTTTTCCATTAATCAAAGAATATTCATAGTGTGTAATATATTTGTTCGTTTTGTTTTACTTTTCTTTTTTTAAGGATATTCCTTGTGTTCTCTCATGTGGGACTTTCTTGTGTTCTCTCATAGGGGACTTACTTGATCATATCTGGTTTGCTTTGTTTCTGACATTGTCTTCCATATTACTTAAGCAAGTAAACATGTCATTAATCAATGATTAATTTGCAATTAGATCAATGCATTGCAATTTGTAGGCAAGGGAAGATGACTTCATTTGGTTTAATTATGGGCACAATTGATTAAATTCTTTACAGAAAGAATTACATAAACACAATCTGAGTATAAAAACTAATTACTTAGTAAACTATATATGTTTTCATCTTTGTATATCTTGAGTAGCATAGCTAGAACCTCCTTCATGTTTGGCCTTGACTGCGGTGCCTCCGCCGTGCACTTTATGCCCACCTTAAGCAGCTCGCACATCTCCTCCGCCCCATCGGCCAGCCCGGACCCCATGAGCATAACCGGTATCACAGACTGGTTGAATCCTTGCCGTCCATTTCCCATTACCCTCCTTGCCCATTCTACAAGGCACTCCTCTCCACCATCCACCGCTCTCCTTGCGGTCGCCAATTCCATTGCCAGAACTCCGTAGCTGTACACGTCTCCTTTCGTCGTGGCTTGCCATGTCTGCCCATATTCGGGAGCGACATAACCAACAGTCCCCGCCACCATTGTGCTCACATGACTATCCCCTGCATCGACTATTCTAGCAAGCCCGAAATCTCCAACTCTCGCCTTTCCATCCTTATCTAGCAGCACATTGCTCGCCTTTACATCGCGGTGCACGATGGCAGGGAAGCACTCGTGGTGTAGAAACACCAAGGCTCGAGCCACGTCAACTGCAACATCAACTCGCCTTCGCCATGTCAGTCTTACTCTATCAAGTATCAAATCCTCCAAGGTCCCCCCTTCCATGTACTCGTAGACTAGTATTTTTTCGGATCCATAAAGGCACCAGCCGTGAAGAGTTACAAGGTTCGGGTGAGGCCAGCCAATGCCATTCCCACTAAGAACCTCCATTTCAGCTCGGAACTCCCTTTCACCTTCGAGTCCTTCTCTTTGAAGCTTCTTCACCGCTACTACTCTCCCATCCGGCAATACTCCTTGGTACACTGTACCAAACCCTCCACTCCCTATAATCCTATCTTCCGAAAAATTGCGTGTAGCTTTCAAAATGTCAGCATGTGTAAAAGCCGTTTTATCCAAACGAATGATCTTAACAGTATCCAACAGCCACGGGGATGAACTGCTAGAGCTCGAGGCCAAGTCATGCTGGTATTTGATGTCCTGCAACAAGCATTGTGGGGGCTGTGGCTGGCTCTTTCCGAATAAGCACGCTACAAGTGACAAAACTCCACATATTAAGAGAGCGATTAGAAAACCCAAGCCCACCATATAAGCAGCAGATTTTGTAGGCTTTTTTGGATTCCCATTCGTTTTGTTTTCTGGATACGTGGAGTTGTCGAAGAAATTGGGAAGCTTCAGGAGGGGATTACCGAGATAGGACTCTTTCTCGAACGTTGCCAACTGCCCGCTAGAAGGAATTTTGCCGGAAATGAGCGGATTGTACGAAACGTTGAACTTACTTAGCTCATTCAAGTCGTTCAGGCTCAGAGGAAATGTGCCAGAAAAATTGTTATATGACATATCCAGATTCTGCATGCACCTAATATTCCCAATCTCCTCCGGAATTTGACCCGAAAAATTGTTCCTGCTGATGTTGAACACTACAAGTGGCAACTGACCGATATTTGCAGGGAGTTCGCCTTGGAATCTATTGACACCCAAATTTATCATGCTAAAATTGCGCATTGTACCGATATCTGCAGGGAGCTGACCCGAAAGCTGATTCCCACTCAGTTGAATGTAACCCGTGATTTGAAGTGTCCGTACAGAAGAGCCAGCTGCACATATGGGAAATAAGCCGTTTCCCTTAAGCAGCCGGTCCCATATGCTTCGACAACTCTTCCTAGTCAGGATCGTGTACACGAAATTGAATGGTGGATAATCTGCAGGAATCCATCTCCTCATCGCTAAGCATTCGCCTGATCCCGCGATGATCTGATCATTGTCCCGAATATTCATGTCGAATGTTGGCCCAACATTTCTCCCAATCATTGTTAGCTGAGATGGGATTGGCCCGGAGAGCTTGTTGTTCGCGAGATTAAGCCACAGCAAGCTACTACAATTTCCCAATTCGTATGGAATTGGACCGGTTAGGGAATTGTTCGCAAGCATCAACCACAACAGAGAGCTCAAGTTTCCGAGGGTGCTGGGAATTGCACCGGTTAGGCTGTTGAAGGAAAGGTCCAGGGCTTGGAGGGTCGAAATCTTTCCATAGCCCGGTGGTATAGTTCCGTTGAATTGATTAAAGGCGAGGACAAATAACTTCAACTTCGGCATAGAAATTTCGAGTGGCAGAGGACCTGTAAAATTGTTGTAGCTGAGGTCTAACCTGGAAACATTTGGTAGCTTGAGAATCCCAGACGAATGGATCCCACCGGTGTACCCGTTTGAGTGCAGCAAAAGAAACTTCACCTGTCTGAATCTCCCAAAACTGTCTTGTATCTCGCTGCCAAAGTTGTTCCTGCTCAAATCCAGGAATGTCAAGCTGGTCAAATCCGAAAGGGATTCAGGAATATCTCTAGAAAAACTGTTGTTACCCAAGAACAAGTCCTGCAGTCCCGAAATTGATCCAATCTCAGACGGGATTGGCCCCGTAAAATGGTTCCCCCAAAGATTCAATACGATCAGTCTCTGGCATTTCGAAATCTCTGCAGGAACTGCACCAGAAAAATTGTTTACTGACAAGTCCAAATCTACCAGGCTACAATTATTTGCGAAAACAGAAGGCGAAATAGCGCCACTGAAAAAGTTTTCGGATACTGAAAACCCCGTAAGCCTAATGAATCCACTCCATATCTCACCACTAAAATAGTTTGAGCTCAAATCCAAGTACTGCAAATTAAAGCATTCATCAAACAGGTTATCAATCCTTCCGGTAAAATTATTCGCTGAAAGATTCGCAACCACCAGGTTACTGCAAACTCCGGGAAAGGTCATCTTCAAATCGCCATAAAATCTGTTGACAGTCAAATCAAGAACCTTCAGCTGATTCAAACCATTCAAGTTCAGCTCCCCATCAATAATGTTATGTGACAAATTGAGGTGTCTGAGGCTGCGGCATTGACTCAAGTCCTCCGGGAGTGCTCCGCTTATTGTGTTCTTCGAGAGGTCGAGGTACGACAGTGCTGTAAGGGCAGAGAAGTTTCGGAAAATCTCACCGGTGATTTTTTGGTCGGAGAGCTCAACACGGCTAACTCTCTTGCTGTCATTGCTGCACGAAATTCCGTGCCACTCGCAGGGGTTGCTGCTGCGCTGATTCCACTGCGAGTATATGCCTTGGTTTACGCGGTTTTTTTGCTGCAGAAATGCTTTGAGGCTCAGCAGAACTTCTCTGTCTGTGTCCAGAGAATCTCTGGCTACAAGGGAAGCACCTGCGAAAAGACGAAAAAGTTGTTCAAGATTTCAGAGTCGATCCAGCGACTTAGTAAATTACATAACAAACATCCTCGAAACACACAGTTGTACTTTTTTATTAAAAGTAACAGAATCATCCTCGAAAAACTAAATACAAATATAATCATCCTTGAGAAACGATCAAACGGGTTAATTTAAAATCCAAAAACATAAGTACCCACAACAAAGATTGTTTCAGAAATCTGCAACATGTTGGAGTAAGTACCTGTGATCATGATCACGTCGAAGACCAAGAACATTGAACACACCGCACGCCATGAACCAGTTTTCGAAGTTGATAAGTACATGATACAAACTTTTTTTCGCTCCGCTCGCTACTTGCAAAACTTCGATTTGAATCTTGATTAAGCGCTACAATCGAATGAAAAATGTGCTCGTGCAGATTAAAGAATATATATATTTTTTTATTTACAGGTGAAGAATGTGTGAAGGTTGAACATGTCGGGGGAATGTTTCTGAAGACACGCCTGCAATACATACACACACGAAACCAAAATATGGAACAAGGAATTTTTCTTTTGAATTTATTTTATTTCAGTGATTTAATTATAATTACAAATTAATTATTGGTTATGAAAGATCTTTGCTTGATTGCGTTGATTAACTTAAAAGCCCTCTGCTAATACAGTCTACTGGGGGCCGTTGAGCCGCCCATGTTGACCGGTTTTATTAAACCCCCGTTGGGTTTTGACTCGGGAGAGAAAAAAGACAAGCAGAAAAGAAGAGTGCGATGTCCATGCTTTCACGTTGGTCTGTTGGGATTCTATGACTTACATTATCTTTGTTCTTAATTAATTAGCATTTAAGCAGACTATTTTTGTTGTTTAGCATGATTGACTTGAACTTTCGTTTTTTTTTTCCTGAACAAACGATAATATACATTAAGGAGAGGGGGTTGGGCTTAGTCTCACAATGAGTTATCAATAATGTAGTTCATTTTGCCTTTAGCAAGAATCGAATTAAGATCCCTCACTTACAAGTGAAGAAAAATACAATTATATCGTAATACTAATCCAAAGCAAAATTACTAAGAATAATTTTCTTCAAAGTCAAAATGGCACCCGTGGTTTTGGAATTTGACGCAAAACCGTTTAGAAAATTATTATCCTTAGTACTCTCAAATTGTATCCATATAGAAGTTGAGTTAGACCCGTTTCCTGCCTGTTGATTAAACTCTAATGCTAGGAAACCATCTATATAGAGAGATTTTTAAGGCTGTCTAGAATAGAGAGAAACACCATATGTCATTATATAATTGGAGAGGGTTACTGGAAAAAAAAATCCCTCCAATTATATGACAATACTTGGCATTTGTGTCGTGTTTCTCATGTTTGTGTCGTTTTCGTGTCATACCCGATAGTTTAACGGGTTGTGTCATGTAACATGTGTTAAAATAAACAGGTAATATGACCAAACCCAAAATCGACCCGTTAATATTATCAGGTAATATGACTCGACCCATTACCCGTTAAGAAAAATATATTTTAAATCAATAAATAATGAAAATGAAAAACATAATTTGACCCAAAAAAATGTAAAACATAATACTGATTTAGTATATACATACTGCATTTTCACATAAATACTATTTCAAAACATTAATAAATAAATAAATAAATAAAACATTTTTCTTTCAAGTTTACATACTCCAAAATAAGAGTCTAATGAAAAAACATTAGTGCATACTACAAAATACAAATGTTCAAAGATATGCAAAATGAAGAGAGTTGTGCTTCAAGATTGAGGAACCTTGAACCTTTTTTTACAATAAAAACTTTCAAGTTTCATCAATCACGAATGGAAATGGTATTGGAACTTTGGCTTGATATATTGTCTTCAATGGTTATATAGATGATGTTTTCACTAAGGTTTTCCATAATCCTTAAACTATAGATCTAAATTTAACCGTTGATTGTCGTTTACATTTACGCTTCATTCTTCTCACCAATTTTTTTTTTCGAATTTTCTTTTTTGAAAACATGATCTCTTAGAGGATGCAAGAAGATGAACGGTTTGGATCGTTAATATTACGATGAGATTTTTACCCTTAGTGAAAATATAGCTCGAAGTCTATAAAGTCTTTAGAAACTATATAACATGAACTCATATTTTAGTTAACCGTAAATATCGGAATGTTATATCAATGATCCGAACAGTTCATTTTTCTACATCTGTTAAAAGATCACTTTCCAAAAAAAAGAAAAATCCTAAAAATGAAATTTGGTGAGTAGAATAAAGTGTAAACGACAATGGACGGTTAAATTTAAATCTAAGGTTTATGGATTATGATGTCAGATTTCGCTTCACGAAAATTGTAAAACTTGTCATTATGAGTGATTGTGTGTGTGTGTATATATATATATATTACCTTTTTTACACTTCTACAATATTATTAATTTTACACTCAAAAAACATTATTCATGAGATTTGGAGGGTTTTAAAAATCTAAACAACCATGTAACCATTGTCTAAGCATAGAGGATGCAAGCATGAGCGTTTATATATGCTTTTACATTTTTCAGACTTATACATTAATGATTATGAATTTTATCTATTTTGAACTCTCTTAAAAATACATGAGGGTTTGTATGGTTTTAAAAATTCATGTAGCCACCTTTAAAGCGTAGAGGATGCGATTACGAGTGTTTGCATATTTTTTCACATTTTTCGCACTTGTAAATTAATTATTATAAATTTTTAAATGTATTTGGTATTTTTAAATTACTTGATGTTTTTTTAATGTGTTTTATAATTTTCTAATCTCATTCTTTGCTCATAGTATTTTATAAAAATAAATAAATTTTAAAACTTTAAAATTTATTTAGAATAATAATACAATAATAATTAATAAACAACATATATATATATATATATATATATATATCCACTATATCTATTGTATTTTATAGTAAGTTTTTTTAGTAGTTAAAAAAAATTAAAATCATCAAAATAACTTTTTCCTTTTCGTGTTGAAACAGGTTATCTGCGTGTCACTCTCGTGTAAACCTGTTAAGGACCCGTTATTAACGAGTTCTTATCGTGTGAGCCGAAAACGACCCGATTAGTTATTGTGTTGACCCGAAACCCGTTATTTTCGTGTCATTTACGTGTCGTGTTATTGGGTCATGTAAAAAATTGCTAGGTCTACAATATGTGGTCTTCTACCCCGTGTTACAAGCACACTGAAAAATTTCTCATGTATTTAAACCATATGACATGACTATTGATGATTGAATTCACTAATGATGATTAACGTATTTATTTCTTGTTGATGATACATCATATGGTTTACAAATTTAGTCTAAAAAGTCGATCTACTTAGTATTACTCTTCTAATTAACTTTCATTACGAAGAAATGTTATAATCACTGTTCTAAAAATCCATGCCTAGCACTACCTAGGCCCCACCTAGGCACTAAGTGGTTGGCCACAACCCCGATTCATGCTTAGGCGTTTGAAAATTAAGTAAATGCGCCTAGACCTGCTGAGGCACCCGCCTAGATCGTGTAGGCACACGCCTAGATCACGTAGGCACCTGCCTAGGTTGCGGCTCACTTAAATTGAAAATAGATAACTTTCATTTTCTATTTTATTTTTTAATAAATTATAAGAGACTTGTTACATACTTAAATGAACACACATAAAATGCTTGTTTTCCATGTTTTAATTATGTTCCAATATTTCATAATATATATGTCATTCTATTTTGTGGTTTATGATGAAATTATAAATATTTCAAGTATAAGTAAATACTCATTTAAACAAAATATAATTGTTAAACCCCACCCCCAAAATTGATTTAATTTTTACAATTCGGTCCCCTTATCCTTAACCAATCCGGACCCTTCATTTAGATTCCTCTCCTTTCTCCGTTTGCCACGTGGCACCACCCTAACTCATCCCCTATCTCTCTCTCTCTCTCTCTCTCTCTCTCTCTCTCTCTCTCTCTCTCTCTCTCTTTTTCCTCGAAACTCTCTCAACTTACTCTATTCTCTCTCACGCACTCACTTTATATCTTTTTCCCCTCTTCCCGATCGATAACCACACACCCACTTCGAATCCACACCCCACGGACGACCACCCTCAAGCTCAAGATCTTCCCTGCCTTTTCCCTCATCTCTGTGCAGCACCAAATGAACTGGTGCAAAGGTTCAGAAACTCCGATGAACTCCTATGAGTTTCGAGGCAAAATCCGACCACCTTCGACCACTGTTTGACATTTCTCAGGTAATAATCTCTTCCCCTCGTCTCTATCTTTGTTTTGCTAGTTAGATCAGAGGTTTAATCGGTTGATCACCGTGGACGGGAGCTCGGGAGGCTCCGACCTCATTCCTCGATGAGAAACAAAGACCCAGGGTCCTTAGGCCTAAACCCCAAGCCTAAACCTTTGTCTCTCAAGCATTTAGACCGTGTGTGGAACTCGAGCCCAACTCATTTACCTTTTTATTTATTTATTTATTTTTATTTTCTAAAAACCCAAAACCTTTTTAGTTTGGTCCAAGCCTTCAGCCCAAGACCAAAGAGCTTTAGCCCGTGAGCCTTTGACCCAAAACCCTTAGAGGCTTAGGCTTTTGGGCTGTGTGAACTTGGTCCCAAGCCCAAAGACCCATTTCCCTAAGCCCAAGCCTAAACCGATCCAAACCTAGACCCCAGGCTATACGTGAAGACGTGTGGGCCTGCGTGTAAAGAGTCAACGACATTGACGAGTGGAGCACAAGCTCTATCGTCCACGACGACGCTAACGAATTTTTGGATGACCCAACTCGAAGATTGGCCACCGGAGCTGCCACCTTGCGGCGGCTCGTGAGGGCGAGTTGGGAGGCACATGACCGTACCTGAGGTCCAATTTCATGTTTTTCGACGTCTCAAATCCGTTTATGACATCTATTTCCTGAAATTCAATTGTTTAACTATAGTTTTGTTAATTGTACCATTTATGTGCTTGGGTGCAATTATTAGCAGCGTTTCCGTCATTCCTAGTTCGTACAGCTCTTCGATGAATGAGTATCTGTGAGTAGACTCCTTCTAAAATGCATGCTTTAATAGTAGAATTGCATACATGGGAAGCATGATTTAATGATCACGTTTTAGATAACGTTTTATGAGTAAATTGGATTTACCTTATATTGATTATCGTGCTTGCTTAGAATATTTTGGAATACCATATTTTCTATCAAACCCATGTTCTTCATAGAATATTTGATGGATGGCGATATACTATTTAGAACATGTTTTTACACACTTCTTTATAATATAGATGATGAATGACTTTATACTATGAAGATGGTTTTGAGATATATGTTCCTATGTTTGGAAAGACTATGTTTAATGGTTTTGTGCTTATCTAGTGGTCTCTACTCCGCTTACGGGTGAGGTATACAGTGTTGTCATAAGGCCGAGAGAAATAATCTCTATCTTTGGGCTGAGAGACATGGAGCTGGCATAGAGCCTGAAGAAATATCCTCTGGCTATGGTGCAGGGACAGGAAGCGGGCATTGGGCTTGGAGTTGAGACTAGATACCACTATTTATTGTGCTATATACGAGATATGTTTTGATAGGATTTTATGGCATGCTACGGTTTTCGGAAAACCTACTATATTCTATGGTATTGAGTTTTCATTAAACCTTGGGGGGTTAGTATGTTGATAATTGTTTCAATATTATATATATATATATATATATATATATATATATATATATATATATAAACTTGGTCCACTGATGTTTGTTTTGAGCCCCTTCAAAATCGAGGCATACAATCCCGGCATTAAGACACTCCCTCATCAGTATCTTCGAGTCCTCTCTGTGTAGGACCCATCCTTTTGTTCATTCAATTTTATATTATTTTCTTTTAGTGTTATAGATTAGGTGTATGCTCTGAGCACGTTCTTTAAATGCATATTCATTATTTTTAAATTTCTACTATTTTATTCATATTCATTCTACACATGCATGTTAGTATGACTTTGTCTCATTTGGGTGTTGGCCAACACGTGCCTACCTTGTTGTTTAAAGAATTTCAAGGTCAGGCGTGTCAATAATAGATTTACTTAACACCGCCTAGTTCGCCTAGGCGTCTAGGCGCTAAGGCCCAGCCGGCCCGACTAGCGTCTGACGTCTTTTGAAACCTTGGTTGTAATATGCATTAGTCTTACAACAAAATAGTTTTGAATTTTGGGAACTGTTATTAGCACTCTAAAAATTTCAATCAACACTCCTCACAAGTGTATTTTTTCTTTCTAATTATAGAAGGTTTTGGAGTGTAAAATAAGATTTTTAGAGTGACAATAATAATTCCCTTGAATTTTATACATAAAAGGTTTTAAAATCTTAAGAAGACAAAACTTTGAATATGCAGATTAGAGCATTATTAACATAAGGGGTACAACTTACCTGTGTTATGGTGGTGGCTCACCTAACAAAATTATAAAGACAAACATGAAATAATTATTTTATTAATATACATACAAAGAAAATGAAATGGTTTACACTTTTTTTGTTTCGTGAAACAACGATTTCTGAAGTGCATATCTTGTAAGTTATATAGTTGCAGAATGTGAAAGTAATCGATCGATTAATCAGCTCAATCACTCGAACAACTAGACATTTACATTCTTTAACTATTCAGCAAGACTAAAATATGAAGTCCAAAACCATTGAGAGATCCTTGTCCAAAACTTAGAAGCCAACACTACTAGAAAATGTGCTATAGGGCACCGATTTGAGGACACCATTCTTAATCAGTGGCTTTATAAATGTATGTGTCACTATTGTTTGAATTTGGTGCCTTAAACACAATCAACACCATTCATTGGTGTCAATTGTAATTTTTTTTACACCAAAGTCATATTGTTTTGTTTTTTTTTAAACTTAAGATTCAGTTTTGCTCTCCTTACTCTTCCTCTTTCTGTCTTCTCGACTAGAAAACCCAGGCTAACGCGAAATGGAGGTAGTGACGGTTGACAACTTCCTCCGGTGTCGATGAATTTGGCCGTCGGAAAGCGTTCTCGCTCTTTTTTTTTTCTTCAGAAATTGCACTATATTTCTCAGATTAGAGCTGTTATGGTCTTGAAAAAATTGGACTAATTTTGATTTTAGCTTTTGTCTCTGGTAATTACTCTAAACCCCCAAAAGATTTGAAATGTTTGGTAATTGTTCTCATTATTTTTGTCAAGTATGTGATTCTGTGTTGTGTGTGTATTGATTGACTGATGAAAAAATGTAGCCATAAAATTTTGATTTTGAATTTTTTTTATTTTTTATAAAAAGGTTGAATGATTTGTAAGGATCCATGATTGATGGTTTGGTGTTTATGGGTTCATGGGTTACATTGATTGTTGAATGAGTGCTTTACCAATTTAGTTTTGAATATGTCATTGTTTATCTATTTTCATAATAATCTTTTCAAATCAAGGAGGTTCACCATCTTGGGTTTTGTTGGATTCCATAGCCAAGGACGAGGTGGCCGAATACAAGAGCCCGTGGTGGACTGCCACCAAAAAAGCCAACGAATCCACTTTGAGTCAGTTCCTAATACGAGAAAGATTCGCACGACGTCAATTGCCATCACCACCAGCTCATCGGCTCCGCGTATTCTGAGGTATTCAAGTTTCTTCTACTTTTCTAGGTTTTTCTTATAAGAATTTTTTTACCTTTTTTTATTTATGAGAATGCGGGTTTTGAATTTAGCATTTGATTTTCTCTGATGGGATTTTGTATTTATTGTGTGGAAATTGGGTTTCATTTGAAAAATCTGAATGTTTAGGGTTTTTATTTGCTGATTATTGTTGGTTTTATTTGTATTATTTTTAGTTATATTTCATTTTTGTTTATATTGTTATTCTTAGTTGGTATATAAATATTTGAATATGCAAGACATGGATATTATACAAGAAATGCAAGACATGGATATTAGAAGAAATGAGGGTAGTTTGTAGAGGGTGGGTTCGAGGTTGGTGACTCGCCTAGATGGCGAGATTAATGGTAGTGGTTTCGTGGTGGCGTAGTTCATCGTGAAAAATGGTGACGGTGGTCGCCCTGCTGTTTCTGTGCAGCGAGCACTGTATGGAGAGAGAGAGAGAGAGAGAGAGAGAGAGAGAGAGAGAGAGAGAGAGAGAGAGAGAGAGAGAGAGAGAGAGAGAGAGAGAGAGAGAGAGAGAGAGAGGTGAGGCAAATAGGGGTAGTGGTAGAGAGGGAGTGAGACATGAGGGTGGTGGCAAGTAATTTACTATACTTGGAAATTGTTTTGATTAATTCATATGTTTATTACATTTGAAAATTAAAAAAGAATTAAAATTTGAAAAGGATGAACTTTGAATTGATTAATTCATTTGGGTGTGTAAATTTATGCATAGATGGATAGGTCGTTATGAGGCTCATCTTTGGGATAAAAGTAATTGGAATCACAACCAGAATAAGAAGGGAAAGCAAGGTCTGTATCTCTCACTTTCTCATCTCTCAAAATCACTATGGATTGGACTTGATTGGGATAAATTCTTATTAGGGAAGCTGGCTCTGAGACTCCGCATCTCTCACTTTCTCATCTCTCAAATCACTTCTCTCTTCCATCTCTCGTAGTGTCTCCATCTCTCTTGCTCATTCTATGTCCAATGAAATTTCAAGGTGATTTTCCAACCCTAAATTGATATATTTCATACCTTGATTTGATCTTAATTTATCTAAAATTGATATGCATATGTGCTATTAGATAATTTGATCTAATGTTATAGAATCCATGTCCTATTCAGTAATTCTAAGATGGAAAAGGTTACGGAAAAATTGGAAGGTAGAAATTCCATTATGAGTTCTCTGGCTGATTTGAGGTGGGTAATACAAACTTTTATGTTAAATTGATTAGTTTTGGTTTTTTGGGATGCTCATCTAGAAACAAGGCTGAGCATCCAAAAGTTTCAATTTTGTACCCATTATTCAATACTAGCTCAATAATCATAATGTTTCCTCTGACTTTGTTTATGAATTCTGATATATAATCATATATTAGAGTTTTCTATTGGGAAAACGGTAGGACCCGATTGTCCCACATCAAAAAAACAGAAGCAGCGGGTTCTATTTAGAATGAATCTAATTGAAGAGACCAAGAATTGGGCACCTTTTACAAACTGTAGTACTACTACTCTTGCTGAGGTCTATTTCATTTCCCCTATGCTTTCTCAATCTTCATAACTTGCTTTTATGTGCATTATTTGTTTGGTTCTTATTTAAAATGAATCTAATCGAATATTTATAATCAAAAGAATTAATTTTTCTAATTGCCCAATTTTGCATGTTTTGCATCTATATTCACCAAGTCTATCTATATTTCTAGTGCCTAGTTTCTAAAGGCAAAGTTGAGCCAGGTTGGGAACTCTCTCTTTCTCTCTTTACCTTTTGTTTTATTTCTCAAGGAAGTTGATTGGGTTGAAAAAAGGAATAAAAAAAAATTGAAATTTGTTGGTGCTTGTGTTGATGTTGAATTTGTAATATATTAAGACCCAAAAATTAGATAAATGGTTCACTTTGATGTAAATTGATAACATCAAACCACTAGTTCAAAACAGTGAGTCTTACCTTTAGAATGTTTTTGGGATGTCATAATTGATAACCATATCCACTGATCGAAAATTTATCTACTCGCAAGTATATCACTTGTGAAATGTTGAGACTCAGAAATTTATCTGCTGAAAAATTGATCTACTTGCCATATCAGTTTTTCGTGTGGAATGTTAAGAGACTCATACTCTCAAGTATATGCTTTTTATGCAAGTTGTAGGAAACAATAAAACTGTAAAGGCATACTTTTGTGTATATTTTAGTCATTTGATCCATGTGCTTATGTGTTTGCAGGTAGAGATAGCAATTACTAAGGCTCAAGCATTAAGAAGAGCATGTCACTCTTAAAAAAAAACATGTTTGGAGATGTTCAAGAAAATGTGAAGTCTTGTAAGTGGCAATTTCCTTCAAATTTGGTGCCTATTTCGTACTTTGACGGATAGTTTCATATTTTTTTTAGTATAGCTCATTGGTTTTAGACCTAATTTTTTGAATATGTGATTAGTTATAGAAGACTACATCAAACATGCAATTCTGTGTAGTCTATTAACTATATATATATGGATGCCTAGATTAATGGGCCCTTTTTAAAATAAAATAAAAACATATTACAACATGGCCACCAATGTATAAAAATTATATAATATTTCAAAGATGTAACTATTCATTGTGCCGCCGTTATCTAAGAGGTGGTGTTGTAACAATATAGTTTTCTACATAAGACATGTTCTCTAATTTAGTGGCTGCTTGATGGCAACTAAGGTTTGCCACCAATGTGAATGTCCACAATTGACAATAGACACCAATGAAAAGGGTGTCTTTTAGCCAAATTTCTACTAGTGCAACAACAATGGTATAGTAAAAAGAGTCACAATCGTTGGTTGTTTATGATATGACTAATACCTCATTTTTTTTTGTAACATTGAGCTTGCAAATATTCAAAACCATTTAAGTATTTTCCAACAACTTCTAGATCTAATAATTGGTCGTTTTTCCCTTGCAAATCCAATTTTTGGGGAAAAAAATAAATTTCAAGACATTGATGAAGCTGGTCAATTAGGGCTGTTTTACTTTTGAAGACGGATTTTGAAACAATTGGCGTAAAGAATATATGCTTGTTTAACTTGCAGTTTGGGGAATAAATATCAAACCCATAAGTCCTAATACCAGTAGTGTATTACATATGCTAAACACAAAACTAGCGGAAAATTCCCAGAAAGACCAGACAGAAAAGTAATCAAGAAAATGACATAAAGCTAGGGTTCTTATAAACTGCTGTTGCAAATCTGTAAATCTTTAGGAACAGAATTGACAGGTCAAAGGACATGTTTTTTTATTTGTTTTTCATTTTTCATGGGTTAATTAGTTTCTAATCCAGGATTAGGAATCTACGGAAACAAGTCTCTGTGCTTGGGAGGTTTTCAAAGGCATGTGTGTGTCGACCACAGGTCGTGATATTGGATCTGGCTTCCGGGGAAAGGGGAAAGGGAACTATTCCATCTGATGTACTCGTGGGATGTGAATAAGGTTCAAAGTCAAAGTGGAAGACTCATTTTTGTCAACTATATATTTATATATTAGTATATATTACTTTCTTTGTTTGGTGAGAATTTTAACATGATGTTTTTTGTTCAATAATTTGCAAATTTTAACATGATGATGATAGACGAAAGAGAAATATGATTTAAATTGAGTGGTCTGAATTTTTAAGTTCGTTGGCTCTTGATATAGAAATCTGGAGAGGAACTCAATTCAAATAGGACATCTGTCAATATACTTAAGCTGACACACCCCGATCCGGAAACCAAGGCGTGCCGGCCGTCACGTGTGAGTGACGTAGCCGTGTGCGTCAGCGGAAGCGAATTTGGTATGAAGTGCAGCAGTGAAAGTTAAGTTTATAATATACATATGATACAGAGCCGATCCTAGGTGCAGTCAAATTTAAACAAACGTTACAACTATGAAAGAAAATCCTACATAAGAGGTGGTAGTCTGTCAGAACTGCCTTAGCGCCTCGCTAGCGTCCACAACGTTGCTACCTAGTACCTGGAGGGGCGTAAAACATAAAAGGTGAGTGGGCAAAAACAAAGTTTTCCAAAACCATTTCATAAGATCCATGAATAACCCCTCGCTGTAAATCAGTATAATTTTCCCAGAAAATAGTATGTATATATACTTATATACGAAAACATCGTCTACATATCACATCTCGTTATCAAAACGTAATAATAGGTTGTGTCGATATCCGAACTCAGAATCATTATCATCATCAGGCAAGTAATATAAAACTAGGGTGTCCCTAGTGCCCTATCAGCCGGAGTCACCTCTAATGACCTGTACGGCTGAATCTATAGCTCAACAAACAGACTCAATCATATCAATCATCATATCACTATCACCATCATCCTGCACACGAGTCGGAACCACCTATTGTGGTCTGTACGACAGGCTAGGTGTATAATATTACGCTCTGTGCTACGATCACGTGAAGGCTGTGCGACGAATCGCGGGTCACCAATGAGTCGGAACCACCTATTGTGGTCTGTACGACAGGCTAGGCACCTATCTTGGATCCAAGTTGAGCGTACGGTGCGTGAGGTGAACGATCACGTGAAGGCTAGGCCCTACTCTGGCGGAGCACAACACCCGAGGTGCAGGTGATTAACTAAATCACAATCTATCACATCTCAAACACTACCACAGTACTTACCTGACTTGTCTGGCCGTCCTCGGCATCAGCACACAATATATGCAATCATAATTATATTTATATACTATAGCAGACATTCGACATGGCATTCTAATTATTAAATCCAAACAATTCGTAAATCAATCAATTTACGTTTCTGGGAAAAACGTCATATATATATACTGAAAGCAAAAGCCCACTCACTGGTATGTCGACGGGTCGTATCCCCCGAGCCTAGTGTGACTGCGCTCGTCCGTCGGATACGTCTCACCTATACGTGAATTAATCGCAAAACCGTCATTAACAGCACATAAACGGATCACGTAAATAACTTTTCATACGAAGGTCAATTTTGGCATTTGAATATACCAACGCGACCTACACGACGTCACGATCGTCGTGATATTTTTAAAATAATTTTTGGACTACTCACGCGCCCCCACGCGCCGGGAATGGCACGGACAGACGCGCCCCCACGCGCTGTCACGTGCTGTGCACGCGCCGGGAATATTCCCTAACAGTAAAGGAATATTCCGTTGGAATATTCCGTTAACTTCTAACGGCGTCAGTTAACGGCGTTAGTTAACGGCGTTGGAATATTCCGTCAACTTTGACGGAATATTCCGTCACCCCTAACCTCCAGCTCCGGCGACCTTCGCCGGCGCCGGCGCCGGACTGGTTTTTCCGGCGAATTTTCCGGCGAACTTCAAATCCTCCTATCTTCTTCATTTTTCATCCAAATTTCATGAAATTTATACCAAAATGCCCCAAATTCAATGTAGAACACAAATATACCTTCAAATCCTTCGAAAAACGTCCAAAATCTCGATGGGAAAATCCTTCAAACTCGGCCCAGTCCAGAACTCAGTGATTCCACGTCCAAACCTTGCTAATTAGGTACTCCGAGGTTCGTGGGAAGATTTTAGGACTTGTGGTGATCTTTGTTCCACCTAAAACGAATCCACGAAAGAGGTGATGAACAGTACCCTAGAATCTAAGTTACGGTTTAACATGGTTTTCAAGAGGTTCACAACCTAAAACTAGTATAGGTAAGTTCAATAAAGTCCCACGAGTTCAAAAAGCTTACCTGAAGCCTTGGTTGGTGTCGAAATCGAGTTGTGTGTGTGTTCCGTAGGGAGAAGTCGAGAGAGATAGAGAGTTTGAGAGAGAGGGATAAGGAAGAAACAGAAAAAGAAATAGGATTAGGTTTGGCACGTGTGTGCGTGCATGTATAGGGACAGGTGTCCCACCCTGAGTTTAGAAATTTAAGACACCCCGAAACCCAATTCCGTGTCCAAGCGTACCCGTTCACGCGTAGGTAAGGGTATTTTCGTCATTTCACTTAAACATATAGATAATTCGGGACGGGATGTCACAACCTACCCTCCTTAATAAAATTTCGTCCCCGAAATTTACATAACACAAGCAAACACTAATAAACATAGAATAAGCGCGGATACATAACTCTCATCCGTTCCTCTAACTCCCAAGTAGCCTCCTCAACCGAATGGTTTCGCCACAACACCTTTACTAAACGAACCGTCTTGTTCCGTAGAACCTTATCCTTCCAGTCTAGGATAGTCACCGGCTCCTCCTCGTACGTCAAATCAGGACTAACTTCTAACTGCTGCGGAGGTAGCACGTGAGACGGATCAGCAACGTAATGACGTAGCATCGAAACGTGAAACACGTTATGTACTCTAGATAGCTCTGGAGGCAACTCGAGTCTATACGCCACTTCACCTATCCGCTCGGTGATTAGGTATGGTCCGATATACCTGGGACTCAACTTCCCCTTCTTACCGAACCGTACAACTCCTTTCCACGGCGACAACTTCAGAAACACCCAATCGCCTACCACGTAAACCCGATCAGTGGCGTGTCTATCGGCTAAGCTCTTCTGGCGATCCTGGGCCACTTTCAAGTTAGACTTGATTACCTGGATGTTCTGAGTCGTCTCATCGACTATCTCTGGACCTTCAAGTACCCTCTCGCCGACTTCCGACCAACATAGGGGCGTACGACAAGCTCGACCGTACAACGCTTCGAATGGTGACATTCCGATGCTCGAATGATAACTGTTGTTGTACGCGAACTCCATCAGATCCAAGCGTAGATGCCATGCATCACCAAACTGTAGTACGGAAGATCGTAACATATCCTCAAGCGTCTGGATAGTCCTCTCGGACTGTCCGTCTGTCTGTGGATGATAAGCCGTACTATACAGTAACCTCGTGCCAAGGGCTTCCTGGAATGCCGTCCAGAACTTGGATGTGAATCTCGGATCTCGATCGGAGATAATGCTGACTGGTACGCCATGGTACTTGACTATCTTCGATACGAAAAGCTCGGCTAATCGTTGTAGAGAAAACTTCTCTCGAACCAGGATGAAGTGTGCAGATTTCGTAAGCCGATCGACTATTACCCAAACACCGTCGTAACCATTCAGTGTACGGGGTAATTTATAGACGAAATCCATGGTGATGTTCTCCCACTTCCACTGAGGAACGGAAAGTGGTTGCAGTCGTCCGAATGGTTTCTTCCTCTCGGCTTTAACCTACTGGAAAACAAG
This sequence comes from Crataegus laevigata, assembly GCA_963580275.1. Taxonomy (NCBI): domain Eukaryota; kingdom Viridiplantae; phylum Streptophyta; class Magnoliopsida; order Rosales; family Rosaceae; genus Crataegus; species Crataegus laevigata. The sequence continues at coordinate 3,729,480 of OY756950.1, forward strand.
ACATCTGCTTACGTACTCGGCGATCTCCCTCTTCATACCAGGCCAATAGTAGAATGGTCGAATGGTATGATACATCTTGGTACTGCCCGGATGCATCGCATAAGCTGAGACGTGTGCTTCATCGAGAATCGCCCTCTTTAACTCTGCGTCGTTTGGCACGTACATTCGGTTTTCTTGCATGAGCATACCGTCGGTTTCTCGAATCCGTAGATCGGTCTTTTTACCTTCACCCCTCAGTCGAATCAACTCCTGAGTCTCCGTGTCATTCAACTGAGTCTCGAGAATACGATCAATCAGAATCGATCTGACCTGGAAGTGAGCAAGTAACGCTTTCCCTCGATTCTTTGCCTCCGAACAATCAATCTCCAATCCGACTCCGGTCGACCTCAGCTCGGCCAACAACGGAGCACGGCTCGCGTACAGAGCATCCACTCTACCTTGAGACTTCCGGCTAAGTGCGTCAGCTACTACGTTTGTACGACCCGGATGATACTCAATCGTGCAATTGTAATCACTCAGCAACTTCATCCACCTTCGCTGACGGAGGTTCAGGTCTCTCTGGGTGAATAAGTACTAGAGGCTCTTGTGGTCTGTAAAGATCCTGCACTTCTCGCCGTAGAGGTAATGTCTCCAGATCTTCAACGCAAATACAATCGCCGCCAACTCAAGATCATGAGTAGGGTAGTTCATCTCGTGCGACTTCAACTGCCTCGATGAATAGGCGATCACCCTACCATGTTGCATCAACACGCAACCCAGGCCATTCAATGATGCGTCACTATAAACCTCGAAGTTACCACTATCGTCCGGAAGTGCTAGCACTGGAGCATGAGTAAGACAATGTTTTAGCTGCTGAAAGCTCCGTTCGCAGCTATCGTCCCACTCAAATCGAACATCCTTCCTGGTTAACTTCGTGAGAGGTAACGCAATCACTGAGAAGTCTTGCACGAACCGCCGATAGTAGCCTGCTAATCCGAGGAAACTCCGTATCTCGGAAACAGTTCGTGGCTGTTCCCAATTCTCCACCGCTGCTATCTTCTGGGAATCTACCTGAATACCCTGTGCTGAGATAACGTGCCCCAAAAATGCCACCTGGTCTAACCAGAATTGACATTTACTGAACTTAGCGTATAATCGATGCTCCCTCAGCTTCTTCAGCACTAATGAAAGATGTCGCATGTGATCTGACTTCGATTTAGAGTACACCAGAATGTCATCGATAAACACAATGACGAACCGATCCAAATACGGCTGAAATACCCGGTTCATCAAATCCATAAAAGCAGCTGGGGCGTTAGTCAAACCGAATGGCATGACTAAGAACTCGTAGTGCCCATATCTGGTTCGAAACGCCGTCTTCGGAACATCGTCGCCCTTAATCTTCAGCTGGTGATAGCCAGATCGTAGGTCGATCTTCGAAAATACACAAGTTCCTCGCAGCTGATCGAACAAGTCGTCAATACGAGGTAATGGATAACGGTTTTTAATCGTTACCCGATTCAGCTGTCGATAGTCAATACACAGCCGTAGAGTACCATCCTTCTTACGTACGAACAACACTGGAGCTCCCCAAGGTGAGATACTCGGCTGTATAAAACCTTGATCCAACAGCTCTTGTAACTGAATCTTCAACTCTCGCAATTCAGCGGGAGCCATTCGATAGGGAGTCAGAGATATAGGGTCTGTACCTGGCAATAAGTCGATAGAGAACTCCACATCTCGATTCGGTGGCAAGCCTGGCAAATCGTCAGGAAATACGTCGGGAAAGTGCCTGACCACCTTCACATCCTCTAAACTGACAGGAGTGCTATCGTTCAATACCACGTGAGCCAGATACCCCTGACAACCCTTCTGCAACAATTTCGTAGCTCTCACGGCTGAAATGATGCCGTGTCTAACATTACTACGTTCGCCAGTGAATGTGACCACAGGTAACCCCGGCCGATGGAACGTAACTCTCTTCTCATAACAATCTATGTTGGCTCGATGATAATGTAACCAATCAGTGCCTAAGATCACATCAAACTCAACAATATCCAACGGAATAAGATTAGCGGGCATCATCACATCCTCAATCAACACGGGGCACCCTGGATACATCCAACTGACTAGACATGTCTCTCCCCTAGGCATCGATACCTCTAATTCAAATACAAGGGGTGCAGACTCAGGTTGAGTCAATTGAGCAAATGAGTAAGAAATGACCGAATGGGTAGCGCCGCAATCTATCAACATTCTAGCGAAATGACCAAGTACATTTAACTTACCCGTGATCAGATCCGGGTTATTCTGGACGTCATGCGCTGTGAGGTTATGAATACGGCCATGCGGCTGCTGTCGACCACCGCGACCTCTGTTCGGCTGACCAGCTCGTCCAGACACACCACGACTGGATCCCGCAGGATTAGGCTGTCTAGATGATCCTGCACTGCTCGCTGCAGCCTCACTCTGCTGTGGCTGAACTCCCGAATACCACTGCGATCCGCCGGCAGGATAAGGAGGATACGAAGTATACCCTCCAGGGTACGAAGAATAGCTACTCTGATAACCGCCTAAATGGTACGGATCCGGAGGATATGGATACGGTGCGGGAGTATAAGGGTTAACGTCACCCTGATAATGATAGGTACCACCACGACTCGGCTGACCGTATCCACCAGGAGGTGGAATCTGCTGAATAGGAACTGGAGGTGGTAACGCAGGTAATGGAGGTCTCGGCTGACTCTGTGGGCAATTCGCTGCGCGATGACCCTGCTGCCCACATGTAAAGCATCCACGAGCGCCCTGCCTGCACTCGCCATAATGCCTGCTGTTGCACCTCCGACAGAATGGTCCATAAGAACCGCCAGCATCTCGCTGCCTCTGAAAACGCTGACCTCCGGCAAATCCACCCCATCTCCTCTGACCCGGGAAACTCACACCCCCACTCGAAGAAGAACTCGAGCTAACACCACTTCTCTTGAAACTCTGGGTCCTCCGAGGCCCCTGTGATGCCACTCCTTTACCTTTATCGTCTCTCCTCGGTCCCTCTTCTTCGTTGTCGCTATCGCTCGGCAGGTTCTCTGAATCTTCTATCTGCACCAGAACTGCGTAGAAGTCATGATATGTCTCACAGTGCCTCGTAGTCGCCATCGTGCGCCATTTCTTTTGAGTGCCCAGCTTGAATCTCCGAAGCATCTCGGCCTGATTCCTAGCAACCTCAGGGTGATAGCGAGAAAGATCAGTGAACCTCCTGTAGTACTCGTTCGCTGACATCTTCTTCTGCTTTAAGCTCGTGAATTCTTGTTTCTTGCGATCCAGATAGGCGTCTGGAATAAATCGCTCGTAGAATTGCTGTCTGAATACCTCCCAGTCCTTGGCCTCTTCTGGTGGCATCCTGTCAGCCAGCTGTTCCCACCAAGTGGCAGGTTCCTTTCCCATAAACCATGTCGCAGTCTCAACCCAAGTTCCCGCAGCTAGATTGCCCTGACTATGTAATATTCTGAAAGTCCGCTCTATCTGCAGAAACCAGCGCTCGGCACCTTCGTGCCCCTCGTCACCCTCATATCGTGGTAACCTCAAATTATGCGCACTCTCAAGAGGGGTCCTATGGGAAGGACGAAGGGTAGACTGAATAGCATGAGCAATAACATCTCCCAACTGAGAAAGGTCGGGAAAGCTAGGATCAACAGATGGACGTGGCTCTCGTCGAGGCGGCATCGTTCTGACAGAAACACCAAAAGATTTAGAATATTTACAACTGCACAGAACTACCAAAAATCTAGGCTCTGATACCAAGTTGACACACCCCGATCCGGAAACCAAGGCGTGTCGGCCGTCACGTGTGAGTGACGTAGCCGTGTGCGTCAGCGGAAGCGAATTTGGTATGAAGTGCAGCAGTGAAAGTTAAGTTTATAATATACATATGATACAGAGCCGATCCTAGGTGCAGTCAAATTTAAACAAACGTTACAACTATGAAAGAAAATCCTACATAAGAGGTGGTAGTCTGTCAGAACTGCCTTAGCGCCTCGCTAGCGTCCACAACGTTGCTACCTAGTACCTGGAGGGGCGTAAAACATAAAAGGTGAGTGGGCAAAAACAAAGTTTTCCAAAACCATTTCATAAGATCCATGAATAACCCCTCGCTGTAAATCAGTATAATTTTCCCAGAAAATAGTATGTATATATACTTATATACGAAAACATCGTCTACATATCACATCTCGTTATCAAAACGTAATAATAGGTTGTGTCGATATCCGAACTCAGAATCATTATCATCATCAGGCAAGTAATATAAAACTAGGGTGTCCCTAGTGCCCTATCAGCCGGAGTCACCTCTAATGACCTGTACGGCTGAATCTATAGCTCAACAAACAGACTCAATCATATCAATCATCATATCACTATCACCATCATCCTGCACACGAGTCGGAACCACCTATTGTGGTCTGTACGACAGGCTAGGTGTATAATATTACGCTCTGTGCTACGATCACGTGAAGGCTGTGCGACGAATCGCGGGTCACCAACGAGTCGGAACCACCTATTGTGGTCTGTACGACAGGCTAGGCACCTATCTTGGATCCAAGTTGAGCGTACGGTGCGTGAGGTGAACGATCACGTGAAGGCTAGGCCCTACTCTGGCGGAGCACAACACCCGAGGTGCAGGTGATTAACTAAATCACAATCTATCACATCTCAAACACTACCACAGTACTTACCTGACTTGTCTGGCCGTCCTCGGCATCAGCACACAATATATGCAATCATAATTATATTTATATACTATAGCAGACATTCGACATGGCATTCTAATTATTAAATCCAAACAATTCGTAAATCAATCAATTTACGTTTCTGGGAAAAACGTCATATATATATACTGAAAGCAAAAGCCCACTCACTGGTATGTCGACGGGTCGTATCCCCCGAGCCTAGTGTGACTGCGCTCGTCCGTCGGATACGTCTCACCTATACGTGAATTAATCGCAAAACCGTCATTAACAGCACATAAACGGATCACGTAAATAACTTTTCATACGAAGGTCAATTTTGGCATTTGAATATACCAACGCGACCTACACGACGTCACGATCGTCGTGATATTTTTAAAATAATTTTTGGACTACTCACGCGCCCCCACGCGCCGGGAATGGCACGGACAGACGCGCCCCCACGCGCTGTCACGTGCTGTGCACGCGCCGGGAATATTCCCTAACAGTAAAGGAATATTCCGTTGGAATATTCCGTTAACTTCTAACGGCGTCAGTTAACGGCGTTAGTTAACGGCGTTGGAATATTCCGTCAACTTTGACGGAATATTCCGTCACCCCTAACCTCCAGCTCCGGCGACCTTCGCCGGCGCCGGCGCCGGACTGGTTTTTCCGGCGAATTTTCCGGCGAACTTCAAATCCTCCTATCTTCTTCATTTTTCATCCAAATTTCATGAAATTTATACCAAAATGCCCCAAATTCAATGTAGAACACAAATATACCTTCAAATCCTTCGAAAAACGTCCAAAATCTCGATGGGAAAATCCTTCAAACTCGGCCCAGTCCAGAACTCAGTGATTCCACGTCCAAACCTTGCTAATTAGGTACTCCGAGGTTCGTGGGAAGATTTTAGGACTTGTGGTGATCTTTGTTCCACCTAAAACGAATCCACGAAAGAGGTGATGAACAGTACCCTAGAATCTAAGTTACGGTTTAACATGGTTTTCAAGAGGTTCACAACCTAAAACTAGTATAGGTAAGTTCAATAAAGTCCCACGAGTTCAAAAAGCTTACCTGAAGCCTTGGTTGGTGTCGAAATCGAGTTGTGTGTGTGTTCCGTAGGGAGAAGTCGAGAGAGATAGAGAGTTTGAGAGAGAGGGATAAGGAAGAAACAGAAAAAGAAATAGGATTAGGTTTGGCACGTGTGTGCGTGCATGTATAGGGACAGGTGTCCCACCCTGAGTTTAGAAATTTAAGACACCCCGAAACCCAATTCCGTGTCCAAGCGTACCCGTTCACGCGTAGGTAAGGGTATTTTCGTCATTTCACTTAAACATATAGATAATTCGGGACGGGATGTCACATAAGCTGTTTATTAGTGATTGTTAACCTAATTTTTAATTAGTACTCTTAATTTGGTCTCTTTTGTCCACTTTTCTTTCTTCAGTTATTGAATGAAATAGGCTAATACTCATTGAGAAAACAAAATATATGCAGCTCAAAAAGAATTTTAATGATGGAAAGTGAGATATGGCACTTCAGAGTTTTGAAGGAAGTTGTAATATTTATACAAACATAATATTATACAATAACATTTGAGAGGGGCATATGTTTCATTGACATATGCACTGGCTCTGCCTTATGTACGCTAGATATATCCTAATTATAAGGCAGAATCTATCGTTGTGATCACTATTTCTATCACAGTAAAGAAACAAAGAACATGAAAAGAACCTTTCAAATCATACAAATAAATAAGATAAGTAAAAGAAAGTGGCAAGCACAATAGAAGGCAGGCCTTGAAGAAAACAATTTGAAACCATTAATATGTTTTGGAATAACAAAGATTTTGTATTTTAATTATTTGGGAATTTGTTAAGTTATTTTGGAAGTTGTAAGGGTGTGATAGAAATCTGAGGTCAATTAATTTGTAAACCCGTATAAATATTGTACTAGAAAGTCTTGAATGGAGATTTGAAATGAATTAAAATATTATTTGCTTAGTGCATTTGAAGAGAGTGATTTCTCCTTCTAAAACCAAGCATTTGGCTTCATCGTGTGAGCGAATCCACGATTAGCGACGTGAGCAAGCTCCGTTGCCCTTGGTTAAGTGATTCCCAAGTATCTATCCCCGTTTCCCCAAGACCTTTTGGTCCTGTTCTGCATCAAGTGGCATCAAAGCAGGTTATCTACTACGGTTGAAGACCATGGCTGTGATTTACAATCTGTTTGAAAGCACACTGTCAAAGAAACTAGTTTTGTTGATTGGAATTTACCACCAATTTACAATGACTACATTAACGATGAAGAAGTCAAAGAGAAAATTTTTGATTGGTGTTCTCCACTAAATTATAGCGAGCACGGAGTTATCATTGCCTCCAAGGTCACCCCAATTCCATGGAAGGATAATGAGTTAAACATGGTTGATACACCTGGACATGCCGATTTTGGTTGTGAAGTTGAGCGGGTTGTTGGTATAGTCAAGGGTGCAATTTTAGTTGTTGATGATGGGGAATGTCTAACCTGGTTCGGTCAAAGCCTACCGAATGGTGGTGTCTTGCTTCAACAGGGATGCACCAAAGGGCTTACTTTGCTTTGGCAGAGATGCACTGAACAGTATTGCTCTACTTCGGCAGAGGCCTACCGAACAGACCATTCCAGCTTTGGCTAGAGCCTACCGAACTGTTTGGGCCCAATTTTGCACCATCAGTCCGACTAATCGAGACAGTTAGATGAGTGGGTTCTAGACCGTTGGACTTTATATTTTTCTAGAAACTAATTGAAATCGCAATGGGGTGTGATCAGATGGTTGTTTAAGAGATAAGAACTTTTTTTCTCTCTTCTGACCAAGATAACAATTTGCATGCAAATTGAATATTTGTTAGATAAGGGAATAAGGGGAAAAAGATGAGTATAAGGAGTCAAAGGATGGAAGCATGCAGACGTGTGAGGCTAGAAAATGCGGTCTCATTTAATGGGTGGTATAATCCAAATTGACTTGGAATTCATAGATGTGGGTTGTAGCACATTGCTTTGCCTTGGGATGTGGAGATATATTTCATCATTTATAAATTTATTATTTAGAGTTAAATTTGGTGAAGGAATCATCATGTATGCATGTGCTCTTTATCAAAGGATGAATACATGATGGATTTGATTGGTGAAATGATTGCATGGAGATAAACTTATTTATTTTATAGAGATAAACTTGTTTACTCCTGGTTGGAAGATGATTTCAGTGGCTTTGATGTCGTTGATTGTACTACTTTGCAAATCTGGTTTAGTGCCTTATGTGATGAACTTTCGTTTGCTCTTTTGAAGATATCTTTGGCCCAAGCTGTTAATACTCAAGTATTTGGAGAGCCCAAACAATTAACATCTTAGATAGGTCAAAAACTTAAATTCAAATCAAGATTAAAAAGATGCAAACTCGAGGACGAGTTTTTTTTTTTTTTTTTTTTTTTTTTTTTTTTTTTTTTTTTGAGAAAAGGAGAATGATGCAGGAGGCAGGCCTTGAAGAAAACAATTTGAAACCATTAATATGCTTTGGAATAACAAAGGTTTTGTATTTTAATTATTTGGGAATTTGTTAAGTTATTTTGGAAGTTGTAAGGGTGTTATAGAAATATGAGGTCAATTAATTTGTAAACCCTTATAAATATTGTACTATGAAGTCTTGAATGGAGATTTGAAATGAATTAAAATATTATTTGCTTAGTGCATTTGAAGAGAATGATTTCTCCTTCTAAAATCAAGCATTTGGCTTGGTCGTGTGATTGAATCCACAATTAGCGACGTGAGCGAGCTCTGTTGTCCCTGGTTGAGTGATTCCCATGTATCTATCCCCGTTTCCTCGAGACCTTTTGGTTCTGTCCTACATCAGACAAGCTCAAGCATAAAATAAGTTTGATAACAATACTACCAGAAAATACTATTTACCACGACAAAATTTAGCCTGATGAACTATATTTTGTCGGGTCAAGTGAGTTTGTCCGGCGAAATTTTGCATTTGTTGGCCAAAGCTGGTCAACAGATATGGTTTTTCCAAAGGCTTTGCGCAACGAAATACAGTTTGTCGAGCAAGATGTATTCGTCGGGTAAAGTCAGTCGACGCTCCTTTACATGACGACTTTTTTCGTTGGGCAAACTAGTTCGCTTGACGAATAAGTTTATTCCAAGTGATGACATTTGGGTTGACCTTTCCCGATAGATATTCGTCACTTAAAATTTTTAAGCAATGAAACCTCATTTGACCCGACAAATTTATTTCATCTGCCAAGGGATTTTTTTTTGTAGTGGTAGGGAAAATGAACACTCCCATCTGTTGCACAATAGGAAGCTCTTTTCTAATTTGCTTGCATAAATTGACAAGAATAAACTAAATAATTTAAAGGTGTGACATCAACACAACGAAAAAAAATTGAAACACTTATCCTTTACTAGTGATGATGTAATCGAATTTGGACATACAGAAAATGGGTTCTTTAACTCTTATATTTATATGAATCATTGTGATGAGTTTAGAGATTTTAATCATATAAAATTTGGAGCTCCATATACTTAATTGGGTTTTGAATTTGGATGGCTATTGACCATTTAATTATTCGCATGCAAATATCTAATTTTGGACTGAGGTCGAAAAATAAAATCCAAAGAAAGAAAAATAAAATTCAATGTGCTCGAAATATAGGCACATACGTCATATGTCATTATATAAATAGATATGCGCTTGAAAAAAACTTCTCTCTACTTATATAATACCATATAGCATACTGCGTCATATTTCGGGCACATTAAAAATCTCTCCAACAAGATCATAGTAATTAGATGCATAGAAAGGGAATTTATTTATACTTAAATAAAATCTCACACGCTTATGGGGAGTGCATGCACCCCCAACTTGCAGGTATTTGTTAGTTAATTATGGAAAATGAAATTACAAGGTAATTAACCATGCAAGCTCAAGTCTTAACAAAGGCTTGCAACAAATTAAGTTCCTTGAAACTATTAATTAATTAGCGCTTATTGCAATTGATCAAGTTGGAAGAATGAACATAAAGACTATAATGGCCATCAACTCACTCCTGGATTCAAATCGATTTCAAATTAAATATTGGACTAAATATCAAGTTCAAATCTTCTGCATTCAAAACTCCACTACAAGAAAAATGGCCACTGCACACAATAAATTATTTGTGCCCTTTGAGGCCAAAGGGCACCAACATATGTGCCCATAGACCAATGGCAACAGTGCAGCAACTATTATATTGTCGGTGCCCTCTATGGGCGTCACCATTGATGAAAGGACACAATAAGGGTATTTGTGCCAGAGAGGCAAGCACAAATAATGGCACATTTGTGCCCCGTTCTGACAACTTTAACAGATTAGCATTTCCAACCATGTTGGCACTTAAATTGTAATTGTGCCAACATGAATTAATTAATAAAAAAAATGAAAATTTGAAAAATTGAAACTAAATTGAGGAAATGCAAAAATTTAAATTTTCACGAAATGAAGAAAGCCTACAACCATGAAACCAACTTTCACTTTCTGAATCTCACAAACATATATTGTAGTGTTACATATTTTCTCTCTAATACAAAAAAAAAAAAAAAAAAAAAAAAAAAAAAAAAAAAAAAAAACTTTAAAGCAAACATTTTTGGACAGTGCATCTTCCCAGCAGGCCTTGCACCTCATCAAATCTTTGCTGCTCCATAAACGAATTAATCAGATGACATGTAGTATATGGACTCTCACAGAAGTCATGAATATCAAATGCAAAGATAAAGAAAAACCACACACTTTACAAGAGCAAAGAAAATGAAGGGATAAAGAAAGTAAGAAGGGAATACCTTTGTGGGAGGACTCTTATTTGCTTCAAGGGTCTTTCCACCACTTGCTTTAAGATGATTCTTATACAACAAATCCACCCTCCAGAACAACCAACAATGAATGCGGTAAGTATACAAATATTCCTCATCAAAAATAAGTTCACAAGTATTAAAAGTAAGTCCACCCTTAGCAAAAAGCATAGACTAAGAAATATTTATACCTTACAAATAGCATCCATTTCATCAAAGAATATTGCATGCAAACCACTCTGGTCTCCGGGGGAATTAAGGACATAATGAGATTATTGAAAAATCAGCCTAAGTGCACTTGACACGTATATATTTCCCTTACCGCAAGCCCTTTGATCATTTTCAGCATCAACAAATAGATTCCTAACATTTTTCTCAGTTTCACCAACTTGCTCAAAACTTCAGGGCCATTAACAATCTAGCACAGTTCACAAAAAACAGAAATCTCATCAATCAACAATCTAGCACAGTTAACAAACTAACTTATCTAAGGATAAGTTGCATATCCAAAATCATTCAGACATGCTCAAATAGCTTTGTTACATGTACTAGCATCAACATGATGTGTTAAATCATGATTCGACATGGTTGAATGTTTACAGCTGGCAGAATTTAATCTATTCATTACCTAAGCTTGTTATGAAAAATAAGAATACAAGATTGTGACAGTATCTAGTTCTTAATTTTATCTTAGTTTCATGTGTCATCAATTGGTAAGTCTTATTTGAAATTACAGCTGAAATATAGAAATGTAATCATTCAAATGAACAGAACAAATCTTAGTCCTAAGAGATTTGGAACTCTCAGAATAAGTTATGCATCAAACCACACATAGAAGGAAACAAAGAATAAAGCTGGATGCCATGCCGCATTGCCAATATGAAAACTATGCTATATATTTGAAAGAAAATGGATGAACTGTAACGTGACTATAACTTACAGAACAATATCCATATGCCGAGAAGCATAATGTCCACCGCCTAATCCAAGAAGAACTTTATTTTTATCCTTCTCCCTAGAGCGCCAATAATATAGAAAATGAAGTTAGAGAAGCATCAAACTTTGGTTAAAATTGCAAACAAAGACATGAGCTTTTCATGAAAATCAATATACCTGTTCCAGTTTCCAACAGCAGCTCCCCCTCTAAGCCCAAGTCCTTCCCAAACTAACTGCAAGCACAAAAATTGCCAACAATTTATTCTCATGAGTTGTTTGTTCTGTTAAACTTTATAAGCTCAGGGAAAACCAGAAACATTACGAAGAGAAGAAAAGTATTTATTAAAAAAACCAACAGTACGACGTATCAATGACTTGCTTAAATGATTGAAATTGGTAGTTGTCTACCTAACTAGAGCCATAACTTGTGCTGCATCTTGCCTCTTCCAGTACTCATCCATGCTGCCTATATCAACTAAGTAACATCAAAAAACAAGAAACCCTCAAATGCATAGTAAAAAATAAGAAAAACCATGTCACATATAGAAGCTTCAGACTGAATAACAACTTTCCAAAGCCAAATATACCATTGGCTAATATATTAATTACTACATATAAAACTCAATATTTGTTAATTCATAAAAATAGATAATCTTCTTCCAGTCTAAAACTATTCGAAGTGACAGCAGGTCACTTTCCATTCAAAGCAAAAATGGGTCTGTTTGAATCCGAACCAAATCAAATCCCATTTTGATTATAACCCAAAAGAGAAAAAAGCTCAGTTCCCTTGTGTTTCAAACGAACCCTAACCCTAACCCTAAAATTAATCACAAATTATTAACTAAATTAACCATTACAAGTTCTAAATTGTTACCATTTTACCTGGAACGAAGTGGAGAGGAAGGAATCGCATTATGCAGGCACTGAACTGAAGGGGAACTGGGGATGAGATGAGAGTTGAGGCCGACTAATTTACAAATTGTGTGTGAAGGAGAAGGATTTGTAGAGTCTGTGAGAATGTGTGAACTTGACTGAAGACTTGAGTTGAGACCCACATATTCGCAGTGTGTGAAATTTGAAGGGGAAGGATTTGCAAATCCTGTTTCTGCATGACTTGAGAATTGAGATGAGAGGCGAGAGAGACAGATAGAGAGAAAGAGAGAGGGAAATAGCAAAATTTGGGAAAAATATTGAGAGAAAGCCTAGGGTTGAAGAGAGGTTCGGTTCGATTGGGAAAGGGAGAGCCAGACAGAAAGGAGAGGCGGAGGAATTGAGGAGAGGCTGGGTTTGAATGGGAAAACACAAAGATGCGGAATGAAGGAAATGATGAGAGAGTGAGGCGTGAAGATTGAGGAAAGTGTGTTGTTTAAAACATTATTTTAAACAAAGGCACAAAAAACCTACCTTTATTTTAAATATATTAAATTGTAGGACACAATTACAATTACAGTGTCATTGCAAATTAATAAAAAAAATTCAAATACCTGAAGAAAGCCACACCAGATGTGCGATTTGGAGCAAAATGAGGAGTTGAGTAGGAATTGATCAAATTCAAAAGAAACACAAACGTATGAAGCAACCTTATAATTTTCTATAGACAAATTAGTAAAGGAGTGTGGACGTTTTATACTAGAATAAGGGCACAAATCCATAATTGTGCCAACATATTCTTTTGCTATAAAGTGATTTATTATTATTAATATTTACTGGACACAATTTAGAAAATTTGTGTCATAAAATATAATTTTTGACCCAATGGGATGTACAGTGATTTATTATTTATTAATATTTACTGGACACAATTTCTAAGATTTGTGTCAAAAAAAGGAATTTATAATTATTAACTCATTTGTATATTTGAAGACTGATAAACTTTTGCATAGAGATCGATGACCCTACGGGCACAATTGTTGGTTATGTGTCACGGCAGGAAGGACTTTTGATACAGTAAAAAAAAAAAATAAACACTTACAATAATGTCAAAAACTATATCACCAAGTATCAAAATAAACCTACTAATAATCTAAAAAGCAGTTCAAAAAGATACGAATCTAACAAACATTCATTGCATATGGAAATGATCCATTGTAATTCTAAAACACGTCACGTAGTACTACGATATAGTGGTATTCTTATTTACTTGTAAGTGACAGATCTGAGGTTCGGTTGTCGCAAAAAACGATTTTGAACAACAGTATTGCTAACATATTTTGAGGCTATAACACTGCATAGTAATAAACAACTCCATACCGTTATTTACCAAAATTTGAAAAATTTAATTTTTTGGTTTGCTAGAGGTCAAGATAAATGAAAAAACACATAAAGTGTTGCTGACAAACAATTTTTATAGACACAAAAAGTTTTTTGTGCCCATCTTCAGTAAAAAAAAGTTGTCATCTGACCCCAATCGGCACGGTTTCCGTGCCCATTACTGTTTTGTGTCTTCTTTTTTTTAACATTGGGCACAATAGATGGTGCCCTCTATTGAATGGGAACTATTTAAGCTTTTTAGTGGTCAAACAGACACAACCTTCTCAATTGTGCCCTTTGTTTTGTACCCAAAGGCCATTTTTGTTGTAGTACTCGATGTGGCATTTCTGTGACCTATCTCATTCATTTAAATCTCACATAGGTCACAGAGATGTCACAGAGAATTTTGAGTGCAGATGATTTTAGCTCCTAAACATCACAGTAGATGAGTAGAAGTGACAATTTGGGTAGACATGGACCAATTAATTTTGACTTTTTGCCTATAAAGAGTAATACTAATACAAGGCAGATGCAAATGCATTGCTTCAAAATAGGAAAATGATAACATACATCCTTTTTAACGCTCACACTATTTAATCTTGCTCGTCATTTTTATTTAATTTATTCAATTTAATAATTAGAAATGAAAGAATTGTGTAAAAAGTTCAAAGAGACGTGTAAAAATTACCTCACTTCCAAATATTCGACTTCAAATCTATACTCAATAACTTCTCTTTTTCCTTAGTCATCACCACGATAGCAGGGTTACGACTATTCCAGTCAAAATACAACATAATTAGTAAATTAATTATAAGATTATGAAAGCTAATCTCTGGTCAAGCATGTACAACAATTCCCACGCCACGCGTTCACAGAAACTTCAGACCCTTCTTTTGGTCTGAAAAATGCACCCCAAATCCTTCAAATTCAAACTTTATTTAAAGACTTGACGTCAATAGGAGTATGTGGGTAAAAATAAGCTTACAGGTTCCCACTATGACTCCTATTCAGTGTTAAAAATATTCACGAAATTGTCGATATTTTCGTTGAAATATCCGAAAAATCAAGAATTGATATGGATAGAGGGTGTGAAATGCAAACTTTACCCTATATCGGCAAGATATAAAAAAAGTCAATAAATATCAATGATATTTACCGATTCAATACAAAATTTACCAGAACCCATTAGATATTTCAAACTTTTGAAATTTTTTTTGAGAAATTTTTCTCTAATTTCGACTAAATCTAAAAGAGTTGATACATCCACCCATTGCAATTTCTATGAAAGTCAACCGATATCGATATATTCATAGATATTTCCATAAATTTGTATATCAATATTTTAAACACTACTCCTATCAAGAATGTGGTGCCAAGCATACAGCTAGAAATCTAAAACCCGGCCACACCAGTATTAAGTTTTGATAATTCGTATTCCTCACATTGAATCCGTTCCGGCTTAAATTTCCCTTATGGGGTCGCCACTTAGTACTACTATCTATACTCTAGTGGTATTCTTCTTCACTTTGTAAGTGAGAGGTCTTAAATTCAATTCTCATCAAAGGCGAATTTGAACCACATTATTACTAGCCTATTGTGAGACTTAGCTTACTCTCTCCCCCTTAATGTAGATAAAATCGTTTGTTAAAAAAAAACTTAAATGTTAAAATGGTCCTTGTGTTTTAGTCAATGGGTCAATTTAGTCCCTATGTTTTCAATTTGGTCAATTTGGTCCTTGTGTTTATCCCTGATAACCCATTAAGGACATTTCCATCTAATTTCTGTAAAAATATTTTATAAATTATTATAAACTTATTTATAAAATTATAATTTATTTAATTTAAAATTAAAAAATTTAAAATTTTATTTTATTTTCCTCCCAACTCTCTGACCTCCTCCCTAACATTATCCCCTCTCTTTTCTATGTCACAACCTTAATCATTTTCAGATTGGAAGTTTTATTTCTCACATGTGTTATTTCTTGTTGATATGCATTTTTCTGAAAAGAGAAAGAGTAATTATTTCTCATATGATTTTTCTTATAATTTTTTTTAAAAGAGATTGAATGAAATGTTCTTAATTGGCTAAGAGAGACAAACACAATGATTAAAGTAACCAAATTGAAAACACATGAATTAAATTGGTCATATGGCTATAACACATGAACCATTTTGACATTTAAGCCAAAATAAATAAATAAAATCACCTTATGGGGTCAAAATATCTTGTGCTAGGGTTGCTGTGACAGCCCGTCCCGAGAAATATTATCGTAAATGTGAAGTTACCAGTTTACCCCTGAACGTCAAGGTATGTTTGTGAAGTTTGTTAAAGGTTTTGGTCCAATTATGCGTTATTCCTACATTTTGGGGACCAACTGGAAACTAGGAAATTTGGAACTTTTGATTGGTGGCTTTTAGACCACACAAACCAATCAACATCCTATCTCTTTCCTCTCACTCATGTATATCTCTTTCTCCCTCGCAAACTCTCTCTCTCTCCCATTTCGTACGGACGAGACCCAAAACCCTTGCAAACGTGACGGATCGAAGTGGAAAATGGTATATTCGTGTTCGTGAGGACCTTACGAGTTCAACCATACCCATTTCAGATAAGAACTCCCTCGATTTCACGTGGAAACCTCACGATCCTTACATGCACTGTTCATGAAATTTTTCATGCTTGATTTTTAGGGAATTCTAAGCTCACAGTGAACTTCTAGACGTCTCCACGAGACTCAGGGACGTTCGTTGGAAGAAATTGGAAATCGGGAGGGGTAGATACGACGAGTTGCAGGTTTAGTCGGAGTTCGTGGGATTTCCCGGTGAGATCCCGTGGTTTTCAAGGCTTAAAGGAGGTATATTCATGTTCTATTCTTCGTATGCTTCATTTTGGTGTAAAGAACGTGAAAAATGGGTGAAAATTGACCGAGCTATCAAGGTTGGAAAATTTTCCCAGATTCCGGCGCCAGCGACGGTCGCCGGAGCCAGAGGTTGAAGACGATGCGCGTGGGGGCACGTGAGGCCGTGGCCTCCCCGGGGCGTGGGGGCGCGTGACTCATCCAAAAAAATTTCTACAAATTCCTATGTGTTCGTGACGTCGTGTAGGTCACGTTGGTATATTCAAATACCAAAATTGAGCTATGTATGAGAAGTTATTTCCGTAGTTCCGTATATGTGCTTAAACAACGTATTTTCAGTTAATTCTCATATAGGCGAGACCTATCACGAGGACAAGCATAGCCAGGCTAGGTGTGGGGGCTACGACCCGGCTACTTACCAGTGAGTGGGCAGTTTGTATTCCGTATATACCTATATATATTGCTATTTTCCCAGAAAATGAAACTGAACGTTTAAAGGATTTGAAATGCCATGCAAAGTATTCATTTATTTTAAATGATGCATTAGTGATTGCATATGTGTATAATGGTGTTGCGGACGCACATGTAAGTTTAGATAATGGTTATAATGAGAATGAGAACGAATGATGTGATGTGATGTGATTAGAGCTCATATACCTGCACCTTGATATTAGTGCTCCTGCCCAGAGTTAGGGGCACAGTCTTTCACGTGATGTTCACCTCCCGCACCGCATGCTCGCCTTGGATCCAAGTTAGGTGCACAGTCCTGTCGTATAGACCACTATAAGTGGGTTCGACTTGTAGGTGACCCGCGAATCATTCGCACAGTCTTCACGTGATTGTAGCACTAGAGCATACTTATATATATATATATTCAGTGATGATGTGTAGACCACTAGTGGTGATATTGATTTGTGTGCAGGATTGATATACATGATGTGATGAGTTGATTTATGAGCTATTTATGCAGCAAAGGGCTGAGATGAGTAATGAGATTTGATTATGAGTTATATACGGCCGAGGGCCGAGATGATTATCTGACATTTAATCACATTCACAGAGTTATGATTTAGTTCCGGTTGTGATACTTTGGCATGGCATACATTCATATTTTCCAGTATGATTTCGAGATTTACATACATACGACTATATACTTTAATTCTGGGAAATTTTTAATTCTGAGAAATTATACAAGTTTTATGGAGAGGGGTTATACTTTTGAGAAAAGAATGATTTTGAAAAGATTTGTTTTTGCTGACCCACTCAACTTTGTTTTTCGCCCCTCCAGGTTCTAGGTAGCTAGAGTATCGTTGGTGGCTAACGAGGATCGTTCGGCAGTTCTGACAGACTTCTCATTATGTAGGACACCCTTTGGTGTTATTCGAATTTATTTTTTCATGCTTGACTGCATAGACTTAGTATGCTCTGAATTTGTATAAGCATTATAACTTCGCACTCTAGCGCACTATCTTCTTAGGTTGTTAGTGGCCTGGTTTTAATTCATTCGTATTCTTCTTATGAATCTCGTTTCCGCACTGTGCACATGGTTACGTCACGCTCACGTAACGGTCAGCATGTCCCACTTTCGGGTCGGGGTGTGTCAGTTGCTCAATGCGAAACATTGTGCAGTATGTTACAAACTTTTTCGGCAAATACTTTGGATTCCAGGACATGAACCTCTAGTCGGACTTAGAGAATGGCGAGTTCAAGTAAAAAGTATGATTTAGATGGTAATCATGTTCTTCAATGATTTTATACAAATTTGAACAGCAATGCAACTATTCCAACCGACATGTTTCGAAAACATTTACTCAAATTTCACCCTTTTAAGGCTTTTATGCAGATTTATGAACAGAAATCTCCCTTGAAACACATCATTCAATATATTTGAATGAAATTTGTAACACAGGAAATGATATCTTATAAATAAGGAAGATGAACAAGACGAACGCATAAGGAATACATTTACAAAGGAAAAACACATTAGATAACAAGAACTGAATATATTAATTCAACAAACAGTATGTCTTACTCACATGAACAATTAATAACTGGCCTCAACTTAACAAAGAGCAACTAGAATTTCATTTTAAGTACCTCACGCAATTGCAGACGTTTTCTGTGTGTGTCTTCTGATGCGTAAGGCATAATTTCTTCTCCAAATTCATGTGCAGGAGGCTTAAATTCATCTGGAGATTCGTACTCAGGAGGGCTAAATTGTTTAGGAACAGATACCTCCCTAAGTGCGGCAAGAGCAGCTTTTCTCTTTTGCTTCACCTCCCGCCAAATCCTTATCTGGTCCTCTAGTCTTTCTTTCGCTCTCTCAGCAAGTTCAGCCCTAGTAGTAGCCTGCTCAGCCCGGTTCCTGAATTGCGCAACCTTTTCCATTGCAGCTTCCAACTCCTTCTTCAAACTTTCCGACTTATCTTCCGCGGCGCTGAAGCTGAACTGACGACTAAAGCCTTCCTCCAATGACAAAGGAATTTGTTCAGCCTGCTCAGCCTTCTTAACCAAGGACTCGTACTCCTTCAACGAAATTGTTACTTGGCAATCGTCCTCATCCTTTTGCTCTTCAGCTTCTTCCTTCAGTTCACCAATTTCGGAAACCTCAACATGATCAACAAGGGGAGATTGTTCATCCGTTTCTTCATCTGCGATATCTGCTCCTTGCTTTAACATTCTGTTTTCTTTCTTGGCAGTTTCGGCTTCTATTGCTAGTTGCTGAATCGCGAGGTACAGCCCCGATTTCACATTTTTGGTTCTTGCTTCAGCTGCCTCTGCTGCTGCAATTTTTGACCTCCCTCTATGAAGCTCAGATTCCAGCATTGCTATCTCAACCTGAGCATTTTTTTCCCTTTCTGCCATCTCACCAAGCTCTATAATAGCTTTCTGTAAATCCTCAGTAAGAACTTCAATGTCGCGCTTCAGGCTGTTGGCCACTTGATTTGCATCAATAAGCTCTAATTTTAATTGATTCAGTTCCATTTCTAGCGCCTTGATGAAACCTTCCTGATCCGAGATCTTTCTTTCCTTCTCTTCTAACTCCTTTTCCAGCTGCTTCAAGCCATTCATCGCATCAGAAGACGCCATCTCAGAGAAACTAAGGTTTTCATTCACCTGTTTAATCTCCAACTGAAGCATCTCAATGAACGAAGACTTGGCTAGGAGCTGATTCTCCAACTCCTCCATGTTCGCCATTTGTTTGTTTGAATCTTCAAGCTGCTCATGTGCTAGAAGAGCAGCCTGTATAGCTACCTCAATCTCAGTATCTTTTGCAGATAAGATCGCCAACTTCTCTTTCTCTCCTTCAGTAGCAGCAACCTTTGACATAACCATGGCTTCACTTAACTCCGAGACATGTTTAAGAAGCTCTTCTGCCCTCTCTTTTTCCATCACGAAAGCTGTTTCCATCAGCTCCGCTTGCGTTAGAGCTTTTAGCTCTGAATCTCTAGTGTCCGCGAGTTTTGTTTCCATGCTAAGCAGATCTGCTTGTGTAGCCTTCAACTCACCAAAAACGTGCATGAGCTGCTCTCTCACCTTCAGAGTCTCTGTCAGCTGATCTGCCATCTCCTTTACCTTGGATTCGAGTTGGTATATCTGTTCCCGAGCCTCTTTACATTCCTGAACGTACTTATCTCTTTCGAACTCGATGTTTTCAAGGAGGGCGGAGAGTTCATCTGCAGTGTACTGGTGGTGTTGCAGCTTGAGAAGGGCTTGCATGTAGGCAGCATCTTTTGCTTCCAGCTGCACCTTGTAATTGGCCAAATCCTTCAACACACCTTCAAGCTCCCTCTCTTTCTCACTATCCTTCTGAAAAAATTTGTGGGAATCAACAAACATAAGAACAATATTTGCATGCCAAAACAGACTATCTAGAGAATGGTTACATACAAACTACCAGATTATGTATTTACTTAATTAGTTTTGGTATAGCATCTTCAAATATACATTTCCATAAGCACTATACCAAATCAAATTTGGTGAAATTGCAAAGTTTTTTAACTTTCTGATATGGGAGAATTGTTCACATCCTTCATATCTCCTTTCACGCGTGGCAAAAGTTCAAGCCTGATATGAACAATTGAACTGGGTTGACATAGAGCACAACTCCTTAAAAACAATGGCAGTAGTAGGAGTAGCTCAACTCCTTATAAACTTGCAAGTCTTTTAACTTTCCAATGTGAATTTGTTTTTCACATCCTCACATTTGGAACCCTAGAAATCCTAGAAATTACCTTATAATGATTGTGCATCACTTGTTTTTTTTTTATTCGAATAATATTCTAATGTAATCTAAATTACGTTTACGAAGAGTGAGATTTGAACTTGAATGCAAAAGTATGAGCAGACGGCTCTAGCCATTTTTACAATGCCATCATACATCACATCTTCAAATACACAGTATAATTGCATGAAAAAAAAAATGAAAATATGAGTTACACTTGAAAACCATATGCACATATCACAACTCAAACTTAAAGGAAGGATCTTCCAACAGAACTGAGCGGTTAGGCTGTTCATGTGTACACATACAAAGTTAGATCACTTACATCTGTGCCAGAAACCCGCGTTTTCAGGTGATCAGTCTTCTCTTCAAACAAGGACAAAGCAGCCCGGACTGATTCAATTGGTTTGGTATCAATCTCTCCCATATTTCCCAGTCAGTTAAATCATATATGGGCGAAATTGTATTGATGAAATAATGATAACTGACAGGGAAATTGAGTGAGTGAAAGTGGAGAAAGAAGTGTACAGGGAACTTGATGTGAATTCTGGGAATTATTGATAGAATGAAACACTGTTTTATTTGCTTTGGAGGATGCTACAAATTAAGGTGAAGGTCCTTCCTGTGTATGTTCCGCCAGTGCTTTGGATTGATCACCAAAAACGGCAGAATACAAAAACCTCTTTGGTTCAAAAGATTGGGAGCAACAAATTTAGTTGGACTATGTTTGTTGTTGTTGGACTATGCGACATATAGATAGATTACAAAATTATGCCTGCGCACTTGTGTGATAAATCCAATTTGTTGTTGGTAATTAATGGTATATACTATATACCATAAATCTTCCAGCATATGAATCCCAAATTCTGTATCCACGTCTGTAGTTCGACGTGGGCAAGACAATGCTGGAAACTCGTCTAAAATATATATTGTAATCGTCATCTATGTGAGTAGAACTTAAAATCTCCTCTAATGAGAGACTATTTAGTAAATATATGAGAAACTCTATACACAAACATCTTCATATCTATACTATTATAAAGTTATTTAGTAAATATACATGACTAAAATAAAATCTTTTGTACGTGCATAAGCGCATGCAAAAAGGCAATCTTAAAGAACCGACTTGTACTTTGTCACTTGAGAATGGGGAATACCAACTGTGTTGGATGACCTCACTAGTACAAAAACATGTTTGCGCGACCAGGACTTGCGCGACGAAGCAAATTTCGTCGCGCAAAGTCAGTTTGCGCGACGTAGAACACAAAACGTCGAGCAAACGGACTTTGCGCGACCGCACTTTGCGCGACGAATCGCAGCGTCGCGCAAAATATCTTTGCACGACGAAGATGAACATACGTCGCCCAAAGCCGTTTGGCGCGACGCCTCCCTTCGTCGTGCAAACGTTTGGCGCCAAACCAAAAAGGATTTACCGCTTTTTCTTGACTTTGCGCGACGCAGGTGGGCATGCGTCGAGCAAAACGACTTTGCGCGACGCCGTACTTCGTCGAGCAAACTTTTGGCCCCAAACCAAAAAAAAAATTATCGCTTTTTTCTTGACGAAGATTGGCGTCGCGCAAAGTCAACGACTTCTTTTATTTCATTTGATCAGTTTGGGAGGCAGAAACTGCAAACCCAGTTGCAGCAGCTACCTCCATCTCCCATCTCTCTTCAAAACCGTCTACCAATCAGGTTTGAATTGATATCAATTATTTGTGCAAAGCTGTTTTGCGCGACGCACGTGTACCTACGTCGCGCAAGTATTTTTTTTTTCATTTACTTTTTCTTTTTTAAGTAAGATTTCTTGTGAGAAAGGGCCTCAGTATGTTATTTGAGCTCCCGCATTTCAGCATTTATTTTGTACTCATAAGCAAAAGGACAAAAGGAAAAAAAAAAAAAACTTGCGCGACGTAGGTACATGTGCATCGCGCAAAACAGCTTTGCACAACGTAGGTCTTCGTGGCGCAAAACTGTTTTGCGCCACGCATGTGTACCTACGTCGCGCAAGTTTTTTTTTTTTCATTAACTTTTTCTTTTTTAAGTAAGATTTCTTGTGAGGAGGGGCCTCAAACAAGTACAAAACAAGAAAAAACGAATAGTGGTTATAAATTTACTCATGCAAAACATGATTATATTTATCCAAATTATTAACTAGTCAAAATTAACATATACATAGATAATTTTATCTATCCATAGTAATCAAAATTATTCTTGACGAATTTCAATGAAAACGTTGCATAATGTCATCTATACTATTTAAAGAATTATTAAACTCAATAGAGATAATTATGAAAATCTTTGCAAACCCTAAAACTCAAGTAAGAAGTGGGATACAAATTCTCCGAAACTAATTTCAACGATCACAACCGACAAACTTTTTTGTGTATGTTTCAAGATCATATCAGCAAAAAATCACAAAAAAACAAACATTCAGAGATCAAGTAACGGGAAAAAAACTTTTCGACGGTTATAAATGAAAAATCACGATTTAACGGTTATTTTAACTCTAATTTTGATGATTTTTTATAGCTACACTCCTTGACCCTATATGAATGCAGTGAATGAATTCGATCTTCAATTTAAAATATTTACACTAGTGGATACCACAAAATCTTATGTTATACTTAATGAAAGTATAAATAAACTCTTAAGTGTTAGTCAATCTATCGTTTTGATGGGATACGAATTCTCCGAAACTAATTTCAACGATCACAACCGTCAAACTTGTTTGTGTATGTTTCAAGATCATATCAGCAAAAAATCACAAAAAACAAACATTCAGAGATCAAGTAACGGGAAAAAACTTTTCGACGGTTATAAACGAAAAATCACGATTTAACGGTTATTTTAACTCCGATTTTGATGATTTTTTTATAGCTACACTCCTTGACCCTATATGAATGCAATGTATGAATTCGATCTTCAATTTAAAATATTTACACTAGTGGATACCACAAAATCTTATGTTATACTTAATGAAAGTATAAATAAACTCTTAAGTGTTAGTCAATCTATCGTTTTGATGGGATACGAATTCTCCGAAACTAATTTCAACGATCACAATCGTCAAACTTGTTTGTATATGTTTTAAGATCACATCAGCAAAAAATCACAAAAAACAAACATTTAGAGATCAAGTAACGGGAAAAAACTTTTCGACGGTTATAAACGAAAAATCACGGTTATTTTAACTCCGATTTTGATGATTTTTTACACTCCTTGACCCTATATGAATACAGTAATGATTTTGATCTTTAATTTAAAATATTTACACTAGTGGATGTGAATATCACAAAATCTTACGTTATATACTTAATAAAAATTGAATTTAAGAGGAGGAAAGTCACATTTCCGGTAATAAAAATTATTGTGGGGTTTATGTAAAAAAAAAATTGAATTTAAAAGGAGGAAAGTCACATTTTCGGTAAATTTTATAATAATTTTTTTTCAAATAAATACTTTGCGCGACGTCTTAATATTATCGTCGCGCAAAACCACTTTGCGCGACGTATAATTGTACACCTACGTCGCGCAAGGTCTGAAAATTTTGGCGGTTTAATAGTGAAAAATAGGAGCTTTTTTTTCAATTTTACCAAATTTGACCAAAATATTGAAATCCTCCCTCTTTATTTCCAAATGTTTTTCAATCCACTCAAAACCTTTCTCTCCCTCTCTCCTCCATAATCCCACAGAGCCTCTCTTTTCTCTCTCTCTCTCTCTCTCTCTCTCTCTCTCTGTGATATGGATATAAATGGATTTGTTGTGAGGCACCATAGACGCTTTGAGAGAGAGTGAGCAGAAATTGTCAAACGCTCTCAGATCCGCTGCAAAGTTCAATTCAAATTTTCATCTGTAGGCTCCCTCCTTCCTCATCCCTCTTATCTGTTTAATTTTCATCTGTAAACCCAGTCACTGGGAAGATCTTGTCCTTCGTTGGCTGTCACATGGATGTCGTCACTGCTAATCCCAGTGACTGGGTTTGTTTCTTTCATTCAATTTTCGGCTTTAATTTGGTCTGTGTTTGCTGTCTGTGTTTGACAATTTTATGTTCAATATGTTACAAGCTGTTCAACCCAATTTTGTGTTTTTATTTTTTGTCGATTATCTTCGTAGGCTGATTGTTTTGGCATTTCTGTTATGGGACTGATTAGAGCTTTTACTTGTTTCGGCTTTTGAGCGATTAGCAATTGTGTTTGTTGTTTGGAGGATTATCTGTTTAGTGGTAGCTTAATTCCAATCAATATTTGCCGAGTTTCGATTCTTTTTTTGTTGATTTGGAGCAGCTCTGCCTTCATACATTTTATTTATGTTTCTTCACTTGGATATTCCCAAATACATATGTTTTGCTTTGTCCTTTGGGATTTATCCCAAAACTAATCTTTTGATTTCTCCATCTTTTTGTGATTGAATAACTACAGTTTTCTTGGTTTTCCGATTACTCATATTAAGCCTATTCCAAATGTTTTAACTACTAAAGTCTTCTATCCTTTTAATGTTGCAGTCAAAATCCCAATCATGATTCTTTTTGGTGAATTAAACTAAATCCAATAAATTTGAAACCCTAACAAGTTTACCCTGCATAGATCGTTTATTTTGGGGGCTTTCATCCTTATGTTATGAGAAGTTAGGTACTATAATTTGTAATTTGCTGCCTTTAGCTTGCCCAAATGATAAAATTGTCTAACAAGAGTAACATGGATGCCAAGGGAAATAATTTGGTCACATATTACTTGGAATCTGGTGATTGTAGGTCTGCTGCAATGGCTTTGTTTGCCAGTTCTGCACAAAACTATCACTCATGGAGTTCTTGCCTAGATGAACTTAGAAGATTTGGGGGGGGGGGGGGGGGGGGGGGGACCCACAAATTCTTGAGCTTTTTTGTGTGTTTCATGGAGGTGGAGTGATGTTTGATAGCAAAGTTGTTTGTGTTGTTTTGGAAATCTGTGCAAGTTTGAAGAAGTTGTGGCTTGGGGTGGAAATTCATGGGTATTTGATCAAAAGGGGTTTTGAATTTGATGTGTATTTGAAGTGTGCATTGATCAATTTTTATGGGAGTTGTTGGGGCATAGAAAGTGCCAACCAAATGTTTGATGAAATGCCTGAGAAAGAAGATATGTTGTGGAATGAGGTGATCAAGCTCAACTTGAAGAATGGGAGATGGGTGAAGGCATTGGAATTGTTCGGAAGTATGCAGTTTTCACTTGCCGAAGCAAACAGTTCTACAATTGTCAAAGAACTACAAGCTTGTGGAAAAGTTAGAGCTCTCAATGCAGGAAAGCAGATTCATGGGTATGTTTTAAGATGGGCATTGGATTCAGATTTGTCAATATGCAATTCACTTATTAGCATGTATTCAAGAAATGACAGATTAGAATCAGCTAGGAAAGTTTTTAATTCAATGAAAGATCGTAACATATCGACATGGAACTCAATTATCTCTTCTTATGCTTCACTCGATTATCTTTTCTTTTTTGTTTGGACATTTATGTACATTTTTATATATTTTATAATTAAATAATTTTGCTTGGTTAATTAATTATTCTTTATAATTTAATTACAATATTTATAAAAAAAAATAGTTTTGACCAAAACATTTATCAACAAAAAAAAAAAAAAAAAAAGGTTTTGCGCGACGTAGGTCACGTCACGCAAGGCAACTTTGCACGACGTAGCTTCTGCGTTGCGCAAAGACACTTTGCTCGACGTGGGTAGTGCGTCACGCAAGGACACTTTGCACGACGTAGGTTCTGCGTCGCGCAAGGACACTTTGCACGACGTAGGTAGTGCGTCGCGCAAGGGCACTTTGCGCGACGCAGGTTATATCTTTGTCGTGCAAACTCTGGCATCACTGCCTTGGGGCGACGGTTTTTGCGCGACGAAGGTTGTGTCGCGCAAACCCTTGGGCAACGATTTTTGACTTTGCACGACGAAGGTACCTACGTCGCGCAAAGTGTTTTTTCTACTAGTCTGTAATTGTCTCATGGCACTATATATATATAGGTCATGTGCACCAAGGCTATCTCTAAGATTTTTTGGGCCCAATGCGAAATTTATAAAAGAGCTCCTCCTTAAGATAGTTAAAAAAAAAAAACAATGTATTGATGTTAGAAAACAATCATTAAATCAAACAAACTTTAGCACTCACTAATTACAAGTTTAGAAATGTCATTAATTATACTTTAAAAAGCTACAAACATAACATTCACTAAATAATCAAAAGCAGTTCAATCTTAAACAACCAAACATGAAGAAAAAAACTTCAAAACTCTAGCTTTAAAATTTCACTTAAATATATGACATTATTATATATATAAATTGAAAAACCATCGTTATTTGGGGTGTTATTATTGACAATTAGAATATCTCATCGTACTCTAAATTTTTATATTGAGTAATGCTAGAGAGACTAAATTTGTAGACAAAATTTTGTAAATTAGACATGGGTTGATATACGTGCTTATTTCTTATTGGTGACACATCATTTAGTTTACAAATTTAGTCTTGCTAACATTATCCTTTTATATTTATAAAAGAAAAAAAATTAACTCTTATAAGGAATGCAATGAGATTTAAAAATGCTAACAAGAGCCATTTTCTAAATATAGACGATTATTACATAACATTAGATAGCAAAATTTGGAGGGCCCCTTCAAATTTGAAGCCCTGTACGACTGCACATTTCGCTCCCGTCCAACAACCCCTCTGATGTGCCCCAACCATGATTGAACTATTATTGAATTTATGAATGGAAAAAATGGTGATGTTTCGTCCTTGTCTCCCTTAACGTACAAAATAATTAACAATTATTATTCGCTTGATTGAATTAGAAGCATATAATTAATGGGATTGTTAAGAAAAAACGAATTAAGGTCATCCCCATATAGATTAACTAAATTAGAGTTTTGGTTGTTTTGAGCTACATAGGCTTGGATATGGTTTATGGGGTGCATTTTGCTCACCACCTTTAAATGGTAGTAATGCTCGTCACCTTACTTATTACATTTGGATGACTTTAAATTTTGAGATTTGTGTTTATTCACTACACAGATCTTGAAATGTAAATTTATACAACATTGATAAATAAGGTGATGACTCAAGCGGCCACACACCAATCTTTTCTTTTCAAGGTTTTCAAATTTGGATATATTGAGAAATTTTTTCTTTCATGAATTATTGAATCGTTTTAATTAACTATTTTTCCTCACATGCAGTAGCCTAATGTGAGTTTGGCAGATTGGCAGTTGCCACCGATACTTCATATGCTGATGTCTCATCATCTCTCATCTCTTAATTCCATTTTTCTCCAACAAACACACATATTGAGAGAGAGAGAGAGAGAGAGAGAGAGAGAGAGAGAGAGAGAGGCTGAGGCATTGTTCTTCTTCTTCTTCTTTCTTCTTGCAACCTAGTGTTTTAGCGAAGAGTTGGAAAATGGAGAAAACTCTGACAAGAGTTGGGAGCTTTTGGGTTTCCAAAAAAGCTAAGGAACAGATCTCCAACATCACTCAAGATCTCTCTGTATGTAATTCTACCACCCTAACTTCCACACATACACTCTCTCACCCTCTGCTGCATGCACTGTTCTTGATCTTGATTATATTGTTTTCTTTTGTTGGAATTAATCTTGGATTAATACTGCCTAATTGAGATCTTTTTGTTATGTCTAAAATTAATTGTGTTTATATTTGCTTTTACCAAATCTTTCCCAATTCCTAATGTTTTTTTTTCCTTCTTTTAATTGAAAATTTTAGTCATTATCAAACACTGTTGAGGAGAAAGCAAAACGGATATTCAACAAGCTCAAAGGTACATATGGAGCCTTTTATTTGAACCTCATTCCTTGTGATTTTACTCTATAAGAATACATTAAATGTCATATAAAAATTTGACAAAATTAAATGTGACTTATTTGGAGTGGCTCCACTTCTACTTTATACCGCTTTTTGTAATAAAACTCCTACATCTGTTATATATATATTGTGCTAATGGTAAGATGCATGCAAACTGATGGACGATATATGCTTGATGAAATCAAATAGGATAGTGTTATTCACACACCTATTTTTACTTCTTACACACATTTCTCAATTTTCTGCTGTCGGATCCGATGAATTGAAAAAAATCAATAGTAAAAAGTTAACAAAGGTGTGTGGAAAGCAAAAACAAATGGGCAAATCGCATTATCCATCAAATAATTAGGCATCATACAGAAGAACTAAAATGGTGAATCAACAACTAGTAAATATGGTAATGCATGTATCCTTAACTAGTTATGGAGTATGAGTTGGTTTGAATGAGAACGAATTGGATTTCTCAAAACATGTTCTCGCCCTAATACAGCCTTAATTTTGTACGGTTTTGGTATCTAGCTGGACTGATCCAATTTATTCTTTAATCACATGACAATTCACTCGATTAATCAGAAGTACGACTTTATAGTTCTTTAAGTTCATACTTAAACCCTTCTATCTTCTTTTACAGGTAAGCAACAAAAACCGTTGCCTGATCTTCTCCGAGAGTACTACCTTCCACCCGGCCTGTTTCCCCGGAACATAACATGTTACGAATTTGACGAATCAAAGGGCAAGCTCATTGTTTACTTGCCTTCTCCCTGTGAGGTGTGCTTCAAGGACTCATCTGTTGTACGATACAGCATTCGCATCAAAGGAACATTGTCGAGGGGAAAGCTTAGTGGAATCGAAGGAATGAAGACAAAGGTTCTGGTGTGGGTGAAAGTCACTAGTGTTTCTGTCGAGGGCTATAAGTCTGACAAAGTATGGTTCACCGCTGGTATGAAGAAATCACGACCCAAAGATGCTTACGAAATGCCTCGCGATGCCATCATAGTCGAAGAATTCTAAGGATGCGTGAGATTTTTCGTTTTTACACTCCTTATATTTTCGGAATATGAAAATCTTAAGCAAATAATGTGCACGCAATTGTTTTCTTTTATTCAATATGCAGAAATTGTCATGCGACTTGATCATTTTCCCAATATAATAGACTTCTGAAAATGTAAGGAAAAAAGATGATCATTCACAATAAACAACTGATCAACATTAAATTGATAAAACCTCCACATCAATTGAGTTGAGTTGAAGTGAGTTGGGGCGAGTCCTCTCGGAAAGAGCGAGTACAAGGGCAGGCGCCGGGCAGGTTCACTTCGTGCTGGTGCCTTTGAGAAATGCAGTCTGGATGTCAATGAAGTGAACTGTACAACTTGGTGGATATTGCAATTGAGCTTGTTCCCAACTTCCCACAGCCAAAATGATCACCAAAACTGCAACTATCTTGTCCCTTCTTGTTGTTATACCATGTCCATCCCTGTCAAGAAATTTGAAACAATGATAAACTGCCTTAATATAAAGCGGAAATTACATGCATCATTTTTCTCCTTTTACACATTCCGATTTATTTCTATTTCTTATTTTTTATTTTTTTATTCAATCTAAGGCGCAAAAATAAAAAAGAATGTGCATAGAGAAAAAATGTGTTACTTGCAATGCAAGCTAGAGAAGTAAACAAGGTCAGAATTATTTTTCTTTCTTCTCTTTCTCTCTCTTTCAATTTGCTTTTTCATCTGCTTTAGGCGCAATCCTTTAGAGCAAGTCCACCCCTAAGACTGGGTGCCAGCACCCAGCCCATTTATCCACTCAAGTGAACAGTAACAGACTCCAATGAACAGTAATATGCCACTGCATCTCCACCCCTAAAAAATTTCGCTGGCACCCGCCCATTTATAATATTTTTAAATTTTTTGTAAAAGAATAAAAAAAATAAAATAGTTTTAATTTTGGATAGGATTTTTAACGAATCTCGTCACGCCACGTGTCATTATCCGAACGTACTATTTTGTGAATAGATTTCCGCTAAGATTTTCAACCAATTCCGACGCGCCGCGTGTCATGTCCGGTTTACAATAATTTAGCCAATATTTCGATAAGATTTTCAACTAACCTCGTAATGACACGTGTCATTATCCGAAACGTACTATTTTGTGGATAGATTTTCGATAAGATTTCCAACCAATCCCGATACGCCACGTGTCACTTCTGGATTACAATAATTTAGCCAAGATTTCAATAAGATTTTCAACCAATCACGTAGTGCCACGTGGCATTGTCCAGAACCTCATCCTTGTTTTTTTCGTCCATATAAACCCTACATCTCTACATCCATCCTCACACCAAGCTCAATCCTTCTTTTTAGCTCAGAATCATTGTTCATCATTTTCAAATCCTGAGTTCTTATTACAATGTCTTCTTCAAGGAGAGTGTATAAACAGTTGCAGGAGCAACAGAAAAGGTTGTTGGCACAACAGGCAGAATTGGCCAATCTCGAGGAAGATGAAGGTGGAGATGAGGCTTTCTTCATGGAGGAGGATGAGGATGATCACCAAAGAAGGCAGAGGGCTTCACATTCCTGCTGTGTCATGGAAGCCGTGGGGTAGATAGCCAAACCCAGACGTGCTGCAAACCTCGATAGAAAAAGGGAAAGACGAGGTAAAGATCTCTTAGAAGATTATTTTATTCCCAACAGCATATTCCCTGATCATATTTTTAGACGTCGTTTTAGAATGCAATGAGGTTTGTTCGAAAAAATCATGAGTGCTATTTGCAACCATGATCCATACTTTGTGCAAAAAGAGGATGCTTTTCATGTTCTAGGTCTTCTTCCCAAGCAAAAAATTACGGATGCCTTGTGAATGCTTGCATATGGAGCATCTGCAGATCAAGTGGATGAGATCGCGAGGATGGGAAGAACAACTGTTCTGGAGTCCCTGATGCGTTTTTGCTCTATAATTGAAGCCCTCTACACCAATGAGTACCTTCAGACACCCACGCCAAGGGACATGCGAAGGCTTCTGAGGAAGGGTGAGATACGACGCTTCCCTGGCATGATTGGAAGCATTGACTGCATGCACTGAACTTGGAAAAATTGTCCAAGTGCGCGGCAAGAAGCTTATGGCGATAGAAAATGAGCCAAAAGCATCATTTTGGAAGCCGTGGCTTCATTTGATACCTGGATTTAGCATGCTTTTTTTGGTGTTCCTGGAGCTTAGAATGACCTAAATGTCCTTGCCCAATCCCCAATGTTCGACGACTTGCTGCAAGGAAAATCGCCGAAATGCACATATTGGGTTAATGGTACCCAATACAAGGGATCATACTACCTTGCAGATGGCATTTACCCAAGGTGGGATACATTTGTCAAAACAATACCGCATCCACATACTGAAAAAGAAAAACACTTTACAAAATGTCAAGAAGGGTGTAGGAAGGATGTCGAGCGTTGTTTTGGTGTCTTGCAAGCTCGTTGGGCGATTATTAGGGCTGCAACTAGAATGTTTGATGTCGAGGCTCTTCGATCCATCATGATGACTTGTATTATTCTCCACAACATGATTGTTGAAGATGAATACGATTATGATGCCGTCGATGAATATGAGCCGGATCCGATGAACAACTCACAAACACGTATCTGCTGTGCTCATGACAATACCGAAGATCCCGTGTGACACGAGCCGTTGGAACGGGATGGACGTTACAATGAATTGATCGTTCAGCGGTACACTCACTTGCAAAAGCCATACTGGCACGTAACCCGCCATAATGACTTGATTGAGCACCAGTGGGGATTGCAAGAAGGTGAAGATAATTAAAATGAGGCTTGTGGTTGAAGAATAAAGTGTTTTTTTTTTTAAGTTTATGTAATTCTATGTAGTGTGTTTTGTTTTTAAGTTTATTTGGTGAGTTTATGTAATCTTGTTTCATGTGTTTAACTAAAGTACAAAAATAAATAAATAATCACATTGAAATTGCATAATAAATTAAATAAAAATAAATGAAGTTCTAACAATAAATAAGAAATTACATAAGAAATTAAATAAAGTTCAAAAGAAAAAAATAAAAAACATAAAAATTACATAAGAATTTAAATAAAGTACTACAAATAAATACGAAATTATACAAAGTCATTGGAGCTAGGATATGTGGTGCTAGGATCTTGGTTGCTATGATTTGCGTAGCTAGAACCCCCTTGACTTGTTTCTGCATCTCTTGCACGCCTCCTTCGCATGACATCTCTTTTTTCTGAGCTCCAAAAATATTTTGAATTCGGAGACAGTCCTATTAGAGACTTGCTCATAGTGTCACGATCTGCTTGAGCCATCCTTTCTTCTTTAAGCATTTCATTTTCTCGATGAAGTGCTTCTCTAACCAGCTCGTTCTCTCGATTAACTATTTCTCTTTGTCTCTCAGCCACTGCATCATGGGCCTTAGTAGCTGCTAGTAGTGCTGCCATTGCAATATTTTTTTCCTCATCTCTAGCCTTTTCCCGTGCCATGGTAAGTTCACCTTGGCGACCAAGTTCCTCCATATATTTAGTGTAGTCATTTTTGGAAGAACTACCTTTTTTCTTTGATGCCTTTTTACCTTGAGGCATGAGGGAATGACGAGTCGGTTGGGTCTCGGGCACTTGTTCTGGCGTCCCTTCCGTGTCTTCAAATGTGTCGGCTTCTTGTTCGGCCGTGTCTGGTTCTGGCGAACTATGTAGACCCACGTTGTGCATGACAACTTCTGGACCGGTTGGGACCATTTTGTATCTAGTGCAATCGTTGACAATTTCCCAACATTCCCATTTGTTGAATGATGTGTTATGGTTTTTTGAATTGTAGAATGCTTGAGCTTGTAGTGTCTATAAAAATGTGGGATAAGATAGTGTTAAAAAATGCGGGTGTAACACAAATTAAATAAATTAAAATATTGATGTGGGTGGAATGCATATAAATTACATAAAAATGACATAACAAATTAAATAAAAATTACATAAGAAATTACATACAAATTACATAAGAAATTAAATAAATTAAAATATTGATGTGGGTGGAATGCATATAAATTACATAAAAATGACATAAGAAATTAAATAAAAATTACATAAGAAATTACATAAAAATTACATAAAAAATTAAATAAATTAAAATATTAATGCGGGTGAAATGCATATAAACGACATAAAAATGACATAACAAATTAAATAAAAATATTGTTACCTGATCCGCTAAACTTGTCCCACTACGCAGGTTACTGGAAGCATGAGAGATGACGTTTTTCCAACAAGTAAATGATGCGTTGAGTTTTTTCCAACGACCTTGAAGACCTTGACTAGTTCTGGAGTCTTTTCCATGTGCATCGCAAAACGCTTTCGTAATTTTACTCCACATTTCTCGCTTATCCATCTCATTACCCGTAAGCGGGTCATGAGTAGTGCGAACCCAACTTTCACACAACGTAAGATCTTCAATGAGCTTCCACGAAGACATTTTTTCTCTCTTAAAGTGTAGAAAATATTGAAATGTAGATAGTATAGAAAGTGTAGAAATATTGAAATGTGGTGTAAGGTGGAAGATGAGGGCTAGGTATTTATAGGAAAAAAATAAATTTTTTTTTTAATTTTTCTGTATTTTTTTATAATTTTTAATTAATTTTAATGTAGTTAATTAATCTGGACCGTTGGATTTGAAAAATATTCAAATCCAAGAGCCAAGATCCTGCCACGTGGCCAACGGTCATAAATATGACCCTTTTTTTAGGAAAAAACATTGACCGTTGATCTTTGATCAGACGGTCCATTTTAAAAATGAAATTTAAATTTTTTTTACTGTTGGAAATCCAACGATAGAAAATGGGCCACGTCACCTCTACCGGGTGGGATGTGAGTGCGCCTGCGCGCAGGGGCCCACCACCTTTTTCCTCTCGGCTACTCGCTGTTTTTGCTGCGTGAAGGCCACGCACCAGGCCAATTGCTCGGCTTCTTGGTCAGTCAGTTTCGGACTGGCCCATAGACCAGCTTGGGTTGGGTGCCAGGCTCTTTTGTGGGCTGGAGTGGATGGACAGGGTCCCAGGCTGTTTTTTGTGCTGGGTGCTGGCCTAATAGGCGCCTAGTGGACTTGCTCTTATCGATCCTATCCGGATCTGCTCCCTTTAATTTTAAATGCAATTTCTCGATATTCTCTCGGAAGATGTGTAGAGCTTCAACTCATGTGTTCGCACCAACTCATTCCCTCACTTTGCCTTCATTGGGACTGTTACTTGCGGTTGTGGGTTGTCTCTTCCCGCAGGCTTCTTTCAATTTTGTGGTGGCGATCTAGGTGGTGCTCTTTGGAGGATGTTGGAGTCTTCATCTAGTTTGGGGGTTGTGTTTGGCTTGATCTCAGGCGTCTGTGGGGGGGGGATTGTTCAAGTTGGTGGGTTGCTGGCGTTCCACTGGCGGCAGAGGTAGCAAATTGTTAGGGGTTGTTTTGAAATTTTTCTTTTGTGTTGGACTCAAACATTTGTTTTAGGTTTGTTTTTTTTTTTTGCTTTACTCTAGAGGTCCTCATCTATGTTGTGCGCTTCTTGTAAATAGGCCTCTTTCTTTATAATTGTGAGTTCATTTTGTGCTTCTTATATGAGCTACTTCAAGTGTTTTTTCATGATTCACTTATATTTTTACTGAAGTTTGTTTCTAATATAAAAAATATTTTCAGTAATTTTAGAAACACTTCCAAACAAGTCTTATATGTATTGATAATGAATTTACCTTTGACAAAAAAAAATGTTTAAATGTTATAATGGTCCATGTGTTTTAGTCATTGAGTCAATTTAGTCCATGTGTTTTCAATTTGGCCAATTTGGTCATTGTGTTTATCTCTGTGAGCCAATTAAGGACATTTCCATCTAATATTTGTAAAAAAAATCATAAATTATTATAAACTTAGTTATAAAATTATTTATTTGATTTAAAATATTTAATAAAATTTAGAAATAAAAGAAAACTTATTCTCCTCTCAACTCTCCGATTTCCTCCCTAATGTTACTTCTCTCTCTTTTCTATGTCATAACCTTAATAATTTTTCAAATTGGAAGTTTTTTTTCTCTTATATGTGTTATTTCTCATTGATTTGCATTTTTTGTAAAAAGAAAGGGTAATTATATCTCTTATAATTTTTCTTATAAATTTTTTAATAGAGATTGAATCAAATGTCCTTAATTAGCTAACAGAGATAAACACAAGGATTAAATTGTCCAAATTGAAAACACGGAGACTAAATTGACCATATGACTATAAAACATAGACCATTTTGACATTTAAGCCAAAAAAAAAATTGAAAACCAATAAACAAGTGAATTAAGAAGCAAAAAAAGGCCGAGAGACTCATCCTTAAGCGTTGCATCAGATCAGATATGATCTTAACGGTTGTGAATGTAATCACAACTAAGAAAGTGGCGGGAGAGGAATTACTAGTGTTACAATCTCAATCTTTTGATGAATTTTAAAGTGGGGTATCTTGAATTTTAGCATTTTATTGAATATCCTAGCTCATTGAGCTCGACTTCGATATAGGTATGTGTGCTTTGCTTCTCAAGTAGTAGTGTATTCGTGAGCTGGGTATTTTGAATCTAGCAATTTATTGCAAAGTTTCAATTTTTGATGATCTTTGAACTGCGTATTTTGAATTTTCAGCATTTTTAGTGCATATACTAGTTTCTGGAGCTCGATTTTTGATACGGGCTTTTGTGAATTGATTTGTGTTCATTTACTTAATTCTTTGCTGCTGAGAAATGGTGGGGAAGAAGCAATATTTTGAACATAATGTGTTCAACTTTTCTGTAATTGTTGCTTTGTGGCATCCTAAGTAACAAATATACGACTTAGCGTAATTGACAATGTAATTTACTTCATTTGGACTTTTGAATTGTTCAACCCATGGCATTATGGAGGAAAGTTTTTGAAAGTTTTTTTTTTCTTTTCATTTCTGTTCCTAAGCACCGATTACACGAAATAAGGGCCTTGATTTGGAACCAATTTGGATTTTGGTGTTTGAGTTAACTGAGATTTGGGGTTGTGTTGTAGGTGGTGAATCCACTGAAGACAATTGTCAGATTCTACCAACAAGAGTGAACAGATTCAAATCAAACCAGACAAAGACAAAATCGACACAACTCAGTTGAAAGGTTACTCTTGCGATGTCAAGTTTACAGGTTCATTTTTCGCGTTCTCTCTTAACTGTTGATATTAGATTCGGCTTTATGTTCTGTATTGTGTATAACCCAGAATTCTGGTTATTGGCTCGTTTTAAACGCAATTTTATCATTGTGGTTTATGTTGATAACAATTTATGGTGTCACCCCCAAAAGCATTTATCACCAATTGAAGACCGCCTATGAACTGTCTTCCTCGTGTAAAGTCCAAAGATTCGCGATGAGAATATTTGTTTTACGTCCATATGTAGGATACTAGTTTTGGTCATGGTAACAGGAATTTATGTCTAAATATGTCCAGTGTTTTGTAAATGTTCTAGTTGGGTTACTCTTTCACAATGTAGACGTGGTAAGAGGGTTGTGGTTAGTTTTCGGGGGACAAACTGAAGGGTTGAATTTGGTTGGCTTGGTCTTTGTTGAGTTACTTAACCTCACTGTTTTTCCACATAGAGAATTAGAGTTTGATATCATATCCTCTTTGGTTCAAATTTTGGGAGTCAGAAATACAAATCTTCCTATGTTCCGGTATGCATTTTGATTATTTGTGAAAGAGTTCTGAGTAGCAGACAGAAATCTGTTCCCTGATCCTTTCCTCGCATCGTTGAATTCCCATTGCTTGTTCCTGAACATAATTGCATCAGATCTCGTTCTTGCAATATTTTCATAAACCTAAATTTGACTCGAGTTCCGTAATCAATACTTTATAAACAATCATCCAAACTTGTATTTGCCTATCTGTTCGAGTCAACACGATTGTGGCTTCGTGGTGGCCATTTTTCTGTGAATCTTGCTTTCATTTATATAGAATACAGAATATAAAATGAATGTATGCACAGGCCTTTCACAACTTAACCACCTGCACAATCCTCAGGTGTGGTGTTTTATCACAAAAGACCTCGGTTTTAGTTAGAGTAGGGTGATTCTATTTAAAGTGTTATTTCTTCTTCCCTCTGTCCGATGTGGGACAAGAGGAGTTCCAACACTCCCCCGCACGTGAGACCCCATTTTTATGGGTCACACGTGAAAATCCACATCGGCAACCACGTGGAGCCATTGGGGAGATTTTCAGGTCGACGGGCCGAGGGCCCACTCCAACAACACCGATACTGTCCCCACTTAACCACCCGCACAATCCTCAGGTGTGGGGTTTTATCACAAAAGGCCTCGGTGTTAGTTAGAGTGGGGTGATTCTATTTAAAGTGCTATTTCTTCTTCCCTCTGTCCGATGTGGGACAAGAGGAGTTCCAACACCATAGCTTAGGCTCTTCAGCAACTAATTGCTAGTTTCTAAATAGTTTTTTAGAAGGTTCCCAAAAATAAAAATGTTTTTGAGAAGGGTAACCCAGCCCACAAATTTGGGTCAATTTGATTAATGTCTGATTAGACATGTTAATAACTTTCCTTGAGCCATCATGGCCTTTGACACAATGTTTGGAAATTACCTTCCCCCATTATAAAATGCAATTATGCAAATTAATTTTCTTATCGTGCCGTGTTAGGTCAATGGAAACGGTAAAGGTATGATTTATTGTTTTACTTTTACGAAAATGATTACTGCACATCTCTTTTCTCCTTCATGTGTATTTACGTCTCTAAATTTTTATTTATTTATTCAATTCAAATATTTGGTGGTCAAGCATCACCACTTACAAAAAATGAGTGTAATGGAGATGAGAATGTTTCGTTAGATGTGCGAGCACACGAGAAAAAATAAGGATGTGATTAAGAACGAGAATATCCGAGGTAAAATAGAAGTAGCCGCAATTGAAGATACGATGAGAGAAAATCGATTAAGGTGTTTTGGACAGGTAAATCGAAGACCTACAGGTGCTCTGGTTAGAAAATGCGAATATTTGACAGAAGCTCAGGGCAAAGAGGTAGATGAATATCTTGAAAGACTGGGAAAGAGACTCTAAGAGAAGACATGGAGTACTTGGATCTAACGGAAGATTTGGTACAAAATTGAGTACAATAACGTTCTAAGATTGATACAGCCGCCCCACTTATTTTGATAAGTTATTGTTGTTGTATTCACTACAATGTCAGATGCAATTCCCTTAAACGTGCTCTCTCTATCTACCTCTCTCTCTATCCTAGTTAGTCTCTAGAAACCCAGATCTAGAGCCTCTTCTTCGGCTTCAACTTTTAGTTGCCGCCCTTTTCTCTTGCTCGAGGTAGGCGGCAACCCAATACCTCTTCCTCTTTCCAGTCTCATTCTTCCTTCCTCCTCTCTTTCTCTCCTTCCCTTCTTTTTCCCTTTTCTTCTTTTCCTCCCCTTTCACTTCCTCTACTTCATCCCCCTCCATGCATCCATCTCTTCTTCTCCTCTTTCCAGCCTCATTCTTTCGTTTTATTCCTAGTCCTTTCTGAGTTTATCTCAGTTTTCCCTTAGTTAGGTCTCAACTAATTCTCTGAGCTTGTCTCAGATATGGGCTTCATGCCCCTTATTCGACATCTTTTGCCTAATTTTACTACTTTATGTTCTCCCTCCTCCTTAACTGTGATCATATATCCCCATCCCACCATGTACTCGGATAGGCGGGCTCCGATTAGGAAATGGATATCAAATCTACTACCCTCATTTACTTCCCCTCCCCCAATTGGCATACCTATGTCGGATCCCCATCCAGGCCAAGTGTTTGGTATTTTACATTCTCCCTTAGCCTCACCCTCTACCCCGTATGATACTTTGTTTGTATATTATTTGTAGGGGTTCATGACGGGGATTTGGATTTGGTGTCTACTTTTTCGATTCGGAGTTTGGCTTCATTCGAGGATGTGACAGCTATGGCGATGTGGTCTTTACTGCTGGAGATTAGGGTTTTTTTACTTTTTGTTTTCTACTGTCTTCAAGCCTAAACTTGTGTGGGTTTCCCGTTGTATCTTGGGTTGTTGTTCTCATTTTGCTTGGGCCTTTTACTTTCCCTGTAGTTGTTTACCCAGTCCTTTTTGGACCTTGTACTAGTTTTTATCTTAATGAAAGTTGACTTTCTGATAAAATGAAAAAAGAAATAATCAAAAGTGTGCAAAAAAAAAAAAGAAGAAGATATTGAGCGTGTAAAAATTATTTTCCTTTTTTTTTTTTTTGGTTGGAGTAAAAATTATTTTCTTTGGTTGACAAAAAACAAACCATTTTCTTTGTTTTTTATATTCTTGTACTACAATCGTTCATGAGAAAAGGACGTATTTCAGTAAATAAGTCTTAGTATGATTGGTGAAAGGGACATTATTAATTCTAGCATTTCTAAGATCTGAGCATGCATGATTGATGCTGCGCCACCGTCGAGTCATTGGAGGTTGGACTAAAATCAAATAAGTAAATAAAGAATAGGAACACTATGTAGATGGGACATAAAGAGAAGAATGGGTCATACCTCCATTGACAAAGGAGACCTACCTTCTTGATTGACCCATCAACTGCGGTACAAGTCTGGCCGGAAGCAAACACGAATCTTAAAGCTCACTTTTGTGAGAGTGTAGTGTATGACCTTTTTTTAGAAATACTTTTAAAAT
Source organism: Crataegus laevigata (assembly GCA_963580275.1). Classification (NCBI taxonomy): domain Eukaryota; kingdom Viridiplantae; phylum Streptophyta; class Magnoliopsida; order Rosales; family Rosaceae; genus Crataegus; species Crataegus laevigata. The sequence continues at coordinate 3,769,846 of OY756950.1, forward strand.
AATTTAAAACGTTTTTAAAGAAATATTTTTAAGTTTTAAAGTATTATAAGTGTTTTTTAAGGGTTCACTTACACTTTTATTAAGGATTTGTTTAGAAAATATTTTCACCAATAGCGTTTTTAGTCATTTTAAAAGTACTTTCAAATAAATCTTATATTAGCAAGTTTGATATTAGATTGTAATATACTAGACTACTTAAATAACTTGATTTCATGAGTATTTAATGGCATATTTGTTTATCATATATGAGAATAAGAATGAATAGGTATGATTATCTGAATTTTGCATTTACTAAAACCTGTAAAAAGTATTAATTATGTAAGTCTCGTTAATTTTGAGTGTGAGATACCCAAAAAATGATAACATAGGGAGTTGTTTATCTCATATCAATCTTTTACATCCACAAACTATGCCCCTAAGAATTTGAAAGTTGTCTTCTACCTTGGGGATAAGAAGGAATACTCCTACCCTCCTAGGCAGTTGATGCCTAAAACTTATTCTTACTAATCTCGCCATTTCAAGCTGATTTGTGCGGATAGACTTTTGGCATCAATCTCCAAGTTAGAAAACTTGTATGTTCTTCATGATTGCACGTAAAATCTAGTTATTTAGTTAATCTAGTCTAGTCTCATATGTGCTATAGGAGTGAAGGGGTACACGACCAGGATATACTGAGAAGCATTCATGCATTTTTAGAGGGATGTATATTCATTTCCTCCTACTGGTATTGACATTATATATAGTAGTTTTAAATGTGAGCTTGTTTGGAAGTGTTTTTAAAAATGGTGAAAGCGTTTTTAGGGAAATATTATTAGAATTAACATTTGATAAATATGCAAGTGAATCTTAAGAAAATACTTTGAAGTGCTTCATGCGATAAGCACCTAATTCTTGTAGAAAATAACATTTTTTTCTAAAAGCGATTTCAGTTATTTTAAATATACTTTCCAACAAACTCTATAACAATTATAATTACCCCAACCTAAAAGCCTAAAAGCATATTATTATATGGTAGTGCATGCAACCAAACCTGAAAGCATATTCTTGAAGGATTTAAGAATTTATATCTTTCTTTTATTTTATTTTTACTGTTTTGTGAATGTTCTAATATAAGATATTTTCTGAGACAAACAATGTGCAAGAGTCTCAAAGGTCAAAAATCCATCTGTCATGCAATAATGAAATAACTGAACCAAAATATCTACTTATTTTTGTTTTCCAAAAAAAAAAAAATGTCTACTTATTTGTTGGCCTTGTGAGAGTCTGTGACCTGTCCTTACAAGTGTGTTATAATATGTATTGTTCTCCTATCTTTATTTTTTTTAATATTATTATTTAGAGAAGGGCATGATTCTATATTTAGGAGAGTGAAAGTCTGGAACTCAAAACACATGAGTATAAACTCAACATTTTATCCACTAAGTTATTAGACCGCCCGCAGATGCATTGTTCTTCTATCTTTAGCTCATAAACAATATATTTAAAAATGTATTCACCAAGGAGACATATATAGCTGTTGATTAATTAGTTGATCTCAACAATATATATTATATATATACTCATCTTAATTATATATGAGTGAAGTCGTTCAACTACATGGTCTTCGTTTGTGACACTGACACACATGCAACCACCCTACCTGCAACTACCCCATCAAATGTCCCTATTTCTTTAAGGTTAACTGGGCAATTTGGTTTCTGCAGATCGCACAGTTTTGTGTCATGAGATCTTTTGCGGTGATTATGAGTTGTTCCGAGTGTTTTAACGGTTAGATTTTTGTTTACGTTATACATTCGGAGGAAGCTTTCAGTTTTAGGAATTAGGATTTAGGGTTAAGTTCTTATGATAATTAGGTTTCAAGGTCATCAAAAGTAAGCCTTAGGTTCAGAAAGTGATCTAGGGTTTCTGGTGCTCTTTTGCAATGTGATATAATTAATAAAAACAAATTAATATGACAACAAATTCTTTGTATAAATTTAAAAAAAATGATATCAACTAATTTATTATGTTTTCTTTTCATCAAAAGAAGGTTTCTTCTTACATTTTCTGGTGCGTGAGTGCTATCGATGAGTAGCTAGAGAGATCTTTGATTGGATCATGGGAAGCAGCAATCATAACTTAAGGGTGGGTTCAGGTAGTGGTGGCAACTGGCATGCACACACATCACATGCCAATTTCTTAATTGAAGTACGTAAAAGTTGGATTATCATTATCTTATTAACTAACTAATTAGAAGGTTCATTATATATAGCTAATACATGTACCCAATTCTTGGAGTGGTTCAAGTTGCAGCATCACAACTAGGTAATTAAACAAGTGAATTTGTTATAAATTATAATAATAACCACCACAGAGTGACTTAGTGATTAGGGACGAGTTCTAAATTTGTATTTTACACATCATGTCTTGAGTTCAATTGGCGTGTGTGAATCACATGATAGTGACCCAAAAAATGGCTGAAATGCCTTTGTGAGTATTTTAGATAGCACATGATGGTCCCCTTTTATAGGATCCGCTCCAGACCTTAGTGTCTGGAGCCTCCTCATCAAGGCATCTGGGTCACTGATTAGTGTACAAGTCAAATCAGGGCCGTTGGTTGTGTGTGGTGGGCCAGAAAAAAGAATTAATGAAGACCGTTGGATTCAATTTGTGCGGTCCAGATGATTTGACGAGGAAGCTCCGAACACTAAGGTTTGGAACAGATCCTCTTCCCCTTTTATAAAAACCAAAGATATAAATTATAATATTTTTTGTGTGTCATACGAGCGTACGAAAATCCATGCATATTGTTTGGTGGAAACCAAAAAGAAGTTGACACATTGCGTATTTTGCATGTAGATTACCAAAGCAGCAGACCCCACATCCCAACAACATGTAATTGTTAAATCCCAGCTAAACTGACTTGAGGAGGTCAGCTAATTTAGATATCTTTGTAATTGGGAAGCTTAAGGTGAAGGATTAGCATTGTTAGACAATTATCATGCTCCAAAAGCTTAAGCAGAAACACATGCAAGGCACAACGTACTACATCTCATTGAATATAAACTCTAATAGTATATTAGACAACCACTAAGTACTAAAAACTGGATTAGTATTCTCTCAGCATCCATTATATCCTGATCCTCCGCATTACATTCTCCTGTCTTCTGCAATCACCAATCACTGCTGTAAACAACCCGATACGCGCCACTGTAAATCTACTGCTGCAAGCTCGTTGGAGGTGAGCGTGCAGCACAAGAATTGCACATAGAACGCAGCTGCTTTCGTTGTGTTGGCCGCAACCTTTGATCTGAGCATGGACGCTTGCAGACTTTTCTCGCAGTGGCTAAGGAAGGAGTTGTGTTAGCAGTCGGATCTGGTCCGCTGACTCGGATAGGGCCATGTCTTCGTGCTTCATTGGTGATTGTAGAGGAGAGGAGAATGGAAAACGAGTTGAAGAGAATTCATTTTTGGCTACAGGACCAATTACAGACGGCCAGGATTGGGTGATCCGAATATAATGGATTCGAAGAGGATCCTAATCGCTAAAAACATAAGTAGAGAAAGATGCACACAACACAACGAACCCTCATGGAATCACAGTTTTAATAACATATTAAACAACTATTAGGTCTCAAAAACTTAAGTAAAGATAAATACACGACACAACAAAGCCTCATGAAACTAAGACTTTGATAACATATTAGACTCTAAACTTTAAACCACCAAAAACAATAAGCGGACAATGTATATTAAACTAACAAAAATCACTCTTAACATCAATTGCAATGCATAATTGCTTTGAATTTTCTTAGTCAAAATTGAGATGTGGTTTGAGTAGGTCACAACTTTTACATTGATGCATTGCTCCTCACTTTCTCAGACATGCCCTTAAATTATAAGTTTTTAGCTAACTACTTTTTACATATATCATCAATTGCATGTCCCCAAAAACATCATATGAAAGTGTCAAATTGTGAAACCCCACTATTAATTTATTTTCAGCACTAAAAAAAGGACTCCTTCAAGAAACGAAATGTGGTCGATGTCAGTCAATATTTAGAAATTTATGAGATTAGATTTACATTTAGGGACTTAGATACTCCTACCAAACTTAGGTAAAAACAGATAATATAATTAACTAAGATGTTTATTTCTTCATTAAAGTGGGTAGATGCAGCAAACCAACTTGAGCAAAAACTGCTAAACTAAGGTTAAGCATAGAGATGCTTTGTCCCATTATTTTAAATGGACCCCACCACCAAACTTAACATGTGGAGAAATTTTTTGCTGTACCAGGAAAATAAGGTCTGGAACACTAAGTATAATAATATAATGAGAACTTTAACGACAAGCTACCGGTACTGTTTATTTTAACAAAAATTCACATTTTAACACTAAAAAGTCAATCCTGGTACTATTCACTCTACCCTTTATTTTGTCCTTACCGTTAAAACTCAAAGTTTTCAAGTCTTTTTCATTAGCTTTCCTTAATATAATTGGTTGAATTTAAAAAAAAAATTATAACTAATTGTATTATTACATTTAGTATAACATGCCATTTCTAACACACAAATTTTTTTTTCAAGATGTGGGGCCATGACACTAATGAAGTTTGAAGACCTTACGAGAAATGTCAGAAACTTAGAAGTGGGAGATGGGCAAAGGAACAGCAAGGAGAAGGAAAGGTCTTTTGTTCGAGTTTTCCTTTCTCCTTTATTGCTTTCTAGATCTTCTTTAATCAAACTCCTTTCTTTTCTTCCATCCCCTCCTCTTGTATCTTTCCACTAACCCTACCCCTACTCTTACGCCAAAGCTTGAAACAGACTTTACAAAATCAAATATATTTAATTTTGAAATTATATATATAATTTATGTATATATATATTACTATCACACCAACAACAAAGTTACGTCACTATAATTTGGTCTGTCATAACTAGATATTGATTTCGTTACAAGTCTTAATAAACTAAGTGAGTCGAATCTGAGATGAGCGAAGACAAGTGCTAAGAGGCTACTTTAATTGAGCTAGTTCCAGCTAGGTATTGAATTCTTCACAAATACTGATAGAGCAAGTCAGTCGAACTTAAGACGAGTGGAGAAAGCTGCCAATAAACCAAAGTGAATTGAATCACAAAAAAGTTAATAATCAAGTGAGTTGAGCATGATATGAGTGGAAAGAACAGCTAATAACCCAAATGAGTCGAAATAACAACAAATTAAACTACTAACTAGATTATTCTTGTATTCACAAGAATCAAGCCTAAGACATCACTAACTATATTAATACAACTACCATTAAACCAAGAACTGCTTGCTTCAAAATCAAATTTTTATAAACCAAAACAGAATCCAGAAAATAATCACAACCCGATTACATACCATTAGTCAACATTACAACAACTACCCATATATGAGTGCTCATGACTAATGACTCATGACCAAACCACCATACTAGTTCAAAATCCCCAAACTTGATCGGGACCACTTGTATAATGCATGTCTATTTCCTCGCATGTAGTAGCGAAAGTTTTCAAAATCCCAAAAACACGGTCAGGTACACCAAATGTCATAATACTAGTTGTTGGATTTTTTTTTTTAAAGTATTCAACCGTTTGTATTAAGACACTTGGTATACCGAAAATATATTCCCAGCACACTAAAAAAATCTTCACGCAGCAACCCCATCCCCATGTAGTTGCCTAATGGTGCCTAAATAATACAGCCTCATTAACTTTGAACACACGCTAAATAGCAATGGAAACAAAAGAAAATAGCAATGCAAACAAAAACAAAGAATAAAATGGCTGCAAACAAAACAAGAAGAGTCCCCACACGTCCTTCGGCAATCGCACGACGCATACTCATTTTGTTTTCAAAAAGTAAAGAAAAGAACTAGTTATCTATGGAACTTGAATTCACAACTAGAGAGAAATGTTCCTAAAAACGTAATGTAGATTAGTGTCGTTTCCTTTTTAGACAACTATATATTTACACTTAATAATAAGAGGTTTGTGTGAAACTACAATAGGAGTTAGTCATAATATATGAGCACAAAACTCACCGTCAACTTAAATCAAATTTAAGACATTTTCATCTCCAAAGAAGTGAAGAGCAATACCACTTACAACTGCTATCTAAAAATGAAAAAAAACTGTATGAATTCCTATGTACTTAAGAGCCTTTGTGATTCAAACTCTCATTTTCTTTTTAATATTAGATTAGTATTCTTAATATAGATTAGTATAGTATAGAGTTTGTATTGAAAAAAAATCGAAAAGAAATTTAAGCTTTAACACCACGAGAAGAAATTTGTCAGTATGTCAAACTCGCTACTCAATATATTAAATCTAATAATATAATTAATTAAAAAAATTAAAAATAAAAATATTCAACCACTTTATATTATAGCGTATGCACTGAAACGGGCTCGAATACCTTTCCGTTGATTTCGGGGTTTTTAAAATTCTGTTCTTTTCTGTTTGCATGAAGAAGACCGCCCATTAAAATCCTCTATCCTCCATCAGCCGCGATTACCGCAAAAAATAGAAAGTAAATTTTCAAAAAAGCGAAGAAAAAAAGTTAGAGAGAGAGAGAGAAAGCGAGTGATGAAATGGATCGTTGAGATAATTACAAACGAGCATTCTATCTTTGGATTGTTTGTATAAAAACCCAATTTCTGTTTCCTCCTCAATTCAAGCTCTGCATTTTTCCATTTTTGATGTTTTGAGCTTACCAGCTGGTTCGTTGGTTGGTTGGTTGCTCTGGGCATTTCGACCCCAGCTGAGCCGGTGGTTTCCGGATCCGGGGCGACCCAGAATTTCGGTGGCTGGGTCGCGCATGGTCATTGGGTCGGCGGTCGGGGATGGGTTGCGTGAGCTCGAAGCAAGCGGTGTCGGTGACGCCGGCGATCGACCACTCGGGCGCCTTCAGGGACAATGTGGGGAACTCGGGTCGGAGTCGGGTCGGGGTGGGGGAGGTGGAGAAGAAGAGTAAGAAGGGGGCTGAGTTGAGTGGGAGCGAGTTGGGTGGGTCGGGAAGAGCGAGTTCAAATGGCGGCGGCGGTGGCGGGAATTGTCACAAGAGTAATAATAGTTATCCCGAGTCTCTGAGTTTTAGATTGAGCAATCTGCAGAAGTATGTGGAGGGTGAGCATGTGGCGGCTGGTTGGCCGGCGTGGCTCAGCGCCGTCGCAGGTGAAGCCATTCAAGGGTGGGTCCCACTCCGTGCCGATGCATACGAGAAGTTAGAGAAAGTGAGTCTCTCTCTCTCTCTCTCTCTCTCTCTCTCTCCTTTTATTTGATTCTGTTTGCAAAGTTTGTGTCTTTTTGTTTAATGATACTGATTTGTTTGGTTTTTGTTTATAAAGTTTTGGATTTTACAGAAATGTTGAGCACAAACGTTTGCTTGCACTTTTTTAGAAAGTTGGCATTTTTGTTTAGTCCCGTGTAAATTAAAGTAGTTTAGAATATCGACTGGTTAAAAAACAAGAAACTTTAAGCACTTGCTTGAAATCGACGGCGTGCATCAGAGTAAGCTTACAACAACTTACCATTTTCAGATTGTTTGGTAAAATGTAAGGCCTTCAAATCCAAACTGGTGTTTCTGTGACTGCTTTTTCTGCTGTCTAAACTTTCGACATGATTAATTTTGCTGCCCGGAATATGTACATGATAAGTTTTTCGATAGGATCATAATCTCGTACTTTTGTTATTGTTTGTATTCCTCCTTGCAAGTATTAGTTGATTGTGAATTGTTAAAACTCTGTTCTTATTCGACCGCAATTCCTTGAATAGATTGGACAGGGTACATATAGTAGTGTGTTCCGAGCACGCGACCTTGAAACTGGGAAGATAGTTGCTCTGAAGAAGGTGCGGTTTGACAATTTTGAGCCTGAGAGTGTCAGGTTTATGGCACGAGAAATCTTGATTCTTAGAAGGCTTGACCATCCAAACGTCATTAAACTGGAGGGCATAATAACTTCCCGATTATCATGTAGCATATATCTTGTTTTCGAGTACATGGAACATGACATTACCGGACTCTTGTCTAACCCTGACATCAAGTTCAGTGAGGCACAGGTATGCTTGTCAATGCCCTCATGAATAGCTGCTGTTATCATGCTAGTTTCATAGGCTTCATCTCTCGTGTTGTTCTACTTCACCCTTAGTCATCTGTTTATCCATCCACTTTCAAGCTGACATTGGCGATGTTGGTTTTGATTTTGTAGATTAAATGTTACATGAAGCAGTTGTTATCTGGACTTGAACATTGTCACTCGCGGGGTGTAATGCATCGGGACATAAAAGGATCAAATCTTTTGGTGAGCAACGACGGGATTTTGAAGGTGGCTGATTTCGGATTGGCAAACTTCTGTAATTCTGGGAATAAGCAACCCCTTACAAGTCGTGTTGTCACTCTATGGTATCGTCCTCCTGAACTTTTGCTTGGATCGACTGATTATGGAGCTTCAATAGATCTGTGGAGTGTCGGCTGTGCATTTGCAGAGCTACTGATGGGGATACCCGTTCTTCAAGGGAGAACAGAGGTAAATTAACTAACCATAATACATGAATTCCCGTTATCAATCTTGTTATAATAGTCTGGATGTCTAGCAACGCGACAGTTTGAATGCGGAGTCCTCCCCGTTCTAATTATGCTTGCATAAATCAAGAAATTAAGTATCTGATTCTCTTAAGGCATATGCTTACAAGAACAAACTGATTGATTCTCTTAGGATGCGTTAGATTATTTGTCATACTTTGCTTTGACTTCTCCAATTCAAGTTCTTATAAGCATTTTCCACAGGTTGAACAATTACACAAGATTTTCAAGCTTTGTGGCTCCCCGCCAGAAGAATACTGGAAAAAGTCCAAACTTCCTCATGCAACTCTATTTAAGCCACAACAACCCTACGATAGTTCTCTGCGGGAGACCTTTAAAGATTTGCCTGCAGCCACTTTTAACCTACTAGAGGCTCTCCTTTCTGTAGAACCACACAAGCGTGCGACTGCCTCCTCTGCTCTTGCATCCGAGGTAACTCGCAAAATAATGTAATATGTACCTTAAACATTGGTTCGCATCATTCAGATTTTCCTAATACAGTATTCTTCATTTACCGCTTCAGTATTTCAAAATGAAGCCTCATGCTTGTGATCCGTCAAGCTTGCCTGTATACCCACCTAGCAAAGAGATTGATGCGAAGAACCGGGAGGAGGCAAAGAGGTGAGTGGTTCTCGAAAATTTAGTGTAGACCTCACCAAAATATGAAAATTGAAATTTAGTATGTGGCCGCTGAATTTTCAGGAAAAAAATTGGTGGGCGAGTTCGTGGATCTGAAACACGAAAGCCAACAAGGAAGTCACTTGGGTTTAGTAAATTGGCACCAGGAGAGGTATCTCCACCACCCCCCCCCCCCCCCCCCTCTCTCTCTCTCTCTCTCTCTCTCTCTCTCTCTTCCCTTTCCTTCATGTATGTTTGTGAATCTGCGTGTTTTAATGGTAACCACTAGGTTATTATTGACACTCAGCTTGTCTTGCAGAACTTGGCAGTACAGTCTCGAGGTTCTTATAAAATTAATGGCACTAATGGACATATTCTTAAGGAAGATGATTCAGTTCTGGGTAGGGAGCTTCCAAAGCCGTCAGCTGGTAAAGTAGAAGACTCTTCGCATGTAAAGAATGCATCTCAAGGAGACATTCCCTTCTCCGGTCCATTAGAGGTTTCTACATCAAGTGGCTTTGCATGGGCCAAGAGACGAAAAGATGAGGCCAGAAGATCTCATACTCGGTCTTTTTCAAGAGGACACATTTTTAACTCAATAGAATCTTCGATCACAGTGCATACAAGGAGTAACTTTGACTCCAAAAGGCATGAAAATGCGGAGCTTATGTATAAGGGGCGCAATGATTCAAGAGGGCATGATCCGTATGAGATTGCAAAGCTCGCGATGCTGAAACAATGGGGCAAGCTTGAAAATCCAGATTCCTTTGATGCTTGCGATGGGTACCACTCGCAGGAATTATCGTTGGCACTTTATCAAAGGGAGGAAATGGCAGCTCACAGTGATATGGTAAGTTTGTAAATACAAAAATCAGATGCATCATTATTTGACTTTTGACATAGAACTCCCAGTTTTCGCATTACCTGGAACACCACAAGGAATACTGTCTCATGTAGCTTTTCTTTAGTTATTCGTTTGTTTGGTTGAGTTGAATACAAGTAAAAGGCAAACAAGTTTTCTTTTTTTATGATGTTATATATATTCACCTAACGTATTTAACCTCGTTAATATTGGTTTTGTAACAGGGGTTTCAACTTCAAGATCAAGAAGACAAGGTTGAATTTTCCGGACCCTTGTTGTCTCAACCGTATAGAGTTGATGAATTCTTAGAAAGACATGAGCGCCACATCAGAAGAGCGACCCGGAACTCATGGTTCCATAGAGGTACAGGACTATTACTAATTTTTCCAGACCTAGTGGGTTGGGGAGGGAGAACGATACATAAACGTGTAGCTGACTAAATATTGTGATAATTGCAATGGCTGTCTTTAGCTAAATATTGTGACTTTTGAATTGCAGGTAAGAAGCAGGGGAAGTAATCGTCTGATGGAGAGACTTTGAGCAAACCAGAAAAGGAAACAGTTCTCGACGAGAAACAGATTATGCAGTACTTCGGCCTGGTAGCTGGCATTTCCATCTAGGTGGCTTCATCCACTAGTTGAGGAATTGAAAATCTCCGCCACAAGCTCGGTGACAAAGCGATGAACTACCCTTCCACTTTAGAATATCCGGGAGGGGAGGAAAGCACGAGAATGATTGGATCTCTTGTCTAGAGTAATGTTCTTTCTCTCTTGTTCGAAACTTTTTGTTTGTTGCCTGATTAGCTCCTGGTTTCCTATATTTGTCAAGTCCCATTGGGCAAATGTGTAGATTGGTAGCGATGGTTTCTGAGGACAAGCCGTGTACAGTTTCTTGTTTCGTAGCCTCGTAGGCTAGGGCATCAGTTTCTTGTTTGGTTCTTCCAAACTATTTAGTTTTCAGAAGAGTCTTGAAGTGAAAGAATAGCAAAAATGGAAGGAGGTTTACATATTTGAACGTTAGACAAGCTCAGATTGTTGCACATATAGAACATTTTGAGGCCCAAAATCTGAGAGCTTAGGACAAACCTCAACTTCACATTCAGATTTAAGTCCAATCTAACTTCACATTTAAGTCCATGTGAAGTCATTCAATTGATGGAGACGTTGTGGTACGAGTATATTGCTACTGTAATGTCCCGTGTTAATAAAACATGTAGAGAAAAACTTATATACGATGATGCATTCTCCACGAGACGTCATGGTGGCTCGTGTATTTGTGTCATGGCATGGAAGTGAGCCGTGAGACGGGAGGAGAGAGACAATATCTAGGGAGTGCACTTTATTTCATGTAACTTTTAGCCTGTGATTGAGAGAACTTAGATGAAATAAGGATGTAAGGCGACAAAGGGCAGTATCCCAAACCAATTACGTTACGTAGTTTAGTTTTAAAAAGTCAACATTTATGACAACACGTGATAAATTTGGAACACCTTTTGGTATGTCACCTTGGCATCCCCGTCCTATGTCTATCGGATATCTCAAAACCTTAGCCGCAACTACACCTTGTAAGCTTTGTGTTGGATTCTCATGTCAAAGAATCACATGGCTGGTTTTGCATCAGCATCAGCAACTAATTGGTTGGCCAGCTTTGCATCAGTGGGATGAAAACAAATAAAAAACAACATTAAGATGGAAATTAAAGGCAAGGGTGGAGTGAAGGGCTCTCCAACCTCCATGATTGTAATGTAAGGGGGAACATGAAAAGGAACCAATGGCCCAAATCTGTCACTGCCACAGAACATGGGTCTATCTGCATGGTTATCCTCTACTCAAACTTCTTACGTCGGAATGCTATTATAACACTATCTTAAGTCGATCACGTATTATTATGTATGTAACTTTTCTAAGTGATGGTGCATGATTCCCTTGGAATACTACCACATTGATATTCACTTTGCAATGATGTCTTTGCGGTGATACCCAAAGTCAATGACACATTGTTATATGTTTTAAATTGTACATTGCGTGATTGACTTGAAATATTGCTACAATAACGTTCAAGTTGAATGAAAGTTCTCTTTTTATACAAATATTAATGGTGCGCTACAAGGGCGGGGTCGATGGCCCATCCACTCACACCCACATTTGGTGGCCAGCATTAGTTAAGATCACATTTCACATGAGAAATTTCTACATTGGAATGTCACTATAACAATATTTCAAGTCAATTACGCATTATATTATACATTTTAACTTCCTCACTTGACCTTGTGTAATTGACTTAAGATACTATTACTACAACTAGAGGCGGCGTTGAGGGAGAACAAAAGGTGCAATCGCACAAGGCTCTCAAATTTGAAGGGCCCCAAAAAAATTTGGTATCTTATATTTATATGTAATAATGTTATATATTAAAAATATGCTTTTATTAGCACTTTAAAATCTTATAGTGTACTTGTTATAAGTGTAAAAAAAAATTCATTCTAAATACAAAAACTTAGAGTACACAATAAGATAGTAGGAATGCCAATAACAACACTTTAAAAAATGATTTTCTTTTCAATTTTATTATATAATAATGCTATATATTCAAGTGAAACTTTAAAGTTAGAGTTTTTTTAATCTTTTTCTTTCTTTATTTGGTTGCTTAAAATTGAACTGTTTTTGATAATTTCGTGAAGGGTATGTGTGTAACTCTTTTTACTTATTTAATGACATTTATAAACTCACAATCAGTGAGTCTTAAAAGTTGTTTTGATTTAAGTTATTATTTTCTAGTACAAATATATTGTCCTACTTAAAAAAATAAATAAAAACTATCTTAAAAATGAGTCCTTTTATAAATTTTGCACATGACTCCCGAAATCTCAAAGACGACTCTGACAACAACATTCTTATTGTATGAAAGTTCTCTCTTATGCAGTCTTCCATGGTACGCATCACGCGCGGAACTGAGTGACCAAGCGTCACTCGCACCCGCTCTTGATGAACACCATAACAATCCTCATTAGAGAATTTCCAAATATTGTTAACAACCTAATAACTAGTACTTGTCAGTACCATTCAAATTAATTAAAGTAAGGAGGTCCCACATTTTAATCAAAAGAGTTGTCTGAAGACTGAAGCAATTGGGATTACTGTTACCATTATAATTACTTTGGTAAAACACATGATGGCGAAGCTAGGTGAAGTTCCGTTTTCCACAAATATCATATTTGAAAGAAAAATTTTAATGTACCGAAAACACGGTTCAAATTGAGACAAAAAGGATATAAATTTTTGTAAGAGCAAACTTCGTAACGAGAGAAAGCTTCCTTGAAGTTATTGAAATTCTATTTAAAGTATACAACTACTTATATTATAAATTTAATGTATTAGACCCTGTCTACAATCCCTTGAAAAATCTGTCCACATGTGGCAGTTGAGATCTCACTTTCATGATCATCTCACCAATTGATATATATTCCCTCAGTACATGCTGGGATTGCACATGGCATGCATGTAGTGGCTGGAATCATTTCGTGGGTCCCATTTTAAGACGATAACAGTAATCGCCATGTAGATGATCTACGTGGCGAGAAATTTTTAATCGCCAAATGTTGTTGACTTTGTGGCGAATCATCTACATGGCGATTACATGTGGACAGTAATTTTCTACTATTTATATTGGTATGCATGTTGTTGACTTTGTGGCGAATCATCTACATGGCGAGAAATTTTTAATTGTGACGGAAACACGAATAGTACACTACGTGTTTTTATGTAAATAGTAGAAAATTTTAATTTTTAAATTATTAACCTTTTAACATACATATCCCATCATTTATATTGGAGCACGTGGTGTACAATCTCGTGTGACGGTCACACTGAAAAATCTCTCATGCCTGACATGCACGCCACGTGGATCTAGATCTCATTGACTTTGTGGTCCTATCTTCTTTCAAGCCCAACATGTGCCTCTGATTTCTGCAATGACAATATTTAAAGAGATTAATAGAGTAATTAACAACTTAAGATTCTCATTGGTATTGTATGGTAATTAAAACCAATCCAATAATGCATTTCATGCTATGAGAAATTTGCTTCCTTTGCTTGCTTGCTGGCTCGCTTTTGTTATCTCATCAATTGTATAAAACACGTATGATGAGTGACGGTTCTACTAACGTTCGAGTTTTGCTGTCAACAGTCATTGTCAATGCGCAATCTGTAAATTCTTGCATAAATTCATACTGATAGTTAAGTGTCACGTGTAACTCATTCTAACTCGAGGTTGCAGATATTCCCCAGTGCTAATGGCGACTGGTGAGAGTAACGAATCTCCCCCTAAATTTTATTTTACCCAAAAAAAAATTAAAACCCACAAACCAAAATGGCGTGCGAGCGTCATTTTGTCCGTGGAGAAAAATTGCTTCATCCTGCACCTGCAAATTGGATGAGGCTACTTACCCGCTAGTCAATGATTTTAATTAATCTTTTTTGTTGTTGTCAATTTTAATTAAACTTTTTTTTTTTGTAAATTAATATTTTGAATATAACAAAGGTTGCTGCCACTTAGTATTACGATCTTATAATATTCCTCTTTATTTATAAGTGAAAGGTTTTAAGTTCGATTTTCGTCAAATGCGAGTTTGAACTATATTATTGATAGTCCATTGTGAGGCTAAGTTCACTCCCTCTTCTTAGTGTAAATATTATCGATTGTTAAAAAAACAAAAAACGTAAAACAAAAAACAAAGGTTGCTTGCCCATCGCCCTACAATAAATTGTCACCGTCCATTGCTTGAATCGGATGAAAAGTAGGTAAATGGGCGGCAGTGATTGGTGCCGTAAGAAACCTGACCTGCTATACGAAGCAAAGGACGGCCCAAAACTTTGACCCCGAAGAAACCCAAATTAGGCGGCCCAAACTTTGACAACACGTGAGAGCAATCACGTGGTGGTTCCGGTCGCTAAACGACATCGCTCGGCATTGCAAAGCTGTCGTATTGCCGGTAACGAGCGAAAGACGCTCCGGGAAACCGGAAACGTACACACGCGACGACATGACGTTTGTTATGGCACGTTACGCAATATGATTATATAACTTCTTGGCCCCACTATCCTCAAAAGATGAACATTGGAACTTCAAATTTGAATTCTTGGATTGTAAATCAAAGTAAGGAATTGCTTAAAGGGAGTAATTTTCATTTTTTTTGAAAAAATAAAGAAACGCTCCCCACTGTTGGATTTAATTTTAATGAAATTGTGTAGTTGAGATGGTATGGCCTGTGTTTTAATCTCAACCACACAATTTCATTAAAGTCAATCTAACGGTGGAGAGCGTGTCCTCATTTTTTTTTATAAAAAATGAAAATCCTTCTCCTTAAGCTCCCTGATCAAAGCAAATCAAAATAAAGTGTCTTTTGATATAAACTAACATTGAGGATATTACTTAGGTGCTCACTAATGAGTACTTATTTTATAATTTTGTCTAATTTAAAATTTTAAAAAATTCATGATAAATCGTCGTTGTTATTATGTATTTTGAAACAGCATCATAGTTGAAATACATAAAAAATAAAAGCCACACAAAATTCGAATTACAAGTCTGCAACTCGTGCAATGATCAAAGTAAAAATATATTGAGAACGGCCCTTCTTTATAAATTGTTTTCAAATGAACTTGAGTCGCTACTATTGCAGCACTTTTAAGTTTCTAACTATATTAACTTTTTGTGATTAAAAGAAAGTAAACTTGATCAATGCTTATTAATCTTGAAACAGAAAATACGGACGATGAGTTTAATATGTAGCAAACATGAATCATTTCTGTGTTCAAACCATAAGTTTAACTAAATATTAAGGGTAGTGCTATCCACACATTTTTTTACTTCTCACACACTCGTCTTAATTCTCGGCTATCGGATCAAATAAATTAAAAAAGATCAATTTCCAATAATCAGGGTGTGTGGGAACGAAAATGGATGTGTGAATATCACTTTCCAATATGAAAAAACAAAGTTTGACGAGGAAATTTTTTTTTCCGTATTTTCACTATTTCCCTTTACAGTTTTACCAGTGTATTAAATATCCACGAAAGTGTCGATATTTTCGTCTAAATATCTAAAAAACAAGGATTGACATGTAAAGGAGTGAAATGCAAACTTTACCCTATATTGACGATATATAGGAAAATCAATGAATATCGATATTTTTCTGAAACCCACTACATTTCAAACTTTTGATTATTTTTTAAAAATAATATTTCTCTAATTTTGACTAAATCTGAATGAGTTGATATACCCATTCTATTACAAATTCCCATAACTTTCATCAAAGACAAGCGATATTGATATAACCATTAATATTTTTATAAATTTGTATATCAGTAATTTTTTTTTTGAACAAACGATATTATCTATCGTAGGAGAATAGGGGTGAACTTAGCTTTACAATGGACAAGCAATAATGTGGTTCAAATGGTCATTGGTGAGAATTGAACTTAAGATCTCTCACTTACAAATGAAGAGGAATACAACTAGACCAAAATACTAAGAGACTTGTATATCAATAATTTCACTGTATTAATATTTTCACCTACACTGATATTTTTTTAATACATCAATTTTTTTACACTAGGGGAGGGAGAATTCAGTTAAGCCACACAATGAGCAGCCTAATTTGGTATCGAATTCGCCATTCACGATATTCGAATATAAGGCCTCTCACTTCTAAACGAAAATGAATATTACCAGACCGTATTACTGAATGACACCTACATCGATATTTTAAAAAGAGGTTTTACCTGAAGACCAAAGAAACGAAAAGAGATTTCGAATTCCTGAACTTGATAGATTAGAATGAATGGATCCGAAGATGATCCCTTTCCCAAATAAACAAATTTAATCTTTTTCCTTTTCAGGCAGTTACAGTGGTCTTAATTAACTCATAACGAATTTAATTCATTGATCAATTAATTTACCAGTATCGTATTTGCCACGTCGGACAGCTGCCCGCCCGATCCCTCCCCGCGCTGCCCAACCGAAAAACAGAAAAAAAAAATAAAACGAAGAGAAGGAAAAAAAAAGGAAGAGTTGCAGAAGACACACAGGTGCCCCAAGGAGACAAGGAGAAGAAGACGGGTCGGGTCCTAATAGCTGCTTTCTCCTTCTCAGTCCACTTCTCTTCTCTTTCTCTCTCCTCTCTTCTTTCTCTCTCTAGAATTCCCTCGAATTCCAATTCCCTTTGCTTTTCCATTCCCAAAACCCCCACTCCCTCACTTCGTCTCGGCAATTCAATTCCCCCTTTTGATTTTTCTCAATTGGCGATTTCTTTCGGGATTTTCGTTTCGCCGGAAGGGTTCGGCTCGTTCGGCTCGGGTTTTGGACCGTTGAAGAATCGGATAAGGGCGAGATCTGGCTGCGTATATTGTTAGGGATCGGAATTGTGATCCAATAGGAGCTGGTTTGGATTACCGTTTTGGATCCGATCGGGGGAGAAACAGCGCCATCTGATGGCGCTGTTCAGACGATTCTTTTACCGGAAGCCGCCGGACCGCCTTCTTGAGATCTCCGAGCGGGTGTACGGTACGTCGCCGTTTCCTGTTTCTTGAGAATTTGAGAAATTCTGGTTTTTTGGTGCTCAATTGTTGAGGTTTGGTCCGTGTTTGGGCCAATGCAGTTGAATTTGATGGAAATTCAGAGTCTTTTTTTGGGGTTCTTGCTGAAAAGCGATTGAATTTGCTTCGAAATCGATTGAATTTTCTTTTTTTAGTGCATTTTGTATGTTTGGGAATTCTTTTAGCTCAAAATTGTGAACCTTTTAGTGTAATGTGGATTGATTTTAACTTGTTTTGGCTCCGAATTATGCAGTTTTTGACTGCTGCTTCTCGACCGATGTGTTGGAAGAAGATGAGTACAAAGTATACTTGGGTGGCATTGTAGCACAGCTGCAAGACTACTTCCCGGATGCTTCTTTCATGGTGTTTAACTTCAGAGAAGGGGATAGGCGGAGCCAAATTTCCGACGTGCTTTCGCAGTATGACATGACAGTAATGGATTACCCTCGGCAATATGAGGGATGTCCTTTGTTGCCACTAGAGATGATTCATCACTTCCTTCGTTCGAGTGAAAGTTGGTTGTCATTGGAGGGGCAACAGAATGTGTTACTGATGCACTGTGAAAGAGGAGGATGGCCTGTTCTCGCATTTATGCTTGCGGGTCTTCTGTTGTACCGTAAACAATACAATGGGGAGCAGAAGACTCTTGAAATGGTTTACAAGCAGGCTCCTAGGGAACTTCTCCATCTTTTGTCTCCTTTAAACCCACAGCCTTCGCAGATGAGATATCTTCAGTACATTTCGCGACGAAATTTGGGTTCTGAATGGCCTCCATCAGATACACCTCTACTTTTGGATTGTCTGATACTCCGAAACCTTCCGCTTTTTGATGATGGAAAAGGTTGTAGGCCTTTCATACGTGTTTTTGGTCAAGACCCTTCTACACCAGCTAACAGGAGCTCTAAGCTTCTCTTTTCAACTCTAAGGAATGAAAAGAATACCCACCTCTATGTACAGGTAATGTCTACTTCGTGCAACAAAATCTGATGTATAAGATGATATGTATTTTTAAGCATTCTTATGAATCCTAATCACAGGCAGAGTGTGTGCTGGTGAAAATTGATATTCGTTGCCGTGTTCGAGGGGATGTGGTTCTTGAATGCATCCACCTGGATGAAGATCTTGTTCGCGAGGAGATGATGTTCAGGGTTATGTTCCACACAGCATTTGTACGGTCAAATATATTGATGCTCGGTCGTGATGATATTGATATTCTTTGGGATGCCAAGGATCAATTTCCAAAGGACTTTAGAGCAGAGGTATGTTATTGTTTATTATGTGGATGTCCTTTTCTGAAGCTATAGGAGTTGAATGCATACTCAAATCTGTATCAGGTACTTTTTCTGGACGCTGATGCTGTTGTGCCTAATATCACCACAGTTGTGGCAAGTGAAGAAAATGAGACAGGGAGTGCTTCACCCGAGGAATTTTTTGAGGTGGAAGAGATATTTAGCAATGCATTGGATTCACAGGAAGTGAAGGCGGATTTCAACCCTTCCATGGTTCACGACAATACTTGTAAAGATATAGATCAGCAAAAAGTCTGGAAGGAGGATTTAGATCGTCATGCATTTGTAGACTGTACATCAGACGATGGAAAGCACAAAAAAGACAGCATGGCAAATTCTAATAATGATGCGGTGAAGGACATTGCTGTTGACGATGTGAAGTACAAGCTCGATGAGGTGGATTCCAATGTCGATGCTGTGAAAGACATTGCTGTGGATGATGGAGATATGAAGTCAAATTCCATCCCAGTTTCTGCTGATGTGCGGAGTCATACTGGAACTAAGGAAGTGGTAGAAGAGGTGCGCCGGAAATTGGAAGAGATGGAAGATATAACTAATGAAGAAGACTTGGCTACATGGAAGAGATTAGAGACCAAGGTTGCACAATCAAAACTGAGTGCTGAGGTCTCTAGACCAAAAGCTGAGAAATTGCAGCCACCTGTTTATAAGAGACAGCCTTCATTTAACGCAAAAGTAGGTGTAGAAACTACGGCAGCAAAACAGAAGTCTAAACAGCAAGAAACTCAGGGCACTTCGGCAAAAATAGCAAAACCTAATGCGGTGTCTAGGTGGATTCCCCCTAACAAAGGCTCTTATACTAATTCAATGCACGTTTCCTATCCACCATCAAGATATAATAGTGCACCAGCTGGTTTTGCCGGTACTGCTTCTTCAAAAGATACAAATGCAAATGCTAAACTGAAAGCTTCTTCTGGAACTGCGGTTTCAAAGGATGTGGAAAGTGAACTGAAACATAGTAAGGTGGACCCTTTGAAGCATTCAAAGTCTGCACCAGAGACACTAACAGAGACATCCACATCCTGCCTGCCATCGACACTACCACCAATCCAAGAGACAGAGCCTTCCTCTATTACAACAGAACATACTGATGCACAAGTAGTTTCCCCTCCACCTCCACCTCCTCCACCTCCACCTCCACCTCCCCCTCCACCACCTATGTCTCAAATATCTTCATTGTACACTTCTCCAAAGCTTTTGTCACCAGCTATACCATTGTCACAAGTAGCTGCAACAGCACCTCCTTCTCCTCCTCCTCCACCATTGCCGCCGCCTCCTCTGCTAAGTTCTAATTCTGTCTTCTCAAAGCCCTCTTCAGTCTCGTGCTTGTTTCCATCTTCTACCCCGCCACCACCTCCACCTCCACCTCCACCTCCTTATGCCTCGTCATCTATCACGCAGAATACTGGTATAGCTTTGGTCCCTGCACCTCCCCCTTTCTCTCCACCTCCTCTGCAATCTGGTGGGCAGAATAGTGGCACCATAATGCCTCCACAGCCTTCTTCGTCTCTTTGGAAGGTTGGGTACTCTTCAGCTGCTCAGGTTATGGTGGCAGGTTCTCAAAATTCACCACCACCGCCTCCCCCTCCACCTCCTTTTGCTGCAAGTGTATCCAAACCTCTTGGAGTTGGAGTACCAACTCCACCGCTACCACCTACTCGTGGTACTCCACCTCCTCCTCCACCGCCACCTCCTTTGCCGGGAGTTTCATCTACTCCACCACCCCCACCTCCGCCGCCGCCTCCAATGCATGGAACTCCACATCCACCGCCACCACCTCCTTTATTTGGAGCTCCACCACCACCCCCACCCCCACCTTCTTTACGTGGAGCTCCACCGCCGCCCCCGCCCCCACCACCTCCAATGCAAGGGGCTCCACCTCCACCACCTTTACGTGGAACTCCACCTCCACCACCCCCACCACCATTTTCAGTACATGGAGCACCTCCTCCACCACCACCACCTCCAATGCATGGAGCTCCACCTTCACCACCACCTCCACCTCCAATGCATGGGCCCCCACCTCCACCGCCACATCCAATGCACAATGCCCCACCTCCGCCGCCCCCTCCAATGCGTGAGGGGCCACCTCCACCACCTTCAGGACGTGGTGCACCACCTCCGCCACCCCCTCCAATGCGTGGGGGAGCGCCTCCACCCCCTCCACCACCTTCAGGACATGGTCCGCCACCTCCTCCTCCACCTCCTGGTGGAGGCCGCGCTCCCTCACTGCCTGGAGCACCACCTCCACCACCACCTCCAGGAGGTCGTGGTCCAGGGCCTCCTGCTCCACCTGGACTTCCTGGTGGTGCTCCTCCACCACCACCTTCATTAGGTGGCAGAGGACCTGCTGCTGGCAGAGGGCGCGGACGTGGGATTCCTGCCACAGCGCCTCGACGCTCCTCCTTGAAACCACTACATTGGAACAAGGTGACAAGGGCGTTGCAAGGAAGCCTGTGGGAGGAACTGCAAAGACATGGAGAGACTCAAAAGTATTCCATCTTATTTTTCAACTTATTATTGCCTTAGTAGCTGTTTTCTGCCATAAAGTTTTGTTGTTGATTTGATGGATCTTACATGTTCAACACACACAACCATGTATTTTATTTCAGGATTGTTCATTTCAAATCACTAATGTGCTTCTCTTTTAATCCAGTGCGCTGGAATTTGATGTGTCAGAGATTGAGAGCCTTTTCTCTGCTACAGTTCCAAAATCTGCAAACTCAGGAGATAAAGGAGGGCGCCGCAAGCCTGCTGGTTCTAAACCTGACAAAGTTCAACTGGTAATTTTATGCAATTGGTTATTTTACTGAAAAATCATATCTTCTAGAAGTTATGCTTGTTTTTTTTTGAACAAAAAAGTTGTGCTTGTTGAAGGTGATTCTTTCCCTGTTATATTTTGTGGGTCTTCTTACCAGTTATGGGATTTGATTCTTCTGTTAGAATGTAACTATCTGTCAACCATCTCTCCATGTCTCTAGAGTTTTTGTTGTAGAGTTGCACTTATATTGATAAGTTGGGTGTGTACGATGCTGGCTATATTTGTTAACGCAGAGATTTATTTGGATGAATATTTTTTTTTCTCTTTTTTCCATATAATGTCAGATGCTATTACTTCTCTACTTTCTTACTGTGATTCTCTTTGTGCCACGTTGTAGGTTGACCTGAGAAGGGCATACAACACAGAAATTATGCTCACAAAAGTTAAGATGCCACTTCCTGATATGATGGTAAGCTGATACAGTTGAATTTCTTCTTACTCATGATTTGTGAATATAGATAATTTGCATATCTGATGAGTCTTCTCAATTGGCTTTTTACTTCCCGAATATTTTAATGCTGATGTTGTAAATGAACGCTTTTCATACTTAGCTAATTATGTATTTATATGCACATTCTCAGGCTGCTGTTTTAAAAATGGATGACTCAGTATTAGATGTTGATCAGGTGGAAAATTTAATTAAATTTTGTCCTACTAAAGAGGAGATGGAACTTCTCAAGGTGTAGCCTTTATTCTTTATTTTATTTTTACTATTTAGATGGTTATTTTAGTCTTTTTACAGTCTGACATGGCTCCATCTCCTCATTAATCATATGTTTTCTTGCTTGTGATTTCCGTTGTTTAGAACTACACTGGTGACAAGGAGGCCCTGGGGAGGTGTGAACAGGTATGACCAGATCAAATATATTCTTGAAGTGTTTGTCGTAGTAGATTAATTACTATAAGAGCATCTCCAATGGTAAGATTAATATTTGCATCTCTCCTTTGGAAAGTTTACTGGCCAACCAAAATTGTATATTACACATTTCAAGGGATTTTGCATCTCCCATTGGAGATGCTCTAAGTCGCTGGCCCTTTCAGTGTCATGTACAAAAGCTTTGACCAGATTTTGGATATTGATTATGATTTAAATTCTATACTGTGCCCCTTATCCTGTGCTCTATGAAGTTATAATATTAAGTAGACACAGATCAGTCCATTCGCCACTTATTCAGTTTAATTTTCAAATATTCCTCGAATATTACTACATGTATA
The DNA here is from genome assembly GCA_963580275.1 of Crataegus laevigata. Taxonomy (NCBI): domain Eukaryota; kingdom Viridiplantae; phylum Streptophyta; class Magnoliopsida; order Rosales; family Rosaceae; genus Crataegus; species Crataegus laevigata. Next base: position 3,792,850 of record OY756950.1, read on the forward strand.
AATGTGGCGGCAATGGAAGACATGAAGATGGGCAGATGATCGGTAAACATCAATAAAGGATTTCCCTAGACTGTTGAAAAATGAAAGATTTTAAGGGATATATTTTGCTTGCCCTTGTTTAAGATGCTAAGTTGCACTGCTACTGGTTTAATTGGTGTGTTAAATAGACATAGGAAAAACCCAGACATTTAGTGAGGCACCATAGCATGTTATATGAAGTGATGTTTATTCAGGCGGAGTCATTTCAGATTAGTTTTTGTGGTTGTAGTTTTATTGAGTTTTTGAATATTGTTTTCCTACATATGTTTTATGTTGCTCAGAGAATTTTAATGATAGCAATTATGAATTTATGTGTTAGATGTTTTGAGTGCATATTGGATTGTAATGTCCCTTAAATACTTTTACAACTATAACTAATTGTCAGATATATAAAGTCTCTGTATATTTGTAATGTTTCAGTTTTTTTTGGAGTTGATGAAAGTGCCTCGGGTGGAGTCAAAGATGAGAGTATTTTCTTTCAAGATTCAGTTCAACACTCAGGTTTGGTAGTATCTGCTGTTTTGTTCCCAATGCAGTAAATGGGACCTAATGTATGTCTCTTTGCATCATTATCTAATTATTGACCTTTTTTGCAGGTCTCAGAATTTAAAAGAAGTTTGAACACAGTAAACTCTGCATGTGAGGAGGTATGTCAGCACTACTAATGAATCGCTTCCTGCAGTATATAGATACCGATTTTAACTTAGCTACTCTATTACTGATAAATTAGGTTCGGAACTCTGCTAAGCTGAAGGAAATTATGAAGAAGATTCTTTTTTTGGGGAACACATTGAACCAAGGAACTGCAAGGGGTAAGTTATATTGGAATTTGTTATGTTTGTTGACTTAGAGCATGTAGGAAGGTTCTTTTACATGTTGCTTAAAGTAAGCACTTTAGATATCTATTACTGTAGACTGGGAGGTGGGAAGTAATAAGATAAAATATATGATTGCAAAGCAACTGCCTCATATCTCCAAATGGCTTTCAGATGCTTGAGTACCATTTGATTTAACCATAGGCAATTCCTTTCGGAATTTTGTGCTTCTGTTTTAAAATTATGATCACTGTTGGGTTCAAAGAGGAGGATTTAATTAATTTTTACGACACTTTATTCTGAGGCATGTGCTTCACATGCTGTAGCTTAGAATTGATCCTGGACTTTTTATCTGCGCCTTAGAATTTATCCTGGAGAATTAAGAGTTACTGGCAGAAGCAACCTTTATATTTGAAACCACTATTTCATGTTCCATTTTAAATTCCTATCTGCGCTTGGCTTTATTTTAGGTAGCCTCTAAAATAATATGAATTGTCAAATATTTTTGTACAGGTGCTGCTGTTGGGTTCAAGTTGGACAGTCTACTGAAGCTCTATGATACGCGTGCCTCTACTAGTAAGATGACACTCATGCATTATCTTTGTAAGGTACGTTTCTTAAATATTTTTGGTTATGTAATGAATAACCACAGCGGGGAACAAGAGATGATTTAGAACTAATGAATAAAAGATGACTATCATATTTTGAGTCTCACGTTTGGCTTTCTTGTGTCTTAGATCCTTGCATCTAAATCGCCGGGACTTCTTGATTTTTACCAGGACCTTGTCAGCCTGGAGCCTGCAACAAAGGTGCTCATTTGTTTCCTTGGTGCTAATTATAAGCATTGTAGTTAGATTTTGAATGTGACAAATCTTGTTTCCATGCAGATACAATTGAAGTCTTTAGCTGAAGAAATGCAAGCTTTAATCAAGGGGTTAGAAAAGCTCAAGCAGGAGCTGACGGCATCAGAAAATGATGGCCCTGTGTCAGAAGTTTTCCGTAAGGTATGTAGTCTCTCTTTTAAAGTTTGTAAAGCTTTGTTGAAAAGCCCTTCATTTCTTCTGTTTTTTTCCCGTTCCCTAACAATTTCTTTCTACTTGGTTTTTGTTGTTGAGTTTCTAGACATTGAAAGAGTTCATTACTGTTGCTGAGACTGAAGTGGCTTCTGTGACAAACCTATATTCTGTGGTGGTAATATGCTAATTATTATCCCCTTGTCGCCTGTCTTATTTTGTATTTTGTGATCTCAATTTTGTCATGTGCTTTTGGTGGACAGGGTAGAAATGCAGATGCTCTTGCATTATATTTTGGTGAGGATCCCGCCCGGTGTCCATTTGAGCAAGGTTAGTTGCGGGTGAGGTTGGGGGGTTTATGAATTTTTTAGATTTTGAAGTTTGTAAGAGAGTTTTGGGACCTTGATGCTATATTAGGGGCTGAGGGCTTGTCTGGATGTCTACAAATGCACTCTTTTCATGCAGTAATAATGGAGCTGACTTAAACCGTATTAAAACCCCTGTTTTGATGACTGCAGTTACTGCAACTCTCTTGAACTTTGTTAAGTTGTTTCGGAAAGCACACGAAGAGAATGTCAAACAGGCTGAATTGGAGAAGAAGAAGGCCGAAAAGGAAGCTGAAATGGATAAGGCCCAGGGCATTAACCTCACAAAAAAAGCACCAAAATAGGTGAAGGGATATAGTCATTCTATCGCTACATGGGAAGTCGAGCTCTCCTGCCATACAGAAGAGCGTTCAGTCGCAGTGTTGCTAACTAGTGGCAAGGAGCGTATGTTTTTAGGACCCTGGTCGGAATCCCTTTCTCAGAACTAGTGCAAAGGAAAGCCCTTCGAGATATTATTTGGATGAGGGCGGAAAGGGCAACCAGTCGGAGTCCTGCAGCATTTAAAGTTTTGAACTATGCATGAATCTTAACTATACACGCTTGACAAGATGTTCAATCAGACGATCACGGCCAACTGATCAGTCATGTGGGATATCATACAGAGAGACCGGACCTTGGCTCTTACTCTACAGTTGTGTACCATTCATTTAGAAGCAAGGGTTCCCGAGGCAATCTGGCTTCGTCTGCCACCGTGATGTCGGATCTGGCCCCTCTGGCATCCTTGGGAGAGCAAAGTCCAGTCTCGGTTCACAATCAGGTTTCAGCTTTCATCATTCGTTTGGCATAAAATGTACAGCGCCAAGGAAGATGCCGTTGGGATCTGTAAATCCCACATCCCTGCTGTGCCGTGGAACTCCTGTAAATCACACTAACCCTCTCTCCGTAGTTTAGAATTCAATTCATTTTCCTGTAACATATAATTTAGTTCCTCGTTACATTGAAATTTTGGATAGGAGACCCCGTCGTGATAGGCGTTGTATAGGGAATCAGGTTCAGAAAGAAACTAGACGACGACAGGGAATTTTTTTAAATTTTTTAGGGTAATTGTAAAATAAATACTGAGCGCAGTGGCGTTTTAAGATTCATACAGCTGACTCCATTTAATGGGATACGGCTTTGTTGTTGTTGTAATTGTAAAATAAAGATAGGTTGGTTTAAGAAACTGAGTGTTTCTTCCTTATGGTTGTTAGTCAAAAAGTGTATACTTAAATTCTTGAAATTTCAGAATTTCGATATTTTTAGAGAAATATATGATTTTGCATCCTCTATCAATTTCGATATCAGTTTCCTGTTTACGAATACAAATTTAAAAGATCAGAAGAAAACAAAATTACGATTATAACAATACAACAACAAATCACAGTACGAGCATCTCCAATAGAAATAACAAAGCAAAGTTAGATTTGCTATTCCAAAATCGCCTGCAACTTTTTCAAATTAATAAATTGAGTCCCACAATTAAACATGAAATTTGGACCATCAATTAAAACTTGGGAGTTAATGCTCACATTTTTTGTGAAAAGTGTAATTGTTGAATGTTCTTGACATCGTCATGTGATATCATAAATAGAGAAAAGTGCATCATGCAAATCAAAAGATAAATTTAAAAATTATTTTAATTTTAAAAAATAGAGGTGACTATTGGTCGAAGCATTTTAATCAAATTTTAAAAAGGCAGAGATGTTTAATCTAAACGATATAAAAACATGTATAAGATTCTAATTTTTTTCTATTTTTATTTTGAACTTAAGTAGTGATATAGTTTTATTAATTAAATATAAGTGAATGATGAATGCTGCGTAATTATCTATTTAATTAATAAAAACATAAAAAAAACCCAAACCAAATTCCTATCCTCCATCCACCACCAAACACCCCAAATTCCCATTTCCATCGCCTATCTTCCTCTAGGATCAAAGCCCAGTTCTTGTTTCCACCACCAAATTTGTCCCAGTTTCTTGTTTCCTTTGGGATCCACCACCATGGGTTGCTCCGCACAAAAACAGTGAAGAAATTTTCCCGCCGGGTGATCGACGTCTGTTACTGGCGCATGGCCCTTTACTTCATAACATTTCTCTGAAGCCGATCCAAAAGGGCACCGATGAGATCTCCGTCGACAAAGGAGACCTTCGCGTGCCATGTCCCCTGAACATGAAATAGACACTGCAACTTGTTGGCGAAGATTGAGATGCCGAAGCTGTAAAAGAACATTAACGTAAAAGCAACATGAAATAGACACTGCAACTGCAACGAAGTTTCTAAATTCACAGAATAAGAAGCAGACTGCGTTGCAGTGTTTGAATCTATAAACATATTTGAATCTCAATGCACAATCACACAACAGGGAATAGACACTATAACGAAGTGTTTGAATCCACAGAATCGGAATAGACACTGCTGAATCCACAAACCTATTTGAATCACACAACAGGAAACAGATACTGTAACGAAGTGTCCGAATCTGCAAAACCGAAAACAGACATTGCACACTGCGTTGCAATGTCTAAATCCACAAAACTATTTGAATCCGAATGCACAATCACATAATAGGAAATAGGCACTGCAACGAAGTGTCTGAATCCACAAACCTATTTCAATCCGAATGCACAATCACAGAACAAGAAACAGACATGTTAAAGTTGCCAAATTCTAGTGGTTGGGAACAAATTTCTAGTCTGTATTCCACACTGCATGTTCTGGGTTTGATATCTAACGTCATGAATTTCATGATGGTGGTAAAAAAGAAGTTAAAATGTCTATATGAGTCTTGCCGGCTCTTAAAAAATGAACTACCGTGACAAAGCCTCTAAGTAGTCCATTTTAAAAAAATAATAATAATTGGAACAAAGCAACTAAATAAAATTGGAATATAATAATCATAAGCAAAGTTGTGTATACAATTCTCCTACTTTAGAGAGGATGCTTTTTTTATGTCATGAAAGTTGCCTAGTGTGAGTGATTACCCAGCAAAATAAATCATGCTTTGAATTGAAGATACAAACTTATTATTATTATTTTTTTTTGGCAATGCCTTTTTTATATTCTTTCCTCTAAAAAAAAAAGAATGAACTAAAACTGGATTGGTTTGAACTTTAAAGGGTTCCCTTCAATTTCTTGAACCAAAATTCATGGAAGCACTTTGACAGCCTTCAAATCTCCACAACTTTCTTCGTCGTCTCTGTATTCGATCCCTCGAGAACTCGGCTTGCAGCTTTGTAAGAACAAAAAGCTCACAGTTGTATCAAGAACAACAAGAATTGAGTACAAATAAGCAATGAAAACACCCTCCATGGCCATGGAAGATCCGAGCTGTCCTGTGAAATGGTAGGCTCGTACGAGGCGGTGTTGGAACAATGCTTCAACTGCAGCTAGGGTTAAGCTGACAGGCAGAGCAAGAGAGAGAGCAGTTGAAGTTCTTCCTCTGATCAAAATACAAGCCTTGAGAATTGCTAAGTAGCCGCCACTCTTTTGTGTACCTGATAAAACCAATGCAAGATTGCATATTATGAGTGCATTGGCAAGAACAATGGAGTACAAAACTGCCCCAGATGCCGATAAGAAGAGGAGGGTGTTCGGAGAAGAGAACCCGGATCCTTCGAGGACATTGAAGGCGATGAACAAGATAGAAAAGACGGTTGCATTGGCAGAGAGGATCAGAAACGAGTTGTAAACATGGGTGTGGAGGAGTGGGGTGTAGAGAGAAAATGTGGAAAGAAGTGATGGGTGTGACGAGGAATTCGGTTTCTGGTGGTGGCTGAGAGATTGGATTACAAAAGATTTGGTAATGAGGAGGAAGGTGAGGGAGAATGGGAATGTGAAGACTGAGGAGGTGATGGTTTGGGAGAGCTTGTAGTTGAGAATGGTGAAGAATTCCAAGGAGGGAGGGAAGCCGGCCGCGTCGAAAAGACTGTGGAGGCGGTTGTAGACGGCGGCCAAGAGGGTTGATCTTGAAGGAAGAAGTGCTTGAGAGATGAGAACTGAGGCTGAGAAGGGTAAGGCAATGAGTGCAGCAATTGAGGCGAAGTATTGGTAGTTTAGAAGAAATGTGTGGACTGATCTTCTGAGAATTTTGCCTGCTGTTTCCATTGCAAGAACTTTTTGAGCCTTCTTGCACTCCAAGGGAGAGGAAATTGATATGAAATTGGGTGAGTGAATCACAAATTTGGGTGAGTATTAGAAGAGAAAGGTTTGGCTCTCTCTTCCAATTTTTTTTAATGGTGTATCTCTCTCTCTCTCTCTCTCTCTCACTTTCTCTCTTAATTGGTGGGTTAGAGGAGAGGATTAGGAGGTTGGTGTTTTGGATGGAAGGACTGGCCAACAACTGAAAACTAACAAATTTGGAGAGTTGGAGTTGTTTGGGAAAGCTATATTGTTTTCATCAAAGAAATTGATTTGGACTCTTCTGGGGTTAATTTTTTTTTGTGACTTTGTAATCTCCAAATTCCCAACAATGTAGTTGGCGAAAGGAGGCTGTTGTGGCAATTTCTTGAGTAAAATTATGAGTAGAAACAAACCTTTGTTTTGGATGTTTTGGATTGCTTCAATTACACTTTTTTTTTCTTTTGTTTTTTTTTTCTTTTTATCTTTTGTTTTTTTTTCTTTTGGTTTCATAATGATAGCATTATTTGTTTTGCTTATTAAAGCTATAGCCTCATTACTACTAAGACAATCAACCATTGACAAAGCCTTATCGCACTAGTATGATCGGCTGTATGAATCTCAAAACGTCACTACGCTAAGTCTTTTGTTAACTTCAACTACTCAATGTCTTTTCTTAGAGTTGTTTTTCAAGTATTTCTATGTTTTTCTCTACCTTTTTTTATTCTAAGCTTCTGTCTCATATAGCCTCATTACTACTCATTGGAAATTTTAATTTTCTTGTGGGGTTTCAACCCTTGACTTAACTTCAAAGACTTGTTATTGATTTGGATATAAATCATGGGAAAATGTAAATCCCACATATTTTTTTGGACAAAACGTTTATTAATTAGTTTGAAAAAGTCATTCTCCATTCTTTCCAAATACTAATAACGATTCTGCATTCTTCATAGTCATCTCAAACCTCATGCATTATTTTGTAAAAAGTTAAAAGACATATAACTTATTTGGATATGCTTTTAAAATAACTGGAAACGTTTTTTATGAAAATATTTTTCAAACCAATCCGTAATAAAAATTCAAGTCGATCCTAACAAAACATTTAAAGTATTTTTGGGATTCAAAATCAATTTCATCAAAGCAAGTTTAAAAATACTTTCGAACAAGTTCAGAATTGTCGCTTATTGGTTCCTGATCCTCAATTGATTAGCAAAATATCTGATAATTAGCAAATTCTATTATTCTGGGATAAATAGAGAATACTGATCCCATTCATGCCACGTGTAAAGTAGGCCAATGATTCTTTATTTGTATGTAATGTTTCACGTGCGAAGAGTATAATTCTTAGCTTGCAAGATAATTATAATAATAGCTACGTACGAAATAAAAAGGAAAAAGAAATGTCGAAAATATTAAATACAAATTGGTTTAGATTAAGATGTGTTACCTTCAATTCTATCAACAATTATTTATGATAAGTCATAATAATAGAAACATAATCCTCACCGTCGATATTCGTATTAATTAAATCCAATGATGATGGATGCCTCCACTTCTTGAATTTCTGAACAATTGCACATCATCCATTTTGTCAAGATTAATTGTAATTTTCTTCTGCACGTTTACATCCACATTAGCATAATAATTTTTTCTTTAATATGTCCTGAATATTATTTATATTGTCGATAACTCAACTTCACAATTCTATATATAATATATATTATGAATATGTTGTCGATAAACTTGACTTGTTTAAAATAAATATTGTTAATCTTAATGGAGAATTTGTGTTAGTGTGAGAGCAAGTGTTTTTTAAAATTGATTGTCACATCCCGGCTTAGGCTCGACCATATTCCGGGCCCGACTCCGTCATAGCACGATATTGTCCGCTTTGGGCCTCTACTACACTCTCACGGTTTTGTTTTTGGGAACTTACACGAGAACTTCTCAGTGGGTCACCCATCCTGAAATTGCTCTCGCACGAACTCACTTAACTTCGGAGTTCCAATGAACTCCGAAGCCAGTGAGCTCTCAAAAAGCCTCGTGCTATATGGAGGTGGGCATGTATATATAAGGCTTATAAGATTCTCACTCATGAGCGATGTGGGATCTTACAATCCACCCCCCTTAGGGATATCCCGAGCTCGACTCCACCGTAGCATGATATTGTCCGCTTTGGGTCCCTACCACACCCTCACGGTTTTGTTTCTAGGAACTCACACGAGAGCTTCCCAGTGAGTGACCCATCCTGAAATTGCTATCGCACAAACTCGCTTAACTTCAGAGTTTCAATGAACTCTGAAGCCAATGAGCTCCCAAAAGGTCTCGTGCTATATGAAGGTGGGCATGTACATATAAGGCTTGTAGGATCATTACCCCTGGACGATGTGAGATCTTACATTGATTGATTTAGGATTTAATTAATTAAATGAACATAGCAATTATGCACATGCATGGGTTATTAAAATTTTGAAAATAAAGTTTACAAAAGGAGAAAAAATATGAATAGTTAGTCGCTAAATTTTTTTGGTGACGACTTTCAAACGATTTTCAGTCATTGGAGAGGTTGTTCGTATATTTAGCGACTGTTTCTGAGTAACTATTTTGTCGCTAAAAGTTTATTTTATTTGGGAGAAAAAGGTCAAAGAGAGAGGGAGGTGAAAAGAAAATTGGGGCCAACTGATATTGTTACATGGCTATGTGGGAAAGAAAAAAAAACAATAAAATTATTTTGTGTGTAATTTACTATGTTGCTCATAACTTTTATTTTAATTATGTATCTTTAGTTTTGTTGATAGGAGCTGAATGGTTTTTTCACCCGATTTTGATTAAATTAGCAAAATTTCACTAATATTATATGTACTTAGATTAACTTAACATAATTTCACTAATATTACCCGTACTTTGATTAACTCTAGCAAAGTTTTAGTAAAGTTTTGTGGAGATTAGGTATATTTAGGTGAGGAACCCTAATCCCATGGTCCAATAAGTAAAAAAATGATGAGGGATTATCATCTTCATGATGCGGTTGGTGCGCATACTTTTGACTTGGTTGGGTGCTTCACTTGCCCTGCTCACTCGATAAGCTTAGAGAGTTCTGTATATGGCAATATTCCAATTTTTAATTTAGTTTCAATGGAATATAAAAGGTGGTCGTTGCTTTGGTGAAGTGTCTGTGTTTATGGTGACCTGCCAACTGAAAAATATTTAAGCCAAAATATGCTGTATACTAGGAATATCAGTAGCAAATTTAATTAATTTAATAACTCGTTTGGTAAGTGTTTTTAAACGACAAAAAGAGTTTTAGAGAAAATACTTTTGAAACTATGTCCTTAATAAAAATGCAAGTTAATCATAAAAAATATGAAAATAGTAATATTTCAATTCTTATACCACTGTATCCCAGAGGGTACTACACCAAAACATTGGCTTAGAGGGGTGAAATATACTCTTAAAGACAATGATTACACGCCTCAACCTAAAATCTTGTTCTAATCAACGATCGATGAAGAGTATTCTATACCCACAAAAGATAAGTATTTTATCGTATTTAGTTTAATTTATTTAATAAATTGTGGTGATAAAATTTTGATATACTAATATTAATCTTATGTGATTTATTATAGGAGAAGTAGTATTTGAATTGCCGAATGTTTTCAACAGTTAATGAACCTTTGATGAAGGGTGGTGAATCTTTAGTTAACTAGGTTCGCGAATGGCGAAGCCACATAAGAGCAAGGAGGGGTGGCCGCGCCCTGCAGTCGTTGGAAACTACATGAAAAAAGTGAGGAATTCATTATTCTGAACTTGCACAAAAGGTGTTTGACAAAAATGCTTGAATGAAACTCAAGCCCGTTGTCGATACTGCATTGCACTCTGCGCGCGGTCAATTATTATTTTTTAAACTCAAGCCAAAACAATGTTGTTGAGGATGTTGCCACTTTTTAAAAAACAGTTAGTAGTTTGGTTAATATCTTTAATAAATGATTTGGTTGTCTAAATTTTATTGAGACATTTTGACTTTTCAAATTTTGCCCCTTTCTTCAGCAATTCCTGACTTCGCAACTGTTTGTAACTTTGTAACGTCAACAAACCTATGCTGGTTTATGAATTTATCCATGTGGTTTATAAATTTATACAAATCAATCCATATACCTTCTCAAAAGCAAATAGAGAAATAAAAGTAACGGTCAATGGTGTAATGTGGAAACATACCTAAAATTTAACAGTCAATGGTGTAATATGGAAAGATACCTAAAATTAAGGGTGCATTATTGTGGAGAGGATACACGCGATATTCCAAAAACGAGATTGTTTCAAAGAGAGATTTTTCATTGAGTTTTTGCCACTTTATAATTTAACGCAAATTTTCATATCAATATTATAAAACATTATGTCCCAAACATAAAGTGGCAGATAGCTCTATTTTTAAGAGTCTTCTTAGTATTTCTGTCAGAAAAATTGTAAGCATACATTTTTAAAAATAGGCTGATCTCATCACTATAAAATAGAAAAGTTATTTACTTGTATTCAAAATAAATGGACCAATAATGAAGCGAAATCTCAAAGAAACCTAATAAATGACCACGTAATTGGTCCTTGTATCTAATTATTCCATTAATCAAGAACACACACCAAGTGACTGTTTTTAATGATTTTGATTCTGAACTTTATTAGCCTGGAGCTGTTGGATCTACCAAATTATTGGATCAATTCCTGTTTCATTTTCTTATTGTGAAAAATTAAAGACCACATATGGTTGTAATCTTTGTATTATTTTTGGTCAAAATTGTAATCTGTGTATAAACAGCAAGACAGCCGTATTATTGATATTTGGTTCTTCAATAATAGAATGTATTAGTTTCATCATCTAATGATTATATGAATATAAATAGTGGCGGATCTAGAAAAAATTATCGGGAGGTCAGTAAGAATAGTGCGTGTTGTGGAGCCTAAAATAATTCCAAAAATTCTAGATACGACACGTGAATTTTTATCTAAGAAAGACAAGATTGTCCTTAATAAATGGGCAGACTTCTCAAATGCCCCTACACGCAGCTCACACTCCTGAAGGTCTCAGCAGCTGAAGACTGCCCACAGCTCACTTGCCCTTGACAAGGAATTAAAGACAAATCTTATTTAAATAAATTAGGGATAATTACACCATTATCTCAAGATATTATTTCCTATTTAATATCTTGAGAATATTTTGAAAATATTTCTCCATAAACACCTTGGCCAATAGGATGCCACCATGTGTAGAGTAAAACCTTAACACTATGGCCGGCCCTATCCCTAGAAATACCTCATATTCTACCAAATTTTTCAGAGCTTTTGCTATTCCATCCAACAAATTTTGCACGATACACGTATCCATTGGCCTAACCCCCCCCCCCACCCTGTGGGCGCGTGAGGCTTAAGACTTTGATCAAAGGTGTTTATTATTTTGCATGTGCATTTTTGTTAAGGCTGAAGACTGCGGAAATTTGCATCGATACGTGTATCGTGCAAAATTTGTTGGATGGAATAGCATGCAAATTGACATTTTCATCGAGTCTTGATAGGTCTAAGGTCATTTGCCAAGTCATATTGCACACCTATCAACAGATGCTAATAACTTATGAACAAGCATGTTGATTGATGTTAGCTTTTGACTGAGCATGCCGAGAATCAACATATGTCGAGTGAGCCTATCGACATATGCACATAGCAATGCATACAAAGATGTAAGGCTAGCTGCTACCCTGTCCAATGTCTATAAAGGCAATTCGTTGAGCAGTTGGAGAACAACTTTCAAGGACATATCGGATTTTCTAAAGACAGCACCCAACTCTTCCATAAAAGATTTATGAGCTTGGGTTAGAGTCAGTTGCCCAACTTGCCTCAAAGTGAATCCGCCCCTAAATATACATATAATCAGATGACGAAAATTGCACCACGAAAAAAGAAAAAGACGAAAATTTGAATGGGTTTGTTAAAAAGTGTAAATATAGCCACTTAGTAGTTAGTACTACAGTCTATGTATATTCATCTTCACTTATAAAAGAGAAGTCTTAAGTTCAATTATCGCCAAAGACAAATTCGAACCATATTGTTGGTCAGAAATGCTCTCCTAAGATCCTCATTTTGAGGACCTGTGAGGTCCTATTCCATTTCAACCCTTAAAATTAATCTGACTCTGAAATAATCCAAAATATGATATTATCGCTATTACAACATAACAAAATAATAATGTTGTAACAGGGATAATAACAAAATATGATATTATCCATGTTACAACATAACAGATATAAGACATTCACGCCTGAAACTCTTCTTTTTTTTTCTTTTCTTTTTTTATCAAAATTATTATTTTGTTATGTTGTAACAGGGATAATATCATATTTTGGATTATTTCACAATCAGATTAATTTTAGGGGTTGAAATGAAATAGGACCTCACAGGTCCTCAAAATAAGGACCTTAGGAGAGCATTTCTGTATTGTTGGTAACCCATTGTGAGGCTAAGCACACCACCTCTACTTACCTTTATGCCTTAAGACCTTTAAACCCTGATCAGCAGGAAGATTATTTTGACTTAATCCTATTTTATTACATTCGTTATTATTGGGACCGAAAGAGGATCTTCTCTGGAGTGGGGATCCTAGGGATCCTCACATCCTAGCCGTTCATCGTATATCGTGCGGTCATTTTTTGTCATGTACTATTTGTGTTTAATTTTAAATAAAAAATTAAATTATTTCTAACCGCACAATACATGAAGAATACTAAAATATAAGAATATCTAGGATCCTCACAATTTGAATCCGGATGGGATCCAAATCCATTGGAACCTATCCACTCACCTTGCCAAATATCTCAAAGTACCTTAAAAAAATTGTCAAATATCTCAAAGTGCCTTAAAAAAAATTGAAGAGGATTTTACGTGTCTAAACAAACTTGGTGGTTAAGGTATGCTAATCTAGCTAACTGATTATATTAGTTGGAACTTGATGTCAATGGATTAAGTCAACGGACTTTTTCTTCATAAAAAAGAGATCCGTTGGTGGTTTCGTCACAACAGTCTATTTTTTTAAAAATCGAAAAGATCACAAAAGCATTTCAGCCTCCTACTATTCCTTCGAGAATTCTTAATCTTTTCTCTGTCATTACCAAAGTGCACGAAGAAATAGACTTTTAAAACATACATGTTAACAATAATCCTGTTCACGACCTTTTCTCTCTTTCCTAATCAAATAATTTCTGATTCTTCAAATTGAAATATGGTGAAAATGTTCAACTTTTTTTTGCGGGAGTAAAGCTTTCACTACTTTTTCAGTTGACAGAAAATTTTGATGACATGTGGAGAAGATTTTATTCTGCACAAGGTAATAAACTGATTTTTCAGAAAGTAAAAAAACTAATCTAATAATAGTTTCTAAAAATTGACAATAATCCACGTTGTTCAAATCCTAAAAAAAATCATCAAATTAGAGCCTAACGCTAAAGAGAACCATCAGAATTTTATTTGATACAAAAGATCCATTTGTTGTCATTTAGTGCTACGGTCTGGTAGTATTTCTCTTCACTTGGAAGTGAAAGGTCTTAGGTTTGAATCCTGTGAACGACGAATTCGATACCAAATTAGACTGTCCATTGTGTGGTGTTGCCGAACTCCCCTTCCTCTTACTATAAAAATATCGATGTACTAAAAAAAACTCATTTGTTGGGCAAGACATTCATGGAGTTCAGGGTACAAGGGTCCACGTGCCAACTCGGAGAAGAGCGTTAAATTCATCTGCCATGGCACGACGCCGTTTCAGAGATTTATTTGCCTGAGTGAAAGAAGTGGGCTCAACAGAAATATTAGTAGAAAATCACGGACCAAAGCCTGATGAACAAATATGGATGATTTCAAGGCCTCTGACTGATTATTGGGCTGATAATGACAGGCCCAGGATAGTTTTTGGGTTAGGCCCGAACTACTCTGTATTTGCATGGGAGATGGACGTGTCTTTATGGCATGCATGCATCCATGCATATGCCTCCTCCTTGTCACTTTACGTAGATTCGGCTTTGTGAAAAGATGTTGTCCAATGGGATTCGATTTTCAAATTATTATTTTTGAATAAATTACAAAAAACTACCTCAATTATTGATTCGCTAACAATTTCATACTTCATCTTTAAAAAGTTTCAATGTCATACATTGGCTTACGAATTTGTTGTAATGTTATACCTTCTGTCAGTTCCTTAGTTAAATGCTGACGTGACACACTTTTTATTAAAAAATTAATAAAATTTATTATTTTTTTTAAATATTAATTAAATATAAACTAAATATTATTATTATTATTATTTTAAATCCTCTTCCTCTTCTTCTTATTCTGGGTTGCAGGTGCTACCTTTTTTTTTTTCTTCTTCTTCCTCTTTCTCCTCCTCTTTCTTCTTCTTCTGGGTTGCAGGGGTTTCAGTCCCTTTTTTTTTTCTTTTTTTTTCTTCTTCTTCTTCTTTTGGGTTGCAGGGGGTTCGGGTCCCCCCCCTTTTTTTTTCTTCTTCTTCTTCTTTTGGGTTGCAGGCGCTACCTCTTTTTTTTTTTAAGTTAATATTTAATTAATATTTTAAATATTTTTAAAGTTTTTAATAATTTTTTTATTAAAAAGTGTGCCACGTCAGCATTTAACTGAAGAACTGACAGTCAACTGACCGGAGGTATGACATTGCAACAAATTTGTAAACAAAGGTATGACATTGAAACTTTTTAAAGATGATGTATGAAACTATTAGCGACCTAATAGTTGAGGTAATTTTTTGTAATTTACCATTTTTTTTTTATTTCTTAAAAAAAAGGACTAGTTAGTGGCTTTGTTATGATAGTTTATTATTTTTGGAGTTGAGAAGACTTACAGAGGCATTTCAATCTTGTTCTGACTACCATCGTATGATTCACCAACACTATAAAACGAACTCAAAACATACCGTGTGAAAATATTGACCTGAAATTTGTCCTCAACTACTGAGTTATCATGTGATGGTTGTTTTTCAAATCTTTAGGTGAGGTTAAATTTAGTTTCAAAGGACTAATAAATGAGCTTGCAACCCTACTTGGTTCACCAATAAATGAGCTTTGCCAATACTTGGTGCACTTTGAATCACCACTTCCACTCTTGATCCAATCTGCCAATTCTTCTACTTTAGTTTTTTTGTTTTTGTTTTTTTTCTTTTCACATGGGCATCTCACGTGAGTGATCCTCTTTAGAGAGGAGAAATATTTCAATGTATCCAATACAAGATGCAGTGACGGAATCAAGATTTTATGTGTGGAAGAGTGTCTACATACATAGATAATTTGAATTCAAAACATGAGAGATTGAAGTAATTTGCATAAAAATCGAAAGATCCTAATTTAGTAGAGAGAATTAAAAATAATGTACAAACCAAAAAATCTAAATATGAGGTAAAGAATAAGCAAGAAATTTTAAAAATATAATTTAAAGCCCAAGAAAAGTTAATAGAATAAGGAGGGGAAGTGAAAAATGCACCGCAATAAGAGAGATGGAGAGAATAATGAGGTCTGACCTGGAACGAATTTTTTTTTTGGATTTAGAACACACTTGAATTTTAGGGTATTAGACTAATATGTAGCAACATTATCTGTTATAGTAGCAGGAAGAAAAAAAGGCAAGATGGGCAAGGGACCATTCTGATCCCTTAGTGGCTTCACCACAATATGTGTCATAATAATATACAGTGCAAGTCGATAGAAGTGGTCTCTGAGTTTTTCTACCATAAATCATTTGAATCGTTCTGTGAAAAATTTGTCAATTTCCTCATTCACGTGACAATATAACAATAATATTGACATATTTTTTACAAAATGACTAAAATGAGATACGATGGACAAACTTGTGGACCACTTCTATCGATTTTTATTAGTGACCTAAGTAAGAAGTTATACTAATCTCAAGGACCATTTAGATTAAAAAGTCGGACTGAATGGAATTTTCACATTATTTAGCAAGGCTCAAGTCAAACCGAACCAAAGCGTTCAATATTGGCTTTGATTCGTTTTGTTTCTATAGTGATTTTTTGTTACAATTATGCAGTACAATCCCATACAAGCTTCAAATCTTGCTCATTTGTTTTAAGCATTTTGGTTCACACTTTTATTACTCTTCCAATCTTGCTCAAATTTAATGTTTATTGCTCGCTTTTCTAAGAGTGTAACTAGTAAATAACGATCAGTCATGAGATTTAAACTTAACACATTCACAAACAAAGCGAAAATTGGACACCGCTAGAACAAATGACCACGTGTAAATATAAATCATGTAGACCTTAATCAAGGAATCTTTACCACATTATTTAGAAAATCTCTCGAGCTCCACGTGTAATAAAACCAAAAAGACTTAAATAAATAATGTGGGCATAACCAAGTCAACGTGGCGTTATCTCAATCACTCCTAGCCAAATTTGCCGTAGGCCGTACTCCTTGTTGGGCATCTTTTTTAATTAATTTTTTATTTTAATATTTACATTTTGGCGCACGTTTTTTTTATTGATTTTTAAATTCTTGGTCATCATTCCAACTCCCATAGATTCACATTCACCAGTCACTAATATAATGATTAAGGATTAAGATTAGGGTTAGTGGATTTAAACACGAGTTTTGTCTCATGTTATTTGTAAGCAAACTGCTTCGGGCTCTTAAGACGGTTGCCGTTTCAACCAACCAACCAACGGTATCAAGACCAAGACGGCTTTTATACCCTGTATCCAGCATTCCAGCTCACTCATGTTCCTCCAAACGTTTCAAACATAACTACTCACAAAATGCTCTAGTCGTTCGGTTTCGGTTTTTGCCCTTTGAAGTCGGAGTTATATTCATTTTGTTTGCAAATGGCTTAAAACTGAACCAAAATTGTTTGAAACCCAACTGAATCAAAATCAAATGGTTTGGTTCCATATCCGTTTTAGCTTCAAAACTGCACTGAACCGAAGTGCAAAATCTTTCGGTTTTGATTTTGATTTCACTCAAAACCGCACTGAACTGAACCGTGTCCACCGAAACCAAACTGTTTGGTTTTTCCCGCTACGGTTTCGGTTTCAAACCAAAACCATCCATAACGGCAAAAATTGACAGTCTCGTGCGGTTTAGTTTGGTCCGTGTTTCGGTTTAGGTTTTTGGATTCAATCACTCAAGTGCCCACCCCTATATTTAACTAATGGATTCAAGACACGTGTGCTGAAATGGTGACAACTCGTCCCCCTCACTTAAATCCAGCTGGATAGAATGGGATGCCACTGCGCGCACAGATAGAACGGGCCACAGAGGATCCGGAACCAAGAAGCAGAAAAGCAGGTAGTAAAAAAGCGCTTCTGACGAAAAGCCGTCGAGAGGACGTAGTGGAATGTGGTCCGCGAGTGAAATGAAGCGATACAGAAACGAACACGAAGCGTGCAGGACTCGCACTCACACTCACAATCTCACCCGTTTGGCTTCTCTATAAGTGCTTCCGCTTCCCCCGAAGCTTTCAAAGCCTCGGTCTTCTCAAAGCTTCCAACTTTCAAGCTTCTTCCCGCGGATTCTTGGAATCGGCTTCCTTCATGTCCAGCGAGGCCGAGCAGTCGCCGTCCGGGTTCGGCACCGACGTGCCTAGCGACGTCGAGGACTACATTTCGGTGAGTGTGCGTTTTTTTCTAGGAAATATGTTTATTTTTCTGATGAAAACGTGATTTCTGTTGATAATTTGATTGATAGAACAAGAACATGTGGGAAAAATGATTTCTTTCAATAATTTCTTTCAATAATTTGGGAACTTAGTTCGGTGGAGACATTGAAGTTTCTTGTGTTTTCCCGGCATTTTCTTTGCCAACGAATTCGAAGAACGGAGTTTTCATCATCGATTGGATTCGAGTTTTGTTTGCAGTGTTTGGCTGCTGCGAAGATTTTAGTGAAAAACAAATTGATTATTTAGTTTGCTTATTTTCTTTCCTTTGTATCCAATTGAATAAAGTATCATGTCAAATTCACATTCTTTTATATAGCTGGTGCATTTGATTGGTTGTTCCTTTTTTTCGATCGATTGAGCATAATTTAGACTGTGGAACATTAGCCATGTTAAAGTTTTTGTATATCGGAGTGTTAGAACTTGAACCGGAGCCTGTGTATGTAACTTCATCTCGGCTTATAGCGTGCTTCATTCACTGCAATATTTGTAGCAAAATAAAGAATAAACAGCAATCTATTTTGAGCTCTAACGATATAATAAAGTTTTCTGATTAAGCTCGGTGGAGTTCCTATTTTATGTAAGTCAAGTCAAGAGTTTATGAGATTGAGTTTCGTTGTCATTGTGTTTACTAGTTTTACCGCTATAAATTTGTCCGAAACCAATGCAAGTGTTAAGTTTTGTTAAGTGAGAGAAGATTTTTCTGTTGACACTTTAAGACCATGCTAGTGAATCTGAAGGTATGGCAATGTCTGAAATGCAGGCGAATGAAGGAGGGCCATCATTGCCCTGGGACATATTTGGTCACGTTTTTGATCTTGTGAAGAATGGAAATCTGGCATTTCGAGAGAATCGCTTTGAGGAGGTGATATTTTAGCATCAATCACTGTGTGCATATTATCTTCTTTTGCGAGCTTCTAAATTCTAAAATCAGCATGATATCTTTTGTTAGTGTTCTTTATTTGCTGCAGCTATCCTAGGAAACCTTGTCTTTGGAGTTACCTAGTAGTATTGCCTAACTATTTGAGTTGTAAGGACCATTATGGGGGATGACTGTAATTTTCTTCCATTGTATTTGTGGATTTCCTTAGGTGAACAAGGCTTTTAGTAACCTTAGTTTTGTTGGAAATGGTGATTGTGATCAGGTAGATGTTATTGATATGAGATTCTTAGAGGAGTATAAGAGAAGCAGAGAGCCAGTGTTTATCGATTATATTCCTTAAGAGGTAATTATATGCTGTACGAGATTGACAAAAGAAGACACGGTATTTCAATTTTCAATCAGTGTCATTCATTCCATCAACAACTGAAGGGACATGTGATGTAACATTTGGTATTTAAACCTTTTTATTTTGGGGGTTTCCTTCTTGCCGTGTTCAGGGGTAAGGGTCACCAAGGGTTGTCTGTTTGGAAAGGATTATTATAGTACTATTATTGTGGTTGTTGTTATTATCATCGGAGTATTCCTTGATACTGTGTTGCCACTATTGTCATGCATATTTCTTTAGGAAATAAAATATGTCACAATCAACTGATACATTTTTCTTGCTGAATGGAATGATTATTAGCACTTTATCATTCTGCTTAATATATTTTGTAATTTCATATGAGTTTTAAGTTTTAGACTGAAATATTTTCAGTTAGCTTCTCTGAATCTTGTTTGTTCATTGCTGATTAGTAAGTTCATTTCATCAGGCAATTAATTGTTACTCCAGAGCCAATAACATTAAACCATGTGATCCAATTATTCTTGCCAACCGATGTGCTGCTTATATCAGGTTACTTTTATCAATTATAGTTCTTTACCTTAATTTTTATGCCTTTCACTGTCTAGGCTGTGCTTTTCTCAAGCATCGTCGAGATGAATTTTGACCTAATTTTGTACACTATTTGTAATATGTTTTGTTAAACTTATTTCAAGCAGGATAAGTAAATTCCTTAAACGCATACCGGCATCAGCCTCTGAATATAGAGCACGGACTGGATTGGATCCCACAACACATGCTGAAGTATGTCTTATTGGCTCACTCTTTATGTATAAGGAAACCAAAGTCTTTTTCAACCAGATAGCCGTTGGTATCATTCTAAAGAACTTAAAAAATTCTTCAGCTTGCGTTAAAGGATGCGGAGAAGCTAATCAACCTTCGAAGTAATTCAGAAAAGGCGTACATATTAAAGGCTGAAGCTCTAATTTTGGTGAGGACATGTTGCTATTTGTTTTCACCTTTATCCTTTTAGGACAAGGCGCCCAGGGGTTTATAACTTGTAAATTGGTCACGCTCTGCGGTTCCTTTTCATAATTTTTATCATATTGAATATGAGGTTACAACCATTTATTATTATTTTTCTTTCCCCCTGCACCTTTTTACTTGCGATAGATTGTCCATCAGTTTAAAGAATGCATTCATTTGAATTGGCAGTTGGAGAAATATGAAATGGCCCGTGATGTTATTCTTTCGGGTCTTCAGGTTAATCCTTTTAGGTAAATATAATGCTTTTCATTTTTCTGATTACTAAATAAATGGATATATATGTTATTCAATATCCACTGGCTGTACGAGATTCTGCTAGCGAATTTCTAATTTGTTTTTATGTGGTATTCTGTAGCAATTATCTTCAGGAATCATTCCAGAATTTAGAGAGAGTACAATCTAACTTCACAGGGAGGAGAAGCCATAGAAAAGCAGAACGCAGTGATGACTTTGATTGCACACTATGCTTAAAATTACTATACGAACCTGTCACAACTCCTTGTGGGCATTCTTTTTGTCGTTCATGCCTATTTCAGTCGATGGATCGAGGTGAGTGTTTTGCTGGTATTCTTCTATTTAATTGCGCTTGTATACATCTTCTTTTCCCTAACTCCTTCTCTGCCTTGTGTTAATTATCCTAGGTAACAAATGTCCTTTGTGCCGCACAGTTCTTTTGATTAGTCCTAGAACGTGTGCAATCAGGTAAAGTGCTGATTTATAATATTTGAATGAGTTGGATCATTTGACATCGGACTTATTGCTTTCTGTTTTTTTTCTACCCAATTTTTTTTTTTTGAATGGCACGTCTAGGCAATGGTTCATGATTTCACCTTGTATAATATTGAGTCTGGCATTGTGCCTAATACAGGGCATAACAATTAGTAAATTTATGGTTCTAGATTGTCCAATAAACGAAAAAAATAATTCAAGTACTACGAAATTAATAATGTCAATCTGTATTTAGGAAATCATTGTTGGAGCAGTTCAAATTGTTATGTTCATCATGGAATGTTTTATTTTCATTTTTGCCAGTGTTACACTCAATGACATTATACAAAAGAACTTCCCAGAAGAATTTGCCGAAAGGAAGTTAGAGAATGACCAAATGACAAACGTTGGTGTTGATTTGATGCCACTCTTTGTAATGGATGTTGTCCTCCCATTCCAGAAGTTTCCGCTGCACATTTTTGAACCACGGTATAGACTTATGGTAAGTTGCTTAGCATTTATACTTTCCACGTATGACATTCATAAAATATTGAGACTTGGATTGACATTTTATGCAAAAGAACTATTTGACAAACTTATCTGGCAAAGTTTTTGTTTATCAACTTGGTACATTTGTACGGTCCATGTGTTTTCTATTGAATAATTATAGAATTTGTTTTTAACTTGTTACTGAAAAACAACAGGTAAGGAGGATAATGGAAGGCAATCGTCGGATGGGAATGGTAGATTATTGTCACTGGTCCTTTTCTTTCCCTTCTAACTTTTTTTTTTTGATGTATATAAAGTTTGACGCAGAAATATAACTTTCACTGATTGTGGCTTTCTTGTATTTTATAGGTTATCATTGATTCATCAACAGGTTCAATAGCTGAATTTGCTTGCGAAGTGGAAATTACGGAGTATGTCTTTCATCATCCTTCTTTCCTTCTTAATTTTATAGTATGCAGAATGTCATTTGCAAACTCCACCATGAATGCTGCCTCTTAATACTTCTATTTTATACATTTTTTCTTATAATTACTTTACTAAGTACTCTCTATGTAGGTGTGAGCCACTTCCGGATGGGCGTTTTTATTTAGAGGTTAGATACCACTACCAGTGCAGTTTTACTTAAACTGTACTGTATTTTGTGATTTTCTTTTTTCAAAGAGCCAGTCATATATTTATAATAATAAAATTTCATGCAGATTGAAAGTCGGCGAAGGTTTCGCATAATTCGATCTCGGGACCAAGATGGGTGAGTTGTCTAGCTATTCATTCAATCTCCAGTAACAGTTCTTGGCATCTTGCTCAGTATTTTTGTCCTTTTAATGTCCTCTTCAGGTACCGTGTTGCAGAGATTGAATGGGTACAAGACACTCCACCAGAAGGGCGTGAAGCGAGAGAAGAAGTAAGTTTATGATAATTTGGTTTCCGGAAATGGGAAGATAGAGATAATTTCGTCTCTTGTTTTCCTGTCTTTTGGTTATTCATATTGGTTTAACTTCTCTATCCGTACAGTTGCAGGAATTGGCAAGTAAGGCAGCAGAGGATGCTCGATCATGGATAGCGCGGGGTAAGAGAGCAGCACGTCAAGGTAAAACGCTCAGGGATGACGTCTAGTCTTTATTGAAGCCATGAAAGTTTTTAGTATACATGTGATGCCAGTGCACCTGAGAATGGTTTCTGCCCCTCTTTCTATTTGCAGATCGAAGACGACTTGAGAGACTTCTCGGTGTGGAAGCGATGATGCCTTCACTACAAGATCCTGAACGCTTCAGCTTCTGGGTAATCTTACAATTTTCTGTTCATCTACAGTTAGTATATTGAGCGCACAAACATGTTATCAACGGCATTAATGTATGATTCGATGCAGCTTGCTTCCTTATCAAACCGGCGTCCTCATGAAAGGTTGGATCTTCTACGCTTGCAAGATACAAAAGAGGTATTTTACTTTTCTACCTTCTGCATTAGCGATTTCATGGACACGTAAGGCCCGGCGATGAATTATACTTCTCAACAAAGAACAAACGCATGCTCTTTGAGATCTCGTTTAGAATAAGTTCATACATCAACGCCATGGCGTATGAACTACAGAGCTGCGAAACTCTGGTGTTTGTGTCGTTAGACGGTTTCTGATCCATTTTTCGGTCTGCAGAGAATACACAGGGGGCTGAGATATCTTCGAGCGGAAGAGGAGGGTTGTCGAGTGCAATGACGAGAGCTGTAAGTGGGTTTAGTTCATATTCTCAATTGAATACAGTTTACAGATTAAATTGTTATACAAGCAAAATTACGTACTCTGAAAATTCAACATTCTTTGATCAACAAAATGTTGGTGGATTGGTGGATCATTTGTTTATTTGTTGTAACTTTGGGTTTGACCCCTATTAATAATACCATAAATAAAATAAAAAATTTCGGTTTTTATTTTTTTATTATGCAACTTTGTTCTTCTCTTAATTCTTGAATTCATACATTTTAACTTCTTTCTTATTAATTTTTCTTCAGTAGTCCGAACTACTTGATAGTACGGAAATTAATGATCAACATTGAATTAGGAAAATGTATTTTAGCCAACATGAGCCATGAGATTGGCACTTCTTACTTTGTTTTTGAGATTTGAAATCGATTGAAGTTAAATAAGTAGCAAAATGACAAAAATATTCTCAACTTAATAAACAATGGGAAAATTGAATTGACAAAATTTGAGGGTTTTTTTGGTTTTATTTAATAGAGATTTTTCAGGGAATGATCAAGCTGATTGGCGGTGGACAAATTCAAATGTCACTTTTATCGATTTTAAATTTCAGGATCAAAATGAATAGTTATGTCAATTTCAAAAATTATTTAGCTAAAAACTCGATTAGAAAATATTATTTATACTTGCCAATCTAATGAATAAAAAGTCGAGTCCTATTTTATTGTACGAAAGTTGAAGAGTTGACTTTAAATTAGATCCGAAGCAAACATTGGTCTACATTTTAATTTGTTTATATGCTGACTTCTTGGAACTTGGAATCCGTCCATCGCTGTCGTCATGCTATTGGTTTGTTCCTCTTAACGTGATTTACCATTCATTTAGTTATCCACATGGGAAACAGTCATGCATGGTTTGGTTTGCCTGCAATCTCTAGTGCGCATGCACCCATTTTAGAGTCATTAAAATGTTTTCCGACAATCAAAAACGCTTTTTATTAACTTATGACAAAATGAAGAAGTGTTCATGGATAATGGGAGCACTCTTTAGAGAAGCACATATCAGATGTTTCTTCATGAAGCACTTTCAGGTGTTTTTTTTTCGTGAAGCACTTACTATGGTTCTTAATAGAAGTTTCAATGTGTTTCGTAATGAAAAAACACCGTGATTTTTCCGGGAAAATTGAACTTTTATCTACAACGAAAACATGTCAATACATATGCACATTAAGATCCCAAACCAGATATACACAAGCTAAGATATTTCAACTGGGTTCAAAAACCATGAACAAAAATGTAAGCAAACTAATAAGACTGTTTGACTTTCCATACATAAAGAATATTGTGCATCAAAGTCTCTCCGCAATTTCTTCGAAACTTCGATCGGATGCCAGACTTGCTTTATCCACTCAGAAATAGTTTGCAGAGCTCAAACTTGTGCTGGCATTTCCGTTGTACGATCTTCAACTTGAAATCGGTCCTCTCTCCTCAGAGATGACTGGAGCATCGGATCGCCATTGCAAGTCTACTGCAATGTTTCGCAGCTCTGTTATTGCGCTGTCAATCCTAATTTCACAAATTCAATAGCAAGCTAGTACCTAAAGATGTTATATTTCTCTATTCAATTAGCCACTTTCGAAGCCAGAACTCTATGCCGAGCGACTAGAACTTCGTTCATCTGAGCGATTTGGTGCAGCAGTTTATTAATTTTCTGCAAATGCATCAACTCGAACAATTCAGTACACAAAAGGAGGCTACATTCACAGTAATAAACGAGACATTTGCTTCAATTAATCACACCAACAAGAAACAAAAGGAAGCTCGAAAACCGCTTCCTGTGTAAAGTTTTCGGCACCCACATTGGCATTTCATCGAACACATAAAAGTCAATCAAATTTGAAGCAATTCATCAAACAGTTGGTGGGCAGGAGCTAAATTCAAGACAGGATGACAAACTAACCTCGTCTTTCTCTTTGCCAATCAACATCAAACGATTCCGATACCCCCTTCGCCGAGCCCGCAAGAACAAGGACCATAACAGGAACACCACACCCGCCATTCCTGCGCCGGAGGCAAAGCTCAAAACTTTATCGAACCCAGATGAGGAAGCCATAGCAGAAAGCTTGGAACGCAGTAATCCAAATCCAATTCCCACCCAGGTGGAGAATTCGCCGTGTTTCCGGACCTGGGCAACGGACGGAAGCGGCGAAACCGGGCCCGGTTCATCGGAATCGGACGGTGAGAATGACGACAGCGACGACGACGAAGACGACGATAGCAACGGAGACGACGGGGATGGCGATAATGGGTCTGGGTGCTTTTGATCAGGTTGTGATGGACGGTGGAGATTTTCGTGGTTGATTGGAGGGAAGACGGAGGAGTCAGTGTTGGGTGAGGGAGAGTCTATGATGGCGACCATGGACCATTCTTTGAATTGGGTTTCGGGGATGCGTGTGAATATGAAGCTCGCTGAATCGAAGTGCCCGCCCGCCATTTTTTAAGCCGGGCATCGAGAAAACTCCATGGAAGCTCTCTGGATCGCCGCCGTGTCTTCCAACGGTGGTGATATCAGCTTAATCAATTGGCAAATTGTTGTATTTTATTATCCTTTTAAATTTTGTTAATCAGTAGAACATGGATCCGGACGGCTTTGGCCATCAACGGCTCAGATCTTGTAGAAAAGTGTGGTAATAATTTTGAGAAATTGCCTAAAATTATTATTTTCTAAATGGGACATCATTTTAGTGTTGATTTTTTTTAATTATTTAAAGAAGAAATTCAATAATCAACCGTTACATGTGACTTATAAAATATGATTCAGTAAGATGATTTTTTACAATCACTTTTTTTTTAAAGGGTTTTAATCACAAATGGTCCCTAACATTGATTAAACACATCATTTTGGTCATTGACATTGAAAATCAATAGAAATGGTCCTTGAGATTGTCCACCATCCATCATTTTGGTCATTCCGTTAAAAACTCTATTAAGTGTCTCGGAGCTCTTGGCCGGAAGTTTGGGCAATTTTCAAAGTTTCGTAACTCAATCGTTTCTTAACCAAATTCGACCCATAATATATCAAAATGAAGATAGAAAAGTTTAGAATAAGATTATACCTATTTGGAAGCCCAATGGTTGCCGTAGATGGCCGTAAAATAGCCTCAAAGTTGACTGATCCGAGTGAAAACTTGAAAACTCGCCGGAAACTGGGTAAACTTTAAATGTTCATAACTTCTTCAATATGCAACGAAATCAAGTGATTCAAAAAAAAAATCATACTTCTCGATGAGACCAAAAACATGGTACTTTTTTTTATGGCTAACTCACCGTGGTTTGGCCGAAAAATGGCTCGAAAATGGTTGTCTTGGTCTCGAGTTAGCCACTTTTGAGCCGTTTTTCGGCCAAACCACGGTGAATTAGCCATAAAAAAAGGTACCATTCTCTTCATCTCGTCGAGAAGTATGATTTTTGTTTTTGAATCACTTGATTTTGTTGAGTATTGAAGAAGTTATGAACATTTAAAGTTTACCCAGTTTCCGGCAAGTTTTCAAGTTTTCACTCGGACTAGTTAACTTTGAGGCTATTTTCCGGCCATATCCGGCAACCATTAGGCTTCCAAATAGGTATAATCGTATTCTAAAATTTTCTATCTTCATTTTGATATATTATGGGTCGAATTTGATTAAGAAACAATTGAGTTACGAAGCTTTGAAAATTGCCTTAACTTTCGGCCAAGAGCTCTGGGACACTTAACGGAGTTTTTAACGAAAAGACCAAAATGATGGATGGTGGACAATCTCAGGGACCATTTCTATTGATTTTCAATGTCAAGGACCAAAATGATGTGTTTGATCAATGTGTAAGATCCCACATCGCCCAGAGGAATGATCCTTATATGTATATTCTCATTCCTACCTAGCACGAGGCCTTTTGGGAGCTCACTGGCTTCGGGTTCCATCGGAACTCCGAAGTTAAGCGAGTAGCGCGCGAGAGCACTCTCATGATGGGTGACTCACTGAGAAGTTCTCGTGTGAGTTCCAAAAAACAAAACTCTAAGGGCGTGGTCGGGGACCAAAGCGGACAATATCGCGCTACGGTGGTGGAGCAGGCCCAGGATGTGGTGGACCTTGGGTCGGGATGTGGCAAATGTCAGGGACCATTTGTGATTAAAACCCAAAAAAAAAAAAAATTAATTGGTGAAATGACATAAAGATTACTGATTTTAATTAGTTCAATAATTGAAATTTTCTTTGGTTATTTTAGCCAATTTTTTATTATTAATTTATCAGCAATCAGTCATAGGCCATAATCAACATTGATGTAGAGAGCACTTTTTTTTTTCATCACTTTCAAGTGCTGTTAATAATCACAACCTTATTGCTATTAGATGTGTTTAAATTTTAAATCTCAAAATTCAAAAATTTCTCGTGACAATTTGACTTATTGCAAAACTATTTACTCCACCACCCATATGTAAAAAATAAATAAATGTTTTTATATCATTTATGAAAATAGTGGCTCATTGGTAATAACAAAATCAACGGCAAAGGAAGCATCATCGGTACCTCAATGTTTGAAAAAAACAGTTAAATAATAATAAGACATTGCTGTCAAAATTGACAGACAAAACACAAAACAAGTCGGTTGATTCCTGCGGCTTTTTTTAATGGGAGTTTTAACGAAAAGCCCGCGGTACTGTTCACTTTAACGAAAAACCACATTTTTACACTAAAAAGTCAAACCTGGTACTATTCACTTTACTCTTTATTTTGTCCTTGTCGTTAAAACTCAAAGTTTTCAAGCCCTTTTCATTAGTTTTCCTTTTTTTAATACGTTTGACATCTTTTTGTATGAGAGATTTTAACTGTATTTTGAGCACGTACTGGTTCATTATCTGTCATATACGTCAAATAACATTAAAATATATATTATTTTTTCACTTATATTATGACTTGGTCTCCGTACATAAAAAAATATCTCTTTCAAAATGCTCTTCGATTGCAAATGAATTCTATAAAAGAACTTAAAGTGATTCCTGTAAGAAGCCCGTAATTGGTGTTCTTATAGGAAGCACTTTTAAGTGCTTTTGAAACCTAAAACACATTTTCTCGAAAAGCATTTTCAGTCATTTTAAAAGCACTTTCAAATGAGTCTTAAAACTTAAAAGTGGCACAACATACATATCACAACAAGGCTTCTCTCTTAACATAGAATTTCAGAGTTAGTTACCTCTCTGGAATACAACTAGTGTTCCTTCCAAATTAACTTCCAAGTGCTGACTACTAAAACCTAAGTTGACAAACCCTAGACCTAAAATATGCTTATGGTGATGGATGGACTTACAAGGAGAACAAATAGCGGAAATTCTACTGTGCTCCGAGAGGTATCCAATACACGCAAGTGTACAAGAAAATCAAGATTGTAAAAGAATTCTGTGAAAGTATAATGCAGTCGATACTTCAACGATTACTAGAACACAGTACAAAATGATATCAAGATTGTAAAAGAATTCTGTTCTATTGTTCTTGAAAGTTGGAAACAAGTGCAAAGACAACTGAACAAACAAAATACAAAGAAAACGCAAACTGTAATCGAGTTTAAAATCTTCTTCTGTAACTCATGTATTACATCGTTACCTACCAAATAATCAAACATTCGAGGCGACGAGGATGTTTTACTCACTAGCTGTGTGATCCGCTGCCCCCTTGCACTGGATGCCGCCGAATATCAAACTGATCAACAGACTCTAGAGGGGCTGCCGTCTCGTTCCTGATCCTCTTGATCTTAGGGCTCAACAAACCCCTGTGCCTAAACCCGTAGAGCTTAAGCACCTGGTTATCCGCAAAATTAAATGCCCTCTCCATGCTGCTCAAGCACCTCTCCACCGGGTAATCTCCGTAACTTCCACAGGGCTTGCAACCCACGAAATGGGTCACAAACGGCCACCTTTCATCACCCAAACCGGGATGATACTTCTCGATCATCTCCTCATACCGATCCACCAATCCAGCCCAGTAACCGTGCAAATAATACGAATTCTCAACGTACACCTTCTCCATCCACTGATCCTTCTGCGAAAGCAACAAGTATATCAACGCAGACTGATCATCCGCCTCAAATGCCGGCCTCCCCTTCAAATTAGCAGTCAAAATCTTCCCGGCCTCCTCCCTTATCAGACCCTTAGGACCCATCGGAGCCCAAGCATCAAGCAAATCCAAAGACCACTGGCAATTCCTAAACAGAAAACTCCCGGTGTTAAGCGCAATCCACGACTTCTGATCAAACAACAAATCGGGGTACCCGTGAATTACTAGATTATGACTATCATACTTCGACAGCGGAATCTCAAACACCATGTCAGTAAACAATGCATCACTATCCATCCACCAAATCCACTCAACCTCCGGATGCGAAAGCATCAGCCTCCGAATCAACGGCAATTTCGCCCAATACCCGGCGAGTTCCTTATCCAAATGAGCTAAATTATACACAATTTCAATCCCATGAAGTCTACAGTAATCAATTTTGTTCTTGATTGCTTTCAACAAGTAATGATCCCCAATTGGGTTATCACAAGGCTTGGGGGGAGACCCAGTAACGAGAAGAACTCGGGGCTTACCGTTGACCAAGCTCGGAAAATCTGGGTTCGACCGGAGCCAATCCTTCCGCTCCGTGTCCCAATTCGCGATCTTGGGTCCGAGAGTGTATGTGATGTTGGGGTTGATCTCGGTCTCGGTCAGCTCGTCCGGGTCGTTGGGGTCGGAATCGGACCGGATCTCGGCGAGGATCCGGTTCGTCTCTTCAATCAGATTCTGGTTGACGGCGTCGGCCTCGGAGCTGCCGAGGCTGCCGACGCCGATCGTGCCGCGGAGGACGAGGATGGTGACGAAGCCGCAGAGGATGGTGATTTTGATGTTGTTGAATGTCTTCTGGATCTGTCGCCCACGTGGCAGAGCTCCGTAACCGCGGCCCGCACGGCCGTTGGCCGAGGTTCCAGTGGTGGTTGTCGGAAGCCCGCCGGAGCTGGTTCGCTTCTGAGCTGCGAAAGGACTGTCTTGCCCCATAACCAATTGCTTCGTGCGTCGAGTGTACGGTGTTTTCTGGGGCTGTATTTGTAAATTTGTATGGGGAGTTTATAGGGCTGTGAGGAAGTGTAAAACCCTAGCCGGAGAAAGTGAGGAGGGCATGGCGGAGGGTTGGTGTCTGATTGTTTGGAGATTACTCTTACAAAAATGGGGGGAGTGTGAAAGACGTGCAGTCTATATTTTATGAGAAATGTCGGAGATGCGGGACTTTTCATGATCTGAAGTTTAACGTTAATTTTAGTGTCATTATTATAAAATATTATGATTGCGGTGGTAATAGAAAAAGTCGTATTTTTTGGAGAGTCTTCTTATCATTCTTCATATTTCATTATCTGAGCCAAATTTTTAAATAAAAGATGTCAAAGAGATTCTTTTAAAATGAAATTCTCAATACCTCATAGTTTAAAGTTAATTTACATGTTAATATTACTAAATAGTGTGTCAGAAGTGACAGAGAGTCGAAGTCTACTTTTTTTCTTTTTCTTTTGATGAAGTCGAAGTCTACATTTAAGAGAATTTTCTTAACATTTTTTGTCGAAATTTTAAAATAATTTTTTTAGTAGTGCACACACTCAACTTTATACTTAACTATGAATTGTCTTATTATATAATAATAAAACGCGCGTCATTGTGCGAACGGTCCAGATGGAGCCTGTCTCAGCTGTATCCCGCCTGTTATGCACCGCGCCTCCACGCGCCACTGCTGGCATTGCCGCGTGACCTTCAGACTCCTGTTATACATCAGCACGAAAAGCGTGTCGGCGATCTGAAAGTGGGAGCCGGCTTTCCTCTCGTACTTTGCATGGAGAGTGTCCACTCGCTGCCACGCCAGCTCAAAGCGCGTGGAAAACAACCACCTTCGAGTTACTGAGTTACATGTCGTCGGAGACTCCGGAGACATGTGAGAGCTGGAGTAAGATTCGGGATCGGGGGCCCACAATATCCCATCTCAACAGGCATGTCAGTGCTCAGTGTCTTCATCCTCATGGACCATGTGCCTTGCTTCAACTAACTGATCGTTGCAGGCTTTTAGGCAGTTGCACAAATTGTCCTTCTCTGAAAAAGATCTTAATCACAGGTGACCATGAAACGAATTACAAACCGTATATTTTGAGTTTGATTTTTTACATTAGTGAATTATTCAATGGTGGTTAAGGAGAGGTTAAAATGCCTTATTGAGTGTTCTTGATCCTAAAGAAAATAGACTACCGCGACGAAACCACCAGCTGATCATTTTAAAATTAAAAAGAAGAAAAAGGATGTTAATCATGCTCTTGTGGTACGAACTTAGTCTCGATTTAATTGAAATTTTTATCTGAATTAAATCCAATAGTACCTAGGTTCTTTTTTTTTTGGTAAAGTGGAAATAGTATTCCAGGGCAAAAGCCATCAAAGTACACACAAGAGGCCCATATACAAGATTAACACAAAGCAAAAATGGACCATATACAAGATTAAAACTTGTACAATAAATGATTGTCACACAATAGATTAAGTACATGAGAGAACCTTTTGTTGCCGCTTCAAGTGATGAAATTTTTACTACACGAGTAACATTGATAAGCCAACACCACATACGACTTTGTGCAATCTTGCAGTAGTGCTCTCTCACTTAGGTGGAAAGAAGTGGAATTTGGGTTGAAAATTGTGCATGTAAAAGCAGGCAAACAAAAGTAGGCAACCAACTAAATAAAAGGTCGATAATTAATTCAACCAAATCATCTTTACTTTTTGTTCCAAAAAAAAAAAATCATCTTTACTTAATTCAAATGTAACATTTTGGACCAAATTTTTTACATTTGGATTCACATCCTTGTCAAGTCTCCTAAATTTCTCTAAGCTTTCACCATAAGTTTTGGCCACTGAAACTACCTCGTCAACTTTAATCGACCATCGATTAATCTGGTGATACCTCTCTCCAATGTGGGAAGAGGTCTAAAGTTCGAATCTCTGCTTCCCAGGTCAAATTACCAATTAAGTTGCGGCAGATTTCTTTTTCTTCTTCATTTTCTTCTTCAGCATCCTCCTTAGAATCTTTTTCTTCTTCTTCGTCTGCTTTGTCTTTACAGTCCTCCTTCTAACTTTCTCTTCAGCCTTTGCATTGACGCATTCTGTAAGGCGGAGTTTTTCCTCATTCCTTGTTGGCTTGAAAACCTCAGTGATCGAGGGGTCCAACAAATTGCTCGAGCAGCGAAAAGTGACGCCCATAGCCACGGCTTCATCCCAGAGCTCTCTACCCTTTTCAAAGTCCCCTCCCCTACAAAACTTGGGAATCAGCACATCATAAACCGGCCCATAACCTCCCAATGCGCTTGCCTTCATCTTTTGAAGCAGCTCCAAAGCATAATGTGGTCTCTCCTTGCCAACAAGTACACCAATCAAGTCATAGTAGAACTTACGATTCGGTTGCAGGCCCTGTTCAAGCATCTCGTCCACCATCTTATTTCCTTTACCAAATCTTTCCGACAAATACAACACTCTTACAACAAGGTAATAGCTAACGCAATCTGGAGAGCAACCCGTCTTCTTCATAGTCTCAAGAATGTTACAAGATTCCTTGACTCTTCTTGTTCTTCCCAAACAAGAAAGCAATATATTGTAACTAATGGAATTGGGAGAAATTCTATAAGACCTCATCTCAATCATCACATTTAAAGCTTCAGGAACTAGTCCAGACGGATTGAGCTTAAGGTTTCTCTCGCAAAGGCCCCGAAGGAATGTGTTGTAGCAAAACAAGTCTGGCATTATCCCAATGGACTTCATTTCTTTGATGATTCTTCTTGCTTCCTTCACATTCTCCTGCACGGACCATCCATACAAAAGACTTTTATAAATGCAGGGCTCCATACCGGCAATCTCATCCCTGTGGTGCAAAACAACCCCTTCTGCTCTTTTAGCGTGCCCTTGAGCGCAAAGCGCATTGACAATGGCAGTGACTGTAACACTGTCTTGAGGGCACTTGTACTTGTCCAAGTTCTTAAACATACCCAATGCCTCATCTTCCTTCCCCAACTTGACCAATGCCTCAGCAACAAGACCAAAAGTTTGAGCTTCCATCACCCGGCCCGCCTTCACAAGATCAGAGAGTACAATGTTCATTGCCGTGTGGTCCTTCTTCTCTGCAAAAACCCGAATGCCATAGTTATAGTCCTTGTCTTCCAAACCATAACCTAAATTCTTATGACACCAGGAGAAGAACCTGAGCAACCTTCTGGTGGGTGCTTCGATTTTGCAAGAATCAATTACTTGGGTCACAAGCGACGATGTTAAGGAAGCCGAAAACTCATTTAGACTCAATTCCAAATCATCCAGACCGCCAATTGCACTCGAAACAATGGTACACAGCTGTTGCAGCTCGGGTGGCGAAGACGCAGGCAACATAGTAGAGTAGTAAAAACACGGAAAGCATTGAGATTTCTGAGTACTGACTGCATTTTGTAGCAAAAACGTCTGCCATTTCGATAGCAATACAGAACGCATTTTCTCTGAGGAAATTCGTCGAACACTTGGAGTGCACTATAAAAAGCTCAAACCCAACATCGCCCGCTAGCTGACACCAAACAGAATATTACTTAACCCATGTATGTAACGACACGTTCAATACCCGTCCCTTTGTGTGTAATTCAACGCAACAACCAAGGGCATTATGGAACACTAGCAAACTCCCAGACCTGCAACTGCAAGCGAGATTGATCCACTGATTCAACCTCTAATGCAGATTTCAAAGTTTGATTAACAAAAAATTGATTAATTTAGGCACTAATCGGATTCAGCAGTATTGGATCGGTGGTGGAATTGAGATCGAGAAGGATGAGTGAGGTGTTTGAGGGGTACGAGCGCCAATACTGCGAGCTCTCAGCCAATCTCTCAAGCAAGTGCACGGCTGCCACCGCCGTGGATGGAGGAGGTATTCAAAATTAAAATCACCTGAATAATGAAAAGCAATTGTCTTGGCTTTTTTTATATTTTTTTTTAATTCTCCTTTTCTTTTGTTTCAAGGGGTTATTGGAGTATTGATAGGTGTGTAGAATGCATGCTAATTATCCACTAGTTTTAAAATGTTTTTAAATGACAAAAGACGTGTTTAGGAACATAATAATTACAGACTTGTTTAATTGATGTTTCACTGTATTAGTTTCTTTCACGGTTTACCTGCATCTTTACAAAGAATTAGTCTCAAAAGTAATTTCACCAAAAGCATCTTCAACTATTTTAGATGAACTTTTAAACAAGCCGTACATTTTCAGACGTAAAGTATATCAGTTGATTAAAGCAGTAATTATAAACTTTTTTTTTTACCAAGTTAGATATGCGTTCTTAGAAAGATTAGAATAGTTAATTAAAGCAATAAATTCCTAAACAAAATATTCGTTGGTGTTTGTTCTGGACAAGAATGGTCTCCCACGTCCTCCTTAATTTTTTGCGGTAGTGTTGGAGGCGACACTTTTGCACTTGGTGCAGTGCAGTGCCTCTGCCTTTTCACCCTCCTTTGCTGCCTTGTGTTTTTGTTCCCTAGTTCTTGCCTCGATGTAGACCTCTGTGGCTTTTGGCTTCGGCCCTGGTTATGCATATTTTCAGTTCTCCAAAAAAAAAAAAAGTTGCATTTGTTTTTATAATTTTTTTTATTGTGTGTGGATTTCTCGGGTCTCTCAACGGTCAACTGTTAACGTTAAGTGCCATAAAAAACGTTGAATTGTGAATTGAAGCATGAGGTATTGGTTATAGGCAAATTGGAGAGACTT
The DNA here is from genome assembly GCA_963580275.1 of Crataegus laevigata. Lineage (NCBI taxonomy): Eukaryota > Viridiplantae > Streptophyta > Magnoliopsida > Rosales > Rosaceae > Crataegus > Crataegus laevigata. The sequence continues at coordinate 3,827,893 of OY756950.1, forward strand.
TAGAAGGTGCATAAAAGGTGGTGGTTACTGGCAATGTGAATTCTTGCATTGCACAGCCAAAAAAGCAGATAATTGCAGAGGTAAAAAGCTGGATTAGAGGATGCAGATACTATGGTATGGCACTACCTCCACTTACTTTCCATTGTTTAGATGTTTGTTGATTTCAAAGAGAGGGTCGTCGGATTATGACAACTCTCACATTGGGTGGACAGGGCCCAGGGGTCCTCCGTTTTTGTAAGAAGTGCTTTACGAAGGGTATGGTCGGAACCTATAACCGAGTTTTTCTTTCTGTTTATGATGTTAGACTAATGATTATACCGTGTCGAAAAAATATTCAGCTTAGATTAATTTCCATTGATTAGATGTTTGTTGCTTACAAAGAGAAACTTCGGTAGGGTTGCCTAATTAAGACAACTCTCACAGTAGGTGGATAGGGGCCCACGTTTTTGTAAAAAGTAATCTACAAATGACATGATCGACACCTTTACCCAAATTTTTCTTTCTGTTTATGATATTAGATTAACGATTATACCGTGTCGAAAAAATATCTAGCTTAGGGAAATGGAGCGTGAGCAAGGGGCTTGCAGCCAAGTGTGAAGGCAGCTCTTCTTGCCAAGAGAAGAGAATACCAAACTGATTTGAACAATTTGAAGACCCAAGTGAGGAGAATCACATCACCTGTTGTGAACTTTGAAGGCCGGTATGAGTTGTTGGAGCCCGGAATAGCAGATTCCTTGACGGTCATGCATTATCTCTACACTCTCTGTGCATGTAAGCTTGTCAAGATTTCTTGTTCATAGGAAGTTTTGGTTATGTGACAGGCATCGAACGAGCAACGAGGAAGATTGTTGGTGACGAGTGACAGGTTAAATCAGTCGACGGACAGAATCAATCCTCCAAGATTTGCATCAGCACCGCCAGTCACTTGTGCATGCACATAATGCAGTATACCTTCTTCTTTCCTTACTCTGATGTACGTGTAATTCGTGCGAAGGGCAAACAGAGTTGTCTTTTCGTTCTATCTTTGCAAAATTTGGTGTTAGAACGAAAGCAGCCATGGATTTGTTTGAGACGAACAGCATGGGCGGAGATGGCCAGAAGAACAGGGTAGATCGTGTATCGGGAGAGCACACTTTTTTTACATCGAAGAAAGAAAGAGGCACAAAAAAATCTTCAAAATTTCACAAAAATAAAGGAAAGTATGACATCCCAATCATCATAAAATTCCACAGTAATAAGAGAAAACATCATTCTCCTTTTTAAGTCATTGTTTAAAACATCTCCATTGACACATAATTCAAAATCTCAAACTTCTTGACAGGAGAATTCGGAAGTTGAACCCATTTCCCGTTTGGATTTTGGACATGGAGATGAATCACGGACGAAAGCTTCCCGGCCTCAACAGATCTACATCGGGGTGTCTTTTGGGCTATGCTGTACCTCAGGGAGATGGACACAGGGATACTTCACGATGATCTGATCTTTGATTTTACCGAAATAGAATCAGTAGCTTGAACCCTGAATCAATGGCCTTCAACCCGTGCGACGATGCACCCAGTATACATCAATTAAACTGTGAGCCACCAATCCCCACTCATCCACATAAGTAACATTATGCAGGAACTTTCGAAATGAAAGGGATTTAACGCATCCTATGAATTAGATAATTCTCCCATGTAACCAAATATGACAACTTTCTATCAAGGAGCACCATCTTCCGGGGAGGAATCCCTTGATGCAAGCTCCTCGTCATCCCCTTCACCCTCCTCGTCATCTTCAACAGATGCAGGCTCGCCGTTAAGATCCACATTTACTCCATTTAACTTCCTCACAAACTGTCCCCGAACACGAGGCCTCCTTTCGGCAAGTTTCTTTCGATTTACATACCTGATCTTTTTATCAAAACACCGCTCCTTTCTTTTTTGCCTAAATTTAATCAATGCTGCCTCCCTTCTGTCAACCTTATTTAGATTCACTTCAGTGGAAGCTGAACTTCCAAATGAGGGCCATGGCTGAGCATTCGGCATTTGTTGACCAGGATGCAAGCATATACTATAATAGGGGAACGAAGCCATCCCATTTATGTGTGGAGGGCAGTGGGGAAGATGATTGTACTGTGGCATCATAGCATGATTTTGCATGTCTTGCAGATTCTTTTGATAAACTTGGGGCGACGATGACATCATGACTTGATTGACAGCCCCCGGCATATAATATTGATAGGCGGCTTGGGCAGGTAAGCCAGAAAAATCATGCTGAAGTTCATTTCTTGGATGTGCAGGCACTTGAGAGGATCTGTCTTCCTCAGAACTCCTCTGATGTTGAAGTTCCATTGATCCAGACGGGGTACTAGACCTCTCCAACGAAAGAGAATCTGGGATACTATTACTGCTTGGCAAGTCATCTCCTTGTGAGTTGCTTTCCCACGCCTCTCCATTTCCATGTACTTGGGTATCATCATCAACCACTTGGTGAACACATTCTTGACGTTTCTCTTCTATCCTCAAATGTTCAGTGGCATTGTCTTCAACATGGGCAACCACCTGGGAGTTGATTTTAAGTTTGCTTGATTTGACATAGGTAAAGAAGGCAGATGACTCGCCAATGCCAATCTTTAGTTCGCTCTTTCTTGGGGCAGATAAAAACTTTCCTGAAGAATATAATCAGAGAAAATGGAAAAGGTTACTTGAGCGGAAAAGATGAAAAATGTCATACTGAAAAATTATTCTTCTTAAAGAGTTTTTGCTTGACTCAGATTAGTGAAGTCGAATTAATGATATGCAGCTAAGACACAAGAAAGTCTTAGCCATACATGATGGTGTTTCTAGTGAACAAATGTTCAAAACATATGATATAACAAAATTTCTCAGTGTCACAAGTGGCTCACCAGTTTGGCCGTCTCTTATTCCTGGATTGTCAGGCCGAAATTCTGATACATTCTTGACTGGAAGCTCCATAGCAGCAGCATCGGCAGCAGACTAAAAAATACAATTAATTAATTAACAAGAAGATGATAAAGAAGAAGAAAAGATTCATCTTGAGTCCTAAGTGAGTTTTCAGATTCTAATATCGGTTTCATCTTAAATCTAGTTTAGCATGAGTCAGTAATTCCAGAGTATATGATGTAGAGGAAAATAGAATAACTAAAGAGATTTGTAATGAGTTAAATTTACACTTCAAGCCATTAAAGTACATTCTAAATGTTTGTGATTGGTTAAAATAACATCTCAAATGTGCTTTCCCAGATGACACGGCCCTAAAACAGTGGGATCGCACACCTCACATAACTTCATATATGTATGCTTCGGTATTATGCTCAATCTACAGTTCTATTCTCCGACAAGTACTTCATTTAGAATTATGCACTCTTCTAATTCCATGTAAAACCGTTTCTGTAGCACCCAAATGAAACTCAAAACAACGCATAAAGTAGACATTTGACATTTTGCATGTGTTATATATTAGATCCCTCCCAGAGCAATACAACGGTAAAGACTAAACACAGATCCGGCGTCAGTAGAGCCAATGGTCTCACAGTGATGAGTGAACAGATTTTTTAAGGTGCATATACTTAACAACCAAGCTTAACTCTATATTTAATAAATATCTTACATGACGACCAAAAAAACTCATCTTTAAAAAGAAAATAATTAGTATACAGTCACCTTATCTTCCTCAGGAGCTGAGGTTCCTGTCTCTGGATTGCCAGATTTATCATTGGTGTCATCAGAGAATAAAGTAGTACTGTTTGTATTGGATCCGCTAGGGTCTGATATCACCAGATCAACATAATTTATAAGGTTCTTCTCTGCCAGCCCAAGCTGCCAAATACAGTAAATAAAAAATGATTAGTTACTAATTTGAGAGGATATGGTAGTATCCTAGTGCACATGCATCAGTTAGTGATGAGGAACTTGAAAAAAGAGGTATTACTGATGCACAGACGTGGCCCTTTGAAATAAAGGTTACGAACTTTAGCTTCAGAAGTGAGAAGGCAAGTAATTTGGTTGCATGCTTTCTTCTGAACTATCCAAGATAGTAGGTGCACCTAAGAAACATCAACTCCTACATGACGATCACTTACTGACTTGCTAAGCATCCCTATTGTGTTTATTTCTATCGGCAAAGATTTTGATAATGCAAGGGGCAAGAGAAGATTGACTGGTATGGAAGAGGGGTGTGCAGGTAATTACAAGAACAGCTCAGAAACAAAAGCATCAAAGTCATGCAAACAAACCATGCGCCTTCTTCTCCACATGTGTGTCCACAAGTTCAGAAGCTCATTAGTTCGTAAAGGCTTTACAAGATAGTCTGCTGCTCCAAGCTTCAAGCACTTAACAACAGTAGAGACCTCATCTTGTGCCGACATCACTGGCCAAAAAAAGGTTCAGCAGTGAAGTTAAGAATATAACTTTCCCTGATAGGAAATATTTAACATTAAGTGAAAATAGTATTAAGAAAAGAAATGCTTACTGATTACAGGAATGCGCCTTAACTCTCTGTCCCGTGTGATGTACTTCAACAATTTCATGCCTTTGCGCATTGGAAGGTCAACTTCGGCAAGTATGAGATCGATATCAGGTCCCTCTGCATTCAATGCATCAATCACCTGTCGAGGAGACTTCACGGAAATAACTGTAAAGCAAAGAAATTAAGAGTCAGAATTGAACATACACAACATCTTCAATTGTTGGCTTCTCATCTTGGCCTTCCTAAACCTTGTCGCACTGTTCAGGTGGCATGTTTAGCATTACTCTTTCATAAAAAATTTACTTATTCGACTAAATTCACACCATCTTTCACCTAAACTCTAAGGATTCATTTGGAAACTCGAGAAAGTAAGAAACAATCAAACATCCACAACGACAATCAATTCACATATGGTAATTGGCATCAACTCAGTGCACCTTATCTGTGTAGATTGAAAACAAAAGACACCACAAGCAACTCTAACTCTTTTTTTTTTCTTCTTCTTCTTTCTCAGGTCATCAAAAAGTTAAATTTCGGATCAATTCATTTACTTTCTTTCACAGAATTTTCCCTCCATTTTCTTAGAAGCCAAACAAGTGATAAGCTTTAACAATTTCCAAACTTCGAAAACAGAAGATACGATAAAAGTAATGAACTTTTACAAAAATAAAATAAATAAAATATGTTCATACCCTGGTAAGAACATTTCGCAAGAAGCGTGAAAACCTCTTCCGAACTGGACTCGTTGTTATCGCACAGTAAAATCCTCACTCTGCTCCTGTCGATGAACCCATCACCACCAGCACCACAACCGCCGCCGCCACTCCCACCAGCTTCAGAGTCCCTGTTCAAATTCAGGTCCTTCGGCTCCATAGCAAAAGCCCCCAAAACACTCCAATTCTACAAAACCTCCATAATTCCAATCAAAATACTCACAGCTCCAGGGCAGCAATCAGAATCCCAAATCAGGGTTTTTCCGGTCCCCAACCCCCAATTCCGAGCGCTGACTCCATTTCTTAGTCAAAACCCCCAAACCCCGTCCGTACAATCGCAGACTCAAAGCAAGCTGAGACTGTCAGATGATCGGGCGGTTGGGAATTTGAGACGAACGCGGAAGAAGATGATTGAATTCGATAATTATATAGTCACAGAGTTCCGAGTTTGGATCACCGGCCACCAGCGGCGCACGTTAGCACCAGCCGAAATCGGTCCGACTCGGCCTCCGAAAAAGAGAGGAAAAACCGAAAAGGAAAAGTTAGCAGAAAAAGTGGACCCTTTTTCAAACTCTCAGTCCACCTATGGGTATGGCTCACCTTCTATATCTATGATTCTATATCGTGGAGGATACGTGTAGGCCCAGCTAACGTGCGCGTGGGGAGTAGTGGGCGTAGGGTGAAGATCAGGACACACGTGGAGTATAGGGTGACATAAAAGAAAGGGTAAATTACACCATAGCCCCTCAGGTTTGAGGTCTATTACAACCCCGTACAACATCTTTAAAACATTTCACTTTCATACCTCAAGTACTATTTTATTTCAATTCATACAGCCGTTACATTTTCCATCCATTGAACCGTTAAGTGTTGATGTGGCCGCCACATATATGCCACGTGGCTGCCAAATGTCTGCCACGTGGCAAATAAAAATAATTTTTTATTTAAAAAACCTAAAATTTCCAACCAAAAAAAAAATTTGGGTAAATTACACCATAACCCCTCAAGTTTGAAGTCTATTACAACTTCATACAACATCTTTAAAACATTTCACTTTCATACATCCAGTACCATTTTGTAGTAGATCCATCTAATTTCGGGTGGAATTTTTGGGGGTTGGTGATGGGGGATGGGAGAAAAGGGTGGCTCGAGTGGGATTTGGGGGGTGATGATGGATGGAAGAAGGGGGTGAGTCGGGGAAGACGATTTTAGGGTTTTTTTTTTTTTTGAGAAGATTCAGGTTTTTAAAAATATTAATAAAAAAAAAATTTGCCACGTGGCAGCCACATCAGTACAAATGTGGCAGCCACGTCAACATTTAACAGACCAATGGATGGAAAATCTAACGGAGATGTTATTTTGAAATAAAATGGTACTAGATGTATGAAAGTGAAATGTTTTAAAGATGTTGTATGAAGTTGTAATAGACTTCAAACCTGAGGGAGTATGGTGTAATTTACCCAAATTTTTTTTTGTTGGTTGGAAATTTTAGGTTTTTTAAATAAAAAATTATTTTTATTTGCCACGTGGCAGACATTTGGCAGCCATGTGGCATATATGTGGCAGCCACGTCAACACTTAACGGTTCAATGGATGGAAAATGTAACGGCTGTATGAAATTGAAATAAAATAGTACTTGAGGTATGAAAGTGAAATGTTTTAAAGATGTTGTACGGAGTTGTAATAGACCTCAAACCTGAGGGGCTATGATGTAATTTACCCTAAAAGAAAAGTGCAAAAAGGTGGGCGTGTCTCAGGTTAGGATTGTTTGGTAAAGACGGAAAATGATTCTCGCTGAATTCATTTTATCGCCAGAGATCTAGTGATTGAGCGGTGCGTTTAGAAATTATTTTAAAATTTAAAATATAAATATTACTTAATAAAAACTGATCGTACAATATATGATGAACGGTCCCGATCACAAGATTCTCAGGATCTTCAAGAAAAGGTCTGCGCGAGAATCCTTTTTCGGTAAAGATAGTGAGGACTCACTTTTTGTTTTTTATTTATAGCGTTGAGACGAGAACTGAAGATTTGCAGATAGTATAATTAGAAGATACGATTATGAGACAAAAATTTAAGGCAAAAGGGGCAGAGAAAGACATCGTTAAAAAAATATAGAGTACTTGAAACTAACGGAAAACTTAAAAAAAAATCTCATTCAATAACGTTCTAAGATCCATACAACCGACCTCAAAATAAAACTTTGTTCTTTGTATTTTTTATTTTTTTTGGCTCTCCAAGAGAAAAAAATATGTTAAAACTGTTTTTAATTTTAGCATTTCTTAAACTGTTTTTATTCCATTTTGGGAAAGTTAAACACATGAAATTTGGCATGTGTTTGGCTTTTATTGTCCATGCATCAAATTGGCAATGAATTGATAACTGCTTGAGTTATGGTGGGGATTAAGCTCAAATATGATTATGTAGTTTAAGTTTAGAAAGTGGATAATCAGACTAGATTATAGATAATTAGACCACATTATAAGATAAGTTGTTGGATCGTATTACAATTGATTAAGGGTGGACCTAAAATTGTCTAAATTGATCGCGCCAGTAGAACAAAACTAAACACAGAACTAAATGGTTCAATTTTTACATTAAAAAAATAAGAAACTTTAACGAAAACTCACAGTACTATTCATTTTAACGAAAAACCACATTTTTACACTGAAAAGTCAATTATGGTACTATTTACTGTATCTTTTATTTTGTCATTATCGTTAAAACTCAAAGTTTTCAAGTCCTTTTCTTTAGTTTAAAAAAAAAATGTAATCCTAGAATAGAATGTTAAAATTTCTCAACTTTTGACGGTAAGAATTTTTCTCAACTAATGTTAAGTTTTCCGCATGAACTAACATGAATAAGATAATATGTCATATGTTATGAATGAAAATAACTGAACGAAACTAAACTAAATCAATAATTGAATGAATATCTGATTCTATTATACAACTAGTTTTAATGCATGAACTGAATCAATCTGAACTGTAATTTTATATTGGTTTAGCGCAATCTAAAGCCTAAACCGAACCAAAACAAACCCCCGAATATTCGGATGCAATGATGAAGGGGTAGAGCTTGCACTACCTATTTGTTGCAAACAAATGAAACAATTAACAACTAGAAATTTAGAAGTGGAATTATTATTAACACTCGAATATTTTCATTGTGTAATTCAAAATTTTTATATTTAAAAAGAAAACTATACTTGTAGATAATACGTTGTATCTTATTTGGGCCTTACTTTTTAGTCCATGAACTATGTAAAGGGGGGAAACCCTAATCCTACAAAGAAGATCCGTCACCCTTGTCTTAGGAGAACTCTCATTCAAAAACCCTAGCCTCTCCAGGAAAGCCTAGCCTCTCTACTCTCTTAAAGGCTACAAGTCTCCATGTCCAATGTAACTCTTATTTAGTGAAATAAGATTTACACCAAAGTTTCTATATTTAGAAACTTAGAAGTGAAATTATTACTAGCACTTAAAAATTCTCGTTGTGTACTCTAAAGTTTATATATTTAGAAAGAAAAATATATTTGTAAAGAGTGTATTGTACCATATTTGGGCCTTACATTGTGCCTCACTTCCACAATACAAAAGGGGATGGAAACCCTAATCCTACAAAGGGGATCCCTCACCCTAATCTTAGGAGAGCTCTCATTCCAAAACCCTAGCCTCTTTTGAGGAAATCCTAGTCTCCCTACTCTCTCAAAGGCAACAAGTACCAATGGACAATGTAACTCTCGTTTAGTGAAATAAGATATACACCAATGTGGACTAGTCCCAACTAAAGGTGTGTCACGATATATCTCGTACGTGTTCTTGTGTTTGTGTGATTTTATGGTCGGATCTAAGCTGGTCTAAGATCGACACGATTTTTTACTTCAACAGAGTGCACAATAATTTAAATCCCCTATCCGTAGTTAGATTAGTTTAATGTAAACCGTCGCTCAAATCATAGAAAGCATAAGCAGTATGTCTGCGTGTGCACTGCTAGAAACCAGTAGAGAAAGAATCAAACAATTGTATGGGAGGGGATGTAGCTGCTAGCCTATACTCTTCTTCTCCAAGATTTTATCTCCACATGCCATTTTACCAAACTGATATCACAAGCAGGTGTCTGTCACATCCTTAACCAATTCAAATTTCAAGCACATTGAGCACATGGATTTCCACCTAAATAGTTAAAAGTACAAAGCACATGATATATTCCAGAACCAACGCACGTACGTAAATCTATCGCACGCTGAGAGTTAGGGGGACTGGGACCATCTTACAGCACCATGACATGGATGAAGCTGAGCTGCTGCGATTGCCTAACCAGGCACATTTGCAGCTAGCTTTCCTACTTTCCCTGTCGATCGACAAAGCTAAAGCGATATGTTACCGTTACATGAGCAGATGCCGATAGATTCTAATTACATTATCAGAAGTTGATCTTCCGAGAATTGGCTCAGCTTCCTTCCTGTTTACTGCGAGTTCAGTCCCTTGTCCACTAAGAGCACCAAAAGATCTTCCCATTTTTACTCCAAGAAATATAAGAATCGGACATTGACGCTAAATGCAGGAGATATGTGCTCTATGATTCGAGCTAAAAGTCCCCGGTTCTAACATGTTATAGGTTTCATTGTCTAACCAAAATTTATACGCAGGCGAATATGTGATCAAACATTGACGAATTTGCTCATAACTCATAAATCTTGAGATCTGCTAAATTTGTAGCCAATTTCAACTAGTCCATATGGTACGAATCATGAGCAAGTTTTAAGACGATGAACTGATGATGCTTATACGTAAACATTCAGGCACTTAGTAAATGATCTCGATAGAAGACTGTGTTCTGCTTATTAGGCAGCTTGGCCAGGTAAGCTGGAAACATCATGTCGAATTTTTCTTCTTGGTTGCAAACGCAGCTGTGAGGATTGGTCCTCCTCGAAATTCTTTTGACGTTGAAGTTTCATTGATCCAGGTGGGGAACAAGATCTCTCCAGCGAAAGAGAATCTAGGTCGACACTGGTACTGCTCGGCAAGTCATCTCCTTCTGAATTGGGTTCCCATGCCTCTCCGCTTCCTTGTACTTGCGGATCATCAACCACTTGGTAACCAAATGCTTGATGTTTCTCTTCCATCCTCGAATGTTCAGCGACGTTGTCTCCAGTTTGGGCAATCACTTGGGAGTTGATTTGAAGTGTGCTTGAGTTAACCGAGAGAGAGAATCCTCCTTTTCGTAGCAAGAAGAGTCGCTTCATCTTCCTCCTCCTCCTCCTTCACAGTGGCCACGGCATGCTCGAAATTGTCCTTTGGCTGCTTCGGATCTATATTATTACCAGCCGCCTCCGTCCCTGAACTTAGAGGTGGCAAATCAAAATATTGGATTGTTAATGGATACCCGTTAAAATCCATTTAGTTTGATTTCACTTACACCATCATCACTAGTATCAATCTTCCTTCTATATTATGGTAATACCAAATTAAACGGGTCTTAACGGGTGCACTTTAACAATCCAATGAGTTGATTTGCTCCCTACCAGCATTTGAATATGAATAGAGCCATACAAAAACATGCTTAAAACGGGCCTGCATGCAGGAGGAGCCATCTCATAATCTGGTGATCATGTTAAAGAACCAAGGATTATGAATTTTGAAGGTTTGATTATTGGGAGTTTTAACGAACTACTCTTGGTACTGTTCATTTTTAAAGAAAAACCACATTTTTATATTTTCTTAGTACTATTCATTACACTTTTATTTGTCATTTTCATTAAAACCAAAGTTTTTTTTTTAATTTTTTTGTTGATTTTCCTTTGATTAAAAAGTCATTTTTGGCTTTATTAGTATAAAAGTTAACCATTTCCTTGCCCACAATCTCAAATCTCAAAGTGAGCCCCATCATTTCACTTTGTTTATAATGATAAGAGAATTGTCATTTTCACATCTCGTTTGCTCTTTCTGCACTTATTTTCGGAGGCAGCCTCCTTTTTTTCAATACATTTTCATCATCTTTCTATTTGTGTGGTCACGGTTAAGCCGCAATTTTTTGTCCTATTATATTTATAAAAAAATCAATATAAAATGTTGACGTAACTTAACCATAACCACACAAACAGGAGGATGATAGAAGTATATGGAAAAAAAGGAGGAGAGAATCTACCTCCCTTATTTCCGATGTTTTGGTTGTTTGATCATGCTTAAATGATTGAATTTGAATGTTGAGAGACTGATTACAATACTTGCATGTATTCGATAAAATTATGATCTGACGGTAATTGTATTAGATACATGTGACCATAGTGATGGTAATTGTATTAAATACATGTAAATATTACAGCCAAATCCTTAAATGCTAGGACAAAATAAAGGATTGCATACTGAGAAAAGTTGAGTGCGAAAATCATATTTTCCGTAAATAATTTCATACGAATAAGATAAATTGATCAAATTCCATAGTGAAAGAACATATATGGTAGCATAAATTTTTAATAACAAAGAATTAACATTAACACATGCTTGAATTACATGTCACAGCCATCAGCATCCCCTAATTTCCGCTTTTGTTTATGAAATTGAAAAACTAATCTTCTGAATATGTCAATCTACTTGGCCAGATATAAAGAGCAACTTCCCCACATCAAACAAATCAGAGATCCAAATTCATCCGTCAATTGGAATGAAGAATCAATTTCTTTGCCACCAACCTAATGCCTGCTCTCTGCTGATAGTCGTACGGATCCAAGGAGAAGAACGCATCCATAAAAGTCCCCGGTTTGAAAAGGGTGCTAAGTTCCGAAGCATCAAACTTGGTGAAGACGAGCCTCTGCTCGGTGCCCGAAGGCTCTTTCTGATACATCTCTGTGGCGTATATTGCAATATCCCCACATACCGCTGTCGGTATACTGCAGAAACAAATTATACAAAGAAACAGTACATAATCAGATGAGTCCTCCTTTTGAGTAGCCAATAAACTGCAGTAATATTGTGTTTTCTTATGTGTGTGTGTGTGTGTGTGTGAGAGAGAGAGAGAGAGAGAGAGAGAGAGAAACTTACTGTAATCTCACTGTAGGACAGTTATAGAAACCCTCGTTTCGGATCACAACTGGCCTCCATTCAGAGCTGCTACCAGAATCCATAGACAACTTTTGTGCAATGCCATCACATGCATCAAGAATGTTGCACAAACTTGGTGATGCGTAACCAACAATATTCAACCGTGGCCGGCCAGCATGATCAAAATACTTTTCATTGATTCCAAACCGCAATTTCATATGCCTACAGCAAATCTGCAAAGTTACATCTTTGTGTAACAACTTTATCCTCTGACTACCGCGATACAACGGAACAAGGGAAGCACAGATAGAAGGAATGGAAACTTCATCAGGCTGTAAAAACTCCACAGTGCCATTGGAGCTCCCCAATGCAGCAGGTGGAGAACTCTCAACACACTCTTGCACATGTATTTCTCTCATTGTGATGTCTGGCTGATTCAACTCTTTCATCACTACATCGCTAAGTGGGCCCATGTCAAAGGGATCTGATTGAGCTGTGCTCGATTCAACCAGATTAGAGACTTCTTCGGTATTGTTATCCCTAAGAGATGTTATTGGATGATTCTCCCCTGTTCTTTGATTTGTAGAAGATAACATCTGACCATTCTCATGCTGAGTATTCATGTTTACGCGAGCCTGCTCAGCAGAAGATTTCCCATCACTACGACTTCTTGTGATAGCATTTGGAGAAATCCAATTGTTCTCCATGAATATGTCTGGGAGGCTCGACTCCTGTGAGTATATCAGACTATAGTTAAGTTCTTACTTTTGATATATTTTGTTGACTTGAGCAGCTCAACTTGAGCTTCAAAAGTTCTAACTCTAAGGATGTGAGCCAAGTACTGTTTTAAGAATACTAGTCTTATGTCTAATTTCGAGCCTCATACCGTGCATTATGACCCTTATAAATAAAGAAACTAGACATTTCAAAATTGAAAATAAAATACAACTGATTTATAATCTAACATGGTAACACCCCGCCCCTTCACGTGTGAGCTCCTCACCACCATTAGAAAACCAACATGAAATTCAATATAAATTATTTATCATTCAAGAATGAATGGGTGAATCAAATCATTACCAAGAATAAAACAGTTGCACAGTATTTCAGAACTTCAAGATTCAATCGAACATCATCCAAACTCCTGAGAAACCATTACATAAAAAATTAGTTCAAGGAAACCAAATTGAAGGCAAGAGTAATTATTAGTTTAAACTCCGAAGTATGTTTCCAGAAATACCTGTGTTTCTGCTGTCCAAGCCTGAAATAGGTTGCAAGAGTGGCCATCTGCGCAAAATAATAAGTGTCATGTATGTATAAACGATTAACATCCACCAAAATCACAATTCCATATTTCTTTTTGTCCTTTAAATATGGATTTGAATAATTTAACAAACTTAATCGGATCAAAATCTAACCGGTAACATTTACTGACAGATAGAGAGAAAATAAATACCTTCATGTTACCAGCTCTCCTTCCGAACCGCTGTGTCAACAATGCCAAGGAATCAATTGTACCTTTCGGTTCTGGAGCAGGCCGACCAATTTGTGCGAAAGCCTCCCGAATCCGAGCACAATCAAACCTCAGAATGTTGTGACCAGCCCATATACGTCCTACACAAAAAAACCATAACATCAAATTCCACTCATCAATACTGAAATTCAACCAAAATTCTTCATACCATTAATGAAATATGAATCTCAAATTATCCATCATCGCCAACAACCACGAGATGAAATCCAAAGCAACCCACACAAATCAAATTGAGCTAATTACTTGCATTGCAGCTAATTTCCTTCCATTTCTCGGCAACCAAACACACAATCAACCATGAATATCAAACCTTCATGTTTAAATTCAAATCATTCGTACAAAATTAAAATAAAAAACCCAAAATTTAGCTTCTTTTCTTCCCTCAATTTTCTCGGCAGCCAAATAACCAAACGCATAGAGTTAAACTGAGAAAACAAAAACTAAAGGCAAGGAACTAACCGTGTAGAATGTCGTAGACCTTATCGGCGATGTCTTGAAAAGAAGGGGCGGCGACGACGGCTTCGCGGGTAATGCCGTTGCAGCGCACGGACAAGGAGTTGATGGCGGAGAGGTCGGCGGGTCGGACCAGTGTGGAGTAACTGTCGAGCTCCACCAGCTTTCTAGGGCAAACGAGAATCGACCCGAATTCCAAGATGGCGAAGCGCTGCCCGGGTCGGGTCGGCACCGTCGTCTCCACGTCGAAGAAGGCTATTTCGAACCGGTCCTCGCTCCGACTCGCCATTTTATTATCTTCAGCGGTTCAAGGGTTTTGATTTGGTGTGCAAATAATAACCTTCCAAGCCAAAACCCAAGGCCCCGCCTGTATATAAACTATCTGTACAACAAGGCCTTTGCTTCCTTGCTAAGTTTCGGTTTTATTAAACTCTGGGCGAATCTAAAAGTGACACGAGGAGAAATTCTTGTGTCCGTTCGAAGGTTTCGTCATCCATTTATCTATATATGCTAAAGGGATTTTTTTTTTTTAATTTGAGATTATTTTCGAAACTTAGTGTCCATAATTCAATGATCAGTAAATTTAGGGGGGTGTATTCAATTGGGATTTTGAGAGATTTTAATTCTTTTAATGAATCTAGGGGTATTCAATCAGGAATTCAAGTGATTCTCTGAAATTCAATGTGTATTCAATCAAGATTTTGAGAGAGTTTATTAAAATCCTCAGAAATCCAGGTGTATTCAATTAGGATTTTAAAGAAGTTTATAACATTCCAGGTGTATTCAATTAGAATTTGATTTTAAAGAATTTGAAAAAGTTGAGGAATTTGAGGGAATTTGAGAGATTTTGTAGTGTATTTTAAGCATCCACAAATCTCTTCTCTCCCCAAGAGATTTTGAGGGAATTGAATCAAAATTTTACATGGAATCTCTACAAATCAATTAGACTCCATAAAAATTCATGGATTTATAAATCCATCAAAATCTCTCAAATTCTCAATTGAATACACCCCCCTTAAACTATTCAAATTAAATTTGATAGTCGCATTAACTTATACTACTAGACTACCTCACACAAATTGAGGGTATGAATTTCTCTCTCTTAAACGGTCCAGATTTAATGGTTCTTAAGCTCCAAACAATGAGGTAGGAAGAGGATCTCAACTCCTTATGTATATAAAGTTTTGTTTTTACGATTTTAATAAATTTTATTTGTATACGTGTCAGACTGTGATTTGCACAAAATAAAAACGTTGGTATTGCATACATGGATAAAGGTAGGTAATATGAGTAAAGAAGCAATAGGGGAATGTAGGTTTGGTATATAATTCCTTGCCTTGGTGTGTGACCAAAGCTTCAAACAAAACCCTAATTGCAAAGCCACATGTAGCCTTGTCCCACCTCCCACGTCTAGTTGCATCCTTTGTAATGCAACCCCACTAATTACAAATACAAAGAATGGTAAATCTATTTAATTTACAAAGAGTTTTAACATTACAGGGTAAAAAGCTCTAGAGAAAATTGAGGACATGCTTCTGTTCCGAGAAACGGGACATCAAGGTGGCGATGTCTCAAACCTATCACGCATCGTCATGTGTTTTAATTTTTTCATGTAGGTTGATCTCTCTGGTTGAGGCTGCATTCATTTTGACACGTGGAAAGGGCTTACTCTCCTAGTGGCTCGGCTTGGTCGCGTGTTCCCGTTTCATGCAAGCCCTTCGAGCTTTTGTCGGATTTACCCTTCCAGTCTTAGGGAAGCTGAGGATTTGCTCTTTTCCTATTCTTCAATATGGAAAAGCACATCTAATATGTCTGGTTTGGTGATCTCACCAAGCATCACGTAGATCAAAGATCCATCCTTATGGGTCCTATCACCTGCCACAAAACTATGAACAGCTCCATTGATTTGAACCCAACTTCGACCCGGGGGCTTTTTTGCGCCCATCTTAATCATTTTCTGTCTCACAGAAGCAACATCTAGCCATCTTTTAGCGGAGGCATACACGTTTGACAAGAGCACAAGGTATCCTGCAGCCTGATCAGGGTCAAGTGCAACTGTTAATTTATGAGCCACTTTTGATGCGAGTTCAGCGTTCTTGTGAAGCCTACAACCGCCAAGGAGTGCACCCCAAACAGCTTCGTTTGGATTCATAGGCATACTCTCCACCAGCGTATGCGCTTCATCTAGAAAACCTGCTCGGCTCAAGAGATCAACCATGCACCCATAGTGCTCAATCCTCGGGGTGAGTCCGCAAGATTGGGTCATGAACTTGAAAAGCTGGCGGCCCTCCTCAACTAATCCAGCATGGCTACAAGCACACAGGACACCAATGAAAGTGATTTCATCAGGTCTTACATAATCAACTCCCGAGCTTAGCATCAACTGAAAGATACGAAGAGCTTCCTCCCCGCGACCTTGTTTTGCAAATCCAACGATGATGCTGGTCCACGAGACAGTGCTTCTTCTTGGCATCTGCTTGAATAACTTATAGGCATCATCAATTAAACCACAGCTGGCATACATGTGTATGAGTGCATTGTACAGAGTCACCAACCGCGGCTGCGACTTCATCCACAATTGCTCTTCGATGTACCAGTGAATCCACCTTCCCAGTTTCAAGTCCCCTATTTCGGCACAGGCTGATAATGCTGCCACTAGCGTCACCTGATCCAGTTCCACACCGGCCCTCCTCATCTGACCAAACAAAGACAAAGCTTGCTTACACCTTCCACTCTGAGCACACCCCGCAATCATGGTGGTCCATGAAACAACATTCCTCTCCGGCATCTCGTCAAAAATCCTCCGCGCCCCATCAACATCCCGAAACCTTATATACCCCACAAGCAGCGAATTCCAACTCACAACACTCTTCTCACGCATACCATCAAACACCCGGCGTGCATACTCAACACCACCAGCCGACCCTCCACCCGTTGCATACAAATTAACCAAACTCGTCTGAACAAACAAATTGGAACCAAACCCACTTCCCAAAACCCTCCGGTGCACCTGTTCCCCTTCTTTCACCAACCCCGACCTCGCACAAGCACTAAGAACATACGAATAAGTAAACCCATCAGCCTCCGCCTCCGAACCCACCAGCCGTTTATACAATTCAACAGATTTCCGCAGAGTTTTGCTCCGAGCGTGGCCTCTGATCATCTGGTTCCACACAGTGGTACTTGGGTTTTCGACATTTTCGAAAACTTTGTGGGCGTGATCGAGACACCCAGAAGCAACGTAGAGTGATAAAATCCGAACAAGAATGTAGCTTTTTTGTGTGAGTCCGTGAACTGTTATTTGGGTGTGAATTTGGGTGAGTTTTTTGATCGAGTTGCAGCTCTGTAGTAGAGAGAATAGGCGTTGTTGCAAAGCTCTGGAGGTTGTGGGGTTGGCGGGAAGTGGTTCCTCTACTGACATTTGAAAGTCGTTTGTTTTGTGAGAGCAAAGCAAAACAAGGGCATGTACATTTCCGTTCTGCATGGAAAAATATGTTAAAAAATATTGTAATGTTAGCCGGATGAAATTTGTAGATAAAATTTGTAAATTAAATGATGTGTCACAAATAGAAATGAACATGTTTATCAACGCTTAAATAATAATCTAATCATCAACTTTCATGTCATTTAGACTATGTTGTATTGTCATTTATCTAGTTACGTCAATACACTCAACAAAATTAGCATGTGAGTAATATATTTAAAACTCCGTTTTGATCATTGTAGTTTCAACTGTGTCAATTTAATTTTGTAGTTTATCTGATTACATCAGTACATCCAACAAAATTAGCACTTAAATCTCAATGCAGGATAAATATTCATAATTACTTGAGTGACAAACTCATTGTAAATCGTGATATTTAAAATAGAATACTCATAACCAGCAAACCTTTAGCTTCGACTTTAAACATATGTGAATAAATCAGTTAACAAGATCAATGTCTCGGAGAACTCTTGCACCTAAGTTCAAATCTCCCTCCTCCTCCGAAGTTCAATTTTCCCTCCCGTTAGTCTTGGGAATATTGTTTAACACTTGAAACTATAGGGACGAAGCGACACTCTCATGAAGCAATTCTTCCGTCCAAAACACACACTCGTCTTCATCTCTTGTTTGTCATCAAAGCTTGCACCCAAAAGTCCGTCTCGCTTGAGGGAAAGCAACTGCATGCCCTTGTGCTTAAATATTGGGGTGGAATTTTTTACCACATTACCATACCTACCGTATTACCAACCGTACCATACCAAAGTTGTGCCAAAAAATTTGTACCACTGGTAATGGTACGATATTTGTACCATACCATACTGTTTTGGTACGGTACTGGTACTCAAAACTAGTACCGGTGGTATACCATACCTACCGGTTACCAATATTATTAATATTATATTATATATTTATTCATGTATATATATATATATTATTATTATGTATTATGTAATATTATATTATGCCGTTTGACACTTTGATTCATTTATCCTATTCCTAAAATCTCCACAAACCAAACACTCTTAGTCTCTCACTCTGGTCCTGCTCGACACATTAGAAACCTAGGGCTTGTTCCGCCGTCGCATCTCTGTCATCGATTCATCTTCATTTCTTGTTTCCGGCGACTTTGTCTTTCAAGTGAGGGCACAACATATGCATTGGGTATTATCACCTTGGATTGTGGGTTCAAATCAGCAAGCCAGTCGTCGAGCACAGCTATGGATATTTACATTTTTGTGGTTTGTTGTCTTACGTTTCTGGTTCATTTGAGTCTTAGCATGCTATAGAAATCTTGTCTTATGATTTATTAAGTTTTTACCACTTTGACATGCAATAGTAAAAAATCTTGAATTAGGTTAAATTGTGTATATATGTCAAACTGTGTATATATTTATGGGCTTTGAATTAGGTTAGAAAAATATTAGATTTTGGACAAACTAAGTGGCGTAAAACAAAGTGGTAATTACCATTGGCATACCATACCAACCAAACTATTTGGTATACCAATATTCGGTATACCAAAAGTTTGGTACGGTAATGGTAATAGATATTGTCGTACCAAATATTTGGTATGGTAATTGGTACGGAGGTTTTGGTACGGTAATGTACCAAAACCACCCCTACTTAAATATGGAGTTGAATCCATAGTTTACCTGCAAGCATCTCTTATGAACATGTATTCTGCTGCTGGTGATGCTGTGAATGCAAGCTTGGTGTTTGATGAAATACCCTCTGTTGAGCTATATATTTTCACAAACAAAAGATATTAGCAAGTCTTATTAAAAACAGGGAGACTTTAAAAAAAAAAAAAAAAAAAAACCTCTACACCACACATGTGGACCTCAATGTATAACAAGTCTGATGGAGTCTACGTGGCAACCAAATATAGAAGTCATGGGTATCTAGAACTCTCCAAAAACTCCCACGTTCTCCACTCAAGTGGTGGCTTTCCCTCAGCATCTCCACACCCCAGGAAAATGGCATCCCACAATGTCAACTGCCATGTCCACCATTCGCCTATAAAAAGGCATCAAACCAAAGCAAAGGGGGACAGGAAAAAAGAAAGAGAGGAAGAGGGGACATGAAAAAAGAAAGAGAGGAAGAGACTCTGCAGAAATTAAGAGAGAAATCAAAGGAGTGAAGTGCTGCGAAAGTGCAAGGAGACACCGAGAGGAGAAGACAACGAAGAAAAAAATAGAGAAACAGAACAAAGAAAGCAACAAGCTTTCAAAGCACTCAAAGGTATAAAATTATTTGTTTTTGTTTATTTTTCTTGGTTGTTTCTCTCCACTTTGCAGAAAAAGGGGAAGCATTGTGCTTCTTCAAATCTCCCCCATTCCCCTAAACACAAATAGAGGAAGGGGCTCTAAAGAAAGCTAGCCCAAATCCTTTCCCAATCTCCCACTCTCTTCTAGAGATTGCCGAACACACGGAGGCAAGATTCCCAAAGGAGAAAAGCCCAGCCCTGTCCGTCAATGGAGGTCTAATTCTTGCGGAGAAATAGCATCGGTCCATGCCCAGCAACGGTTTTTGAGGGTCGCCGCCGGAGTGAAGGATATGAGTGAACATAGCAGCAACTGAGATGATCCAAGTTCGTCCCCGTGATCTCTCAAAGACGATCTTCAGTTTCTCGGCGACCGTGTCTTTCGACACCTCTATGTACATCAAGAAGCAGCAACCATCTTTGCCGCTGTCAACTCCTCCGCTGCCAGCTTGCTATCTCCACTCGGCTAACAGCAGCAAAATGGCAGTATTTGCAGCAGCCACGCCGTTCCCGAAACCAATCTTCGACCCGTTAAACCGCACCCGCAGCCGCCGCCAACTTCCCCAAAGTCCAGACATTCGTATCTCTTCCTTTCTGCCCAACAAGAACGACTGTTCTTCCTCTGCAATCTCTGCTTGAGTTGCCTCCATCATTGCTGCCAAGAAGCACCTCCATTCTGGCAAACGCCGGAAATATCAGGGTATGGGCTTTAGCCTTCCTACCTTTGATGATCCCTTCAACAACAGGAATAGTGCAAAGGATTTTGAGAAGAAAGCAACCAAGAAATCCATGGTTTCACATAAGCATGAGAATGTGTTTTTGAATGAAAAAAGTAAAGAAACTCTCGATACTGAAATGGTGGATGGTCCAGCACAGAAGAAGAAGATGGTAACGGTTTTGAAGGATGAGCAAAAAGAAATCACTTGTGTCTATTAATACCATGGCTCATAGAAGCCGAATTGACCCTGGAAATACAAAGATTCAGTTGGATGGAAATGGTGGCATCTACGGGCATCAGGGAAAGGTCTGAGAAAACTTAGATTATCCATTTAAGTACTTTTCTGACATCCACAGTGAAGAGAAAATAATATACTTTGATAAGGCTTGAATTAGAAGCCAAAGCTCTCAAAATCCTATTTCAATTAGAAACAAGTTGCTAATAAGACGGAGAATACAACAAGTTTGACGTATGTGATCTCGAAGCGTATACAAACAAGTTTGACGGTTGGATCGTTAAAATTAGTTTTGTAGAATATGTATCCCATAAAAAAACGATAGATTCTCTAACACTTAGAGTTATTTATACTTTCTTTAAGTATAGGGTAAATTACACCATACCCCTTCAGGTTTGAGACCTCAAATACTGTTTTAAAACATTTCACTTTCATACCTCAAACACTGTTTTATTTTAATTTCATACGTCCGTTACATTTTCCATCTATTAATCTGTTTAGTGCTGACGAGGCTGCCACATTTTATGCCACGTGACTCCCAAATGTGTGCCCGTGGCAAAAATAATAATTTTTAATTTTAAAAAAATCTAAATCTTCTAATTTAAATTATATATATATAATAAATAAATAAAAAAACTAAAGGTGAAGCCGCAACCCCCACCCTCCTCCCCCAACCCACCCAACCAATAACCCACAAGAAGAAGAAGAAGAAAAGGAGAGAAAAAAAAAACTCATCTTCATCTTCCCCGACCCCTCTTTCTTGCAGCCCACCTTTTTTTCCCCTCTTGTCTTCCCCAAATCCACTATGCACCCATCCTCCCCCTGTTCCTTCACACCCACTACCTGCAACCTATAAAAGAAAAAAAAAACCCAACTTAGATCTGATCTGGGTTTTGCGGGACCGGGGGAGAGGTTTTTGGGATTTGGGGTTTCGCAGCTGGGGTAGGGGGTTTTCCGGGATCTGGGGGTAGGGTCTTTGGTTTTTTTTTCCTGGTTGAATGTTCAGGTGGGGGTTCAGGCACGGGGGAAGGGTGATGAGATGGAATTTGGATTTTCAAACTCTTTTTTATTTTATTTTTAAGATTCAGATTTTTTTTTAAAAATTAAAAAATTAATTTTTTTTACCACGTGGCACACATTTGATAGCAACGTAGCATAAACGTGAGAGAGATATGTAGAAGAATGAGAATAACAGTGCATTTACAGGAAAAAAAACGAGAACTTTGACCTGGAAGCCCAGATTTCTTCGCCGGAGAGGATTTCTTCGATGTGCTTGAAGAAAAAAGGGAGATTTTACAGAGGGAAAATGGAAAGAAGAAGAAGAGAGAGCGGAAAGAAGAAGAAGATGATGAGGTAAAGGAAAGACCGAAAAAAATAGAAGATTCCGGTTTTCAAGGCTTCCTTGGTTTGGGAGTCTCTGACTATCTTGGCTGATGTGAGGCATGGGTCTCTTGGCTGATGTGAGGCATGGAGAACTAGGAGCTTTGGAAAGGACTTTACGAAATGGGAAAGGACATTTCAGAATTCTTTTTACTATGAAATGGACTCATTTTTGAAATTGGACTTTATGAAATGGACCCCTTTTAAAAAGAATTATTTTCCTAATATGAAATAGGTCTTGGCTGATGTGAGGATTTATTTGATGTCCTTCCTTCCAACCCTAGTCCATTTTGAAATGTGAGACACGTAGTACTTTACTAAATGGGAAAGAATTTTTCAGAATTATTTTTATTATGAACCACCTAACCTGGTTTTTACTTTTAATCTTTAAAAATTAGATATAATCATTTAAAATAGGAAACTTTAACGAAAAGCTCCCGGTACTGTTCACTTTAACGAAAAACCACATTTTTATACTAAAAAGTCAATCCTGCTACTATTCACTTTACCCTTTATTTTGTCATTATCATTAAAACTCAAAGTTTTTAAGCCATTTTCATTAGTTTCCCTTTTAAAATATCTTAAGTTATATCGTATATATGGTTAATATGTTTTTAAATTCTAGACTTGTTAGATATTTTGTTTGCATTTTATCATTCTTTTATTATTTTATTTATGTATTTCATATAAGTATAATTTTTTTATAAGTGTCAACGTGCACTTATTTACAAGATATACAAGTATTTTACCTAAATCCGCCTAGGCTCTAGAAGCTAGCCCGCCGCCCGACTAGCGCCTAGCGTTTTTTAGAACCTTGCTAACAAGGTAACAACTCCTCTGTCGACGCAATTACCAAACACTTTTTTTTATTAACATCCCATAAAATGTTGAATGCACTCCGCATTAAAATTTAATATTAAATGACTTATGTACCCTGTTATGCAATTTCGACCTTATTAGGTTTCAAAAATAAAATAAAAATTTTTGTAAACAAACCCCAAATCACTTTTAACCTATTATTTATCTTTTTCAGCTATCAAAATCTCTCACTCTCTGTTGTTAAACAAAACCATAATCAAGCTATCTGCGTTATTTTATTCTCTGATTTTGACTTCAAAGGAGATTAGTCCCACATATCTGCTTGTGATTTCCCAAGAAACTATTGATTGATTTAAGCTTAATATTTATTTACAATTCCCAGAAAAATCTTCTGTCTTAGGAAGTTCACACACTGTCCAATGGTGAATTATTGCAACTAAGGTATTAAATATTGATGATATCGGAAATATCGATAGTACAAAAATACAGAAATTTTGATGGAAATATCGGGATATTATCGATATCGATAAAAATTGAATAAAAACCATGAAAATTGTAAGAAAAACTTGGAAATTTTTATTGAAACTTTGCAGGATGTTTATTTAGTCAATTATCTATTAGTTTATCACAAAAAATTGGAAGGAAATGCATTGCATGATGGATTTAACTGATTTAAGTTGATTATATAGCGAGCTGACAAACATTATGAGTGTAGAAAATATGTAAATATTTTAGCATATTTTCACAAAAACATAAGTGATATGGTGGTCAAGGTGTTGAATGAATAAAATGGGAGGGGTTCGAATCCCTTTATTGTTTTTTTAAATATAGAAATTTAAAAAACACGAAAATTTCGATGGAAATATCGATGACATCGGAAATATCGGTAGTCTAAAAACATGGAAATTTCGATAAAAATATCGAGATATTATGGATATTTAATACCTTGCAACATAAGTCATTTCAGTCAATAGTTAATTACTACAATATAACTCATTCCGTTCAATTGGCGTCGCTTAAGTGACTATTTTTCTTCTCTCCAGATCAATCGCACAAGATGTTAGAGTTTTAGTCCAAATTCAATTTAATTTATAAAAATTAAAAATGAGTATTATAAGATTTGAACAATGTGGGGTGTGAGGGTATTTTAGAAAGTAAGTGGGGTGTAGTAAGATAATTTTTAATTAAAAAAATAAATGTGAGATGTATTAAATATATAAAATTTATTCAACAATATATAGAGTATTAATATAATAAGTCTTACCAAATCCGTGCAATTAAATATTCCAATTCCATTATTGGTATTTTCCCAAATATTTAATCTTTTTTTAATCTCTCTGTTTACTTGATGCCGTACAGCTTGCTCTCTGCAGCAGCAGCAAAAAGCCCCCCACTTTCGACCAATCCGCCGCCGCCGCTTTGACCCGCTATGGAGAGCGTTGGGCTTCAAAGGGTTGGAGTCGTTCAACGTCTTCCGCTCCTCGTCGTCAACTTCGTTGCTGAGGCTCTGGTTTTGCTTTTTGCTCTTGGTATTTTTATTTTTTTATTGCTCTTGGTATTTTTATTTTGTTTATTTTTAAAGGGTGTTTTAATTTCTTGAAATAAATTTTTTTTGTGATCAATTTTTTTGGTTGAATTATAAGTGCCCCAGTGTGGAATCTGATAATTTTAAATATCTAGATAACTGATGTTATTGTTCCCATAAATTCAACGTTGCTCATATTTGATGCTTTTTTTTTTTTTTTCCTTTTTCTTGCAGCTGGATTTTTCACAGGAGGTATTGCTGGTGCTTTAGCTGGGAAGGCTTCTGATAGAGGTGTTGTACGTGGAGCTGGATTGGGTGCTTTTGCTGGGGCTTTGCTCTCCATGGAGATTTTGGAGGCGTCGAGTGATTTACTGCGGCTAGGCCGGCCTGGCTGGCGGAGATCTGCATTGATGGTACGCTATTAAACTCTGAGGTATCCCTTTCTCGTTATTTATTTCACCTGTGTAGCTGTTTATGAGAGAATCTGACCTGCCAAGAAACGGAGATGATCTCGGTTTTTAGGTTAAATCAAATGATCCATGGTTTTAAAAATGGAAACTTTAATGGTAAACTTCGATACTGTTTACTTTAACAAAAAAACCACATTTTTACACTAAAAAATCAATTATAGTACTATTTACTTTACCTTTTATTTTGTCCTTATCGTTAAAACTCAAAATTTTCAAACACTTTTTATTAATTTTTCTTTAAAAAAATATGGTCTTTCCGCTGAAGCCTATAACGATGGACGCATAGTTAAGGATATGCATGCATAGTGTTGCAGAGTGTTGAAGCTACGTAGTTCTCTATCAGTTATATGGAAGTAGTCTTAACTCTTCATCTGTGGACCCATTTTCTAATTTTCCGGTCAGGCAGAAATCACAGAGGAGCTTATTTCTTGGAGATTCGAGGAAGAAAACTTAGCACCGCCGGAAGTGGTAATCGCTAACCAGGTTTCCACTCTCTTTTTTTTCCACATGCTTTAGTTTTAAAAGCAATATATAAATTTCCAGTTTAGTTGGATGATAGCAAATGGTTTTGCGCGTTTCCCTTCTATCGCGGCTGTCGATTTTAGTTTCCCAGTTGCATCTTGCGTTTTGAACTTTTTATTCCTAGATTTCATATGACACGGTGGTTGTTGAACTCAGAACCTCAGCCTCCGCCCTATGCTTACGAGAGGAAGGGGTGCCCCGGGGGCTAGTGCCTCTTACCAATCTTATTGTTTTGAAAGTTAATGATGAAACAAGTGTAGTGATCAAAACTGTGATGCTCCTTTGCGCAATTGCTCTTCATCTGATTTTATGAAGCTGGAATGCGCAGGTTACCCTCGCTAATCTTCGTCATGATGTCCATGGAGGAGCGGAAACCAGAGGGCTGTCAGGGGATGTCCTGAAGAAACTACCCTCTCATGTGATCTTAAAGGATACCAAGGCAGCTCGGGGTTGCTGTTGTACGATATGTTTGCAGGTCATAACTCTTTCTAAGACGACTTGGACTTTTTGTCCGTTTTAGTTTGAAAGTGTGTGTGATAAAATAGATAGATACATTCACATATTTGGAAGATTAAACTATGGTAACTGGTTAATCAATACTCAAATCTTAATATTGTTTTCGCTGATGGCAAAAAGCAATCAAGCTTATGAATCGCGGTGCAAGTTCAATCCCCCTGCCTCCTAACAATTAACAATTTAACTAACACACACTATTGTTTGTCAACGAAAAAAATCTCTTGTTTTCAACTCAAAAGGGCACTATCTGAAATCATAACAACAACAATGTGGTTTCTGCAGGATTTTGAAGAAGGAGAAATTGCGAGGACGCTGCCCCTGTGTCAACATACGTTTCACTTGGCGTGCGTGGACAAGTGGCTCAGCAGACATGGTTCGTGCCCTTTATGCCGGCGAGATTTGTGAACGAAACACACGTTGATTTTTATCACGAAGGTGTTTCGAAGTTAAGTTTTTATCCCCTTACTGTTTATGTAAATTCACGTTTTGGATTTGTGTAAACTGTAAATAGCTTTGTCTTAGTTTGTGGTGAGTATTGAAGATGTATGGATGACAATTTTAACCATTAAAATAGATAATCATGGATAACCAAAAGTTGCATTATGGGCAAGTTTAAAAGTTTTGATATGAATAAAAATTTATGAGAATCCAGACCAATAGTACTTATGAAAGATATCAAATATCAGCCAACATTATCAATGTTTAGCTTTAATTTTTATGCTCCACAAGATCCATTAATTAAATCATTTTATGTGACAGCCCGTCCCGACACATTTTATTTTGAGACGTGAATTGACGAAAATACCCCTTCGGGGTCGTGTACGTATGTATGTGTTTGTGTGATAACCAATTATGATTTGCCCTCAATTATTGGGGCCAATCAGATTTATTTGGATCCTTAAATTTGATTGGGAGTTATAGACCACACACATGCACATACCTTCTCTCTCTCTCTCTCTCTCTCTCTCTCTCTCTCTCTCTCTCTCTCTCTCTCTCTCTCTCTCTCTCTCTCTCTCCCATCCCGTAGCTAGACCTGACAGTTTCTTACACAACACGTAAACGACACAAAAATAACGGGTTTCGGGTCAACACGATAACTAATCGGGTCGTTATCGGTTCACACGATAAGAACCCGTTAATAACGGGTCCTTAACAGGTTTACACGAGAGTGACACGCAGGTAACCTGTTTCGACACGAAAGGAAAAAGTTATTTTGATGATTTTAATTTTTTTTAATTACTAAAAAAAACTTACTATAAAATACAATAAATATAGTGGATATATATATATATATTGTTCATTAATTATTATTGTATTATTATTCTAAATAAATTTTAAAAATTTAAGTTTTATTTATTTATTTTATAAAATATTATGAGCAAAGAGTGAGATTAAAAAAATTATAAAACACATTAAAAATAAAAACATTAAGTAATTTAAAAATACCAAATACATTTAAATATTTAAAATAATTAATTTACAAGTGCAAAAAATGTGAAAAAATATGCAAGCACTCTTAATCGCATCCTCTACGCTTTAAAGGTGCGTACATGAATTTTTAAAACTATACAAACCCTCATGTATTTTTAAGGTAGTTCAAAATAAATAAAATTCATAATCATTAATGTATAAGTCTGAAAAATGTGAAAGCATATATAAAGGGGGTGTGATATTCACACCCTATTTTACTTTTCACACACCCTTCTAATTTTCGACCGTCGGATCGGATGAATTGAAGAAAATCAACAAATAGAAATTAACAAGGGGTGTGTAAGAAGTAAAATGGGGTGTGTGGATAGCACACCCCTATATAAATGCTCATGATTGCATCCTCTACCCTTAGACAATCGTTACATGGTCGTTTAGATTTTTAAAACCCTCCAAATCTCATGAATAATGTTTTTTTAGTGCAAAATTAATAATATTGTAGAAGTGTAAAAAATGTAAAAAAAAAGAAAAAAATACAATCACTTGTAATCACAAGTTTTACAACTTTCGTGAAGGAGCCAACTCTGAAATCTAACACCATAATCTAGGCCTGGCAAATGGGTCGTGTCTGTCGTGTTCGTGTCATTTTTGTGTAACACCTGTTATCTTAACGGGTCGTGTCGTGTCACACCCGTTATCTTAACGAGTCCTTAACGGGTGAAGTGATCCGACCCGCTATGACCCGTTAAGAAAAATATATATTTTTTTAAAAAAAATTGTACATACCACACATTGCCACATAAATATTACTTCAAAACATTAAAACATTTGTCGTTTAAGTACTATATCTACACCCGAAAATCATACTTGTATTAAGTATATAACATAAGATTTTGTGATATCCACATCCACTAGTGTAAATATTTTAAATTGAATATCGAATTCATTCATTGTATTAATATAAGGTCAAGGAGTGTAGCTGTAAAAAATCATCAAAATTGGAGTTAAAATAACCGTTAAATCGTGATTTTTCGTTTATAACTGTCGAAAAGCTTTGTCCCGTTACTTGATCTCTAAATGTTTGTTTTTTGTGATTTTGTACAGATGTGATATCGAAACATATACAAACAAGTTTAACGGTTGTGATCATTGAAATTAGTTTCGGAGAATTCGTATCTCATTAAAACGATAGATTGACTAACACTTAAGAGTTTATTTATACTTTCATTAAGTATAACATAAGATTTTGTGGTATTCACTTGTGTAAATATTTTAAATTGAAGATCGAATTCATATAGAGTCAACGAGTGTATCTGTAAAAAATCATCAAAATCGGAGTTAAAATAACCGTTAAATTGTGATTTTTTTTGTTTATAACCGTCGAAAAGTTTTGTCTCATTACTTGGTCTCTGAATGTTTGTTTTTTGTGATTTTTTTGCTGATGTGATCTCGAAACATATACAAACAAGTTTGACGGTTGTGATCATTGAAACTAGTTTCGGAGAATTCGTATCCCATCAAAACGATAGATTGACTAACCCTTAAGAGTTTAATTATACTTTCATTAAGTATAACATAAGATTTTTTGGTATCCACTAGTGTAAATATTTTAAATTGAAGATCAAATTCATTCATTGTATTCATATAGGGTCAAGGAGTGTAGCTGTAAAAAGTCATCAAAAGTCATCATATAGGGTCAAGAAATTTTTGTTGGTTGCGTTTTAGGCAAAACCAAGATCACCACGAGCCTTAGAAGGTCCTCTAGAAGCTCGAAGACTATCGTTTGCAAAGTTTGGACGTCGGGATAGCCCTGCACGAAGGTGGCCGGTTTTTGAGATTTTCCCGACAAGATTTCAAGCCTTTTTCGAGGTTTTTGAAGGTATAGACTTGTTCCTCTCTTAAATTAGAGCATGTAGGAAGAAAAATGGGCTAAAATGGTGCAAAAACGAGTGAGAAAACCCAAGTTGCAAGTTTTTCCGGCGCCGGCGGGAGCTCCGGCGAGCTGAGGTTGAAGACAACACGTGCCGCGCGTGGGCTCGAGAAAAATTATTTTAAAAATATGTTGACGTCGTGTAGGTCGCGTTGGTATATTCGTATACCAAAATTGAGCTATGTATGAGAAGTTATTTCCGTAGTTACGTTTATGTGCTTAAATAACGTATTTTTAGTAATTTCTCATATAGGTGAGACTTATTCCGAGGACGAGCGTAGCCAGGCTAGACGTGGGGGCTACGACCCGGCGACCTATCAGTGAGTGGGAGCTATTTTTCGTATATACCTATATATTACTACTTTTCCCAGAAAATGAAAATGAACGTTTATGTGATTTGAGATGCCATGCAAAGTATTCATATATTATATTAATGCATTAGTGATTGCATATATGTATGATGGTGCTACGGACGCACATGTAAGTGTCAGGTAAGTTTAATTACTGTTATGATGAGAATGAGAACGAATGATGTGATGTGATGTGATGTGATTGGAGCTCATATACCTGCACATTGATATTAGTGCTCCTGCCCAGAGATAGGGGCATAGTCTTTCACGTGTTGTTCACCTCCTGCACCGCATGCTCGCCTTGGATCCAAGTTAGGTGCACAGTCCTGTCGTATAGACCACTATAAGTGGGTTCAACTCGTAGGTGACCCGCGAATCCTTCGCACAGTCTTCACGTGATTGTAGCACTAGAGCATACTTTATATATTCAGTGATGATGAGTAGACCACTAGTGGTGATATTGATATGTGTGCAGGATTGATATACATGATGTGATGAGTTGATTACGAACTATATGTGCAACCAAGGGCTGAGTTTATTATTGATATTGATTATGAGTTTTATATACGGCCGAGGGCCAAGATGATTACCTGACATTTGATCACATCCACAGATTTATGATTGAGATTCAGTTGTGATACGTTGGCATGGCATACATACTCTTTTCCAGCATGATTTTGAGAAATATACATATATGAGAATATACTTTGAATTCTAGGAATTTATACAGGTTTTACGGAGATGGGTTATACTTTTGAGAAAAGAATGATTTTGAAAAGATTTGTTTGGCTGACCCACTCAATTTTGTTTTTCGCCCTTCCAGGTTCTAAGTAGCTAGAGTATCTTTGGTGGCTAGCGAGGATCATTCGGCAGTTCTGACAGACTCCTTCTTATGTAGGGCACCCTTTGGGGTTATTCGTATTTAATGATTTATGCTTGACTGCATTTGAACTTAGTACGCTCTGGTTCTGTATAAGTACTATAATCTCACTCTAGCACACTATCTCATTTAGGTTGCTAGTGGATTGGTTTTAATTAGTTCGTATTCTGATATTAATTCCTGCTTCCGCACTGTGCACATGGTTACGTCACGCTCTCCGCACTGTGCACATGGTTACGTCACGCTCACGTGACGGCCAGCATGCCCCCCTTACGGGTCGGGGTGTGTCATTTTATACATCAAATATTTAATGACGAAATTAATATTTATTAAATTATCATGCGTCAATTGAACGAATATATTTTTTGTATTGACAAAGATGGGTATAAACATTAACCGATGGGGAATCCATTACCTGGTGGGTATGGTTATGGATAATACCCGAATGTTAATTGATGGTTATGGATATGATTAATTTTTGTGGTTATGGGGATGAATATAGTATTTCCGTCCCCAAATCGAACCGTTGCCATTCCTATGAAGATGTTCTTGTGTATTGAACAAGAACATTTTATCTCGGAAAATTGAACAAGAAAAATTTGGAAATATAATAAACTGAATCTTTTGGCATGTGTGATGAATATTCCTTTTCCGATCGTTGAATTGAATCGAGAACAAGGTCCTGTGTTTGATTCTCTCGGGGTCGTGTGTTTCATTCTATTGGATCACAATATCTTCTTTATCTCTACTATATGATAAACTTGTTTGTTGCTGCATCCATCTGAGATTCCCTAACATGTAATTGATGTCTCATCTGCTCAATATGTTGATTTAATTATCATAAAACATTTCATGAATTCATTTGCATTGGACCATCAAAATATCCTCAACAATTCATCTTGTTGGAAGCATTGTACGCAACAATGGTAAGAAGAGGCTGAAATATTTTTGTGAGTCTTCTCGGCCCTCAATAAGGTGTATAGCAATAACGAAGTCACCAACTGATTCCCAAAGATGGTATTCATCGGGGATTCGAGTGATGTTTACCTTTCCTTTTTCGACTCCTTTGGGCCTTCAAAGTCCAGTTGGCTCATGGCGCATTATACGTCCGTTCGACAGAGAATTCTGAGGTGCGGGTGGCCATACCACCTCACTCCGTTCGACGGAGAATTCTGAGGTCCAGTTGGCTCATGACTCATGGCCATACCACCACACTGGACTTCTGGGCAAGGATACTTCTCTTAATTACTTGAGCTACAAACTTCTTGCGGATAATGACTGAAACTGCTTTTAAACATTTTCACCAATAAAACTTTCAGTCATTTTAAAAGCACTTCCAAACAGGCCTAAGTATTTAAACAACAATTTGTTTGATTTTAGACTGGATAAGGAAAACGATCAAAGCAAGAACAGCGAAGGAAGACAAGAAAAATGCTTCATTAAGAATGGAATGATCTGTTACATACATTGCCAAGGAAATGGTACAGAACCTGTGTCCTAGGCGAACCGCAGACTTAGTTGCTTATCAGTTTCTCTGCATTCTTTAATACAAGAGATATTGCACGAACCGAAAGGACATCCGAGGAGGAGAAGATGTGATGAGTACGCTTCCTAGGTTGTACGTAAATTTCTGCAAAGATGTAGATTAACTTAATTGGGTTAGTCGTAAAAATTTTCAGAACAAAACCAAACTCGTGCTTCAAATAGCCGTTCATCATGTGCGGAAATTCAAGTCCATAAACCAGATGAATTTTAAGAAGGCAACTTATGCAGCTCGTCGGTGAAATGACTCAAAGAAAATGCTAGTAGGTTTTCGTATATCAGAAACTCGAATGAGCAAGAAGATGGCTTACATGGCAATGATGAAAAGAAACAACACGATCATTCGGAGGTCATTTCACACTGCAACTGCTACAGGCCTTTTGCTGGTCTTGATTCCTTTAATAGCTGCAATATTGAAAATAAAAGCCAATGTTATGATGCAAGTTAATTAGGTCGTCTGGACTAATAATATAGGTTCTGAAATCTGTGTGATCTGTACCTTCAGCGTAATCTTTAGCTCCAAAGACAGCAGAACCAGCAACAAGAGCGTTAGCTCCGGCCTCAATAACCTGCCACGACAGAAAATGTTTGAAACAGGATTCTTACATCCTAAATCGTGCAACTATTTTCACACTCAACGAATGTGTTACAGGTTCCATTAATCAACACGACTAATTTGTTCTTTTTTTTGTTGATATAGTTACATCCTAAGAAAGCTCTCAGCACGACACATGTCAAATTATTTATAACAGGTACATTGAAACTTGGTCCACATACCTTGTACGCATTTGCTGGACCAACTCCGCCATCCACTTCAATCCATGGGTTCACTCCCTGTAGTAATAACAAGCAAAACTGTGAATACCTCCTGCATTCAGATAAAGTGTCTGAACGGAATTCCACAGCGGGAGAGAGGGAGAGAGAGATTGAAACAAGGTGAATTGGGATTATACTTTCTCCACACACATTCTTCTCAAGTCTGCAATTTTCTTCACTTGGCTCTCTATGAAGCTCTGCCCACCAAAGCCAGGGTTTACCGACATAATCAAGACCAGATCGACCACTGAATCATGA
This sequence comes from Crataegus laevigata, assembly GCA_963580275.1. Taxonomy (NCBI): domain Eukaryota; kingdom Viridiplantae; phylum Streptophyta; class Magnoliopsida; order Rosales; family Rosaceae; genus Crataegus; species Crataegus laevigata. The sequence continues at coordinate 3,861,245 of OY756950.1, forward strand.
AAAAGAAAGTCAATATCACCCCATTTCACGAGATGATATATCAGACAAGTTACTAATAAGCAACAATCGTCTTTTCTTTTTCTACTCTCCATTCCATGCATTAACTCAACATGTCAAATGCAAAATTGATTGAGAACAGGAGTATTCTGGCAGAATTTCAAATATAAGTTGGCCTTTGTGATCCCATACAAGTAAAATACACTACATAGGGGGACGATCCTTGACCATATAATATCACTAAGAATCAATTTTATTGACCATATAATATCACTAAGAATCAATTTAATAAAGCACCACCATGATTATATTCCCCAAATGAATCAGAACGTATATAATATCCAAAAGAGAAACTAACCATCGAGGATATACTCAATTGCCATTAGAGGGGTGCCAGGGTTGAGCACAACTCCAGCTTTAGCTCCCAGACTCTTTATCTGAATTACAACAAAAGTATAGGATTACTGAAATGAACTCGTGGTACAAACCATATTATTTTCTGGTAATACTTTCATGATTGCAGGGATAAGCTTAAATGCATTCTCTTGAAAAAGGGAAAACAACTAAATTGGATCGTGTAGCCCTGGCTTTGCTTCACCATCTATGTATATCATACTTCTTCACTTCTCACAACCACGGGAATATTACATCCCATGAATTCGTAGTAGAGACAAGATAACACAAACCAAATTCAGAACAGTAACGCAGCTGCATCAGTTCTTTAACAAGTATGCCATCACAAGGATATGAGGGAAACCTTACCTGATTAACCGAACGGTGTAAATGGATGGTGGAAGATTGTTCAGCATGAACACTGACAATGTCTGCTCCAGCTTTGATAAAATCTGGCACTCGCTGGTCAGGCTCCACGATCATCTGCAGCGCTTCAATTTCACATTAGCCATTGCTCTTTATTCAAAGCCTATCTAATAGATACCAAAACCAGCAGAATGAAAAATACCAGATGCACGTCCAAAGGAAGGTCTGTCACAGGGCGCAAAGCATCAACCACAAGAGGTCCAATGGTAATATTTGGAACAAAACGGCCATCCATCACATCGACATGAATCCAGTCACAACCTGCCAACTCTACAGCTTTTACCTAGATAAAGTGAGAGTCAAACTCTAATGCTAAGAGTTTCAATCTTATATTTCAACACTGGAAAATCTGATGCAACAATTTTTAAACGAAGTTTTTGCAGTAAAACATATTACAAACATTTCAAGGTTTACATAATCCGTGATTTCGCCTGTAATCCAGAAACCGAAAAAGAAATATATGCTGACAAAGATTAAAAAAATAGAACCTGCTCCCCCAACTTGGCAAAGTTAGCAGAAAGAATAGATGGTGAAACAATGATGTCACTTTTCGAGAATTTATCAACCCGAGATGAAGCCTTCACCACAGTCCTACATCTCCTCCTAAAACCGAAACGATAACAAAAGCAACATCAGAAATGCAAATGATCATTGTTTTCCTTCTTCCGGATAATTATTTGCACTTCAAGTTCAGCCAAGCTTAATTGCAAAACATCAGGCACAAATTTCAAATACCAATTCACTAAATTCAATGACCATAACATCCATTCGAGCAAAGAACTCTTCTTTTCACAAACAAAGTCAAATGAATACACCCCCACGATTTCCCATCTCAAATTTCCAACAATTTCTCAACGTCGTACTACTTTCCTCAGCTGGGTTTCATCCGAAAGCACGAATTTTTCTATCCTATAACTCAAAACCCGACAAACAAAACCAAACCCAAATGGAATTCACACGAAACAACGTTAGCCAAATCAGAAAAACAATACCTTGTGAAGGTAAGAGAAGTGGATTGAGAAACAGATGGTTTTTGAAGCTTAAGACCTCCGCCGAGTCCGCTGATCTGCTGGGACTTGAGAGTTGACGAACAAAGTGAAGCAGCCGACATCTTTCCCTTCTCCGAATCTCTGTCTCTATGGCTTCAACGGTCAGCCGGTGGCGCAGTGAGAGAGAAAGGTTTGGTCTTTTGTTTTCGTGTCTTTAATTTCCTTCCCACCAATCTTTCTGCGGAGAGGATTGAAAAATATCGGAGGAATTCAGGAAGAAAAAACGTGCGGCCGACGCGTGTAGTTCGCTGTTTTTGTTGGGGATTTTCTTATCTGCAATGGTTGGCGCTCTATGGTGCTTGCTTGTGATTGTGTAAACTTGCAAGTGGGCAACGACAGTTTGTTAACGTTTGTTCAAAGTGGCTCTTGAAGTAAAGTAGAGGCATTTTTGCCGACATGGGGATTTATGGCTTAGTTTATTGGAACGAGATGTATTATGGAATTTTATGTTTGAAGCTTCCGAACTAAAAGATTCAGACCACTTAATTTCAATTTTGTTGTTCCTGTTAACACATCTTACCAGCTCACTTTTTGAAAAAATGAATGACCGACGATTTGGATTTCTCGGTCCAAGATTCCAGACACAAAGATCCAGAGTGAATCTCATTCGTTAACATTAGTGCACTCATTTCTTAGGTTGTTTCATAACTGTTTCACAGGTCAGTTTGGACTTGACCATTTCAATTACATCGAAATAATGTTCTAGTCTCTGTTTGATGAACTTATGAGTGTTAAGATTGAACTTGTGAAATCGAATAACAGTATACATATTATGTCTTATAAGTCCTTTGAGAGGGGTGAGATTCTATAAGACTGGTTTGGATTCAATTTCGTCCATGTCTAATCTCAGCTACCAACACGCGATAGGTATGTTTCTCTGTTAAGGAAAACAACTCTTTGAACAATGGATTAGTATATTTGGCAACGTCTAATCTCCCTAAATCAGAATTTCTTTTAAACCATGAACCATTCAGGCTCTTCATACTATTAATCATTAGATTTTCTTAGTTATGAACAAAATATCTTCATGAATATCTAATTGGATTTACTTGCCTAATAATTCAGTGGTTGATCGTTACGATGAGTTATAGGGTTGGAGTTTGTGTTATAAATCATTGAGTTTAGTGGAAGAGTACACTGTCAAAATTTGTCCGATTTTTCCCCTAAAATTCTTATTTAGAAAACTAAAACTCAAATTAAATTTGTTGGCCAATTTCCTCCCTCAAATATAATTGCGTGCATACATATAAGAGAGATTTGCTATTCCGTACCCTACTTTGGAGGTTTAATCTACAAATCTCGCTCACATGCCTCGATCATGCGGGTTTTTCTAATCCTCTCTTAGTAACCTTTTATGATCTATTAGTTCAAAACTTGGCACCGAACATTGCCCAAGTAATCGAGCCACTAGCACTATGGCCCTCCTATCCACTTGAAGCTAAGAGGTGTCACGTTCGGCTCTCATAGATAACGAGTTTAGTATCTAATATTGCAGTTGTTGGTTGCACCATCCGGTGAGAAGCAGTGTGTCTGTTTCTCATAAGTTTAAAGTTTGAATCACCATTCCCTCCATAATAAAATAACAAAAAATAAAAAAATAATTAAAAAAAAAAGAGAGAATAAAAATGTTAAAATAAACGAGCAAGTGGTTTATAGGCCTTCATCTTCTTTCAACCCATTGCGTCCCGCATTCACATAATATCCCTTCTCAAAGTCTATTCCGTACTACCTAGTAGTACAGAAAATGAACGGTCTAAATTAAATTGAAGAAATATTATTTTTGCTTACCTGCCAACATACGAGTTTTTTCCTTATAACTTGCAGGCTCTGTTTAAGGGAGGTTCCGTGCCTGCATTTGAGAATCACAAGCCATGGTTCCCATGAATTCTGCGACAGCTTGGTTCAACGATTATGTTTGCACCTGAACCCTGCAACATCAGCAGGGATTTGGTTTCTTTCAAACCTTCAAAAAGCTAGCAGCATCCGCTACTCGGAGTCGGAACCTGACAGTGGCATTTCATAAGAGTCTCTTGGTTCCATATCGGTGATGGAAGGGGGTAGGTCTTGGTTAAGCACGTTTCTAGCCCGGTCTCTCCTTCTTCGTCTACTTTCGTCCTGTAAGACGGAGATTAGACATGTCATCGGAATGATCTAGACCAAAAACATGGGTAAAGTGTACTTAAGTACCAAGTTGGTCTGTTATTTTTTTGCTCTTGATGTTCACCTTGGAATTTGGCTGATTTGGTTGACTTGACACTGGAGTTGCTTGACTCCTCCGAAGCCAGATGGTACCGAAAGACATCAATGCGGCTAGAAGCAGCATTGGACCAAGCCTTGGATCTCCAATGCGATCATAGACTCCGCGTAACATTCCACGGATGCTCTGCATGATCGTGTTTGTTGAAGGAATTCTTTGGACACCGGCTGACCATATTGGCTCTGAATCCTCAGGAACCAAATGAGGAGTTCTTGTTCTCTGCAACGGAAGCATAAAGTAAAGCTCCTGAAAAAAAGTAGTTTATGAAACTGATTGTATGAGAAGGCCAAGTATATTTACATAATGAGGAAGATCTCTGGAGTCGCCATCGTTGATTATTTGTGAGATCCATGTAGTAATCTGCGTGAGAAAGGTGAAAATGAAGCAACCAACTTAGAGAAAATTTGTATTCTGTGACATCTGAGGCATCAATTGTAGCTTAAAGTATTATGCAAAGTCAAGAAATTCTCAAAACAGAGTTAGATACCTCCTGAGTATCATCTGAACCATTGTACTTTGCCACAAGCTGTGATGCAGGATCTAATTCCTGGTCTTGCACTGCATCCCATATGCTTTTCGGCTTCTTCTCGGGCTTCTCGCTCTCTTCTGTCACATTCCTCTTATAGCGTACAATAAATAACTGAGGAACATCGGTCATATCTGTCCTTTCTCCACAAGTTTCATGGCTGTTTTCAGATTGGAGGAAGAAGAGGCAATATTTCTGAACAAAAATTAAATCTTTTGTCACACAAAAGTTTCAAGACCACACTTAATGATATAACAGTTAGAAAGGCAAACAACACACAAAGGTTCACCTTTTGGGCTTCTCCGTCTAGCCAAGCAAATGTCAGTCGTTTGCTTTTAAGTGCCTCTGCTGCTGGTGCTATAGATTGCTTTTCATCAGCTGACCTTGACTCGACTTCATTTGATAATTTCTCTTGAACCCTGCGAATGGCCTATCAAACTTGTCATTCACACCAATTGCTAAGTTTTGAAAAACTTGAATGTTAGATTGCAGAGAAAACTCATTAAGTCAGTTTTGATTGCTTCTCTGAATATAGTAAAAGAATGAACGCATATTGGGTTTAGGATTTCTATAGACATAACTTGTTGATCTACAGCCAACATCTGAAACAACTCTAAACAATCGACACAAACCAAAAATTAGAGCAATATTGTGGAAAAAAAATTACAGGAAAGACACTTACTCCACGCATGTTACTGAGTTCTGGGCTATGCCTCCCTGCTACAACAGCACAATACCAAGTAACAGTATCATATCCAGCACGAGAATAACCTCGAGAATCACAACCCAATGCCATGGATGTCGTACTCCTCAACTGAGGTAGCTCTGAAAGAATGTGTGAGAAACAAATGGGAATTAAATAGTCTTACTGCAAATTACTATAAAAAGTTCAAAAGTACAATTCACTACCACCAGAAAATTTGATGCATTATTTTTTGTTATGTAGATCCACTAGTAAATGAATAGGGAATCCAAAGCAGCTTATTGAATATATTGTATGGTCTGAACTACTTTTTTGAGAGTCCGTGTATATTGCTAAAAGGTTAAGGTCAATGCCAAGTGCCAACCTATGCAAGAAGAGAACAGTACCTTGTTGTTTATTTTGCTCCATAATATTTAAGAACTGCGAGTAGTTAACAGATCCTGCAAGTCAAAACATACGGCTTTGGTTATCACATGAAGCACAAAAGTTTATATAATTGTTATAGAGGGTTAAGAGAGTTATGTACCGTGGTACACAACAGGTTTGACACCAGGATCTTTCAAAATCACTATAGCAGGTGCAGATTCCACCTCAAACCTGTTGGAAAACATAAGAGTTCTTCTGACTCACAGATGCATAAATTTTGGTATCCAACTTATGGTAATAGTTCAAGTTCCAACTCACAATATTGGTGTTTGTGTTATTATAGATTCAGTTCACATAAAGATTTTGAAAATCCGAAACTGTACTCTTTCAGGAGGATTAATATATTAGATTAGCCACTCTTCACCAAAAAAAAAAAAAAGATTATTCACTCACGAATTAAACCAAAAGGAAGATTCCTCTTCTTGCCACAGCACGAATGCAAAAGAAGCATGAGCCCAATAACTTTTAGCAGCTTGGCGTATGAATGGAGCAGCACGCACCCCCGTTTTTGAGAAGAAAATGACTCTTACCTATGAGCCAGAAAAACAAAACCATTATCCAAGTGGCAGGTCAAAAGTATTAACAATAGATAGCAGCATGTTGCAGAGGCATCTATTTATATGTTAATCAATTTAAATGCATTAGAAAAATATTGAATCTGCAAGTGTACCTTATGAAGACTAACTTTTGCTAGAAATTTCTGCCCCTGAAAATTGAAGTATGCATTCATCATTTTGGGGTATGTTAGAGGGTGATGGAAAATAAAGAGCAGAAAAGCGAAAAAAATGAAAGGTGAATTAATAATACGCCTAAATCAGTGAAGCAACAGTAAAATTAGATGACAAAAACGGATTGGATAACCTTATACTGCATCAAACTTATATTTTGCACAAAGTTGTATTTAATCTTAAGTTAGAGAGGAGAAGGAAAGAAATCTTCTCTTAGAATTACCAGTGTCTCCTTTGAGTAGTAAAGAATACGAGGCAAACCAAGTATGGTTGTTGCAAACCAATCTGTGACCGAATCAACAGAGAGATCTCCTTCATACCTGAGACAAAAGAATCAGACTAAGATGTCATTCCATAACTAATGAAGGAAACATGACGTGCTTGATCATATCAAGCAAGAAGGAAAAGACAGAAAGAAAAACTTGCCCTTATATATAGATAAAGCAGAGGATCTAAAATCTTCTGCCATGGAAATTAAAAATCAATCTTTACAATATTGTGCATGTCTACTACATGTAGTAGTAATCTTACAGCTTACTGAAAACCTCACCTAATAAAACAATTGGCAGTTTTACACCCCAGCGGAAAAGCAACAAGAGAAGGAATGCCTGTAAGAGATTGATATGCAGTTAGAAACATGAAACAAGAAATGAAAAGACTTCATCACGAAACAGTTTCCGTGCCAAAAAATTCATAGTCAAATTTACGATTGCTTAGTAGTTCAGCAGCCCCATAGTCCTGGTACCAGTTGGCACAATAGATACAATGCCCAGAGATAAAAGATGCAGTATTGTGTAATGAATATCCCTTAAGTTTCAAGATCTTATTTCTAAAGCCTATGCCCCTAACTTCGTCTATAGCCAACCATTTATTTATCAACATATGCATATTCTTGAGCAGTTTTTTAGTTCACATTCACAAATTCCAAGACCTGCAATTAAATAAGAATCGAATATTTGGAAAATAACAGCAGGTAATATTGATCATTATCAAACCACTTACCATTCCTGAAGAAAGGTTGTCCAGTTGGTTTTCTCTCAGCAAAATGTGTCACTAGCTGAAGCTCTCCAAGTTCCAACATACCAGTATTTGCCACACCATCCAAAAAAACAGCTAGAGGGTAACAAAACAAAACGATCATATTCTCAAACAAAAATTATCATAAATAAAATTAATATTTTGAGTCAAATATTGGAATTTAAAGAGTGAGTCAAATATTGGAATTTAAAGAGGGAAACCAAGAAAATAAGGGAAAGAATGGGTTGTAAAGTTGTGACTATAATGCTTGGAATGTGTGAATATTTATTTCTTAAAGGGAATAAACATCTTTAAACATGCAATCCTGGATCAGAACGTAGAAGAGAGAAATTTTTCCCAGTCAATCTGAATGGTTAAACTTATGGAGACAAAACCAACTAATCAATTGGTAAAACAGAGTCTCCACTCTGTTCAGTGCATGAATTAGCCACTAAACATGTATTCACCTTTCACGAAACCATTTCAAATACAGGTAAAGAATCTTAAATCGGGTTCTCCAAACTGAAATCGTACCAATTTTCTTCCAGACATCAGAAAACTGATAGTAGCTTTTGCTCCCAAATGAGCACACCTGGTCCAAATTCCAACAAGCACAGAGTCAGTATACTTTTAAAAGCTAAATAAAAGAAGTTATCTTGACAACAAAATACAAGAAATATAAATAAGGCTATTTTATGACTGAACATGTATGCACATTCTAGTTATGTGTTGGCTAGAACTTTATAACAAAATAGGTTAGTCTGTCGGGTTATGCATGTCCCTCATTAATTTAAAGTAAAAATCTAATGGAAGGGGAGGTAAACCAAAGAGAAGATATAAGCATATGCCAGACAAATTGTCATGGCATGCAAGGCATCGTTTATAACGTGGCTTTACCTGAATCAGCCATGGTTTGTTACCCTCGAACATAGTCTGAAAATCCTTGGAGGTCATGACTGTACCATCATGGTCTTCAGTTTCTACTATTTAAAAGAAAAGGTTACACTTATTAATCAGTGTAGAAATAATGGAAATCCTTTAATAATTGTTCTAAGAAAAAAAAAAAACAATGTTAATGTAACTGAAATGTTAACATGATGAAAAGATTAAGTTCCAACCAGAAGCAACAGACTCTAGCAAAGGAAGGTCTATCTTCGAAAAGCTTTCTCCTTTATATTGCTCTGTGACCTTCTCAACTACATCCTAAGGTCAAAAAAGGGAAATTAATAGGACAGTTGAGCACGCCGCAGAGGTTAGTGAAAAAAGAACATGCATGGAACTACAAGCTAGACACGTAAGATGTCGATAAGCTTTGGAATGGGAGGGAGAACTCACTATTTGCTCATCGATGCCGAATACGTCATAGTTTCTTTTCCACACTGGATTTGTCAGCAACTCATAAGCATATTGAATCTGCACTTACATCCCGATGTCATACTTAGATCAATAGTATAAACGAAACAACAGAGAGCAAGCCAAAATACTGACTACGAAAACTACTCATTCTAAAAGCATTGACACAGCAGTTATCATATTACTTCTATTCGAAAATAGTGAACAAAAAACTCATACTTTCAAGTAAAAGATATCTTTTACTTGTTATATAGAAAACGACCATTTTCGAGTGATGTATTCAAAATATTAGCAATAAAAAAAAAAGCCCAATTCAACATATTTTCACTCATTCTTTGGTAAAGCCATATAATTTTATCATTTGATTGCATATTTGATAAATCAGGCTACATGAAGGTTTTTCATCTACATGTAACAATAAAACAAAACTCCGCCCCGCGAAAAAACCATGGAGTTCACTAACCTTAATGAAATTGGAAGTATCCGGAGCCTGCCCATCTGAATTCCTGAAAAGCATGAAAATTTGAAGCGTTTCAGATTGTGCTTTTTCAAACTTTGACACACAGAGCCTTCTTCTTCTTACGGAAATTACCAAAACCAATCAAATTGAGCAATTTCAGCCATTAAAACGACATACCAGACTGAAGAAATATTTTCATACGCCTCTTTCACTTCTTCAATGGAACTATAGCTCCTTATACCAAGAACTGCAACAATTCAATCAACAAAGCAATCATTCACAATCCACATTCATACAAATGTATAAGTGTGTGTGTGTATAGATAGAGAGAGAGAGAGAGAGAGAGAGAGAGAGAGAGAGAGAGAGAGAATTACTATCGTAGTGAGAGGGAGGGAAGGATTTGGGAATAACGAAGAGCTGGAAGAACATGGCGGCAGCGAAGAGAATCAGAGGCAAAGAGTAGGCTTTGATTACCGACGCCGTCGACTTCGCCGCGGCCGGAGACGCAGGATTTTCCATGGAGCTCAACCGCAGCGGAAAATTTCTGGCTCCAGTTGCAGAGAAGAGAGTGACGAAGAGAGTGCCGTCTGCGAGTAGCGGTGAGCCCAATATTATGCCGCAAGTGACGACAAACAGGAGAGTCCACTTCTACTCGCGCAATGCTGGAGAGCGATTGGCTTACTGGAACTTGACACGTGGAGGTGATTGGTTTTTGACTGAGGCAACGGAATTTGGAAATTTTTTTAATTGTGATTGTAACATGAATGGTACACCACGGTGTTTTTATGCAAGTAATGAATTTTTTTAATTATTAAGTTATTAATCTTTTAACACACATAACTTACCATTTTTATAAGATCATTTCGTATGACAGTCACTGAAAAATCTCTCTGAAATTTGGTGTTGAAGAACACGTTTGGAATGTTTGTAACACACGCCAGGTATCATAAATATTTTTCAACCAAAAGCTACACTATTTGGGCCTATATTGTTCAACAGATCACGACCAATAATGCTTAGGCCCATAATGTCTCTCAAGTTCAATTTTCATCCATGGCCCAGTGTATTTTCTTGCCATAACTAATTAACATAACCGAAGGATTGAGATCCTCTAGAGATCTCACATTCTAGAGTTTACGAATCAGGCAATGCGCAACGTTCAAGAGAGAGATATATATAAGCGTTGAATAGAGAAATTGTGTGTGAGGTAGGCCAGTGAGATGCACTAATGAGGACTGTAAGATTTAAATTAAACCGTTCGCAGACTCTAGAGTGTGAGATCCATAAAGGATCTCATTCCATAACGGAACATACTTGGCTTCTTAACGTGTAAGGTCTAAGAAATCTACTACTTGTAAACAATAGTTTGTCGCGTATAAACTTTATTTGTTTTGTAATTCTAACGCATTATGTTTGCTTATGTATCAGATTGTCGAGTTCTATTGTATATTAGTATAATATATAGTCTTTAAAGTGGCTTAGGATCACCCGCTAAAATTCTTGAAAATCTGTAACGCACAACCACTCAACCGGTGATTATATTCAATATATACTATGTGATTTTCAATCTAATTCCCAGCTACATCAAATGTGTGCTTCTTGTCTTTTACAGTTGTCTCTTTTATGTATCTCTTTTGTTTTTACAGTTTTTAGACGCTTCTTTACTATTATAATCTTGTAAGATAAAGTTCTTTTTGTCTAATATTTTGGCTATTGAATACATAGCCGAAAGAGCCTTCTCCCATTAGTGTTATTCCTCTTTCTATGTTGAAAGTTCAAGTTTCAATTTTTCTTGATTGTTTTGCTCTTTTGGGGGTAAGGAACGAGGAAAAACAACCCAATAGCTAACTCAAAACATCACAGAAAACACAAGAAGTCTGAGACACCCCAAAATTATCATCTATGAGAGGTGATCCAATCCAAGTAGGGGATTAATTATCAAACACATGAAGGACAATATCTATATTATTACTTTAGCTAGTTTGCCAACTGATCCGCCATATAATATTTCACAAGAAGATTAACTAATATTAACTGTACCCTTCACAAATGGCAATAGGCCGACACAATGCTTGCCTGTTGGTGTTATATTTTTGGCGATTTGATGGTGTGGAACCCTACGTACGCCAAAGTTACATGAAGATAACTTATCAATACGAAGGCTTTAATTTTGAAGCTTGTGAAGGCCAACGCAGAACTTAACTAAACAAATAAAACAGTTTACCATTTCAGGGCATGCATGGCGGGACACACGTACATGATGTTGAATAAATAATCAACGATGTAGTCAGCTCACATATGCATGTCATAAGTCATAGCTAGCATGGTTCATATGTATCTGGGGTGAAGGACAACATTAATACATGAAAATATCCACAGATGCATGTGATTTTATATATTGTCATATATCGCGCGGTCAATTTAAATATCAGGCAAAGTCTAGAATTGACGGGGTGAGGGGCGAAATTTTAAAGGACAAAAAGTCTCAAAAAATGTAGACAATCAAATTATTTTAGATAGTAGACAATATTAATGTCTGTTATAACTCGTACTTAAAAAAATAAATGTATTTATTGTGAAATGATCAAAAAATGCCCTTAGCTAAAATGTGTTGAATAAATATAGACCTCTGAATTTAAATTCAATTTCTCATGTTTTCTTATTTTATTAATTATTTTTCATACTCATGAATGTGTAGACAAAAGCAGAATCAAATTCAAAGTTATCGCGGTTGAGTTGGGATTTTTGGGAAGGGCATATTGATATGATACAAAATATGGTGGGCCTTAAATAAGAAAAGAAAGAATGAAATTATAGCGAAAAGCTCCCGGTACTATTCACTTTAACAAAAAACCATATTTTTATACTAAAAAGTAAATCATGATACTATTCACTTTACCCTTTATTTTGTCTTTATCGTTAAAACTCAAAGTTTTCAAATAACTTTTATTAGTTTTCCTAAAAAAGAAAGATAACAAAGACAGAAGAATAATAAAATAAGGTGGAATACAAATAAATTTAAAAAAAAGAAATGAGGATAATAACGAGAGTTTGAAGATGGAGGGATAAGAGAAAAAGAAGGGGAAATAAGACGAAATGTTAGCAAGATGGTGGGGTCAATTTAGATAGAGGAAATAAGATAAAGAAATGAAAAATAAGCAAAAACCAAACGGCACCATGTGGAAATATCAAAGACCTTCAACTTCTTCGCATGTTGCAGTTGTGTTATGCAACTACACTTTTCAAATTCCGTGCTAAACATAAACCAAGTTATTGCCGCCCAGTTCCGTCTAGTCCTGCCTAATTTTGTCTAGATTCGACCGATCAGAGGGGCGATTACTTGCTTCAGGGCTACTTTTTTGGTGAGAGGAGGGGCGGTCGCCCCTCCTTGCTCCTTAGAGCATCTCCAAAGGAGATGCCAAAATGTACATATCAGCTATAATAGTAAAAAAGGACTACACCAATATTCTCCAACCGAAGTGCCAAATCCTATATGGCGATAACATGGATTGGTAGCAAAAGATGTTGTTGTCAAATTTGACAGCAGCTTCAAATGTTTTTTTATTAATTATTAAATGTATTTTATTAAATTTTAATTAGTTTACTCATTTATTATAATTAATGTTGAGTTGACCGATGCAATTATCTTACTTTTTTCTTCTTTTCAATCAAGGAAGGTGAACAGATTACTGATTAAACTTTAAATGCCCTTTATTAAATTTTAATTAGTTTAATAATTTATTTTATAAAAAAATAAAATAATAATTTAATTTGACATATCGATTGGAGAATAAAACTTAAAAAAATGTCAAAGTGCCACATAAGCTGTCAAAATTTAAATTTTATGTTCACAATTTGACATCTCCTTTGATGGTCTTAGTAGCTTCGCCTGTATAAATATATACAATTATATATTATATATAGCCGACTATATTTGTTTAAAGTTTTTAAATATAGGCCACGGTCCACAAATACATGATGATACATTCAAGTTTTGGCACATCGCCAAATTAATGTGCAGGGGTACGCTTGGGTTGCCTTCTACGATGTACAAATGTATAGCAAATATGTAGTGTTGAAATTTTACGGTTGGATGTTCTATCTCAAGAGTCAAGATTACAATGAAACTTAACAAATGAATTACAACCACTTCAAAATAGTATGTACTAGTGCCAGCCAAAGCGCGGTCTAGAATTTCAACAATTTAACAAAATGCTCACTGAATACTGTTTTTTTGGTTTTTTTTTTGTGGGTGGGGGTGGAAAGAAATGGGCAGGTTATATGTTTTCTCCTGATCAAATCCTTCAAATTATAGTTATATGTTGACGTTTTGTAACCTTAAAAAGTCCAAAGTTTTAATGCTCGTTGGATTAATTCCTTTGTTTTTTTTGCTCTCCCATTTTTCTTACCAGGCAACAGAAGTTGCAATTATGATTGCCTTTGGCAGACTTGTTCTCCGTACAAGTTACAAGACGGAATAAACAGGTTATCATATTATCAAACAGAGGAGACGAGATATCATGAAGCAGGACCATGAGTATTTATTTAATTTCCAGGCCCTGCCATTTCTGTAAAACACTGGCAACAGTTGATCTGCGGATAGCGTCTTAAAAGTAGCAAGTTCAAATTGGTTTTATAATTCCTAAGCTTCAAATTACCGAAAAATAATTTTGTGTGACTGTAAGGCAAGGATAAAGTGTGTTATAATCTTGTAAGAAGAATTGATGCTGAGGGATGGGCGGAAACACTTGCCAATTTTTAAAAAAAAAAAAAATGTACTTGTGAATACGACTTGGGTATCATGCGGCACAACCCTATATTGACCCCTCATTTTACTGGTACGAAAAGCCATAATTTCATAACAGCTGCCAGCTTCTATTTTGGAAGCAACAATTTCATAGTCAAGGTTTGTTGTGCACACTTCAACTGCATGTTGCTTTACAATTAACAATAGCAAACAGAAGAAAGAAAAGAAAAGATTAGAAATGCAAGCAATAAGGAAATCACGATACCAATTTTATTTTATATGAGAAATATGAATATCCATAAATTGAATATAAATAATGTACATATAAACTAAGCTAAATAGAAAGAGTCATTAAAAGACTGATTACACACTTTATTCATCTAAATAAACGTAAGGGTTATTACTCGGCATGCAAAAAAGAAACATCATAGACCAAAGTGTTATTGCAGCATTAATTACTCTTGTTATCAGTCTTAATTAACACAGATGGATAACAACCACTCACCATTTCATCAAGTAACACACAGTGCAGAGTTGTGTATGTTAGAATAGTTGTGGGGATCGACAATTTCCATATCCTGCAAGTTCGGATTCTTATCTTATCCGCCTTTATATACGACTGTAATTTATCGATAGGAGTTGGAGCTATGTTTTCTATTTACCCTGCTCAAAGAAAGCATAATTTTTTTAAATTCATAAACTGTCACCAGACAACGCTTAATCATAAGAACAAAATGATTATACGATTATAAAATACAGTTTCACTGAGAGAAAAACAGTGGACAGTCATTCTTGTAACAAATGGCTAAAACCCAATTAAGCATATGAATGAAGCATACACCCAAGTTTAATATATTAGCATAACCATTATGATTACCACTCTAAATCATAAATGTATCATTCATTCCTAATTAACTGGTCCAAAGGAAGAAATTGTACTCCAAAATGCCAAAGAACATTATAAAGATAAGGAAATCACAGAACCTCAAATGACCGAATAACTGATTTAGTTTGAGAGAACACAACATGATCCAGGACCAAAAAAGTGTAGTATAGCCATCTGTGTATCTATATATAGAACATATATAATGCAACAGACGGAAAAAGAGGAAACACAAAGTAACAAAAATTGTTGATTCCTCTATATTTTTGTTAAGATATAATCATAAACTATATCACGTTAGTCATTTTGGATCTAGGGTCCAAATTTGCCATCAACATTACATCGTTTGCATTGGAAAGTTATCATGTTTCGTTGATAGTCTACATGTATTTCCAAATATTTAAAAAAATTGTTTGAGTTGCAAAAGAAGCTGAGCACTTGCAAGTTAAAATTGTTAAAATTCGATATACCCAAAGTTAATACATTGTCGTAACATGCTGTGACCAAAAGTATACATATAATTATATCTAGCATTTTGAAATGTTTAAACAAATTGTCTAAGTCATGGAAAAACCTGAATGCCTGCAAGTTAAAATTCTTAAAATTTGATATATGGTTGTATCCATATAAAATCACTTCTTGATATAGAAGTACCGCATCGTAACTTATCTACCTCGTGAAAACAACTATTTTCAGTTAAAGAAATTTCCTAGACTGTATCTTAAACTACTCATTGACTTCGTTAGCCATACCAATCTGATAAAAAATCGATGTTTCATTCAATCCTTATTAATTCTAACTCCAAGTATTTCAACATGCAGGTATTAGAAAAATCATAACAGAGCATATAAATGAATTAAAAAACAGTGAAATCCAAATATACAAACTAAGTTTTATGCAATAATATAAAATGTGCTTTAGCACCACTCCTAATCCTAACCTTAATTCTCAGAACAACCAGATTCCCAACACCAATTGACAATCCAACCATGAATTTTCAAAACTTTCCTAAATCCCAATCTTCAGCATGCATTAAATCCTATCTAAAACTTAACATGTACGGGATAATGAAGACTCACCCCAAATTGCTATGAAGGTCTGCTGCACACTTGAGGACACGTTCACAAAGCCTTTCTTTCAAATATGAAGACTTTAAGCCACAATTGTTCTTTTTTAACTTTAGCTACTTCAGCCACATAACCGGAAAAAAAAAATTAATTATAGTTATGTAATCTAGGTTAAGACTTAAGATTAATAAAAAAGCTTGGAAATTTCAAATCTAAAATCACACCTCAGGCTGCAAGAAGAATAAAAACCATGGAATTTCAAAACCACTCACCATAAACACAGAGGTCTTCGCAGGCTTCAAAGAAAAGTCACAAACTCAAAAGACCCGATCTCTTGAAATCGAAAAACAAAACCAAATTAACCTTCATCACCTAGAATCCGAAGCTACAAACAAAATTTCCAAAATCACAACAAAAAAATTTGAACAAAAAACCTATTTAAAATCCAAATTTACACTCCCAAGCATATAACATTCAAAGCAATGCATCAAAAGTGGTGCACAAAAAAAATAAAAATAATGAACGCGTGGAAAACAGAGGGTCAAAAGGTCAAAATAAATATCAAATCACAAAGGAACCAAAAGAGTAGGTGGAAAATGGATGAGGAGGATGGCGACAGAAAAACCAAAAGCTTAAAAAAAATTAATAATAATAAAGAAGCAAAACCTACACGGACAATAGACGCGTGCGGTAGGAAGGCACGATGGTCTTTTTGCTGTGCTAAAAGGTCAAAAAACAACAAATCACAAAGAAATTAAAGGGCAAAATAGTCAGTTTACTGTTAATAAACAGTGTTTTTGTGTTGGGTTTTAGTATAGGTATAACTAGAAATGATGCCCGCGCGTTGCTGCGGGATTATAAAATGTGTGAGAAAATATGTTTTAAAATGATAAAAGAATGTAGAGCACAATATATACAGATATTTAAATGATAAAGTTTTAATCAAAGTTGTAGAATGGTTTGTAGACAAAATGAGAATAAAGGGATTAAAATAGGAATAAAGGAAGAGGTTTTACTATGTTTGTAAACAGAAAATCATCCTTAGATGGTTAAATAACAAAAATAAGTAACCATTATTCCTACCATCTAACTTCTCCAAGTTGTCACCTATCACCTATCTTCCAATAACTTCCTATCTTTAAAAAAAATTGTCACCTATCTCCAAATTCACAAACCAAAAAAAAAAAAATATATTATACTGTTTACTTTATCCAAGCATTGAACTTTTAAATATTCAAAAAAGAAAATTAACCTCCATTAGGATCAAAGAGTGCTACACGATCACATGATTGAGTTTTATAAGATCCTCCATGTTCACAAAACATTCATAATTAAATTCAGATATTGCAAATTAGAAAGAACAAAACACACCGAAAAAACAGAGAAAAGGATACGGTTATGTATTGTTGGCAGTATCCAAATTGACAATTGTAATGTTCCTCTGAGCCAAAAACAATGAAATGGTCAAGATGAGATGAAAAAAGTTGAAAACCCATAAAAAATATTTAAAAAAAAAAACAAAAAAGTTATAGGATCTTTATTATACTAATCACAAAACGAAAACTACGAATAACAGAACATGTAAAAAAATGGAAAGGATATGGCAATGCATTGTTGGCCGATCCATATTGACAACTGTAATTTTTCTGCGAGGTGAAAACGATGAAATGTACTCATCCAACACACACAGGATAAAACATATGTATCCCTAGCAATAAAGAAATTTATAATGAAAAATAAACTAAAGTTGATGCTCAAGATAAATTTTCTTACCAAGTGAGTAAAGCCAAATTGATTCAAAAGTGAACCAACACTGCAGTGTGGCAATACACTGCCAACAACAGTTTGTTTTAATTAAATTATCCTGATCGAAATAGAAACACGAATCAGCTAAAACAGTTAAAAATATAAAATAACACTTGAATGAAATGTATAGACAAAAGCAAATGTTAAAAACAGAAGAAATTATATTAAAAATAAAATTCCATTAAATAAGACTTCTACAACGAAATAAACACAGTTACTTTAGTCAACAACTTTATCAAGAATTTAAAAATAGAAAAGATGTTAATCATATCCATTTCACCACGTTCCTGTTACGATCGAAAAAATTAATAATAATAAGAACTCAAAGTATAACATAGTACATCATACATATCAATGTACAAAATGGAAAACCCATTTAACTGTAACTTTATATAATGCTATTCAGAAAATAAAACACCGTAATTCCATCCTTGAATATTTGAGATTTTACGTAATAGACCATTTCTATTTACACTATTGACAAAATTTAGCATGCCTAAGACATGAAATCTAAAAACATGTCCTCTTGTAAATATTACATACAAAAAGCATTAAAATGGGGATATTTTACTTACACGATTTGAAGATTTGTTAAGCTGCTGATGAGTGATAATTTGAAAATCTGTTCTACTTGCCCCTGTAATATGTAAACATTGAAAGAAAAAAAAACCAAAAAATTAAAGTTCCAGCTTACATAAATACATATTTTTAATTCGCAAAGGACAAACAAAGTAGAATAGAAAACTCAAAAATTTCAAGCCAAAAACAAACTCCTTATATAAAAATGAACAAAAAATTTATACAAATAGAATTAGAAAAATTAAATCTTCAAACATTTCAAATTTGAAAAATTAAAGTACATGACTAAAGACAAATAAATATACTTCCTTTTCAATAGCACAGGAAGAGGAAGTAACCATACTAAGTGCAGAAGGTGCTATATCACAACTATATAAGTCATTTAAACCAAATTTTAA
Source organism: Crataegus laevigata (assembly GCA_963580275.1). NCBI lineage: Eukaryota > Viridiplantae > Streptophyta > Magnoliopsida > Rosales > Rosaceae > Crataegus > Crataegus laevigata. The sequence goes on from OY756950.1 coordinate 3,880,060, forward strand.
CAGATGCAATAAAACCAAACCATGTAGATAAAAAACAATACAAAATTAGTAGGTTCAGGACAACAATATATAAAACATATCTTTTAATGAATATAAATTGGTGAGTAAAAAAAAATTCAAAGGGTACTCTAATTGTCAATTACTTACATTACCGTGTTAAGTGTAATAATATGCATGATATGTTCTTGGCATTGCTTCTCTTCTATTTTCTTTATAAATGATAAAAACTTGTATTTTCCACTTCCCTTTCATCAGTTTAAAAAAAAAAATACATTAGATTGCCATAGGAGAAACAATTTACTCGAGAACGAAGAAAAAAACAGTTCCCAATATCTACACATGGGCAGCTATATTATGTTGTGACAAAAGAAAATTTTTAACAAAAAAATTAAATTACTCAGTGAGTTTTGAACCAAAAATTAAAACACATAGATATCCTCGATTTACAATCCCTCCTACTTTGCTTCCTGCTATCACTTAGTTCCGACCCTTTATAATTCATTGCTCTAGTTCCAAACTCTTGTTAGATTATCAACATTTGCTCTAAAACATATAAATCTTTTCCTCACTCTTCAAAATCCAAACCACTTAGAAATATATAAATCAAAATTAAATAAAGATCACAATGCATTAAATCACACTTACAACCACGATGTACTAAAACTAAAAATGAATTGAAAACATTAAATAAATATAAGCATTTGTATTTTAAATTTTATTTCCATGGTTATTTTCTTGCCAAAATACTTTGGTCTACTAAACTAAATTACATTTTTCAGCAAATAAAAAAAATTAACAACCCAAATACAATATAGAAACACAACCATTAAATTAAGCTTGATTTACATTACACAAAATCCATTGAAACAACTAAAATGAGATAATTGAAAATATTGAAAAACCAACCTCTTTCAAACACCAGTGCTTGCAGTCTTATAACGTCTGATTAGTTCAACAGGAACATAATTAATCTGAAATAAAAATGAACCTTATTAACTAAATGAACCTAGAGAAAAACAAATTCATACTCACGCATGTATAACACAATATACACATGTACAATACACATAATTAAATAAGATATCTTGATGGCCTGTAAATCAAGGATCTTCACCACTAAGCTAATTATGAAGTTTTGATATCACAATATAGAAAGGCATTTATATTCTTTCTAACTACTAATTAGTTGCTGATACTTAACATTTTTATTTAACCCTAGCAATCAATCATCTTTCCATTTATGCTATTTCACCTCTTTCCCTTCTTTCACTAACCTGTTTATGCTATTTCACCTCTCTCCCTTCTTTCACTAACCTCTTTCTCGACTCTCATTTCAGGCATATGGTGATGCTTTGTGTAGGTTTGCAAAATTGTATTAAAGCTAATCCTTCTTAACACAATTTAGAAGAACACGCAATCAACAAAGATGACGACGACAAAATTTTCTCCCAACATGGTCCAAAGAATCTCAAAGATTAACAAAGATAATAACTACACCTCTGTTTCTCTTTTCCTTTTTTTTAAAACAAACAATGACTATTGAGTTTTTTTTTTAATAATTTTATGTGCAACGAATTCCTTTAAATCAAACCAAAAAACTCAACATGATTATCTGAATAAAAAAAAATCAAAACAAAACTATACTGTTATACATGGTTTTTGCAGGAATTAGAAAATGACTTGAGGATGTCCTTAAAGCACCGTGAAAATTTTTTTTAAAAAAACCACCAAAAATTGATGATGACAGAGGAGATAAACACCAAAATTGAAGAATAAGAAATTTCACAACCTAGAAAGTAAAATTAGCAGATGAGATAAACAATATGTATAAGATTAACAATCCAAGAGTTAAATTAGCACAAATTCATACACTTTGAAGCAAAAATTTAACCTTTAAACATGAATATTAAAGACCAAAACCAAAAACAAAACAAAATTAAACACAACAATGGGGAATTCGAAGTTACAAACAAAATCCCCAAAATCACAATAACAAAATTTAAACAAAAAAACCTTTAAATTAAAGTTCACAGTCCTAAATACACAATATTCTAAGCAGAGAATTACCCACCCCCAAATCGGCACCAGGAAACAATACCTTTTACTGAGCTTCAAATTTTCTTCGAATCAACACCAAATTAACTATTTTTAACAACAGAAGCTCCTCGTTTCTATTTTTTCTAGGAAAAGATGTGCACAAATTTTCACTGGTTTCGTGGTTTTTAGCAAGAAATTGAGAGAGAGACAACAAACTTGAGATCGAAAAGAAGAAAAGGTAAACGTGAGGTTTCAGCAGAAGAAAGGCCACTGTGAGATAAAAGATCGAAAAGAAAGGGTGGAGAAGCTTTTGGAGTCAGACTAACATATGGCTACCATTGAGGGGAAAAAAAACTGGGAAGGCTAAACACCATAAACAAAAGAGGACAAAGATGTAATTCTACTGTGCAACAAAGAAAGAAAGTTGAAAATAGAGGGGCAAAGTCGCCATTTCACTGTTAATGAACAGTGCACTCTCTCACACTATGAACAGTGATTTTCTGCTCACTTTTATTATATGTATAATATATGTACAAAGAACTCTAGCTTCTAAATGAAGACATGAAACTAATTATGAAATTCATAAAATTTCTGGAAAAGCATAGTAAGACTCTTTAATTTACCATCACATCCTTGCAAACCTAACCTCAAGTAAATAAATGTTTAGTTGTTAAGATTAGGGAGAGGTCCCAAGTATTTTGTTATATATTGCCTTTCATGTTCTTTTTCCGTTCCCATTTTTTGTTCTTGGCGGTAAGAGGCTGAACATAATAATATAAGTTAAACTAAGAGACGCATCAATTATAAAGCAGGTGATCAATATTAATACATCATTAATTGGATGTGTGAACACAAAAAATTCTTGAAGGAGAGACAACGGGAACAGAATGCGTCTACAAAATAATATTGGTATTTGATGATTTTGGGTTACAATCTCTATTTGTTCCTCTGATTCGATCTCCGTAAGACTTTGATTTGTGAACTTGATCCAAGGGCCGTCGAGGCTTTGATCTTGGATGAACAAGGGGAAGTTTCTTCAAGGGTCGTTGGGCTTGATCTTGAAGTTTGGCGGATGAATGTTTCTTCAGGGGCCTTTTGGGCTTGGTCTTGAAGTTGGGTGAGGTTTCTTCAAGGGCCGTTGGTGGCTTGATCTTGAAGTTGGATGAACGTTGAATGACGAATGGTGAACGATGAACGATAGATGAACTTCAAGGGGCTTTTGGGCTTGATTCTTGAAGAACGGATGTGTGGATCCAAGGGCTGTCGGGGCTTGATCTTGGAAGGTGGATGAACGTTGCTTCAAGGGCCGTCGGGGCTTGATCTTGAAGAACGGATGAACAGATCTTCAAGGGTCTTTGGGGCTTGATCTTGAAGGTGGATGAACGGATGAACGGATGAACGATGAATGGATCTTCAAGAGCTTTTGGGCTTGATCTTGAAGAACAGTTGTGTTGATCCAAGGGCCGTCAGGTAGACCTGGCATTCGTGTCGTGTTTCATGTGTTCGTGTCATACCCGATAGCTTAACGGGTCGTGTTGTGTAACACCCGTTAAGAAAAATATATTTTAAACCAATAAATAATTAAATTAAAAACATAACACTTTTTTTAGTGAAAAAAAAGTTGCACACCTAGTGGGACTTGAATGGAACCCACAATTGCTTGATTAAAACCAATTAACCAAAACACAAATCAATCTTCTAGCCATGCAAGAGTGGTGCAAGCCACCAACAAAGACTACTCTTGCTATGTGCCATCCCTTCATGAAAGTTGTAAAGTTTGTCATTACGAGTGATTCTATATTTTTTTTTACATTTTTTGCACTTCTACAATAATTATTATTAATTTTATTAATTTTGCCCTCAAATAAAAAACATTAGTCATGATGGTTTGAAGGATTTTAAAAATCTAAACGATATGTAAGTGTAACCACTATATGAATACAATGAATGAATTCGATCTTCAATTTAAAATATTTACACAAGTGGATACCACAAAATCTTATGTTATACTTAATGAAAGTATAAATAAACTCTTAAGTGTTAGTTAATCTATCGTTTTCATGGGATATGAATTCTCCGAAACTAATTTCAACGATCACAACCGTCAAACTTGTTTGTATATGTTTCGACATGACAGCAGCAAAAAAATCACAAAAAACAAACATTCAGAGATCAAGTAACGGGACAAAACTTTTCGACGGTTATAAACAAAAAATCACGATTTAACGGTTATTTTAACTCCGATTTTGATGATTTTTTACAGATACACTCCTTGACCCTATATGAATACAATGAATGAATTCGATCTTCAATTTAAAATATTTACACAAGTGGATATCACAAAATCTTATGTTATACTTAATGAAAGTATAAATAAACTCTCAAGTGTTAGTCAATCTATCGTTTTGACGGGATACGAATTATCCAAAACTAATTTCAACGATCACAACCGTCAAACTTGTTCGTATATGTTTCGAGATCACATCAGCAAAAAATCACAAAAAACAAACATTCAGAGATCAAGTAACGGGACAAAACTTTTCGACGGTTGTAAACAAAAAATCACGATTTAACGGTTATTTTAACTCCGATTTTGATGATTTTTTACGGATACACTCCTTGACCCTATATGAATACAATGAATGAATTCGATCTTCAATTTAAAATATTTACACAAGTGGATACCACAAAATCCTATGTTATACTTAATGAAAGTATAAATAAACTCTTAAGTGTTAGTCAATCTATCGTTTTGATGGGATACGAATTATCCGAAACTAATTTCAACGATCACAACCGTCAAACTTGTTCGTATATGTTTCGAGATCACATCAGCAAAAAATCACAAAAAACAAACATTCAGAGATCAAGTAACCGGACAAAGCTTTTCGACGGTTATAAACAAAAAAACACGATTTAACGGTTATTTTAACTCCGATTTTGATGATTTTTTACAAATACACTCCTTGACCCTATATGAATACAATGAATGAATTCGATCTTCAATTTAAAATATTTACACTAGTGGATGTGCATATCACAAAATTTTATGTTATATACTTAATAAATGTATTATTTTCGGGTGTAGATGTAATACTTAAACGACAAATGTTTTAATGTTTTGAAGTAATATTTATGTGGCAATGTGTGGTATGTGCAATTTTTTTTTAAAAATCTTATTAATTTTTCACTTCTACAATATTATTAATTTTTCACTAAAAAAAACATTATCATGAGATTTGGAGGGTTGTAAAAATCTAAACGACCATGTAACGATTGTCTAAGGGTAGAGGATGCAATCATGAGCATTTATATAGGGGTGTGCTATCCACACACCCCATTTTACTTCTTACACACCCCTTGTTAATTTCTATTTGTTGATTTTCTTCAATTCATCCGATCCGACGGTCGAAAATTAGAAGGGGGTGTGACCCATTTTACTTCTTACACACCCCTTGTTAATTTCTATTTGTTGATTTTCTTCAATTCATCCGATCCGACGGTCGAAAATTAGAAGGGTGTGTGAATATCACACCCCTTTATATATGCTTTCACATTTTTCAGACTTATACATTAATGATTATGAATTTTATTTATTTTGAACTACCTTAAAAATACTTGAGGGTTTGTATAGTTTTAAAAATTCATGTACGCACCTTTAAAGCGTAGATGATGCGATTAAGAGTGCTTGCATATTTTTTTCACATTTTTTGCACTTGTAAATTAATTATTTTAAATATTTAAATGTATTTGGTATTTTTTAAATTACTTGATGTTTTTATTTTTAATGTGTTTTTTAATTTTTTAATCTTACTCTTTGCTCATAATATTTTATAAAATAAATAAATAAAACTTAAATTTTTAAAATTTATTTAGAATAATAATACAATAATAATTAATGAACAATATATATATATATATATATATATATATATATATATATATATATCCACTATATTTATTGTATTTTATAGTAAGTTTTTTTTAGTAATTAAAAAAAATTAAAATCATCAAAATAACTTTTTCCTTTTCGTGTCAAAACAGGTTACCCGCGTGTCACTCTCGTGTAAACCTGTTAAGGACCCGTTATTAACGGGTTCTTAACGGGTTACCCGATAATGACCCGATTAGTTATCGTGTCGACCCGAAACCCGTTATTTTCGTGTCGTTTTCGTGTCGTGTCATCGTGTCGTGTCAGAAACTGCCAGGTCTACCGTCGGGGCTTGATCTTGGATGAAGAATCGGCACGTGACCAAAGTGCTTATTGATTCTTCAAAGGTTTTGGAGAAGTTTCTTCAAGGGCCGTTAATGCTTGATCTCGAAGGTGGATGAGCGTTTCTTCAAGGGGCCGTTGGGGTTTGATCTCGAAGAACGATGAACGAAGAACGAAGAACGAACTTCAAGAAAATTCTCTTCCAATTTGAGAGTAGAGAAATGTGTTGGTGAATTGGTGAAATGAAATGAATGGAATGGCTTCCTATTTATAGAATTCCAAAACTTGATTTTTGAATTTAAATAATCAGATGAAATAAATCATTTCTGCCAGGTGTTGACACTGTCATATTTGACGGCTTTTCTGACTCATTTCAATTTCCGTCGAATCACACGCTACGTGTAAAATTTATGTAATACATGAGCGTTGAAACTTTGACCATCGGTCAACATTTTATTTACAGAAATTTCGATGTCTACAAATGCCCCCACTTCAAGGCGCACCGCATACATGTGTTTGTCACGTGTAGAATGTGCGTTTTGAAGTTTCCTCAATGTAGACGTCGATCCAAGGGCCGTTGAGGCTTGATCTTGGATTGGGCTGGGATCTATTCAACTTTGCTCGGACGAATCAGCATGTGCATTTGGTGTGCTTGTTGACTTTCCACAGGCTTCATCTCGAACTGGTTTTGATTCAAGGGTGATGGACACTTGATCTTGAATCAGGATTGCAATTTCTCCAAAGGCCGTTGAGGCTTGATCTTTGAAGGTTAATTCAGGGGTGTTGGACACTTGATCTTGAATCGGGTCTTGATTTCTCCAAAGGCCGTTGAGGCTTGATCTTGAAGGTTGATTCAAGGGTGTTGGACACTTGATCTTGAATTGGATTTGTGATTTCTCCAATGGCCGTTGCGGCTTGATCTTGAAGGTTGATTCAAGGGTGATGGACACTTGATCGAGATTTTGATTTCTGCAAGGGCCGTTGCGGCTTGATCTTGGAGGTTGTTTCAAGGGTGGTGGACACTTGATCTTGAATCGGGCTTGTGATTTCTCCAAGAGCCGTTGCGGCTTGATCTTGAAGGTTGATTCAAGGGTGGTGGACACTTGATCTTGAATCGGGCTTGTGATTTCTCCAAGGGCATTTGAAGGCTTGATCTTGAAGGTTGATTCAAGGGTGTTGGGCACTTGATCTTGAATCGGGTCTTGATTTCTCCAAGGGCCGTTGAGGCTTGATCTTGAAGGTTGATTCAAGGTTGATGGACACTTGATCTTGAATAGGATCTTGATTTCTCTAAGGGCCGTTGCGGCTTGATCTTGAAGGTTATCGGACCACGAGCGGTTTCATATGGCAAGCGATCTTCGGTTTAGTTGAGGATGAATCAGCACGTGCAGTTGTACGGCCCATGCTGCATTATTCTCTGCTTTGTTTCTTTTGCATGGCAGGCAGGCACGAGGTAGAGGTGGTCTGTTTCTCTGTTCAACCTTTCCAAGTGCCGACCAATCGCTCTATTTCTCCTTGTCCCGTAGGCAAGAGCAAGGGTAAAGGAAAAGCATGCTATGAGATATCTTTGCCTTCGACTTTGCTGATATGAGATACTTTTGCTTTTGAAGAAGTATCTTTCCATAGGTTTATTCTTGAACTGGGCTGGAGGGTTTTCTTCTGCTAGACTTGCCAAAAGTCTGAGCTTACCCATTTATCTGGAGTTAAAGTTGATTCAAGGGTGGTGAACACTTGATATTGAATCGGACTTGTGATTCCTTCAAGGGCTGTTGGTGGCTTGATCTTGAAGAAAATGGGACCATAAGCTGCTCTATGTGACAAATGATCTTCACGAGCTGACTCAAGAATTTGATGGTCAAAACAAGTCCATCAAATCCAGAGTACGTTAGATCTTGATGATATGAAATACTTTTACTTTTTAAGAAGTAGCGGACAGTCTGGCACATGTTTCCTCGTGCTTATCTCTACATGCTTCAATGTATCATTTTCCTTTGCCTTATCTGTTTCCCTTGCAGAAGCGGCATCTTGTTTGGTTTTCTCCTATGCATGTGTGGCATCTTCTCTTGTAGTATTTGCTTTATTGATGCAGGAGTGGAATGCAAATGCTAGGTAAGCAATCAGGGAAGGGGTTCCAGGCAGTCGGTTCTGGATCAGAGAGTTGATTCCAAATGCCGGCTGATTGCTCTCTTTTTTCTTGCCTTGCAGGTGAGAACAAGGACAAAGAAAAAGAAGGGAGAAAGCGTGATATGAGATACTCTTGCTTTTGAAGAAGTGGTGACGATTTGCCAGCATTGCACATCGAAGCTTTGCTCTTCAGCGACGGTGCTAGCTCATCATTGATCCTTCTGCTTCAGTCTTTTTGCATAGCAGAAGTGGTGTATAACCTTTGCATTTGAATGGTGAGCCACCACCGTATCAACTGTGTTAAAGTATTTGACGAAGGAATTTGTGACCTTGACAACAGCTGAAGATGAGTGCTCGAGAGCAATGCAAAGGTTCTGGGCAATCAGTTCCAGATCGGAAGTTTGTTTTCAGGTTCCGACTGATTGCGTTCTTTCTCCTTGTCTTGCAGGTGAGAACAAAGACAAGGAAAAGGACAAGGAGAAAGCATGATATGAGATACTCTTGCTTTCAACCCTGATGATATGAGGTACTCTTGCTCTGGTGTGATTTATTCGCAGAGGTATTCCAGGGGATGAGGAATACTGAGTATTTCGAGAGGTTTTGTTGGAAATGCATCTTGGAAGAGCTTTGGCATTTTTGCAAGTCTGCCTTACCGTAAATGATGAAGGTTAGCCAATATAGGGATTTCTGAGTAGCCGGTAGTGATACTGTTTGTTTACTCTTGTCAGCGACAGTGGGTAACTAGAACAGTAAGATTCATGCGTTTTTAGACTCGTCCGTGACTTCTGCAAAGCTGAGACAGCACGTGAATGGTGGCGACAAGCTTTTGAAGAGGTGACGCTTCTTCGATTTCAGGGTAAGCAACTCTTCGATTTTTGAACAAGCGGCAGAGCTTTTGAGGTTTGGAGGATAGTGTTGAGCTTTCTTGATTTTTGGCCCGTGACTTTCTCGAAGTTGAGATTGCATGTGAGGGTGCTGACAGATTGATCCAGAAAATTTGGCTTTTGAAAAAATGGTGCCTCTTCGATTTCTGAACGAGCGGCTCTTCGATTTTTGGACAACGCCTCTTCGATTTTGGAGCAAGTAGCTCTTTGATTTCTGAACAGGCGGCTTTTCAATTTCTGAGCGGGCAGCCTCGTTGCTTCTTCTTTTTATAGAGGCATCGATTGCTTCCCAAAGCACACTTGGGAATTGCTACTTGCAGAAGTTCCCCTCTTGTACCTTTGAGATCTTGATTTGTACGACCTCTTTTTTCTTCAAAACCTTCGGAAAATGTCTTGCCCATCTGACTGTCGTCTTAACTTGAATGTCGGGGAAGAGGCTGTGATGTCTTCTTCGGACAACGTATGGCACCCATCCTTTTTATCCCCGAACGGTCGTCTTATGATTGGGGATTCGGTGATGAAGAATGATATAATAGCCACGGTGGTGGCTAGAAATCTTCTCACCCCCAGAGACAACATGGTGCTTACCAAGCGGTCCGATGAGCTGGCTATCCAGGACTCCTTGGCCTTTATCGTCCAGTGTGCGGGCTCTGTGTCGAACATGGGCTAACGTCTTCTTGCTCATACTCGCCATGTTGAATCCTTGATGGCTGAGGTGGCGAGCCTTAAGCATGAGATCAGAGGGCTTAAGCATGAAAATCGGGAGTTGCACATGCTTGCCAATAGTTACTCGATGAGCATGAAGAAAAACCTTGACCAGTTGCAGGAATCCGATAGCCAGATTCAAAGTGATCATCAGATGTTTATGGCTTTATTCCAGAGGCATCTTTTGCCGTCGTCATCTGGGCATCGCCAAATATTGAGGCTCCGGATAATCAAACTCCAGTGCCTCGTCTTTCTGCAGCTCTGTCGAGTACTGAAGCTTCTCGTGACTGTCTTTGAAGAGTCCCTCTTGTAGATTTGATTTTGAATTTTTTTTTGACATGTATAATGTAAATTTATGTAAAATTTTAGAGAAATAAATAAAATGGACTTTATTTCACTAAATGTTTTTTTAATAATAATAATACATTTTGTAATACATACATACACACATATATATACATACACACTGCACCATCATTACCAAATTTTTTTCTTCTACTTTCAGTGCTGGATGCACCACTCACAATTTTTTTTTCTTTTGCTTGCTTTCTGCACATGGTGCCCATGCACTTCTATCATCTTTTGTCCATTTTTTTCACATGGTGCCAGCACCAAAACTCCATCATCTTTTTTTTTAATTATATTTTTTCTGTATAAATTTGGACGATGCGTAGAGGAATTTGCAGGAAGGACGAAGACGGAGCTTGAGGCAGAGCAGAACGTCGAGCTTCACGATCGGCTAGTCGTTTGACGACAGTCGTTGAAGTCCTTTGCTGCTACTTGCAGTTGCTGTGGAAGAAGATGAAGAACAGGAAAAACGGAGCATGGTTCGGGCAAGGATGAGGCAAGAGACGGAGGGCACAGTGGAGATGGTGGAGCCGAGGGAGGCCATGCGCAGAGCTGCTGCTGTGGTGGAGGAGGATAGCAGATATGGTGCGGGCCTCAGCGGCGGGGGAGAACTGGAGGATCGCGCCGCAAGACCAGAGATCCACCTCGGCACCGTCGTGCTCTTTTTCCCGATGACCTCTGGGTTTTTTGCTATCTACTTCTGCTGCACGGCCTAAACGATATCAAAGAGGTCAAAGCCTGCGTGTCTGGAAGCACCACCGAAAAACTTCGAGGTGGAGCGCAGAAATGGTGTCGCCACCGGTCGGGACTGCTAGAACAAGGGCTCCCTCTTGAAAAGCTTTGAGACTCAGACGTCATCGCCGGCGGGGAAGCGAGAGGAGGAAAGATGGGATGTGACCCACAAATTTGTCCAGTTTCGTCGTTCGAAGCTTCTTACTCGCAATTGCAGACTGCCCATGTGCCATTTATGGAAGAAAATGTGACGGCGGCTGATCGAGCTCTCGTCTCTCACCTTTAGAGGTTCTCGGAATTCAAGCAGTGGAGCAGAAGGTGCGGCGGACACGATTTTGTAGCCAGCCAGATCTAGGAGGGAGATCCAGAAATTGATCTGGAGATGACGACATAAGAGAAAGTGGAGACTGGAGAGTCATGGTTGGAACAGAGTTGTTGGCGCTGCTGGTGCAGATTAGAAACTAACACTGATGCTTATGTTCTGATTTAGCTCAAGATCTGCACCGAAAATGTAGAGAGAGAAATAAAGAGAATCCATGAAGAATTAAGGAGGTTGCTGGGCTCCTTGGTAAACCACGATCTCCCATATCAGTTGCTTTAGAACCAAAATCGCGGCATTCTCTTCGCTCTATTTTCCATCTCTAAGCACCTTAGTCTGAAGAGCAAGACCAGCCATAAAAGCAACGGCTGCATTTCCCGCATTATTTTCTTCAATAAAACTGATGGTAGAGTTGATGACTAGCAAAAAAGGTTGGAAGAGATGCAAGCATGTGGCCTTGGCGATGGCGTTGATTTGCTAGAAGGAGAGGACGCTGGATCTTCTAAGTTTTGAGGAATGAGTGGCGGTAGATAGCAGGTTGAGCTTGTTAGGGACCAACACAGATGTGTGAATGGAGTTTCTGTGACGGAGCTTCCCCGATGAGGGTAGTGTTGATGCTGGGTGTGGGCTTCTCTCTAGATAAGGCTTTGGTGGAGCAAGGGAGAATCGCTCCAAATCAGATAAGTTGGGCCTAATTTGGGCGCTGAGGGAGATGGGCCTAGACTTTGGTGTGCAGCAGTTGGGCTGCTCTCTTTTGCGGATCTCAACTTCTGTTCTTGAATTTTTTTTTCTTTTTTCATTTTTTTAAATCACAAAACATATGTATTTATCATCATTTTTTTAATAATGTTTGTAATAAAAATTGAGTTTCATCAGTCAAACATTTAATACAAATGTTAATTTTTTTTTTATTTTGATGTGACTGAACTTGAAAATTGAATGTTCAAGTTGCCTACGTACCCCCTTCCAAAGAAAGAGATCAAGTCAAAACGTAGTTCAAATACATGCATATTTTTTTTTGGTATTTTCTTTTGGTGCCGTTTGCAGTTTTAACTCATGCAGGTAAGGAGTGTTGATGTTGCCTTTTATGCTCGTGGAAGCCAGGAGCGTTGATGTTGCCTTTTATGCTCGTGCAGACCAAGAGCGTTGATGTTGCCTTTTATGCTCGTGCAAGCAAGGAGTGTTGTGCCATGCAGTTTGGGCTCGTGCCGGCGAGGAGCCTTCGTTCATGCAGTTTAGGCTCGTGCGAACAAGGAGCATCCGTTCATGCAGTTTAGGCTCGTGCGAACAAGGAGCATGGTGTCTTGCAGTTTCAGCTCATGCAGACAAGGAGCATCCGTTCATGCAGTTTAGGCTCGTGCGAACAAGGAGCATCCGTTCATGCAGTTTAGGCTCGTGCGAACAAGGAGCATGGTGTCTTGCAGTTTCAGCTCATACAGACAAGGAGCATCCATTCATGTAGTTTAGGTTCGTGCGAACAAGGACCAGTTTTGCCCCCTTTCTGGTTGGCGAACTTGTGGATGCAACGTAGGTCTCATGTGCAATTTCTTCAGAGCAATATGAGCCCATCCTTTAACTTTGCTTGACTTAGAGCATGCCCCCAGCGGTTGACGTGAAGACTGTGAATCCAAAGAGCCAGAAGTGTGCTTTGATTTCTCTTGAACGGAGAAAGAGATGAGAGGTAGAGATTGTCCCACTGGGCGTGCCAAATTTGTGAACACGGAAAATTCCCAAAGGAGAGACAACGGGGACAAAACGCGTCTACAAAATAATATTTGTATTTGATGATTTTGGATTACAATCTCTATTTGTTCCTCTGATTCGATCTCCGTAAGACTTTGATTTGTGGACTTGATCCAAGGGCCGTCGAGGCTTTGATTTTGGATGAACAGGGGGAAGTTTCTTCAAGGGCCGTTGGGCTTGATCTTGAAGTTTGGCGGATGAACGTTTCTTTAGGGGCCTTTTGGGCTTGATCTTGAAGTTGGGTGAGGTTTCTTCAAGGGCCGTTGGTGGCTTGATCTTGAAGTTAGATGAACGTTGAATGACGAACGGTGAACGATGAACGATAGATGAACTTCAATGGGCTTTTAGGCTTGATTATTGAAGAATGGATGTGTGGATCCAAGGGCCGTCGGGGCTTGATCTTGAAGAACGGATGAACGGATCTTCAAAGGCCTTTGGGGCTTGATCTTGAAGGTGGATGAACAGATGAACGATGAATGGATCTTCAAGGGCTTTTGGGCTTGATCTTGAAGAACAGTTGTGTTGATTCAAGGGCCGTCGGGGCTTGATCTTGGATGAAGAATCGGCACGTGACCAAAGTGCTTGTTGATTATTCAAAGGTTTTGGCGAAGTTTCTTCAAGGGCCATTGAGGCTTGATCTCAAAGGTGGATGAGCGTTTCTTCAAGGGGCCGTTGGAGCTTGATCTCGAAGAACGATGAACGAAGAACGAAGAACGAAGAACGAACTTCAAGAGAATTCTCTTCCAATTTGGGAGTAGAGAAGTGTGTTGGTGAATTGGTGAAATGAAATGAATGGAATGGCTTCCTACTTATAGAATTCCAAAACTTGATTTTTGAATTTAAATAATCAGATGAAATAAATCATTTCTACCAGGTGTTGACACGTGTCATATTTGACGGCTTTTCTGACTCATTTCAATTTCCATCGAATCACAAGCTACATGTAAAATTTATGTGATACATGAGCATTGAAACTTTGACCATCGGTCAACATTTTATTTACTGAAATTTCGATGTCTACATGATGATCTTCAATTCTCCAATAAGTACTTATATTACATCGTAAACCCTAATTAAACCGTCGCCAACTTTAGTAGCTAGTTCTACAATTTCTTGCAAGTGGTGCTGTGGAGAATTAATCATCAGAAATGCCACCTGCTTCTTACATAATTTGTTCCAAACTATTCCAAGCATCCTCGAATTCAGACCCGATATTGTGGTGGAGTGCCGGCAATGATTCACTGCATTCATTGCCCCAGTATTGACCGAAAAGTTCATAAATATCCATCGATCCAGTGGGTACTGATGACATGGGCGTTGCATCATCATATTCCATCAAGCTTGATATTTGTTGGTCAGATGTTGGAATATATGTTGGAGCCTCAAAATTAGGACCATAATCTTGGCCGCCCATATTAGCACCATGATCATGAACATGATGATGATCACCGAATGAAACATTACCCTGGCCGTATGTATCGTCGATTAGGGCAGCCGATCTTGACGATGACTTTGTCATGGATATTAGGCTTTCCCATGCGGATGCTCGTAGAATGTCCAGGCACTGTGGAACTCGTGGTGGAGCAAACTGATGGTGCTCATCGGAAAGCAACGCCTCTGGCGCAGATGCATGCATACGTGGTTTGGATTCTTTGACAAATCTTGCTTCCGCTTGAATCCTGGCACTTTCCCACTGAGCAATGTGGCTGAGATTTGACAAGTTTTTGGGGTCGCCATTTGCAGAGCCAAGAATGGCAGCCTTGGGCTTATGGGTTGCAGGGTCCAACCCTATCTTTGCCAACCTTTTCTTCAGATGTATGTTCCAGTAATTCTTGATCTCGTTGTCTGTTCTCTTTGGTAAGTGTGTAGCTATGGCCGACCACCTACAGATCATACATGGATATTTATACATCCACCATTAGCTCGCATGGAAGTACGATATATAGTATAAGAGTGAAGGAAAACTAAAGCATAAGCATTTTCACTATCATTTTAATTTTTCGAAGATAACTATTTCAAGAATGTGTCTGTTTTGTGTGTTTTATTGATATCACAAAAGAAAAATGAACCCAAAAAAAAAAAAAAACCAAAAAATTAAGTTCTACGATAATATGCATGCATGCCCAAATATTTAATATAAAAGGGCTCTCTTGAATCAAAGTTATTGTATATAAATGTTTAAGAATAATATTAACGTTAATAATATATTTTACTGAAAATATGACTTTAGCTCTTCAAATTCAATTTTCTTCATATAAAACCTTACATAACATTTTTACTCAAAGAAAACCCAGTATCTAGGATCCATATAAGCGAATTCATTAATTTCATATTACTTCACACATTTTACAATTTTCACGTGCCTAAAATACCCCTATTCCATATTTCATGTAGACAATTAATTGTAAGGAGAGAGTAAATGATTTTGCAACAAGAAAAAAGAGACATTAATGTTAAAAATTTATTGCATATTAATTTTTTAGAAAGGTTTTGAATTTTCATAAAACTATTTGGTTCAGTTTTTTCATCCTACTTTTGAATACTTTTGAATTTATCCTTTTTTATTAATATATTAGAACACTGTATTTCATTATTTACATGCACATTAATTTACCTACAACAATTATACCATGGGTGTAATATAATATCTCTTTTTTACAATGATGCAAAATAATGTTTATACCAACAACAAAACATGCCTAACCATGGACGGAGCCAATGAAGGCTCACTGTGGGCATATGCCCCCACTCAAGTAATTCGTTTGTTAAGTTGCTAACTATAATTATATAATACATACGAGTTATCTTTTAAAAAAAAATATAGGTATCTAATGTCCAACATACAATCATACTGCATATACTTCATATCAATTATTATATAAGCAAAAGTGCTCTTGTTCTGTCATTTAAACTAAAAAATCTCTCCTGCGTAATCATGTATTAGTACTTTTCTTATCACTCTGTCATTTTTCACTACTATACTGAAATTTTTGTAACATTAGAATTGTGATACATCATCATTTGAAATCATCTCTATTATCATATTGGGTATAAGCTATACTGTAATAATGTTTTTTTAGTTGATTTTCAGGTTTCCCCCACTAGAAGACATTTCTAGTTCCGTATGTACTAATACATGTAAAATAATTTACCTATATTAAGAAGAAATGTAGTGCGATGCATATAGTATTAAAAATACTATGTTACACCCATGTTTATACAACAATAAAACATGCCTAACATATCTAACAATACATGGAAAATAATTTACCTACAAGTTCGAGTAATGTTATTTGGTTGGGTGTAGTATAAATTTTTTTAATAATTGGAAAAATTAAATATAACTAGGTGTAGTGTAATTTTTTATATAATTAGAACAAATTAATTTACCTACCTAATATTTGAAATGTTCATTTCCAATGATGCAAAATGTTCATTACCTAACTACAAATGAATTTCCAATAATTTACCTACAACAATTATACCATGGGTGTAATGTAATATCTTTCTCTACAATGATACAAAATATTGTATTTACCAACAACAAAATGTGCCTAACATAAGTACTTGTACATGGAAAATAATTTACCTATAACAAAAGAAATGCAGTTTGATGCATAAAATAAACAATATTATGTTCCACTCATGTTTATACAACAAAACGTGTTTAACATATATTACAATGCATAGAAAATAATTTACCTACAAGTTAGAGGAATGTTAATTTGATTCAAAATATATAATGTAGGTGTAGTATTTTTTTTCAAATAATTGGAACAAACTAATTTACCTACCAATTAATATGGATAAAATTGCTACAAAATATATGACAAAAAAAAAACTACTATTCTAGTTTGACATGGATACAATTAACGCAAACAGTTTGTACATTTTATTTCATTTTTTCTACTATTTTTAATTTGGCATAAATTTAGGAATTTGAAAAAGAGACAATAAAGTATGAGTGGCATGGGTATAAATAAATTGTATTAATTGGTCAATAGTGTTCCCATATGTTTGCAAATTTTAAATTTGAGCTTAAACTGAATCTTTAAAGATAGATGAGTTTTTATCTAGAAATAATGAGTTGTAAGGGCTAAAATCTAAAGCACCCTATATTTTACCTGTTGCCAAGAAGTGCATGGAGTTGAATGATGGTTTGGTCTTCGTGCAAACTGAAATTTCCCCTCTTAATATCAGGTCTGAGGTAGTTTCTCCACCTTAGCCTACAGCTCTTTCCGCATCTTTTTAGACCTGTATGGATATAAACAGAAGACCAAGTTAATTAAGGCTAGAATCAGCAAATTAACTACATGCAAGATGAGGAAGATACTTAGGTTCTTTTAACGAAACAACATTCAGATGTTAGATAACGGTACATCAAAACCGTCTACAGGCCGTATAACTCGCAATAACCACAACCGTAAACTCATCCCATAAGTACATACCAGCTTTCTGGGACAAGGAACGCCAGCTTCCATGGCCGTGTAGTTGAATGTAAGCTGAAAGCTTTCTGTCCTCTTCAGGAGTCCATGTACCTCTCTTTACCCCTGACGCCGCATAGGAACTAGACTTTCTCATCTGTCTAGCCTGACGGATTTAGTATATATCTTGGTGGAAATGGTGATGTTAAGATTAGAGAGGTAGCTAGTTAGCCAGCAATAACTAGAATTTCCTGTTCTGAAACATTGCGTTACTATTGTGTTGGGACCTAGAACGGCAACATTGCGTTACTATTTATATCGGGAACAAATGGAATTTTTTTTTTTAACACCAATGTGGAATTTATGATCTATTTGTCCAACTACCCTTTATTTCTCTAAGAACTAATATTTGGATTGCTATATTTACTAGGTCAGGGTTAGAGCCATTGTGATTTTTTTTTTTAACAAACGATATTATCTACACTAAAGAAGAAAGAAGTGAACTTAACCTCACAATAAACTACCAATAATATAGTTTAAATTCGCTGTCGCCATTATTGATGAGTATTATATACATGCAGTTCAAAAAGTAAAGATTTGTGTCCCACGTACGTCTAGTTGAAAACATCATATCAGACAGCAGCTAACGCTATAAAGTTTCTTTTCCCATAATTAATTTATGGGTAATTTACACTTTATTATTCTTAAGTTTATCAAAATTCTCACTTTACTGTACTTATTTTTTGTTGATTTACATTCATATTTAAAGTACGTGTTTCTTCCAAAATCACATTTTCATTAGTCTGTCGAATAAATTCTCTATTAAATGATGGTGTGACATGCCATTAGACACCAACAATTTTAAAAAATAAAAGAAATAATAAATCGAAGAAGTCAATAAATAAACTCAATTAGTTACTTACCAAAAATATTTAGAAACCCTGCAAAATTGGAAAACAATTTAAAAGTCTGCCTCGCACATCTGCTCTCAGAACTCATGCGTCCACCGAGTCAAAGTCGATTCTAGACCGGCTACGACAAGTAATTGTATCAATTCGTACCAAGACTCGGCTACATAATGTTGAAGTCAAACGACTACACGAACATGTTCGACGCAAAGATAGACACAAGTGGGACGAGTACCCACCGGGATCAGGGTAAGGGGGTTGCTTTGGTGTAGAATTTGTTGGAACTCCTCTTGTTCCACATCGGACAGATGGAAGAAGGAAGAGCAGTTTATATAAAATTAATTACCACACTTTAACTAATACTGAGGTCTTTTGTGATAAAAACCCCACACTTGAGAATTGTGCAGGCGGTTAAGTGGGAACAATATCGGTGTTGTTGGAGTGGGCCCTTGACCCGTTGACCTGAAATTTTTTACAGAATTGGAGTGGGTCGGGTTGGTATGACCGTATGGGGTGGGGGAGAGTCCGGTGGCGGTGGGAATGTTGTGTAGGAGGTTGCACGAGTTAGGATGGGATAATGGGAGTGGCATAGAATTTTTTTTTTATTTTTGTATTTTAATTTTAAAAAAAATCCAATATTTATGATTCTTTTAAGTAATAAAAAAGAATTTATGAGTTTTGGAAAATTTTAAGCTTTTTGGTGGGTCAAAGACCTGTCACGTTATTGTTTAACGGATAACTTAACAAAAAGACCAAGAGAAGTATGATTTTGACAAGAAATTGTAACTTTAAATATAAAAATGAGACGAAAAAGTAAGTGTAGTAAAAAATGAATTTTGATAAATTTGAGGATAGTAAAGTAAAAATTCCCTTTAATTTATCTCCGGATCTCTTCCTCGAAATTCACCTAATCACCAATCCGGGCCCTTGAAATTTGATCAATCGGCTAAAGTTATTGTAACTTTAAAAGGGGCTCCCTGTTTTTAGCCATTGGATCAAATTTCAAGGGTCTAGATAGGGTGATTGGGTAGATTTGGTGGAAGGGATCCGGGAGGATCCCTTTCCTGTTGGTTGATTGTATAAAAAATTAATTCGATAGTAAATGGATTCATATGCAATTATGCGCATTTTCTGTTTAAGATCGATGGTTTTAGAATAAGAATAGTTGGTCACTTTCGCGTTAAGTAAATGTTTTCAGGGACCATTAATACAATTAACCTAAATTTTTTTGTCCAAGAGCCTTTTGATAATCAAACTAATAACTATTTCAGCTTTGTTTTTAACATTTTTCTTAAAAAAATGAAAACTATTCACGCCAAATTTTGATAACTTATATAGTAATTTTTAGATTTTTATTTTTTTGTTTTCATTTTTTTCTAACTAAAAGCAATCACTAAACAAAAACTGATAACTAATTAACTCGATGGCCACCATGCATGATAGAGTTTTATGTCCCAAAAATGAATTAAAAAGCTAGCCAGCGTATTTAAGAAGAGAAGTTTGTCAACATGCATGCATATTGCATTGTGAACTATAACTTCTCTGTATCAAACTTGGCCAAGTTTGCAAGTTTTTCCATGCATCATCTTAACGTACAATAGTATTGTTACGACTCAACTCCAAGTCTGATCAAACGTTCGTGCTGTAGTTTGCCACAATAATTTCCACTTTGATTTGATGGTTGAGGGACTAGTATAATAGTGTAACAGTGGCAAAAGTGCAACTACAATCTGTAACCTTGATGATGAATTCCTGATCCACCTTGGGTGATAACTCATAACAGAGAGTTATGGTACCTGTGTGATTTTTCCCATACTCCCAAGTTCTAGCTACCCCATTATTACCATTATTAGTCACGTACATTATGTAAAGATGTGAAGGTAACATAGTCTTATATTGGTAAAATGAGAAACCTTGCAAGGGATTATAAGAGGTTGGGTATTCCTCATATTGCCAATTGGTTTTATAGAACCTCAACTTTCTTCATAGTATCAGAGCAAATTGACTCATGTGTGAAGCCCAACGGCCACACATGCTCCACGTACATCACCCAATTCGTTTTGTCCATGTCTTTGGCTTGAAAATTTGTCACACATGACGAAGCGTGTGAGAATGTGAAGGTAAAAGAATCTTACATCAGTTAAAAAAAGAAATTTTTTAAAAGCTTACAAGAGCTTGTGCTACTCTCCATATTGAAACCTCAATTTTCTTCGCACTAGCTAAGCTAGCACACTGACACAACACCATATATATCATGATTATGAGAGTACTCAAATCTCCAGGTTTCAGTGCCAAAGAAACTCTTCTTAATCAACAGTGAAGTAGGAGGAAGATCAGAGCAGACTATCACAATAGCTGCTGTGCAATAAGAAGTTTTTTAACAGGCCTGAAGCATATTCAAGTACCAGTCCTGAATAATCCTGACCAGATATCAAATAATATTATTACTGTGCTAGGGCATCTTGCATGCATTGCAGAGTCTCTCGATCTTATGGTAAATGCAATCCCTTTTCATATACTGTAATTCAAAACACCTTTCATTCCGTACCATGAATGCGTCTAAGCTTTCCATGTCACCGAGGTAAACACCCATGTTTCTGCATCTCATAATTATATGACTTAATGTGAAGAGATTTACAAAGAGAAGAACTTATTACCTCCATTGAAAAGAAGTTTTTTCTTCATGAAGGCAGTAGCATGGTAACATGTTCTCTAATCCCACAACTTTAGGAGTATGTGCCCGATATGACAGTATCACTCAAGACTTTTTCCTGAGGATGACAATTCTAATTAGGGAAATTTTATTTGAACCTATATAACCTCTCTCTACACCCAACTTAAATTTCAAATGTGAATTTTTTTTTACCTTATTATATAATTACCATCAAGTACAAGATAAAAATAGCAATAAATTTAAAATTTATTAATAAACCCACTAATAATATTGTGGCTCTTGAAAATGATTAAAAATTGTTTGATAGATATGTTATATTTTAGATTTTAAAAAAAAACAACACAACTATTTTGCACTTGCATAAATAGACTTAATGCACCGCACATTCATTAGAGAGAGCCAAGAACTTGCAAGCTGCAATAATGAATTAATCAAGATTGAACACAATATATGGGTAGAATAGAAACAGAAAGTAGTTTGATTAGTGATCAGGCATGCCTTACAACAGAAAAACAATAAAACAAAGACTCCTAATTTGCAAAGATCAATCCCAGCTTTCTTCGCAACAACATCGATTGGACAGCAGGGAGAGGTTGAGAATAGATTGGACAACAGGGAATGGTTGCCCAATCAATCATTGATAGGAAAATTTAGTTTTGAGTTACACAAACCTACTTTGTTTTAAGATCGAATGAGTTGCAGAACATTCATGGATGAAATGTCAATGGAGAGAGAGACTACAATACGTGGGTGATGAATTTGTCAAATAAGCCCATGAGCCAGTTACCCCTATTGAATGATCACTCACATATTGTTGTAAACCTCATTGATTTGATTGCTAAGCCTTGAATGAATTGCAAGACATGATCGTAGGTTTTTATTTTCTAAATGGGTGTAAAGATAAATTTACATATTGAATTGGATTTGTGAGGGTAGTTTAGGTAATAAATTTGGGTTTAAAGAGATATTTATAGTTTAATTAAAAACAATATGGGTATAGAAAGTAAATTGGGTGTAGAGAGAGGTTATATGGGTTCAAATAAAATTTCTCTTCTAATTAACCGTTAAAACCGATAATCGTGGATAACCATCCGAATGAATTGGATTTGGTAATGAATATTTAGGTATATTTTGAATATGGGGAAAAATAGTGAATAATATTTGGTTTATGGTTTTGGATATGGTTATAGGGGTCTACAATCCAAATCCATCCCTGAATCCGAATCAAATTATATATAATATAATAATATTTATATATAATTATATATATTATAATTGTATTATAATATATATATTTATATTTATTATTCACTGAATCCATTACCTTAAGAATACAAAAGTTGCACCGTGTGAGTTGCATTGTGGGCAAGTTAAAAAGTTTTGATATGAATCAAAATCTATGAGAATCCAGACCAATAGTACTTATGGGAGATATCAAAGATCAGTCAACATTATCAACGTTTAGCTTTAATTTTTATGCTCCACAAGATCCATTCATTAAATCATTTTATACATCAAATATTTAATAATGAAATTAATATTTACTAAATTATTATGCATCAATTGAACAAATATATTTTTTTGTATTGACGAAGATGGGTATAACTGTTAACAGATGAGGAATCCGTTACCCGATGGGTATGGTTATGGATAATGCCCAATAGTTAATTGACGATTATGAATATAGTTAATTTTCATGATTATTGAGATGAATATATCATTTCCTTCCTCAAACCGAACCGTTGCCATCCCTACTTTCTCCTAATTGGGTGCACAAACTTGATAAGAACAGGCTGAATAGTTTTTATATTTATATTCATTTATTGACCTAGTGTTGATTATGAGACTTAAAAAATGATAAGACCAATTTCAAATGATTTTGCCAAAATAGAGTTAATTTCTTATCTATTCATCTCCCAGTCGGAGGATTTATATAGAAATACAAGCAATGAAAAACAGGTGTGAAACCAGTACAAGAAGTCATAAAAATACTGCTATGAATCTGCTGTCTATGCCTAACTTTTACTGCTTTACAACTAATGGCTGATTACCTAATTCTAGTCAACAGTGGCTGCTTCAACAATGGCTGCTTCAGTTAACACTCCCCCTCAAGTTGGTGCATAAATATCTCGAATGCCCAACTTGCTAAGTGAAAGATGGAAATTCCTACTTGACACTGCCTTGGTTAAGATATCTGCTAGCTGGTCATCACTCTTCACATAAGGCAAGTTAATGGTACCGTCAACCAACCTTTCCTTAATAAAGTGCCTATCCACTTCAACATGTTTGGTACGGTCATGTTGGACTGGATTATGCGCAATGCTAATGGCAGCTTTGTTATCACAATAAAGATTTGATGGTTTTATAGAATTGAAACCCAATTCTCTTAACAAAATCTTTAGCCATAACACTTCTTGCACGCCGTGTGCCACACCTCTGAATTCAGCTTCAGCACTGGATCTAGCTACCACATGTTGCTTCTTACTGCGCCAAGTAACTAGGTTTCCTCCAACAAATGTAAAGTATCCAGAAGTTGATCTTCGATCAGTTACTGACCCAGCCCAATCTGCATCAGTGTATCCCTCAACTTCTTGATGTCCATGATTGGAAAACATCAAGCCTTTTCCAGGAGCAGATTTCAAATATCTGAGAATCCGTTGTACAGCATCCATGTGGGCTTCACTTGGCCTATGCATAAATTGACTCACCACACTTACAGCATAAGCTATGTCAGGTCGTGTATGAGACAGATAAATCAACCTCCCAACTAACCTTTGGTATCTCTCCTTGTTAGCCGGAACTTGATCAGGATAGTCTCCCAACCTATGGTTTTGCTCAATTGGTGTGTCTGCAGGTTTACAAGCTAGCATCCCAGTCTCAGTTAATAAGTCTACAACATATTTCTTTTGAGAAAGAAATATTCCATGCTTTGATCTTGCAACTTCAATACCCAAGAAGTATTTCAAAATCCCCAAGTCCTTCATTTCAAATTCCTTGGCTAGATAATTTTGTAGTCTTTGAATTTCCTCGACATCATTACCTGTAACCACCATATCATCCACATAAACAATTAAGGCTGTCAGTTTACCTCTATCATGCTTGAGAAATAAGGTATGGTCAGCCTGAGTTTGCTTGAACCCATAATTTCTCATCGATTGAGTGAACCTGCCAAACCATGCCCTTGGTGATTGCTTTAATCCATACAAGGACTTTCTCAACCTACATACTTTGCCAATATCGCAAGTGGTAGTGAATCCCGGAGGAAGATCCATGTACACTTCTTCATCCAAGTCTCCATGTAAAAATGCATTCTTCACATCAAACTGTCGTAGGGGCCATCCCAGATTTGCTGCCAATGACATAAGAACCCTGATAGTGTTGATCTTCGCTACCGGAGCAAATGTTTCCTGATAATCAATGCCATAGGTTTGTGTATAACCTTTGGCTACCAATCTAGCCTTGTACCTCTCCACTGAACCATCAGCTTTATGCTTTACTGTGAACACCCATCTGCACCCAACAGGTTTCTTGCCTTCAGGAAGGTTGATCAGTTCCCAAGTAGAGTTTTTTCGAAGAGCTTCCATCTCTTCAACCATAGCCTTTTTCCATTTTGGATTTTCAAGGGCATCTTGTAACTTATTAGGAATTGAGACTGATGACAATTGGTTTGCAAAGGCTATATAAGAGTTTGACAAGCGGTGAGAGGATACAAAATTAGATATAGGATATTGAATACCCTTAGTAGAAGAATAACCATAACGAACAGGGGGTATCCCTCGATTTCCTCGAATAGGATAACGAGAACCTTCAGACTCATGATGTGATTCATTTGAATTATTTGGATCATCACTTAATGAAATATCATGATTGGACTCATAAAAAACAGTAGGCTGAAGAGAGGGAGAATGAGTGGTTACCTCAGGATGATTCGCACGAGTAGCAGCCAATTGGTCAGAGAGTTGGTCATTGAGGGGATCTTTCTGTGGGTGGTCTATCACATCATCGACTTTTTCTTTTTCTCTACCTTTATCTCCTTTTTTTCTTATCCTCTCATACACCTTCAAAATTTTGTCACTCTTTGCCTCATCATTAGGCAAATTGGCACCATTACCAGCATCAGGCAAGTGTTCATCCGAAAAATGCATACCACCAATGTCCAGTGGCAACTCCTCTTCCTCCCTATTCCCCATCTCCCCCTGAAGAGGAGTGGCTGAATCTCCCTCTGAAAAATAAGCCTCTTGTTCTCGAAAGGTAACATCCATAGAGACAAAAAATTTCCTATTGGGAGGATAGTAACAGCGATACCCTTTCTGAGTAGCAGAATAGCCAATAAACATACACTTAATGGCTCTAGGGTCCAATTTATCACGATTTAGAGGGTGGACGTGCACATAGCATACACAACCAAACACTTTGGGAGGAATATGGAGGAGGGAAGGAAGAGAATGATATTGGGAAAGAGTCTGGATAGGTGTTTGGAACTGGAGAACTTGTGAGGGCATGCGGTTAATGAGGAACACAGCTGTGTGAATGGCATCACCCCAAAAACGTTTGGGAACATGCATAGCAGAACATAAAGACCGAGCCACATCTAAGAGGTGACGATTTTTACGTTCTGCTATACCGTTCTGTTGAGGAGTATATGGGCAAGATGTTTGATGAATAATACCTTGTTGTTGAAAAAAGGTTCCAAGTCCATAATTCAAATACTCTTTCCCATTGTCAGATCGAACAACCCGAATTTTAGCATTAAATTGGGTTTGAATCATTTGATGAAAGATGGGAAAAATAGACATAACTTCACTCTTGTTTTTGAGTAAGTAAACCCAAGAAACTCGAGTGCAGTCATCAATGAAAGAGACAAAGTATTTAGCACCAGTATAAGTAGGAATATGAAATGGTCCCCATACATCGGAGTGAATGAGAGAGAAAGGAACATCATTTTTATTGGAACTTAAAGGAAATGAGACACGATGATTTTTGGAAAATATGCAAGTTTCACACTGGAAATCAGAAACCTTGACTTTAGAAAACAAAGAAGGGAAAAGATATTGTAGGTACTGAAAGGATGGATGTCCCAATCTCTTGTGCCATAACCAAATTTTTTCAAAAGCTTCAGATCGATTAGTCTCCACTTGACAGTTGTAACTTGTCTTCTCGGAATCTGGTGGCAAGTCCAAGTAGTATAGACCCCCCCTCTCTCTACCATGACCAATCAATGCTTTCGTTTGAATATCCTGAAACCAACAACGAGTAGGAGAAAAAATGGCAAGACAATTTAGTTGATTTGTTAGTTTACCTATGGAAAGTAAATTGTGGGAAAGATGAGGAACATGTAAAACAGATGAGAGAGATAGAGATGGTGTTAATGAGATGGACCCTGCTCCAAGTACTGGAGTGGAAATACCGTTAGCAACTTTAACGGTATTTAAAGGTGGAGTAGTGTGAGAAACAAACCATGTAGAATTATTGGTCATGTGGTCAGAAGCCCCTGAATCGATGATCCAAGGTTTATTGGGAGGAACAATTGTAGTGTTCAAGGCAAAACCAAAGTTACCTGCATTGACTAAGGAAGTAGAAGCAGTAGTAGGAGAAACTGAGTGAGCAGATTGATCTACTCGAGGTATGGAAGGCGTTGGTGTCAGGTGTGCTTGTGATCCACCAATGCCTTTCTTTTGATTTTCCTTCTTTTGAACCCACCAATCAGGATATCCATGCAGCTTGAAACAAGTGTCTCTAGTATGCTTATCCTTGTCACAATAAGTACACTTCCTTGTATCAATAGTTTTTTATCCACCCAATCGAAAATTGGAGACTCCACGGGGAAATCGAGACGGAGCAGCTACCATGGCTGATCCTTCCACTTGTGGGCCAACCAACATAATGGTTTGCCTACTTGCTTCAGCATTCACAAGAGCATAAGCAGCACGAACAGAAGGCAGAGGGGTTTGAGTCAAAACTTGACTGCGAACATGATCTAAATGAGGATCAAGACCAGCCAAAAAATCATACAACCTTTCTTCCGAAATTTCTGTCTCTCGGGTAGCAACATCATCAGCGCATTTCAATTTTCCAGGACGCAAGAAATCAATTTCTTGCCATGTTTGCTGAAGTTTACCATAATATGCAGATAAAGGTTCTCCATTCTGGCGAGTCGCCAGTGCTTGACGGCGAAGTTCGTATAATTTTGATGCATCTTTTTCAATTGAGTAAGTTTGGGTAACAGCATCCCAAATATCTTTTGCAGTAGAGAGTCGGAGAAAAATGGCCCGCACATCTCTGGTCATGGAGTTGAGTAGCCAAGATTGAACCATGGCATTTTCTTCCTCCCATATAGCATACGATGCATCAGCTTCTGCTGGTGCCTTTTTTTTTCCACTGACATAAGACCATTTACCTCTGCCAGTGATGTAGATCCGGACACTTTGGGACCATGAGGAATAGTTGGACCCATCCAACTTGTCTGGGGTGATATGTAGAGATATATCACTTTGAGTAACAGTAGCTGAAACAGTGGTCTTGGAGTCAACCATTATTACTGCCTCAGAGGTTATGGGTAAACTTGTTGGGTGATTTCAACAGGTATGGCTTATGGGGTATTGGATAATATATATTTTTTTGTGTGGAAAGATTTCTGGGTGCAGAAGAGAGATTGCAAATGGGAAGAATATGGGAAAAGATGCAGCGGAATATGTATGGTTAACAAACTGGATATGGGTAATAATGTTGGCAGATATGGCCAACTGAAAAAGAGTAGGATTGGATCGGTATGAAAGTAGAAGGCCTGCAGAACAGCAGGTTTTACTGGGTAGATGGCAGTAGTGCCAGTAAGTGAATCAGAATAGAAACTCTTTTTTTTTTTATCAGAATGGCTCTGATACCATGCCAAAATAGAGTTAATTTCTTATCTATTCATCTCCCAGTCGGAGGATTTATATAGAAATACAAGCAATGAAAAACAGGTGTGAAACCAGTACAAGAAGTCATAAAAATACTGCTATGAATCTGCTGTCTATGCCTAACTTTTACTGCTTTACAACTAATGGCTGATTACCTTATTCTAGTCAACAGTGGCTGCTTCAACAATGGCTGCTTCAGTTAACAGATTTACATTATTTTCTTTCCGAGCATGAAAACATCTTGCAGAAACTCAACTATTGCATTCAATTTTCACAAACATGTTACACACGTTTTTAATGGTTTTGCAAAATTCTACGAAACTGGTACCAAACCTATTTTCGTTCAATTAAACGACGGGACATCTACATAAAAATAAATTAACTGGAGCGCAGAAAGTAAAGCACATTATTTAGCCAATTCCAACAAAAATTCAACCATAGTTGACCCTAAATATATTCATATTACGATTGTTGCTTGTTGCCTAAACCCTAAATATATATACACAAAACCATGCATGCGTGCATCCAATAGCGGAGCCAGGAATTATTTCATGGGTGGACTAAGCTAAAATTATTACTAAGAAATCAAATACTTAAAATTTTTTGTTACCTACATAAAGTTATATAATAATACACCTGAAACTTTCAAATTAGACAACATTAACACAATTTATGTGATAAATTATATTTCTACCGAATCTATTAGAAAAATATATTCAATTCAGAATTAAAATTTGAAGCTCGAATTCTTAAATTCAAAGAATAAACAAATAAACTCAACCAAGAATTAAGAATAAAGTAGTAAAAAACTTACTAATTGAGGAGAGAAATAAGTGGGACTTTCACATTTGGATACTGTCTGTGTGGACTGATTCGTAACTTTCTAAAAAAATGAGTTGTATTGTTCTAGCTGCACCTTAAAAAAAGTTAAAACCAAACTTGAAAACTAAGAATTCCTCTTAAAACGTGTAAGTACTTATTCTAATAAATAAAATAATAAAACCGAATAATTACTTCCTAGAAAACCTAAAACCCTAAGTTTGTGAATTGATAAAATAATAAAATATTAACCTATGACTACTCCCTAGGAAACCTAGGTCAGTTTGGATTCAAAATTGAATAAAATAATTATGTTAACAATATATTCTATTCTTTAACAGCCATGTATGTATAAAATTTGTAATTTAAAAATAATAAATTTTGATATTGGTTAAAGTAAACAATTTATTTAACATTTATTAACTCTTATTTTTCTAAAAGTAGTCTTAGTTCTCTAATTTTTTATTTACTGAATGGAATATAACAATTAAAATTAATAAAATAGCCCAAATAATTAATATTTTTAAGCTCAAATGACTCAAACTTTCCTTATGCTACAGCCCAGGACAGTCTTGTTAGTGGCTCTGCCAGTACGTGCATCACATCAAAACGCTTTCAGTTACGATCATAGATTTTCTTTACCATACACCATAAATTTCACTGGACTATCATTCATTTATTACTGTCATGATGGCCCTTAACTTATTTCGTATCATAATTGGAAATAGTTGGGGGCCATGGCGGTTGGCCAGAATATGAGATGTCTCTATACATGCTACTACCTGTAAATATTCTTCACGCAATGCTTCATCAATTTCTTAATGGGATGTGCTATCCACACACCCCTTTTTACTTCTTACACACCCCTATTACTTTTTGTCTGTTAGATCTTCTTCAATTCATCCGATCCGATGGTCGAAATCTAAAAAGGTGTGAGAGAAGTAAAAAGGAGTGTGAATATCACATCCCTTTTTTAATTAGTCTGAACTAATTACCAACAAGTTAAAGAAGTTGATTTTGTGTCATTATTTCCTCTCTTCAATGCATTTGTTAGCCTCAGAAACATTGCGGAGAGACAGATTAATTCTGGGGAATCGATCTATATTTAATACGAGCATAAGGTCGACTGAAAAGTATTGGTCATAGTATTAGTACTCTGCATCAGAGGAGGATGAAGGGGGAAATGCAGCTATCTACCTACACCTCCATCATCATTTTATGATATAATTTCATAGATATCGTAGTTACGTTCCAGTCAGAAAGTTATAAATGGTTAACCTACCATCAGTGCCCTTACGCTTTTTACATTATACCCAAAAAAATAAGAAAAGCTAATAAAAATAGTTTGAAATTTTTGAGTTTTAACGAAAATGACAAAATAAAAGGTAACGTGAATAGTATCATGATTGATTTTTTAGTGTAAAAATGTGGTTTTTCATTAAGGTGAACAGTACCGAGGGCTTTTCATTAAAATTCCCAAATAAGTGTGATACCAATAATTGGACTCATATAAAAATCACAGTCTTATAATGGGGTAGAAAATTTGCAAATAAGTGTGATACCAATATATTGGACTCATATAAAAATCACACTCTCATAATGGGGTAGAAAATTTGAGAGTGATACCAATATACTCACGAGTGCAATATATTAAATTCATAGGTGTGATACCAATATATTGAGCTCACATTAGTGTAGCAATAATGTTATAGTTATCAAACTCAGGTTGTCTATATATATAAGTATCACACTCACTCAAACTACTATGTGCTAAGGCTAAAAAATTTCACAGAAGGCCCAAGTGGATTAAAGGCCCATTGCTCTTTACGGTTGTACGGCCTCATGCTAATTCCAGTTATATCATAATTTATTTGAAAATTAGTAGTTAAGCAAAGTTTTACACACGTTTTAATTAATTATCATGTCACGCCAAACAAAGATATATATCACGCCATGCCGAGCACATTCATTTAAACCCGACACTTACCAAGCTCACATGACCCAAAACATGTGGTTTCGGGACTTGCTAGAGGGGTTGAGGTGTAGAAGGTTACGGTGGTCCACAAGGCCCATAGAAACTGTACGATAATGGAGACTTTAATCTATTTAGGAGCACCAAAGTACAAGCCATAATTGCAGTGATCTCACGCCGGATAAGCAAATGAGATAATTTCCGACACCTTTTTAGGTGTGCATTGTACATGACAATAACCTAATTCAGCCTATCCACCCAAGACATATACCTTCTCCTTTCATGTGCCACGACATATGTTTCCCCTGAGCCTATTCATGTTGCAACTCGTCACACCCTTTTAACTACATGGCACTAAGATGATTTCATTCCACTTTTTAGCCGTTAGAAATAAGATATTTCTCGAGCCTTCTATTATTCATAGGACATAAGTAGGTTCCAATTCATCCATTTACATGCTGGAAACAAGTAGTTTCCGGCACACCTTTTAATCTAGCAGAAACACTACTACAAAATGGCATATCAGTGGCGCTATAAAAGCGACATAAAAAACCACTTAATGTTGCATAGCGAAACCGACGCCAATACTACCGTCACTAAAGGGTATTGACGTCACTTATCTACCTTAATCTGCCACTAAGAAGGAAAGTATTATAAAATTAAAAAAAACAACAGCGTCACTTAAAAGCGACATAGGGTCTTACGTCGCTTAAAAGCGACATCACTACTGACAGAGACATCGGTTTAAACCGACATTACCTAATAAATAAATAATTAAAATATCAAACTTAGTGTCGATTTAAACCGACACTAAGTTAGTTAAATAAATAACATACTCAAACTAACGTCACTTATAAGCGACACTAGACCTATTAAAAATAAAAAGTTTACTAATCTTCATGTCAGTGAAGTACAAAAAAATAATTAAAATATCATACTTAGTGTCGCTTTAAACCGACACTACTTTAGTTAAATAAATAAAATACTCAAACTAACGTCGCTTATAAACGACACTAGACCTATTAAAAATAATCAAATAAAAGGAAGAAAGCAGCCATCGGTTTTCATGTTTCTTCTCTTGGTTTTGTGAAAGAGGGTACACAAATATAGCAACAGAAGTTGATGGATTTACAAAGCTAGACTGTCTTCGCATTGTCATCTGTTTTCTTCTCTTGGTTTTCATTTTTCTTCTCTTGGTTTTGTGAAAGCAGCCCCACCCTCAGTAAGATACAACCCCACCCTCAACTTCATCGCCCACCTCATCAGTTGGCTCTCCCAGTGGAACAAGTGCTTCGCCAACATCTCGTGCGCCATGAACTCTGCCACGAGTAGCCACTCCTCCCCCTCCCCCATCGACCTCTCGCCAGCCTCTCGCTCCTCAAGCTCCTCATCGACCTCGCCTCCTCCTGCAAACAAAAAAGATTCAATCTTTCCTTATTTTTTCAGAAAACAAAATCTGGGACTGAGATTTATCGAAATGTTGAAAAGTGGAGGGATTGGTGTCAAAGTTATGCCTTGTGTGGTCCATTTTCTAGTTGTAGTATCAATAACTTTAACACTCCGATATGTGCATGCTTGAAGGGATTTGTACCAAAATCTTTGAAAGATTGGAATTCGGGATATTGGTCTGATGGATGTGTTCGAAGGACTCCATTGGCCTGCAGCGATGGAGATGGCTTCATAAAGTACAGCGGGATGAAATTGCCAGACACATCAACCTTGTGGTTTGATAAAAGCACGAGCCTTAAGGAATGCAAGGGATTATGTTTGGGAAACAGCTCATGTACTGCGTGTGCAAATCTGGACATCAGGGAGGGAGGAAGTGGCTGCGTGCTTTGGTTTGATAACCTCACCGACATAAAAGAATTCACTCCAGCGGTGGTCAAGTGTACGTCTTCGAACTTTATCTACAGTATGCAAAACCTTTATTTGTAGTATGCAAAGTAGGGTTTAAATAAGTTAGTGCTTAAGGGACGAAGAGGAAAAGCTGAAAAGGAGGAAGAAATGGACGCACGGATGAAATGGGGAAGGAGAAGAAGAAAGACTGAAATTAGGGGAAAATGAAAGCACAAATGAAATGGGAAAGAGAGGAGTTTAAATATGCGTACTTACGGTTTAAATTAATGTTGGTGTCGGTCTTAACCG
Source organism: Crataegus laevigata (assembly GCA_963580275.1). NCBI lineage: Eukaryota > Viridiplantae > Streptophyta > Magnoliopsida > Rosales > Rosaceae > Crataegus > Crataegus laevigata. Next base: position 3,913,006 of record OY756950.1, read on the forward strand.
ACACCAACTTCTGACACACTTTTTGAAATTCACATTGACACGCCCCGACCCCGATGTCCTGTAGACATCGGGGTGGTCACGTGCTGGCCGACACCCGAAGGGTGACGAAAGCCATTTAGAAGGTATAAAAACGAGAAATATGAATTTAGATTACACATTTAATAAGTATTTCAGGAACGTGTTCAGAACATACATCTAATTTGAAATACTACAAGAAAGAATATAAAATTGAATAAACAAAAGAGTAGGTCCTACACCGAAAGGACTCGAAGATGCCAATGCGGAAGTGCCTTGACGCCGGGATTGTATGCCTCGAATCTAAGCCCTGAAGGGGGCGCAAAACAAAGGTGAGTGGACCAATTTGATATACATATAAGAAAACAGTTATCAACGTACTATCCCCCAGGTTTTATGAAAACACAATTATATCATGATAAACATAGGTTTTCTGAACCTAGAATGCCGTGCAATATCTCATGTCCTAACTCATCATGCAATATCTCAATTCATAACTCGCATATCATAATAATTCCTAATGTCAAAAGTCCACATATATCCCTCCAAGCCCTATGCCATCTCCCCGTCTCTGAGCATACAGTCAGAGGAAATATCGCTTCAGGCCCTATGCCGGCTCCCTGTCTCTGTGCTCAACAGCCAGAGGAAAACACACTCCAGGCCCTATGCCAATACTATAACCGTCGCCCGGGATGGACCGGAGCCTTATCCCTACATCCCGTAGCGGAAACGTGGACATAAACCGTCGTCCGGGATGGACCGGAACCTTATCCCTATATCCCGTAGCGGTAATATCATAACTATCGCATACACATTTACACACTATCAGAACTATCGCATACATCATTCTCATGCTATCATGCTTTTCATACATGCAATTCTACAAATAAAACATGTATTTTTAGAAGGGGTCCACTCACAGTACTTAGCCGTCCAACGCTGCGCTGCTAGCGAACATAGAAAGCCGCACTAGTTGCCCCTAAGCACATAAAGGGTACAACTCAGTCAAACTCTGTCCTAACCATTTTATTTGGAAAAACGGACTTCAAAAACGGGTCCAGGACGTCCGAATTAGCCTAGGAGGGGTCCCGGACGAAAACCCGAAAAAGTCAACAGAAAGTCAATGTTGACCGTTGACTGGTCAAAGTCAAAGTCAACGGTCAACAGTCAAAGTCAACCTTGACCGTTGACCGGGTCAACGGGTCAGCGGGTCGGGTCAGTCAACTCGGGTCGGGTCGGTCAACTCGGGTCGGGTCAACCCGGGTTTGGGTTGGATCCGGACCTGGGTTAGGGTTTGGGTCTGACCCAACAGGGTTTGGGCTTGGAGGGTTTGACCCAATAGGGTTTTGGGTTAGGAGTTAGCCCAAAGGGCTTCTGGGTTTAATTCACACGGGCCAAAGGCCCTGGTTTCTATTTCGGCCCAAGGCTTATAAGCCTAGGGCTTGGGCTCGGTTAAATGGGCCAAAGACCCTAGTTTTTCTGAGGCCCAAGGCCTTAATTAAATTAGGGTACCTTAAATAAAAAAATGCTACGGGCTAGGGTACTGGGCTAGGCCCTAACGGGCTTAAAGCCCAATAACTTCCTAACAAGGCCAGAGGCCCTAAACCCTAATTAATTAACAGAATAAATAAATAATAAAAAGGAAAAGGGCTGGGCCGGTTACGGGCCTAAGGCCCGAGTGGGTTTGAGTTTCGGGTTCTAGCCTAAAGGGCCTGGGTTGGCGTCGGAAAAACCAGAGGATCGCCGGAGCTTCTACAGCTCCGGCCAACTACAAACGGGGGTCTCAAGCCCCGATCTACCTACCAAATTGAAGAGCGAAGCGAGGGGAGTGTCTGGGTACCTTTAATTTGAAGAGATTCTACCGGAGACAACCGGAGAAGCCTACGGTGCTCACGAATTCGCCGGAGAAGGGTGTACACACCCCCGAGTCGATCTCGACCTAAAACTCACAATTAATTCGTCAATTAGTTTCTAATTCCTAGCTTGAACACGAAATAGGTGAGAGAGAGGGACGATTTGGGCTTACCTCGTCGGGAAATTTAAGGAGGACGCCGGGAAGTCCTCTGTGCGTGTTCCGTCCGTCGCGATGTCGCCGGGAGAGAGAGAGCGAGGGAGTGATGAGGGTGAGTCGAGAGAGGTGGCGAGGGTGTGTGCGTGTGTGATGGTGAGGTGGCGCGAGAGGGACGAGGGAGAGTGAGAGGGTTACGGGAGGGTACAGAGAGAGACAGAGGGAGTTCGAGAGGGAACAGAGAAGAGAGGGAGAGAGACAGAGAAGTGAGGGAAAGGACTCGGGGAACAAAACCGGGTGGGCCCAGTGGCTCACCATTTAAGAACAAAACAATATTAAAATTAAAAAGAGGGGTAGGGACTAAATTGAAAGATTGTAAAAGTTTTAGGGATTAAATTGGCATAATTGAAAAAGGTTTGGGGGTTAATTTCTAGGATTTAAATATAAAATCGAGGGGCGGGCGTGTCACACATAGCGTCAGTTTAATGAAACTTGTGTCGCATTAATAGGTGATAGTGTTGGTTAAAACCGGCACTAAGTTTACCAAGTTTCCGCCTCATTTTTCAATGAATTCATCCATTTCCCGCCTAATGTTTGGGAAATTTCCCACCTAATATTTCAAGATATCCATCCAAAGAAAAAAAATAACCAGCTTTTTTTTTTGTTATCTCATATAACATTTTAAAATTTTAATAAATAAAATTTAACTTGAATAAAATACGTAATAAAAAACATAAATATAATTTTATTATAAAATATCATCACATGCTAATTCAAACATAGTCTAATTTTATTATATAATATCTCATCACATGCTAATATCCATGTTGTAAGGAAATTTTCATTGTCAAGTATCCAATCTCGAAGCATATACAAACAAGTTTGACGGTTGGATCGTTCAAATTAGTTTCGTAAAATGCGTATCTCGTCAAAACGATAGATTCACTAACACTTATAGTTTATTTATATTTTCATTAAGTATAACATAAGCTTTGTGGTATCCACTAATGTAAATATTTTAAATTGAAGATCGAATTCATTCATTGTATTCATATAGAATCAAGGAGTGTAGTTGTAAAAAATCATCAAAATCGGAGTTACAATAACCGTTAAATCGTGATTTTTCGTTGATAACCGTCGAAATGTTTTGTCCCGTTACTTGATCTCTGAATATTTGTTTTTTGCAATTTTTGGCGTATGCGATCTCAAAGCATATACAAACAAGTCTGATGGTTGGATCGTTGAAATTAGTTTCGTAGGATGCGTATCTCATCAAAATGATAGATTCACAAACACTTAGAGTTTATTCACACTTTCATTAAGTATAACATAAGATTTGTGGTATCCACTAGTGTAAATATTTTAAATTGAAGATCAAATTCATTCATTGTATTGATATATGAATAAACTTAAGTGTTAGTGAAAGTATGAATAAACTCTTAAGTGTTAGTGAATCTATTGTTTTGATGGGATACACATTGTACGAAACTAATTTCAACGATCCAACCGTCAAACTTGTTTGTATATACTTCAAGATCACATACGCCAAAAATCGCAATTTTTTTTTTCAGAGATCAAGTAATGGGACAAAAGGTTTCGACGGTTATCAACGAAAAATCACGATTTAACGGTTATTTTAACTCCGATTTTGATGATTTTTTACAGCTACACTCCTTGATCCTATATGAATACAATGAATGAATTTGATCTTCAATTTGAAATATTTACACTAGTGGACACCACAGAATTTTATGTTATACTTAATGAAAGTATGAATAAACTCTTAAGTGTTAGTGAATCTATTGTTTTGATGGGATACGCATTGTACGAAACTATTTTCAATGATCTAACCGTCAAACTTATTTGTATATACTTCGAGATCGCATACGCCAAAAATCGCAAAAAACAAATATTCAGAGATCAAGTAACGGGACAAAACATTTTGACGGTTATCAATGAAAAATCACAATTTAACGGTTATTTTAACTCCGATTTTGATGATTTTTTACAACTACACTCCTTGACCCTATATGAATACAATGAATGAATTCGATCTTCAATTTAAAATATTTCTAGTAGTGGATACCACAAAATCTTATGTTATACTTAATGAAAGTATGAATAAACTCTTAAGTGTTAGTGAATCTATTGTTTTGATGGGATACGCATTGTACGAAAATATTTTCAACGATCCAACCGTCAAACTTGTTTGTATATACTTCGAGATCGCATACGCAAAAAATCGCAAAAAACAAATATTCAGAGATCAAGTAACGGGACAAAACATTTCGACGGTTATCAACGAAAAATCACGATTTAATGGTTATTTTAACTCCGATTTTGATGATTTTTTACAACTACACTCCTTGATCCTATATGAATACAATGAATGAATTCGATCTTCAATTTAAAATATTTACAGTAGTGGATACCACAAAATCTTATGTTATACTTAATGAAAGTATGAATAAACTCCTAAGTGTAAGTGAATCTATTGTTTTAATGAGATACGCATTCTACGAAACTAGTTTCAACGATCCAACCGTCAATTTCTATCTTTCAACCCTCGAACTCTATCACAATTGCAATCTTTTAATTTTCAACACATATTATAGTAAAAACAAATTAAAATAACAACAAAAAGTTATCAAAATTATGCTCATCTAATCCATTCTAGTAAATAACAACCAAAAGTTATCAAAGTTATCAAATGTATTTAAAAATATTAAAATGTATTCTTACGTCGCTTATATGTCGCTTAAAAGCGACACTAGTATTTAAAAATATTAAAATGTATTCTTATGTCGCTTTAAAAGCGACACCAGTATTTAAAAACATTAAAAAGTATTCTTACGTCGGTTTAAAAGCGACACCAGTATTTAAAAACATTAAAAGTTATTCTTACGTCGGTTTAAAAACGACACCAGTATTTTATGACGCTTATAAGCGACAGTAAAATCGACGTCATGTTCAATTAGTGTCGCAACTGTGTAATCCACCACTATATTAAATTAAACCGACACTACCCACTAGCACTATAAAAGCCTTTTGTAGTAGTGAAATAAGAAAAAGCCTTCACTCTTATTAGAGCAACTTCAATGTACCTAATAGCCAAGGGACCACCGGCTCCATTTGCAACCCAATAGCCCTAGCTCCAGCCCATGCGGGCGATTGGGCTGAGGGGGCCCGAGTGAGAGGCTCGGCTTGAATCGCAGGCCCGAGAATCTGAGGCCATATGATGTAAGCCACGTTGTAAAAAAATTTGCGTCAGGTGTGTGTCGCACACTTGCGCGTGGGGACGTACACCGACAACTTTTCAGTCAGTGGGGCCCGCTGTCCAGAGTCTAATTTGTTACCATTTCAGGGGCATGTGGCACCTTCTCGTCCGTTAGATTTCAACAGATACTTTTTCTCGACTGTTGGATTTCCAACAGTAAAAAAAAAATAAAAAAATTTAACCCTACCCCAAACGGGTAGATGACGTGGCTCAATACCAGCCATTGGATTTCAGATCAATAGTCCAACTTATATGTACATGCCCACCTCCATATAGCATTAGGCCTTTTGGGAGCTCATTGGCTGAACTCCGAGGTTAAGCGAGTTCGCGTGAGAGCAATCCCAAGATAGGTGACCCACTGGGAAATTCTCGTGTGAGTTCCCAAAAACAAAACCATGAGGGTGTGGTAGGGGCCAGAAGCGGACAATATCGTGCTCTAGCAGAGTCGAGCTTGGACCGAGACGTGACAGAATGGTATAAGAGCCACTATGCCGTTCAGTGCGAGTGTGCCGACGAGGACGTGGGGCCCCAAATGGGATGGATTGTAACATCCCACATCGACCAACAGAGATGGGATGATGTGACTTATATGTATATGCCCACCTCTATATAGCACAAAGCCTTTTGGGAGCTCACTGGCTTTAGAGTTTGTCGGAACTCCGAAGTTAAGCGAGTTCGCAAGAGAGCAATCTCAGGATAGGTGACTCACTGGGAAGTTCTCGTGTGAGTCCCATAAACAAAACCGTGAGGGTGTGGTAGGGGCCCAAAGCAGACAATATCGTGCTATGTTGGAGTCGAGCCCGGGTCGGGATGTGACACGAAACTATTAAAGAATAAATTTTGGTTAAATTTTTATTTTCGGTAACTTTATTTTTCAAAACAAAATTTATGTAGATTATCATAATTTGTTTTTATAACATTTTAACCTTAAAATATTTACGTAGATTATGGTAATTTACTAAACTGACCCCATGTATTTATAGAGTTTTTTGGTGAATTTTGATTTAAATATTTTTTAAATTGTTTTAGCTGATGAATTTAACTTTAGACCGTTAGATCTTTTATTTTACTATTAAATTTGATCATATTTAATCTCAGTCATTAAATTTAGGGGTGTGATATCCACACACCCTATTTTACTTCTCACACACCTTTCTAATTTTCGGTTGTCGGATCAAATGAATTGAAGAAAATCAATGGACAGAAATTAAAAAGGAAATTTAATAAAAATGGCTTGAACTATGTTTATTTTAACCAAAAATGTGACGACCAGTCCCTAATTTTATATTTATATTAATTTTTAAAAGCGTGAATTTACGAAAATGCCCTTAGTTGCGAGAACCTTGACTTCCGTTGACCATCGCCAAGGGAAGAGTATGACATGTTCTTTTTGTGTATCCTCATAGTACTCGTCACTACGAACGTGTGAGCGCGTGTTAGACTCGAATCAGATCTGTAACGAAAAGTTACGTTCCGTTAAAGTATGTTAATTACGGTATCCTTGTACAAGCACGTACAAATTAACAGTGTTGGAAACACTATATGAAATCAGATTTTGTACATTCAAATTGTACAAAATCCAATCCTCCCCTGAATTGTGGATCTGTGTTCCCCTTTTCCCTCTAACCCGTCAGCCTTTTTCCCCAAAACCCTCTTCTCTACTTACCACCAATCACCACCCCTCCTCTTATTTGGCATCCAATCAAAAAAAGGAAGAAAAGAAAAAAAAAGAAAGGAAAAAAACTCTTTCTTCCCTCTCTCTCTCTCTCCCGCATGCTCCATCTTATTTACAAGGCCATGAAAAAGCCTCAAAGCGTGTAGATCGAACAAACAAACTACATCATCATGCTCGTCTCAGTCCCACGATCACAACCATGTCCTTGAAACCTGGTTTAGACGAGGTTTGACTTGCCAACTCGGAAGGTTCAACTCGGCGAGTTCGATACAACAATTCTCAGGCCATTCATGGCTTAGGTAAGCCTCGAGAAAATCTTTAGAACCTTCATTCCACCCCTATGGGTTGATTTTGATCCTTTGTTTTTGTTTTGAACGTGTGGTTTTACACAGAAAACTCGAAGTGTGAAAACTGCACAATTCTCGGGCAAGAACCGTGGCCATTTGGTCATTTTCAACACATTTTTCCAGTCAACCTCGACCACAAATGGACCCCCATTAGGTACAAACTTGTTCTTTATATTCCTAACTTCATAATGGCTTTTGAATAATCAAGTTTGGCTAAGAATCAAGTTAGATATCGACTCTGGAAGTTAAGAAGAATTTCTTAGTTTTCTGGGAAATATGTAGCTGTGGTCGTTTGGCCACTTTTAGGCCAAATTTCTGAACAACACAGACCATATTAGAACTTTTGTGAAGGTAGAACGATTCTTCACATTTCTAGATTCATTTTGGTTTTCGAATCATGGATTTTTGTCGAGAAACGAGCACGTTTGAAGCTTTGAAAGTTGGACCAAAAACGTGGGGGAGCCGCGTGGGCCGCACGTGGCCACCAGCGCAGCCACCTTGTGGCGGCGCGTAGGGGCGTGTGAGAGGTCCAATCTCGATTCTAAAAATTTGTTGTGTCCGTGACGTCAAGTAGATCGATTTCATATATTTAAATCCTATGTTTGGACAATCTACGAAAATTTTATTTACGTTTCTGTTTATGTGTTATTAAACTAAGTTAATTAGAAATTTCACGTATAGGGAAACATATTCCGAGGACGTACGTGGTTAAGCCAAGCTAGGAGGCTTCATTTGGACTGCAGATTTGTGAGTGGGTAGTTGTTTTATATCTATACGTATTTATAGTTTTCGAAATTGCATAAATATTTCGCTTTACGTATATATTGCCAAGTAGTGGATAATTTCGTTATAATTGTGATAAATGCTGAAATACAGTTGAGATATACTTTTCATGACATTCATACATACTTGTATACATGTTCATCTTGCTCCACCAGTGTTAGTACTCGCCCCAGGGCCAGGGCCAGTCCTTCGCGTGTATGTTCACACCGCACCGTTCGCTCATCTTGGATCTAGGTTAGGTGCCAGTCCTGTCGGGTAGATTGCATTAGGTAATCCGACTTGTATGTGATGTGCTTCTACACCAGTCTTCATGTGATCGTAGTACTTGAGCGTATTCATTACAGCCAATCATGTTCGTGTCAGAGTTTATCTGTTCAAACTTATGTGCCAACATTAGATTGATGAGTACTTCATTATATTGGTTATCACTTGATTATACTATTATGGCATTGATACATCGTTACTTGGCATACTTCTAGTTATATTGCTATCGTATTATTTACTACATACTTACGTAGTATATTTTAAGGAAACTATACTTGTTTTACGGCGAGGGGTTAGTATTTTCAAAAATAAAGGTTTTCGAATAAGCATTGTTTTACTGACCCACTCAACTTTGTTTTTCGCCCCTCCAGGTTTAGTAGCTGTGCTTACGTATATACGAGGATTCTGGAAAATCTCAGAAGATGGTTTCCTTCAGTGGTATGACTCTCTTCCTGTTTATATACTGTCTTATGCTCTGACATCACGTGTGAATTGGGTTTAATCCCGCTCACCTACACACTCTCTTGATTAGGCACTTCTAGGTTTAAATTTATTCAAATGTTCCACATCACTACACTTTATGGCTTCGTCACCCTCTAGATGTCGGCCAGCACAACTCGATTTGGAGTCGAAGTGGATTTTTCGGGTCGGGGCGTGTCAGTTTGGTATCAGAGCTTAAGTTTGGGCAGTATTGTGTTCATCACACACGTGATGTGAGCATTGTTGGTTTTTTAACCTAAATGTCAAATCTTGTCACCTCGTTGAGTACGAAAACGTGCTAACTTTTCTGAAAGTTATGAATACTTTAGACGATTTATCGTCATTTCAGAAAATCGTTTTGGCAATCACCCTTAGATTTTAAACGACGAACCTCCCTAGCGAGGAAGTTTTATTTTGGAAGAAACGAGTTGCTAGCCTCGCAGCTAGGCAAAGGTATTAAGAGTTAAGTATCACCCGGGGATTTACTAATCGTTTTTACCAACCTTTCCAATTAGGAAACCAGAAATGGTTTTGTTTCTTTGGTAACACCTATTAGTTTACCCTCTCTTAGAATCTTGATGAAGTAGCAAATTCTAGAAATGTCCGAAGCGACAACCTAGTGCTAAAGCGGTAGCAATCGATGGAAAATCATCTGAGGGACAATTACTTTTGGTCCATGTTAGCACTAATATCTTCAAACGTACTGGTGTTCATACTGGATCTTCAAGAGGAAGATCGACTCTCGATAAAGTCCTTTTTCAAAGTAAATCTTTAGTAAGGTCTTTTCCAGCCTCAGATCTTTCTAACCAAACACCAATTTCTAGACTTTCCTTTTGATGCTATACTCGTCATTTGGGTGAGTAAAGGCTTGCGAGTGTGAGTTGTCATATCCTGGGAGTAACAGAAATCTGAAAAGCAGTAATCAAATCCTCCTAGGATCAATGAACTACTTCGCTTGGCCAGTTCCTTTCCAATTACCTGAAGTTTTCTATCCGAACGGGCTCTAAACTGTAATCAGCCTACTGTGACGCAATTAATTGACGCTGTCCACTATCCAGAGACCGTTGACCAGCGTTCGGTGGTATGATTTCTGATACTGAATGCAAGTACTAGTATATGGGAGTGGTACCTTTATGCCAGTATGCCGGTTCACAGTTTCAAGGTAACGAACAATATTAAAAAACCTTAAACGTGTGAATTAGCAACGCGACTCATAGACTGATTAACGGGGTCCACTTGAGCCGAAGAATCTAGATAGTGAAAATCGGGAGCAGAACGAGTTTGGAAGAGCTTACGAGAACCTTGAAGCAGTGTGACGTAGAGGAAAGAAGCAATATCGTACAATCTGAGGACGTGTACCTTTGGTGGCTTTTCTCTAAGTCATTTCAAAGCCATCACTAGTTGATGAGGTAAGGTACACCTCGATCCATTCTCTTTACAATGCCAATTTTTCCTTGCATCTTTTCAAACCCTTAAGAGAAGACGACATGTAACCCTCTTATAGGACTTTTGTCGCCTATTCAACCAATTACCTTATTTAGGGAACTCCAAACCTATCTTTAAAAGCAAGAGGCTAGACTTTAGGGTCGTACCTAGATTTCAGCAATTTAATCGGTTGGCGACTAAGACCGTTAGTCCTACTTTGTGTTGTTGTACTCTCCTATCGACTTTTGGGAACTCGAGAACTCCTTCATAGCCTAATGAAATTCGGAGTGGTTTTACCAGTGACTCTCTCCTGGATTTCAATAGAATTGAATGTTGGGGACATCGACATTCAGCTTTATACCATTCCCCCAAAGTAATCATTGTTAAGTTGGCATTTTCTTGAGAGGCATGATCTCAGTAAACGACATTTTTTCCTTTTTTCCCAAAAGGGTTTAGGAGAAAAAGGTTAAAATTCTTGCAAAGTGTTGCGAAACTGAGATATCTTCAATCTTGTCGATTTATCGAAAAACTGCTGGCGATCTTTTCGGCTACAGTGTCATTTCTCATTTACGACCGAGGAAGGAAAATTTTAGGTTGGGTTGTTGAAAATGAATAAAATTTTTGACAACTAAAATGTTGTCTCATCTTACCGTATTTTACACCTTTTGTTGACTTGGAGTGTATCGCAATCCAGGATGATGTGTTCTTCAGATGTTTCGACGGTGCAGAGGCAACATGACAGAATATCACTTTTATTCTTGAACGGTTAAAACCGTTCGAAATGAACTATCTTACTCATAAGCTAAGGTCAACAGTTATCATCTTTATTCGAAAGTTGGATGACATTTCCCTGTGGAGAAATGTGTTCAAATCTTCGCCAAACCCCACAATTTCTTGAGTACACTTTCGCTGGGAAAGAGCTAAAATTTTGACAGCGACGATGGAAGAGTTAAACCAATGTCTACGATTGCACTATCGTGTATGGCCCCGATCGTGCAAGCGTATTACTACTGCAGCAACCAAAGACGTATCTATTCTTGAACGCTCTTAGCTTGACTTATCGCATTCCTATCGGGATTTGCGAGTATCAATTTGACGATACTTACAAATAATCAAGAATCCTTCGAGTAACTGTAATCACTTTCTATGTCTGAGCAGAGATAGGAAATATCACCATACGCTCCTAATACGAGTTTCTTGTACATATGGAGATTTGGTGATGTACGGTGATTATTGATTGACTTAGCAAGTTAATTCATTTTCCGTTTGTCCAAAATGACAACTTTTTCACCTCTTGGTGCCAGAAGACGTTCTAGTTAACTTTGGTACATGTCTACACTACTGTACTTAGTATTGCCTTAAAGCGGATGCATTGTTGGAAACAACCATTGATAGTGGAAGTGCAGTCGTGGCTAATAATTACTCAATCACCCAACAAATGCTCAATTGGACGAATCTTACTGTGGTGGTTGAAAATCTTGGAAACTACTGTTGTAGTTTGATGTTATGCATTCAATCCAGTTACCTCGCACTCTATGTTTGATGGACTCACTTTGATCCTCAAAACTCGAGTAATCTTTTAACCTCATCAACATAGCTACTTTTCACTAAATTAGAGAGAAGGTTTCATTATGAATTTGTTTGCTAAGGAGTTGCGGACTTCATGGTTTGATTACGTGGCAGGTACTAGGCCTGGCAAACGGGTCGTGTCTGTCGTGTTCGTGTCGTTTTCGTGTAACACCTGTTATCTTAATGGGCCGTGTCGTGTCACACCCGTTATCTTAACGGGTCCTTAACAAGTCAGGTCACTTTACCCAACGGGTAAAGTGACCCGACCCAGGTCACTTTACCCAACGGGTAAAGTGACCCGACCCGTTATGACCTGTTATGACTCGTTAAGAAAAATATTTTTTTTTTAAATTTGCACATACCACACATTGCCACATAAATATTACTTCAAAACATTAAAACATTTGTCGTTTAAGTACTATATCTACACTTGAAAATAAGAGCCTAATAAAAAAATTAATACATACACTACTAATCTATTACAAATATTAAATGTGCAAGGATATGCAAAATGAAAGAGTTTTTGCTTTCAAGGTTGTAAGTCTTTCTCAAAAGTTTAAACCTCAATTTACATCGATCATCATGAAACTGTATTGGAACTTTGACTTGATCTATTGCCTTCAACTTCAAGAGTTATTTTAAATTGAAGATCGAATTCATTCATTGTATTTATATAGGGTCAAGTAGTGTAGCTATAAAAAAATCATCAAAATCGGAGTTAAAATAATCGTTAAATCATGATTTTTCCTTTATAACCGTCGAAAAGCTTTGTCCCGTTACTTGATCTCTGAATGTTTGTTTTTTGTGATTTGTTGTTGATGTGATCTCGAAGCATATACAAACAAGTTTGACAGTTGAGATCATTGAAATTAGTTTTAGAAAATTCGTATTTCATTAAAACGATAGATTCACTAACATTAAAACAGTTGTGGTATCCACTTGTGTAAATATTTTAAATTGAAGATCGACTTCATTCATTGTATTCATATAGGGTCAAGGAGTGTAGTTGTAAAAAAAATCATCAAAATCGGAGTTAAAATAACCGTTAAATTGTGATTTTTCGTTTATAACCGTCGAAAAGATTTGTCCCGTTACTTGATCTCTGAATGTTTGTTTTATGTGAATTTTTTGCTTATGTGATCTCGAAGCATATACAAACAAATTTGGCAGTTGGGATCGTTGAAATTAGTTTCGAATAATTCGTATCCCATTAAAACGATAGATTCACTAACACTTAGAGTTTATTTATACTTTCATTAAGTATAATATAAGATTTTGTGGTATCCACTTGTGTAAATATTTTAAATTGAAGATCGAATTCATTCATTGTATTCATATAGGGTCAAGGAGTATAGCTGTAAAAAAATCATCAAAATCAGAGTTAAAATAACTGTTAAATCGTGATTTTTTGTTTATAACCGTCGAAAAGATTTGTCCCGTTACTTGATCTCTGAATGTTTGTTTTTTGTGATTTTTTGCTGATGTGATCTCGAAGCATATACAAATAAGTTTGACGGTTGGGATCGTTGAAATTAGTTTCGAAGAATTTGTATCCCATTAAAACGATAGATTCACTAACACTTAGAATTTATTTATACTTTCATTAAGTATAACATAAGATTTTGCCGTATCCACTTGTGTAAATATTTTAAATTGAAGATCGAATTCATTAATTGTATTCATATAGGGTCAAGAAGTGTGGCTGTAAAAAATCATCAAAATCAGAGTTAAAATAACTGTTAAATCGTGATTTTTCGTTTATAACCGTCGAAAAGCTTTGTCCCGTTACTTGATCTCTGAATGTTTATTTTTTGTGATTTTTTGCTGATGTGATCTCGAAGCATATACAAATAAGTTTGACGGTTGGGATCGTTGAAATTAGTTTCGGAGAATTCGTATCCCATTAAAACGATAGATTCACTAACACTTAAGAGTTTATTTATAAGTTCATTAAGTATAACATAAGATTTTGTGGTATCCACTTGTGTAAATATTTTAAATTGAAGATCGAATTCATTCATTGTATTCATATAGGGTCAATGAGTGTAGTTGTAAAAAAATCATCAAAATTGGAGTTAAAATAACCGTTAAATCGTGATTTTTTGTTTATAACCGTCGAAAAGTTTTGTCCCGTTACTTGATTTCTGAATGTTTGTTTTTTGCGATTTTTCGTTGATGTGATCTCAAAGCATATACAAACAAGTTTGATGGTTGGGATCGTTGAAATTAGTTTCGAAGAATTTGTATCCCATCAAGTTCAATGGTGTGTGTGTGTGTGTGTGTGTGTATTTATTAAGTAGATTTAAATCTATTTATTTTGTACGTATAATTAACCGGTACACGGAGTAGTACATCACATCATGTGTCATTATAAAAATAGTGGGATATGTCATATGTGTGATAAAAAGTAAATAACTTAAAACAAATAAAATTTCTCACCACTTCTATTAATTTTCATTTTCCCTCTCTTTTTTGTTTCATTTTAAACTTTTCTTATAATTTTCACTTTTTCCTCCGGTAGCCTACTGATCCTTTCCTAATTCCCTCTCTTTTTGTTTTCTTTTCGACTTGTCTTATCATTTTCATTTTGCTTCCCTTTTTCTTCAAAAATGGTGGCACTGAGAATGAAATGGAATCAAATAAATGGATTATGGATACATATTATTAATTAATAATTATTATAGTTTTTATAAAATTTAATTCAAAATTTAATATATATATATATATAATTATTATAGATAGTTAATATTTTGGGAGTATAATTATTATAGCTATTATAGTTAATTATATATATATATATATATATATATATATATATATATATTATAGTTTTTAGGGGTATAAAATTGTTAAATTAATATATATAATTATTATAGTATTTTTTAGGGTTATAAAATTATAAAATTAATATTCTGCTTATCGTGTATCGTGTTACCCACGTGTATACCCGAATCAACTCGTTATCTTAACGGGTGCTTATCGGGTTACTCGATAACGACCTGATTCGTTATCGTGTCGATCCGAACACCTGTTAATTTCGTGTTGTGTCGTGTCAGGTTATTGAGTTGTGTCAGGAATTGTCAGGCCTAGCAGGTACGTCACTGTGATATCTCATTGAGATGTGTGTTTTACTTTCAAGTTGTTGGAAAACCTTCTTGAAGGCCTTACATAGTAGGTTTTGTCACTGACTTCATTTCACCTTCAGATTAACGGCTAGTTAGAACGATCTATTTGGATGTTCATGGCATGTTGTGCTTATCTGCTCTTTAGTGATAGCATGATCGTATTAGACACTTATTTTGTTAGAACTGCTTGTAATTGCGGTTACAAATTTTGATCTCGGTTGTGACACGTTTGAAACGTAGTTTGGAGATTCTTTGCTTAACACTTGTCTGTTAGAGGAGTTTTAAGAACGAGTGTTCAATTGTGATGGTTCACATTGTTTTATTACTGTTGATACCCAAGGGGGGGTAGTGTGTGAGCACGGTAGAAACTTGATCAGATGTTGTTTGTGTATTTCCAATGGGGGCATGATGGTAAAATTGCACCCTCGGGAATTTGTTACTTACTTATCATGACAACAGTGAGTTGTAGATATCACAGGCTACAGACCGTAATATCAATGACTTATTTGTTGAATTTGTTGAGCAAGTAGATAGGTAGATCTTTTTTATAGTACTTACTTATGTACTTGTTGTTTTACCTATTTAATTACTTGGGCTCGACTCAGAAGCGTAGTAGGAAAAATCCTATGTTCAGTTTTACTATTAGTACAACTACTTTAACTTATGTTGTTATATGTATGTATTTTCGACGGGAGATTAGTACATATAAATATTTTCGACGTTTTGTTTTGCAAAACTATTATACTATAGTATTGTACTGAGGAAGAAGAAAAGTATGAGTTGGAGGCATGAAAGGGAATTAATGCACTCTGAATCACGACGGAGCGGCATTTCCTCTTTTGTACAGCCATTCTAACTTGATTTCTTCGTCACGTACATATATTTGACCTTTCTATCCTTGAGTTTTATTTAACAAATAATTTTTAAATTTCGGGGACGAAATTTTTATAAGAAAGGTAGATTGTGACGACCCGTCCCTAATTTTATATTTCTATTAAGTTTTTAAAACGTAAATTTACGAAAATGCCCTTAGTTGCGAGAACCTTGAATTCCGTTGACCATCGCCAAGGGAAAAGTATGACATGTTCTTTTCGTGTATCCTCGTAGTACTCGTTACTACGAATGCGTGAGCGCGTGTTAGACTCGAATCGGATCTGTAATGAAAAGTTACGTTCTGTTAAAGTATGTTAATTACGGTATCACTGTACAAGCGCGTACAAATTAACAGTGCTGGAAATACTATAAGAAATCAGATTTTGTACATTAAAATTGTACAAAATCCAATCCTCCCCTGAATTGTTGATCTGTGTTCCCTTTTTCCCTCCAACCCGTCAGCCTTTTTCCCCAAAACCCTCTTCTCTACTTACCACCAATCACCATCCCTCCTCTTATTTGGCATCCAATCAGAAAAAGGAACAAAAGAAAAAAAAAAGGGAAAAAAACTCTCTCTTCCCTCTCTTTATCCCATATGCTCCATCCTCTTTACAAGGCCATCAACAAGACTCAAAGCTTGTAGATTGAACAAACAAACTACATCATACTTGTCTCAGTCCCACGATCACAACCATGTCCTTGAAACCTGGTTTAGACGAGTTTTGACTCGCCAACTGTGAAGGTTCGACTCGGCGAGTTCGATACAACAATTCTCAGGCCATTCGTGGATTAGGTAAGCCTCGAGAAAACCTTTAGAACCTTCATTCCACCCCTATGGGTTGATTTTGATCCTTTGTTTTTGTTTTGAACGTGTGGTTTTACACAGAAAACTCGAGGTGTGAAAACTGCACAATTCTCAGGCAAGAATCGTGGCCATTTGGTCATTTTCAACACATTTGTTCGGTCAACCTAAACCACAACTGGTCCCCCATTAGGTACAAACTTGTTCTTTATATTCCTAACTTCATAATGGCTTTTGAATCATTAAGTTTGGCTAAGAATCGAGTTAGATATCGACTCTGGAAGTTAAGAAGAAATTCTTAGTTTTCTGGGAAATATGTAGCCGTGGTCATTTGGCCGCTTTTAGGCCAAATTTCTGACAACACAGACCATATTCGAACTTTCTATGAAGGTAGAACGATTCTTCACATTTCTAGATTCATTTTGGTTGTTGAATCACGGATTTTAGTTGAGAAACGAGCACGTTTGAAGCTCTGAAAGTTGGACCAAAAACTTGGAAAAATTCTAGAAATCGCGAGGAAGGCGCGTGGGCGCACGTGGCCACAGCGAAGCCACCTTGTGGTGGCGCGTGAGGGTGCGTGAGAGGTCCAATCTTAATTCTAAAAATTTGTGTGTGTCCGTGACGTCGAGTAGATCGATTTCATATATTTAAACCCTATGTTTGGACAATGTACGAAAATTTTATTTACGTTTCTGTTTATGTGTTATTAAACTAAGTTAATTAGAAATTTCACGTATAGGGAAACGTATTCCGAGGACGTACGTGGTTAAGCCAGGCTAGGAGGCTTCATTTGGACTGCGTATCTGTGAGTGGGCAGTTGTTTTATATCTATACGTATTTATAGTTTTCGAAATTGCATAAATATTTCGCTTTACGTATATATTGCCAAGTAGTTGATAATTTCATTATAATTGTGATAAATGCTGAAATACGGTTGAGATATACTTGTCATGACATTCATACATACTTCTATACATGCTTATCTTGCTGCACCAGTGTTAGTACTCGCCCCAGGGCCAATGCCAGTCCTTCGCGTGTATGTTCACACCGCACCGTTCGCTCATCTTGGATCTAGGTTAGGTGCCAGTCCTGTCGGGTAGATTGCATTAGGCAATCCAACTTGTATGTGATGTGCTTCTGCACCAGTCTTCATGTGATCGTAGTACTTGAGCGTATTCATTACACCCAGTCTTGTTCGTGTCAGAGTTTATCTGTTCGAACTTGTGTGCCTGCATTAGATTGATGAATACTTCATTATATTGGTTATCACTTGATTATACTATTGTGGCATTGATACATCGTTACTTGGCATACTTCTAGTTATATTGCCATCGTATTATTTACTACATACTTACGTAGTATGTTTTAAGGAAACTGTACTTGTTTTACAGCGAGGGGTTAGTATTTTAAAAAATAAAGGTTTTCGAATAAGCATTGTTTTACTAACCCACTCAACTTTGTTTTTCGCCCCTCCAGGTTTAGTAGCTGTGCTTACGTATATACGAGGATTCTGGCAAATCTCAGGAGATGGTTACCTTCAGTGGTATAACTCTCGTCCTGTTTACTATACTGTCTTATACTCTGACATCATGTGTGAATTGGGTTCAATCCCGCTCACCTACACACTCTCTTAATTAGGCATTTCTAGGTTTAAATTTATTCAAATGTTCCACATCACTACACTTTATGGCTTCGTCACCCTCCAGGTGTCGGCCAGCACAACTCGATTTGGAGTCCAAGTAGATTTTCCGGGTCGGGGCGTGTCAAAAAACCATCATATAACTTTTTTTTAACCAAAAACCATCACAGAACAAAGTAAAACCCACCAAACCAACAGACAACTCGACCACTAGCTAGTCACTCATGGGCTCTCCTTTGGCCCTCATCCTCCCCCTCCTCTTCATCTCGCTGAGTATTACAACTTTCCTTTTTGAATCACCTTATTTCGTTGAGTATCGAAGAAGTTATATCCATTTGAATCTTACCCCGTTTTCGGTGACCTTCGAGGCCTTCGAGGTGTTTTCCGGCCAAACCACAGCAAGTTAGCCATCGTGCGAGGTACCATTCTCTTCGTCTCTTCGAGAACTATGATTTTAATTTTTTAATCACTCGATTGCGTTGAGTATTGACAAAGTTATGAGCATTTAAAGTTTGTCCAACTTTCCGGCCGAAATCCGGCCTTCCCTTCCGTTTAGCTTCAGCGAGCAGCAACCACACCAAGCCCTTTGGTGTTTAAGTCGCTATTTCTGGAAAGAAAAGAACCAAAATCCAGAAACAGTGACTTAGATTCCGGAAACAGTGACTTAGATTCTAGAAATAGTGTTACTTAAAATCCGGAAACAGTTTATTTTTACATTCCAGAAACAATGTCTGTCAAAAAGAACCAAATTCCAGAAACATTGACTTAAATTCCAGAAACAGTGACTTAAATTCCAAAAACAATGACTTAGATTACAGAAACAGTGTTACTTAAAATCCAGAAATAGTTTATTTTTACATTCCAGAAATAGTGTCCGTAGTTATTTTTGAATAACATGCAGATCTCAAATATTTTTTCTGGAGAAACAAATGATAAACTTCATTGATGAAGAAAAATTGAAAACATAGTACCTCGAATACACTATGAATAATAACGATGATCACATTTCAACGAAATAATACAAAAATATAAATTAAATAGCATGAGGATCTATATTTTTGTTTCAAAGAAAAAGAAGAAGGTCTACAACCACATCATTTGAAAAAATTGCAAAACCCAAGGAAATGAAGGAGAAAGATTAAAACCTATAACATGGTGTTTTATTAAACAAAACTTATAACATGGTTTTTTTATTATTAAAACTAAAATTTATAACATGGTTTGTTATTAAACAAAACTTATAACATGATTTTTTATTAAACAAAACTTATAACATGATTTTTTTATTAAAACTAAAACTTTTCAAGCCCTTTTCATTAGTTTTCCTAAATTAAAAAGGAGTGTGTGAGAAGTAATTTATGGTGTGTGGATAGTACACTCCTTAAATTTAATGTATTTAAAATTTTAAAATTGTCCAAATTTTAGATTTTAACTCAAATCTCAAAACTATTTGGGCCTATGTATTTTTTTTTAATTATCAAATTGGGTCTGTATTGTTAAACAGTTCACGATCATTAATGCATAGGCTTATTATGTCTTGTCAAGTTCTGTTTCATGCATGGCCTAGTGTATTTACTTGTCATAACATGATCATAAGGGAAGGATTGAGGCCCTCTAAATCTCAACTCCGGAGTCCACAGACCACACAATCCGCAACGTTTAAAAGATAGATATTTGGGTGTTGGAAAGAAAGATTGTATGTGAGGTAGGCCAATAAAATGCGCTATCAAGGACTGCAAAATTTTATTCAATTGAATGATCCAAATTACTCAGTCCGCAAACACTAGAGTGTGAGACCCAAAAAAATTTCATTCTATAATGGAACATACTTGGCTTCTTAATTGCGTGTAAGGACTCAGAAATCTACTACTTTTGCTTATGTATCAAAATGTGGAATCCTTTTCTAATAGTTGACACGTAAATATAAATTTTATTCGCTTTGTAATTTTGATGCATTACTTTTGCTTATGTATCAAAATGTGGAATCCTTTTCTATATCAGTATATGCTATATAGTCTTTTAAGTGGCCCAAGATCACCCGCTAAATTACTTAAAATCTATTAATTCCAACCAATTTTTATAATATGGATACGGAGTTATGGACTGTGAATTAGATTGTGATTGGCCGTGTTCTAGAAATAATGAAGACATTAAAGTGATTATAAAAGCTCAGGGTCCACATAACGTGTACGATGCAGTATGAGACAGTTCCAGAAGTGAAAAGACTGGATTTGGATCCCTTCCTGGGAATTCCGAGATCAAGCTCCAATGACGGTTCATAAAAAATCGTGCGGCTAAAATTAAATTCTTTTTACGCAAAATGAGACTGCTTTATTTTCAAAAATATAAAAATTATTTAATTGTAACTGCACGATTTTTAATAAACGGTCTGATCCTTGTGGCTTGATTCTCTAATCCCTAGGGAGAGGATTTGGAGAGGATCCAAATCCGAAAAGACTCTACCAACAATTTTGGGGTCCAAAAGCCCAAAATGAACACAAAACTAGCATTTATCTTCAAAAGTATTGGAGGATATTTCAATGTATCGAAAATACGACTTATTGTCATAATAACAGTAGCTGGATGCTAGAAAAAAAATTTCACCTATTTATATTATGACACTTAGTGTATCAGTTCGTATTCTCGGCTATTAAAAAATTTCTCAAAGTATTGAGCAACCCAAATCTAATTCCCACCCACATCAATCAAGCGATACAAGCCCCTCAAATGTTTGCTTCTTGC
Organism: Crataegus laevigata; assembly: GCA_963580275.1. Lineage (NCBI taxonomy): Eukaryota > Viridiplantae > Streptophyta > Magnoliopsida > Rosales > Rosaceae > Crataegus > Crataegus laevigata. The sequence continues at coordinate 3,934,030 of OY756950.1, forward strand.
CTACTACAACTGTCCTTTTTTTGTGTGTTTCCCCTTTGTTTTATTCAATCATAGAACTGGCTTTTACAATTTTTAGATGCTTCTTTCCTATTATAATCTTTAAGATACAGAGCTCTTTGTCTAATATTTTGGTTAACCAAGTGCAGTATAATGGCGTTTTTTTTTTCATAACCGAAAGAGCCTTCTCCCTTTAGTGTTATAATTCCTCTTTCTAATGTAGAAAGTTCAAGTTTCAAATTTTTCTTCATTGTTTTTCTTTTTTGGTGTTAAGAATGAGGAAAACAACCCAACAACTAACTCAAAACACCAGAGAAACCAAAAGAAGTCCGAGACACCCCAAATTTTCATTTATGAAAGGCAGGACCGTTTTTGATATTTTAGTGACTCTATGGGAATTAAATGAAAAGACCACGTTTATTTAAAAATAATATTTTTTGGACAATGTATTTATACCGAGTTCAACAATTAATATTCAAACTTAATTGAAATCAGTGTCTCACTCTTACTAATTGAATAATCTGCAATTACCATGAAATTATAATTTAGGGTTCACCCATGAAAGAATGGAGAACGACTACATGAGAGATGTGGAAGTACGCTTTGTGGAGAAAGTAATAAACACGTTAGTATTCTATTGCTAAAGAAAAGTGGAAGAAAGTAATACACAAGTTTTTTTTTTAATACTAGGGAAAAGTGAAAAATTAATATAGTAACTATAAGCTCCACTTAATCAATTGTAATATAGATAAAATCATACGATCGTGATTTTTCTTTTCAATCAAATTTTTTTATACTTCTCATATGTATTATATAGGAGGACTAAAATATTCGGAGCCTGTACCGTCGCACTTTTTGCATACCCCCAACACCCACTCTGATGAGAGGCGATCCAATTTAAGCAGAAGAATCAATTATCAAACACACAAAGGATAATATTCATATCATTACTCTAATTTGCCAACTGATTCACCATATAATACTTCTCTCAGTAAATGTGCTTCAATCACACATTCCCAATTGTCTCGTCATCAATGTAATTCCTCACATTATCCGTTGATAAAAAAAAACAACCTACGTACCTACATATCTCATATAATTCACAAGAAGATTAACTAATTAATTATACACGTCACAAATGGAAATAGGCCGACACAATGATGACCTGCTGGTGTTATGTTTTTGGTGATTTGATGGCGTGGAACCCTACGTACGCCAACTTACATGAAGAAAACGTACCTTATCGACCAATACGGAGGCTTCAATTTTTAAGCTTGTAAAGGCCAACGCAAAACTTTAATAAATAAAACAGTTTTCCATTTTAGGGCAGGCGTGGCGGGGCACACGTACGTAGTGTTGAATAAAATGAAGGATGCTTTAGATTTTAGCATTTGCAATTCATTATTTCTAGATAAAAACTCATCTATTTTTAAAAATTCAATTTAAGTTAAAATTTAAAATTTGTAAACATATGGGAACACTATTGACCTATTAATATAATTTATTTAAACCCATGCCACTCATACTTTATTTCCCCTTTTTCAAATTCCTAAATTTATGCCAAATAAAAAATAGTAGAAAAAATGAAATAAAATGTACAAACTGTTTGCATTAATTGTATCCATGTCAAACTCGAATAGTAATTTTTTTTTGTCATAAATTTTGTAGCAATTTTATCCATATTAATTGGTAGGTAAATTAGTTTGTTCCAATTATTAAAAAAAAATACTACACCTATATTATATATCTTGAATCAAATTAACATTCCTCTAACTTGTAGGTAAATTATTTTCTATGCATTGTTATATATGTTAGACACGTTTTGTTGTATAAACGTGAGTGGAACATAATATTGTTGATTTTATACATCAAACTGAATTTCTTTTGTTATAGGTAAATTATTTTCCATGCACAAGTACTTATGTTAGGCATGTTTTGTTGTTGGTATACATACAATATTTTGTATCATTGTAGAGAAAGATATTACATTACACCCATGGTATAATTGTTATAGGTAAATTATTGGAAATTAATTTGTAGTTAGGTAATGAACAATTTGCATCATTGGAAATGAACATTTCAAATATTAGGTAGGTAAATTAATTTGTTCTAAGTATATAAAAAAATTACACAGCACCAAGTTATTTTAATTTTTCCAATTATTAAAAAAATTTATACTACACCTAACCAAATAACATTTCTCGAACTTGTAGGTAAATTATTTTCCATGTATTGTTAGATATGTTAGGCACACTTTATTGTTGTATAAACATGGGTGTAACATAGTATTTTTAATACTATATGCATCGAACTACATTTCTTCTTAATATAGGTAAATTATTTTCCATGTATTAGTACATATGTTAGGCATGTTTTGTTGTTGGTATAAACATTATTTTGCATCATTGTTAAAAAGAGATATTATATTACACCCATGGTATAATTGTTGTACGTAAATTAATGTGCATGTAGATAATGAAATACAGTGTTCTAATATATTAATAAAAAAGATAAATTCAAAAGTATTCAAGAGTAGGGTGAAAAAACTGAATCAAATAGTTTTATGAAAATTCAAAGCCTTTCTAAAAAATTAATATGCAATAAATTTTTAACATTAATGTCTCTTTTTTCTTGTTGCAACATCATTTACTCTCTCCTTACAATTAATTGTCTACATCAAATATGGAATAGGGATATTTTAGGCACGTGAAAATTGTAAAATGTGTGAAGTAATATGAAATTAATGAATTCGCTTATGTGGATCCTAGTCACTGGGTTTTCTTTGAGTAAAAATGTTATGTAGGGTTTTATATGAAGAAAATTGAGTTTGAAGGGCTAAAGTCATATTTTCAGTAAAAATGAACGACGTACTTAGCTCAAATGGTAGTAGGTTTACCATATCTGCATATGCATGCCATAAGTCATAGCTAGCTAACATGGCCCGTACTTATGTATCTGGGGTGAAAGACAACATTAATACATGAACCTATCACAGATGCATGTGATGTGATATAGGGGTTTGTTTGAAACTGCTTCTAAAATAGTTGAAAACAATTTTTTGAACCAATTAGTAAAAATACAAGTGAATCATAGAAAAGTACTTGAAGTCATTCCTACAAGAAGCACATTACTAGTGCATCTTGCACTAAACACTTGAAGTGCTTTTGAAATCCCAGGCTTTCAGATATTTTAAAAGTACATCCAAACAAGTCATATATATTGTCATATAACCCAAGACCACCCTAAAGATATATGGTTTTAGGTTAGCTATATAATAGCTGAAGGGTTATCAATGTACATGTGGCAATTGTTGATTGGTTAGAATGTAAAAATGAGAGATGTAGAGGATTGCCACCTATGCAAGTTAGTTAGGAATGTGGTGTTATAAAAGCTATTGAGAAACGTTTGCAATTCATTCAATACAGTTAGACATTTTCTTTTCGTTGCTCATTGTCTTTCTCTCTCTACCTTTTTTCTTCCTAGCTTTCTTGAATCCTTCAATCTTCATCTTTCTCAGATTGCTTGTAGTTGTTTAGTTTTGTTATCATGGTATCAGAGCTAGCGATCGTGTGTGGGTAATGTTGGTGCCTGTCAGATCGTTGATGGAAGTCTGATTTATGCTGCAATTTTTGGCGATTTGGGAGATTTCGGGTTACGATTCGGAGAGTTTGCTTGAAGAATTGAAAGTTTTTCTTGACGAGTTGCGAGATTTCTCTTGGTGATATGGGGATCTTTCTATACAATCAAGGTGAAATTTGTAGAAATTTCAGGTTCTATGTTTACAATACCTCAGTATATTGCTTTTTCTTGAAATTCTTTTAGGCAATTCTAGTATGTTTGAGTAGATTGTGTTCAATAGTATAGTTTGATTTGCAAAGATAGTATACTGTATATGGAGTTGTGAAAGCCAAAGCCATTATTAGATAGTTGTTATGTGCACTGAGTAGTTTGAGAAGGCCAATGCCATTACTATGTGCTAAGAAAGAATCTGAAGGCCAATGCCATTGATTCAAGAAATCAATTTTTTTGTAGAATTTGTTAGATTTGTCTAAAGATTGATTCTTGAAGTATATCAGATATTGCTTCTTCGTCTGTGAAATTTGAGAGTTTGTTGGGTATGTTGACTATCAAACTTAGTGAGCACAATTATACCAAGTGGTGTTTTCAATTCAAGTCAGTACTAAAAGGGTATAAATTATTTGATCATTTTGATGGATCTAGCTTTTGTCTATCGAAATTTGTGGTGAGTGCAGAAACTGGAGTTACAAAAGAACCAACTATTGCTTTTCAAGAATGGGAACCAACATATTTATCTTTGTTAAGTCTGTTAATAGCAACATTGACTAATGATACTATTGAACATGTTATTGGGTGTAAGACTGCTGCTGAAGCTTGGACAAATCTTAAAGAAAGTGGTGATTCGATGGATAAATATATGTTGCGGATCAAGTCAATATGAGATCAGTTAATGGCTGCAGGGGAGTATATTTCAGATAATGATGTGATGATTGTAGCTCTTGCTAGGTTACCAAAAGAATAGCGACTATCAGGATAGTTATACTTGCAAAAGATTCTAATGTCACTATGAAAGAATTTTGAGCATTATTAATGGGGGCTAAAAGAAAAATGACATAGTGATGAATTCACTAGCTCAAAATATGGCCGCTTTTATATGCAGGGGAACGGTGGTAGTTCGAGTTCTTCTCTGTACAACAACGAGGCATCTAGTTCAAACTCTTCTGCAAGTGAACCATCAAGTACATGAGGTGTTATTACTTCTATTCCATTACCACAACAAATGCCATTCATTCCATAATCTCAAATGGGTTAACCTGTGTATTTTCCAAATCATAATTCATTTAGCTTAAGTGCTGGTTTTGTTGGTAATATGGATCATCCACATGATAATTGAAGGCAACATCAGCCTCCATCACACCAAATGTCCTACAATGGTGGATAGTCAAGGGGAAACAATAATTACAAGCCAGGATTTAAAGGTAAATTGTCTAATTACAGGAACAACAGTGGCTGGACTGGAAATACTGAGTCAAGGACTACTTTACATCCAGAGTGTCAAATTTGCCAAAGAAGGGGACACACTGCTCCTACCTGTTTTTACAGAAATGCTCAAAGTACTTCACCACACTTTAATACTGAGTGTCAAATCTGTGGTAAGAGAAGACACAATGCGCTTGAATGTTATCATCGGGGGAATAATTCTTATCAACCCTATAGACCTTATACTTCTCTTGATCAATTTCTTAGTCAATCTTAAGTGGTTTCACAACCAATGGGTTTTGTTCAATAGACTCAAAACTTTGTTGCTTATTACTCTTATCAACTGAATCCACCTGCACTTTATATGCTTCAACAGAACGTGCATATACTTGATTTGTTATATCAAATTCAACCTGCAATGCACGGAATAGTTGCTCAAGGTTCACCATCGTATTCTAATGTAGCTACTTGGATTATAGATACAAGAGCATCACATTATATGACATCTGATCTTGCTGGTTTGAATCAAGTTTCTCCTTTTAAAGGTTCAGAGAAAATAAAGATTGGCAATGGTCAAGGTTTACGAATTCAGAATACTAGATCTGCAATTGTTAAAACACCTTATCACTCTATCATTCTGAAAAATGTGTTACATGTTCCATCTCTTGCTGTGAATTTAATGTCTGTAAAGTAGTTGTGTAAAGATAATAGGTGTTGGTTTATCTATGATGATATGAATTTCTTTGTGCAAGACAAGGTGACAAGGGAGATCTTATACAAAGGAAGGAGTAGACCACAAGAGTTGTTTTAGATTCATGTGTCATCTTGGACAATTCCGAGTGCTTTTACTCGTCAGTTGATCAAGTCTTCTTTGTGGCACCAAAGGCTAGGGCATCCTACAAGTGAAGTGATGGCAGTTATGTTAGCTAAATCTCATATTCCTGTCTCCATACATAATAAACATACAATGTGTACTGATTGTATTCATGGGAAAACTACTAAAAAAAACCTTTTTCTAATGTGTCTTCTCAATGCATCTTACCTTTTGATAGAATTCACTCAGATGTATGGGGACCTTCCTCAGTCTAGTCTATAGAAGGATATCGATTCTATGTTGTATTTGTTGATGATTGTACAAGATACACGTGGATTTTCCCACTTTATAATAAATCAGAAGTATTTTCAGTATTTGTCAAGTTTTACAAATTTATTGAAGTTCAATTTGGAGCACAAATTAAATGTTTACAATCAGATAGGGGTGAAGAATTTGTCAATAATGCATTCAAGGAGTTTATGCAGTCAAAATGAATGGTTCATAGGATTTCATGTCCTTACACTTCATAGCAAAATAAGTTAGTTGAAAGAAGACATAGACATATAGTTGAAACAACCATAACTTTGATGAATGCTACTGGTTTGTCACAAGAATTCTAGTTTTTGTCATGTGCTCATGCTGTTTATTTAATCAACAACATGGCTTCTAAGTCATTACAGATGAATTCACCTTATTTCTGTCTATATGATAAACATCCATCCTTGCAAGATCTGAAAGTATATGGTTCAGCTGTGTTTCCATATTTGAGACATTATAATGACAGTAAATTTCAAGCAAGGATTTCAATGTGTATATTCTTGGGTTATGTTGCAGGTTATAAGGGAGTTATATGTTATAACTTGCAAACTAAGAAATTAATTTTGTCTAGATATGTCTTACATGATGTGTTTCCAAAAAAATGTAAACCTGAAGTGATATCAAGGAGTGAATCTGTACAACGCTCAGTTCATTCATCTCCAATCATGGTTCAACTGAGAATTCCAAATGCACAAGACAGAAGATTCAGCGAACCTGTTTGGTCCATTTTTGATAATACTCAAGTTCAGCAAGATATTGATGTGTCTACTTCCACTGGTCATACACACCACAAACACAGGTATCTGAAACACAGAAATCTGAGTCATTGCTGTCACACTCTTCTACTCTTGTACAAGATCGCAATCAACCTTTTTTACATGTTCTAGATCCAGCACAACTTCAGGTACTACTTCATATCTCTGTGAATGATTGGAATCAATCTTCCAACTCGGATCCTATTAATGCTTCTCGAACTCATTCTATAAAAACAAGAATTCAAACTAGAGCCATTGAGAGAAGGGATTATGCATATTTTCATGCTAGTTTACCTAAATTACAATCCTTAAAACTTGATGATGGTTTTCTGTGCTATGATGGTTTTTCATTTGTGGCTGAAATTTTGGATCCTGAAGAACCTAAAAGTTTTAGAGTAGCAGCTACAAATCCCAACTAGCAACATGCCATGCAGGATGAAGTTGATGCTTTTAAAGGACAAGGAACTTGGGTCCTTGTACCTCATCCTCATGACAGAACTATAATTAGGAGCAAATGGGTGTACAAACTAAAGAAAAATCATGATGGGAGTATATCTAGGTATAAGGCATGTCTGGTAGCTCAAGGATACATACAAGAGTATGGTTTGGATTACTTAGAGACATTTAGTCCTATGGTACTCGATATCAAAAATGAATTTTTACCTGGTGAATTGTAGGAAGACATATATATGAAGTAACCACAGGGTTTTGTGGATCCTAATGTTCCAAATCATGTCTGCAAACTGGTCAAATCATTGTATGGTCTCAAACAGGCTCCAAGAGCCTAGAATTCTAAATTCACAGGTGTGCTACCATCTCTAGGATTCACAATATCTCAGTCTGATACAAGTCTTTTTGTTAAGACAGATGGCAAGGATATTATCATTATACTTTTATATGTAGATGATATTATTCTTACATGTTCCAATATCTCCAAAGTCCAAGATGTGATTACTGCACTCAGTGAGATATTAGATTTAAAAGACATGAGAAAGCTGACTTACTTCTTGGGATTACAAATTCAGTACAAAAGTAATGAAGATGTGTTTATCAGTCAAACTAAGTATGCAAAAGAACTTATAAAAAAAGGACAGGAATGGAGAATTATAGGCCTGCACCTACACCTTCAAAACCTCATACTCAGTTACTAATGTCTGAGGGTCAACCTTTGGTTGATCCAAGCCTTTATAGAAGTATTGTTGGCGCACTTCAATATTTGACCTTCACCAAGCCTGATATTGGTCACTCTGTGAATGTTGTTTGGTAATATATGACAAATCCAACTGATGCACACATGTTCTTGATGAAAAGGATAGTTAGATATCTTCAAGGGACACTGCAATATGGAATTACATATCATTCAAATGCTAATATTCACATTTCAGCATACTCAGATGCTGATTTAGCCTCTAACATCAACACATGATATGTAGTGTTTCTTGGTTCTAACCTCATTTCATGGCAATCAAAGAAACATTCTTTTGTGTCTCGAAGCTCAATGGAGGTTAAATACAACACTCTTGCTAATTGTGCAGCTGATGTGTGTTGGATAAGGTCACTAATGAAAGATCTCAATTAGTTCTTACATGTTCCTCTCGACTTGTACTGTGATAATCTCTCAACATTAGCACTTAGCACCAATCATGTGTTTCATTCCATAATCAAACACCTTGATACTGATTATCACTTCATTCGAGAATGGGTGCAAATGAAGGATATTGTGGTTCATTATGTTTCCACAAATAATCAAGTTGCTGATGTGCTTACTAAAGGATTGCATAGTCCTGTCTTTGTTAAACAATGCATTAATCTCAGGCTTGGTCTCCCCAACTGCGATTGAGGGGGGTAATAGCTGAAGGGTAATCAATATACATGTGGCAATTGTTGATTGGTTAGAATGTAATAAGGAGAGATGTAGAGGATTGCGACCTACGAAAGTTAGTTAGGAATGTGGTGTTATAAAAGCTGTCGAGAAACGTTTGCAATTCATTCAATATAGTTAGACATTTTCTTTCCGTTGCTCATCATCTTTCTCTCTTTAGCTTTTCTCTTCCTAGCCTTCTTGAATCCTTCAATCTTCATCTTTCTCAGAATGCTTGTAGTTGTTTGGTTTTGTTATCACTATATACATTACATAGCCGACTATGTTTGTTTAAAGTCTCTAAATATATATAGGCCATATTCATACATAGGCCACGGTCACAAATACATGATGATATCATCAAGTTTTGGTACTTCACCAACTTAATGTGCAGGGGTACGCTTCTACTGTATTAAATGTGTAGCGTGCATTGTAGAAATTTTACCGTGGTTGGATGTGCTGTCTCAAGATTACAATTAACTTAGCAAAGGAATCTGAACCCCACTTAAAAGAGTATATATATTATACGTTGATGTACAATAGATCTCTAGCTTTTAAATGAAGATAAGAAAATAAATATGGAATTCATAAATTTTTTGGAATATTAAGAGTGTGTTTAAAAATGCTTTTAATAAAAGGAAAACTAATGAAAAGGGCTTGAAAACTTTGAGTTTTAATGATAAGGACAAAATAAAAGGTAAAGTGAATAGTGCCAGGATTGACTTTTTAGTGTAAAAATGTGGTTTTTCGTTAAAGTGAATAGTACCGGGAGCTTTTCGTTAAAGTTCCCTTTAATAAAGCTAAACGAAATTTGAACTAACCAAAAACATAGTACATATAGCAGTGTTTGCCCATAAATAGCCCAAAGTTCTTATTTTCAGATAAACATCTTTAAGAAACATTTGTGTAAGATTATTTTACCTTTACATTTATTGTGTACGGTTTTTCCTTTTACCATTGTAGGACTTTTTTACCATCACATTCTTACAAAACTAACCTTAATAATATAAATAAATGTTTCTTTGTTAAGATTAGGGGAAGGTCAAACAAAGTATTTTGTTAAGATTAGGTAAATTCGTATTAAATAAAATAATATCGTGAATATTATGTAGGTAAATTAATAATATTTTGTAGGTAAAATTGTATTAAATAAAATAATAATATTGCATCATTGGAAATGGTAGGTAAATTAATTTGTTCTAATTATATAAAAAAAATTACACTACACCTAGTTATATTTAATTTTTCCAATTATTAAAAAAATTTATACTACACCCAACCAAATAACATTTGTGACAACCCGTCCCGGGATTTTTATTTCAACGTTATGAAATGACTATTATGCCCTTGAGTTCGGGCGAACGTTTATGCATGAGTTTAATAATTTTTGGGCCAATTATATAATTATCCAAGTTATTGGGGGCCAATGAAAAGTTAGAAAGATATTTGTGTGATTGGTGGTCTTGGTCCACCGACACTCTCCCTCTCTCCTCTCAGTCACTCTTAGAACTCTCTCGCTACCTCTCGACTGCCTATCTCTCTCTCTTGTTCTTTTAGGCACGGCACACACACAAACCCACATCAAAACTTGTAGATCGAAGAAACAAATTACATATTCATGCTCGTGAAGTCCATACGAACTCAACCATACCATTTTTAGGTAAGAAGTACAACGATTTCACGTCCAAAACTCAAGGTTTATAATTGGCACTATTCATCAACTTTTTATACGTTGCGTTTTAGGAAAATCTGAGATCACAGGAGTGTTTGTTGGTTCCTCTAGAGGCTCGGAGATGTTCGGTTGCTAAGCTTTGACGTCGGGATCGTCGAGAACAAGGGAGGCCGAATCTTTGGAGATTTTCCGACGAGATTCTCGTTGGTGTTCGAAGTTTTTGAAGGTATAGACTTGTTCTACTCTCAATTTAGAACATTTTGGTGAAAATTTCACGAAGAATGGTTGAGAAACGAGTGAGAAATCACACACGGAAGTTTTCCGGTCACCAGAAAAACTAGTCCGGCGAGGGGTGACAGGGATGACGCATGACGTGCACGCGTCGCGCGTGGGGGGCGCGTAGCCCCGTGGCCTTCCTGGTGCGTGGGGGCGCATGCGAGCTCCATAATTTTTTCTAAAAATACCACGATGTCCGTGACGTCGTGTAGGTCGCGTTGGTATATTCGTATGCCAAAATTGAGCTATGTATGAGAAGTTATTTCCGTATTTGCGTGTATGTGCTTAAATGATGTATTTTTAGTAATTTCTCATATAGGCGAAACGTATTCTGAGGACGACCGTAGCCAGGCACGACACGGGGGCTACGATCCAGCGACTTACCAGTGAGTGGGCAGTATTATTTTCCGTATAACCTATATATATAATGATTTTCCCAGAATCACATTTTAAATGAAAATGACGTTTTTAACGATATGCATATGACTTGATTTTGATGCATGAGTATTCATATATACATTTCATGCATATATTGGTGCCGAGGACGCCAGGTGAGTACCAGGTAGGTACATGCATAGTTGAGAACGAACAGTTGATACATATGAGATACAATGAGATATGATATGATATGTTAGCTCATAAACCTGTACATACTGTTAGTGCTCACGCCCAGAGTTAGGGGCACAGTCTTTCACGTGTCGTTCACCTCCCGCACCGCATGCTCGCCTTGGATCCAAGTAGGTGCACAGTCTTGTCGTATAGACCACTGTTGAGTGGGTACGACATGTAGGTGGCCCGCGTTTATACGCACAGTCTTCACGTGATTGTAGCACTAGATCATTTATTATTGATATAGTGATGATGATGATGATATGATGAGATATTGATGTATGTGCAGAGTACATATGATTATGAGATTGAGATGTTATGAGCTATATTTACAGCCGAGGGCTGAGATGACATATAGTAGCGATATGATTATTGAAATGCATAGCATGGCATTACTTATGAGATTCAGATGGCATTGAAATGCATTGCACGACATACATTGAGATACTTTGAAAACTTTTATGCTGAGAAAGATTGAGATATATATGTACGTATTATTTTCTGGGAACTATACAGGTTTTACGGAGAGGGGCTAGACTTTTGAGAAAAGATTGATTTTGAAAAGAATTGTTTTTGCTGACCCACTCCCTTTTGTTTTTCGCCCCTCTAGGTTCTAGATAGCTTGAATTCCGAGTTTGGCACTTCGAGGATCTTCCGGCTTTCTGACAGATTTGACATATGTAGGGCACCGATGGTGTAATTAAACTCTTTTATTCATGCTTGACTGCACTGACTTAGTACGCTCTGAATATGTATAAGTATTTTAATATCTCTAGCACACATTCATATTTAGGTTGCTAGATTTCGGTTTGAATTAATTCGTACTACGTTATTAATCCTTGCTTCCGCACAGCGCACTTGGCTATGTCACACTCACGTGACGGCCAGCATGCCCTACTTTCGGGTACGGGTGTGTCAACATTTCTCTAACTTGTAGGTAAATTATTTTCCATGTATTGTTAGATATGTTAGGCACGTTTTATTGTTGTATAAACATGGGTGTAACATAGTATTTTTAATACTATGCATCAAACTACATTTCTTCTTAATATAGGTAAATTATTTTCCATGTATTAGTACATCTGTTAGGCACGTTTTGTTGTTGGTATAAACATTATTTTGCATCATTGTAAAAAGGGATACTATATTACACCCATGGTATAATTGTTGTAGGTAAATTAATGTGCATGTCGATAATGAAATACAGTGTTCTAATATATTAATAAAAAAAAGGATAAATTCAAAAGTATTCAAGAGTAGGGTGAAAAAATTGAATCGAATAGTTTTATGAAAATTCAAAGCCTTCCTAAAAAATTAATATGCAATAAATTTTTAACATTAATGGCTTTTTTTTTCTTGTTGCAAAATCATTTACTCTCTTCTTACAATTAATTGTCTACATCAAATATGTAATATGGGTATTTTAGGTATGTGAAAAATGTAAAATGTGTGAAATAATATGAAATTAATGAATTCACATATGTGGATCCTAGTCACTGGGTTTTCTTTGAGTAAAAAAGTTATCTAGGGTTTTATATGAAGAAAATTGAGTTTGAAGGGCTAAAGTTATATTTTCAGTAATAATATTAGCAAAACTAGAGTAGAAGAGACACATCAACTATAAAACTGGTGATCAGTATTATACATCATTAATAGATGGTCTACAAATGTCCAATAAGTAATATTATTTCGTAAACCCTAACTAAACCATCGCCAACTTTAGTAGCTAGTTCTACAATTTCTTGCAGATGATACTGGTGGAGAATTATTCAGAAGAAATAACCATAACATGATATACACGTTTATTAACCCAACCGTCAAGTTAAAATCTGACCACTGATGGTTCACGTCGTCATGATGTTGATCACTGCTTCTTACATTAATTGTGACAAACTAGTCCAAGCATCCCCGAATTCAAACCCAGTATCGTGGTGGAGTGCCGCCAATAATTCACTGCATTCATCACCACAGTATTCACCGAAAAGTTCATTAATATCCATCGATCCAGTGGCTACTGATGACATGAGCGTTGCGTCGTCATATCCTATCTGGCTTGATAATTGTTGATCAGATGTTGGAGCCTCAAAATTAGAGCCATAATCTTGGGCGTTCATATTAATACCATGATCATGAACATGATGATGATCACCAAATGAAACATTACCCTGGACGTTCATATTTGTTAGGGCAGCCGATCTTGACGATGACCTTGACATGGATATTAGGCTTTCCCATGCGGATGCTCGTAGTTTGTCAAGGCACTGTGGAACTAGTGGTGGAGCAAACTGATGATGTTCATCGGAAAGCGACGGCGCTGGCGCAGATTCATGCATACGCAGTTTGGATTCTTTGACAAATCTTGCTTCGGCTTGAAGCCTGGCACTTTCCCATTGAGCAATGTGGCTGAGATTTGACCAGTTTTTGGGGTCGCCATTTGCAGAGCCAAGAATGGCAGCCTTGGGCTTGTGGGTTACAGGGTCAAACCCTATCTTTGCCAACCTTTTCTTCAGATGTGTGTTCCAATAGTTCTTGACCTCGTTGTCTGTTCTCCTCGGCAAATGGGCAGCTATGGCCGACCACCTACATACCGTACATGGATATTTATATATATTAGCTCGCATAGAAGAATAACTACCTAATTTCCATTTGAACTGTCCCTCAAACTGATTCATAAGCAGCATCAATTTGAAGTCCACCATTTTTTTTTCTTGTTCATTTGTCAATAAAATGGCATGAAGTCTATGTAAAAAACCTAGGGAAAACGATGAAACAAAATGTTCTTCAACTGACATGAGATCACATATCCTAGCAATAGGACATCATAGCAATAGATGCACCGCACCACCCCTTTCCTCTACTTATAGAACACTAAACCAAACCAATGACACTCCTCCTGGGAGAATTCTCAATTTAAGGTAGCCACGGATATTGATTTCTGTAGAATAGAGTGTAGACATTCCTTTTTTCTAGATGCAGCGACAACTAAAAAGTGCAACCAAGTGAGGTCAGCTGTGTGAAACTGAAATGGGGGAATGGGGATGTGAGGCCGTGAGTGAGGTGAGAGGGTAAGGTGAGTGAGCCCTAATTGGGATGGTATCCATTGCTTTGCAACTTGGTGAAACTAATTTTTCAATCTATTATACCATGACATCTGTGTATATATATAATTTATTTACTATTAATAAAAGATTCTGTTCAGTTCTGGCCGGTTTTTGTTCATTCGAAACCCGAACCAGTTTGAATGGTCTGGTTCGGTTTTTTACTCAAAGTTGACTTTTCCAGTCAACACGGTTCTTTTCGGTTTTTTTTTTCTTCATACGGTTCGATACGGTTTTGCAGTTTTTGTTGTTTTTATACTCACCCCTAATTTAGTTTGTAAATTTTGTCCACAAAAGAAAAATTACAAAACCAAAAACAAAAACAAAAGGAAAACCAACAAATTAAGTTCTACAATAGTATGCTTGCATGAACTATATACATAAGGAGGCTTTTGAATCAAAGTTCTATGCTGTATATGAATGTTTAAGAGAACATCAACTTTAATAATATATTTTACCTGTTGCCAAGAAGTGCATGGAGTTGAATGATGGTTTGGTCTTCGTGCAAGCTGAAATTTCCCCTCTTAATATCAGGTCTGAGGTAGTTTCTCCACCTTAGCCTACAGCTCTTCCCGCATCTTTTGAGACCTGCATGTACATAAACAGAAGGCCAGCATGTGTATAAACAGAAGGCCAAGTTAAGTAGGGATAGCTATGATCAACAAATTAATTACTACATGAAAGAAGAGGAAGATATGTAGATTTTCTTATAAGGAAACAATATTCATTAGATATTAGATAACCGTACATCAAAGACGTCTACAGGCCGTACAACCCAAAATAACCACAACCCTAAACTCAACCCATTATACGTACCAGCTTTCTGGGGCAAGGAACGCCAGCTTCCCTGGCCGTGTAGTTGAATGTAAGCTAAAAGCTTTCTGTCCTCCTCAGGAGTCCATGGACCTCTCTTTATCCCTGACGCCGCTGCATAGCAACTAGATTTTCCCATCTGTCTAGCTTGAAGGATTTAGTATTTATATCTTGGTGGAAATGGTGATGGTAAGACTAGAGTGGTATCTAATTTGCCAGCAATTAGAGACTTTCCTTTTCTGTAAGATGCTGTTGTGTTGGGATTTTTGGAACGACCTAGAACGGCCACATTGCATTACTATTTATATCGGGCACAAACGGGTTTATTTTTTATTTTTTTTAACACCAACGTGGAAATTATGATCCATTTATCCAGACTACCCCTTCTCTCTGTAAGAATTAATATAGTTTGGATTGCTATATTTACTAGGCCAGAGGCCAGGGTTAGAATTATTGATGAGTATTATATACATGCTGTTCAAGAAGTAAAGATTTGTGTCCCAGTTCTAGCTGAAAACATCTTATCGGACCGAGCTACCCTTAAAGTTTATTTTCCAATAATTAATGGGAATCTTCTAGCTGAAAACATCTTATCGGACCGAGCTACCCAAGTTTATTTTCCAATAATTAATGAGAATTGTTATTGGAATTTCAAAAATCTCATTCTACACTCCAAACTTTCTATATTTAGAAAGAAAAATACAGTGTAGAATGAGATTTTTAGAGTGCCAATAACACTTTCCATTTGTGAATAATTTATACTTTATTACCCTTAAGTTTATCAGAATTAACACTTTACTCTATTTACTTCTTTTGTATCACTTTTATACCTAAAATTACGTTTTGCTCCCAAAATTATATTTCCGTTATTTTATCCATTAAATTCTCTGTTAAATAATGGCTTGGCAGGCCCTTGGCCCACCAAAACTTTAAAATCATAACAAAAAAGGTTTGGTTATTAAAAAAAATCATAAATCTAAGAAGTAATTAAAATTGTGACCTCATTTAAAAAATAGAAAACTTTATTTTAATCCTAAAAAAAGATGAGTTTTAGATTATAACCTTGTGTAAGATTAAAATCTAATTTTAGTCCCTAATACATTTAATCATATCATTTATTAGTTATATTTTGATGTTTTATTTATCTTTTTATTTTTATTTTAATGTATTAATTACATTTAAATTTAATTTTTATTTTATTCATCATAATATATTTTAATGTCTACATTTAGACAACTAATATTTTTTATAATATATATTCCGATAGCAATTTTGTATGTTCTTCATTTAGGTACATTAATACATTTGAATATTTCAGTATATCCATTAGTGCAAACATATAGGTACATTGATTCAATATAATGAATTTCGTTATGTACATTTTGGTACACACATTTGAGTATTGACTTTTAGGTACAATAATTTAATATATTATATTTCGGTACATACATTTAGGTACGTACATTTTGGTACATACATTTCGGTATTGACATTTAGGTACGTACATTTTGGTACATACATTTCAATATTGACATTTCGGTATTGACATTTAGGTACATTAATTCAATATAATACATTTCGGTACAATCATGTAGGTACAAATATTTCAGTACAAAAAGTCAAATTTATATATTTCGGCATAGTCATTTCTATACACCTATGTATTTATATATTTTTGTATCACAAATTTCTTTTAATATTTTCTCATTTACGTTCATTTATAATTAGAAAACTAAATATGTGCATATTAATAAAATTAAAATTTAAGGTGGAGAGATTAAATAAAAATACACATTAAATAACAAAAGTTGAATGTAAATTTTGATAAAAGTACATTTTAAGGGATTAAATTGAATATGTAATCTAGCACTAGTTTTTTTTTTTTAAATTTTAATCTTTTGTAAGGACTAATGTTCAAAAACTCTTTAAAAAATGATTCAAGTTTATGATATCATTAAAATTTTAGGAAAACTAACGAAAAGTCCAAAAAAACTTACCTTTTAATGAAAAGTCTTTTTTAAAAGGTATAGTGAATAGTACCAGGAAAAGGTAAAAATGTGGTTTTTCATTAAAAGTAAACAGTACCGAAAGTGTTTTGTTAAAACTCCCTAAAATTTTAAATGAGGAATACATCGCTTAGGGTTAGCGAATGTAGATTTGAATTTGGTATTTTTAGGGTGCAGGAAATTGTGAACTCATTTAAAATTTTAATGGAGCTTTCAACTAAAGAGTTTTGCGCACCAAACATTACGAAGTATTACTATGCATCTAACAAGATATTACCAATTAGGTCGGGTCAAACCAACAGCATTTCTTGTTCCTCAAACAAAAATAATATTGCATGGATTAATTAGGTTTACAGTATTGTTAGAACCACGTACTAATTGGGAAAAGAAACCCTAAATCCTATAGCCAAGTTATAAAACAATGGATCATCATTTATGATGATCCAAAGTTTGATATCAGCCTTTTAGCTATAGTGAATTGAATGTGCAATCTGTTTTTTCAAATAAGAAACAAAAAAAAGTTAAAGAAGTGATGCAGGGGAAATCATTATTTCTTTTTTCTGTAACGAATTATGTTATTTATGTTATTGTATTTTTATTTCTTATTAAGGCTTTAGGTTATTTTTTTTCTATATAAGCTATGTAATTTAGAGTTTAGGGAAGATTTTTGGAATATTATTTACTCTTTGAGGGACAAGGATTCTTTGTGTTTTATCCCTTTTACGTGTGTTTGTTATATATGCATTAACGTGTGCGCTTTTGAATCCGCATAAAAAAACTGCATTGTAGTTTGGGCTAAAGAGAAAACACGAAGACTTCTATATTACTGTAGCAAGAGTATTGTAGTACTTGGCCCCGCGTGTAGGGTGAGTCTCCTAGGCTCCACATGGTTATTGATGTGTGGATCTCCCACGTGTAACTCACTAATTGGGTCCCAAGTGAAGGTGTGTTGAAATATCCCACATCAACCGTTCATCTGAGAAAAGAAGAGTTTAAATATCCTCAAAACCCCACTCCAACTAATACCGAGGCCTTTTGTGATACCTGACGAATGGTGCAATTGGCAATTACTAAATTAGAGACTATCGGTATTGTTGAAAGTAGACATTAAGCTCGTCTCTCTGATAACTCTACACTAAGAGCATGAAAAATCAAATTTACTCTCGGTTTAACAGTTTCTCAAACTGACCCATATGTCTCTTTGTTAAACAACCTGTTGCTGATGTGGTTATATTGTTATTATATGTTGATAACATTATATTAATAGGATCTTCTATATATGTCCTTGGTTCAAAGTGTAATAGATGATTTGGGTGTTGTTTTTTATATGAAAGACAGCCATATTTATCTATTTCTAAAAATTCAGGTTCTTATGCATCAAATGGGGACATTTTCCCTAATCAAGGTAAGCATACATGTTAAGGATTTGCTTTCCAAAGCTTGCATGGATATGTAATACACCTCATATATATTTAATTTATTAAAAAATGGAGGAGTTCTTTTACCAAACTCTACACTTTATAGGAGCTTAGTGGAAGAAGCTCAATACCTCACCTTCATCAATTCTTCGGCGTTTAACAATTTCATTTGCTGAACATTGCTTCTAAAGTTTATTGGATCATACAGATGTTGCGCGACCTTCATGCTTGTGTTCTTATTGAACCACCTTTACTTCAACGTGATAACCTTTCTGACTTGGCCTTAAGCTCTAATCCATTTGTTCGTGAAATAGGATGTCCTTGTTGTTAGCCATAGTGTTTATATGTTCAAAACACTTGTTGAGTAATTGACAAGAACAAAGATAAAACTCTTACCTGAAGAAGGTGCAGCTGCAGCCATGGAAACAATGATATTGTGAAGAACCGAGAATGACAAAACACAAACTATTTGGCGAACTCCTAGCTTGATGACAATGCTCTATGGGAAGTCTTAGTTGTTGTGTCTAGGGAATTTGCAGGGATCGGTGTTTATATACCAGCCAAAAGCTTTAGACTTCGTCCACAAGGGAAAGCTAAATACTCTGTTTCTTGGTTGTCAAGTAAAGTATCATAATCATATATTATTAATAGGACTTAATGAAAACCTACTTAAATGTAAGACACTTAATATATGGTTGATACGTGAGAATCAAATCACAAACTTTACTGATTTCCAACTTATACATTATTACATATAGTAAACCATTTATGGTTTATTCATATTGAATAAATCCAACACTTGTTTGGTACGTGCCTTTTGAATGCTATTGAAGAAAAAGTTGATAATGTTCAAATATATAATAAAAAGTATACACCTTTCTCTTCTTTCACTTCTCACTCTAGATTCTTCTTCCACAGCAGTACATTATTACTCTATATAGTAACTAATAGGTTAATTCAAACCAACCTTCTACAGCGACGATAAATAAATATATGAAATAGAATCGATCGTGACCTTTCCTTTAAATTTTGGTTGGGGAAGGAGGGGATTGAAGAATCTCAGGTCTTCATCAGTGGATTTATGGCAAAAGACGACAATACTAAATGAGGCGCAAGCCAAGATCAGTCTAGGTCCCACAAGGTCCCTTCATATTTACTTTGCCAACTCCATATTCCCGATTCATTATGTCTAAAGTCTAAAGATGCATGCTTTATTTCCTTAAGTTTAGTTCGATCGAATCCATATACCAACAGGTCGTCGAAGGGTGATTTTGAAAGAGTTGAGATTCTATCTATTATAAAACTAATAAACTAGAAGGTTCGATAAATTTTCGATGTGGAGCAACTTTTCACATTCTCATATGCTCCTTATATGTAGTGGATTTTTAAACCTAATACTTGTACAATAAAATTGGGTGACGTAGAATATGTATACCCCTTAAACTCAAAATATGGGTTAATCTACTATAATACAATGAATTCAGCAATGTGCTTACAGCTAATGAGGTGCATATATATGCAAGTAGATTTGGTTTGGTTCTTAGAGGTAACCAAACGTAATTATTTTGTATTCTATTAAATTTATTGAAACCAGAATACGAACTATCGGAATATAAAACTTTATTAAAAAAACAACTACATAATTGCTAAGAAGGCTACATAAACCAAAGAAATTACAACTTGATGGACTTCTTTCTCATACTAAACTATAAGCTATATTTATAGAGACAAAAACTAATAAACTCTATTTTAGAAGAGCTATGCTCATACCCAAACAATAATAGATAACTAGTTTTCCAACACTAAAAAATTTAGGAGACGGAACCAATTTAAACCAAACTAGATGCTGATTTACACTATCTTACCTGAACCAAACTGTAAACGGTTGTACCCAGGTGAAGAAAAGAACTGTTTGGTACCGTTATACAGCTAGATTAAGCTAATTAACTTATAAATGTATAAGGGATTCTAATAAGCTTAAAATGAGTGTTTCCTATTAGGATTATGTACACTATATAAGTAATAGTGTATATGGTGTTGCATACATTGCACACATAATTATATATAATACTTCTAATTCAGCATTGTAACCTTATAAATGCGTAGAAACCAATAGAAGAGCATTGTTAGCACGTGTGTATTAACCTATGAAGATATGAAGAAATGGAATGGACAATGAAAGCAGAAGGATTGAACAGCAAGAAAGATGGAGAGAAAGCTTTGTATATTTCGATAGAGCAACTATTACAATATGCAGTGAATGAATCTTCCAACAACATTTTGTAGTAACTAATCTATAGTGCAAATGACTCAATTACCTTTTCTAACAACTCTACACTAACTAACTCAATCCATTTAATAAACATAACTACTTAATCAATGATACAATACCACATGGATTAATGACTGGTACATATAGTTATTAGTGGATAGATTGAACAACAATAAATAATATCTTTAGATTCCAACAATTCAACTTAGTACTTGTAGCATACGTGTTTAAATTATATGGACACCTTACATAAACAAACTGCGGAAATTCTTGGCTTCTTACACGAGTCATTTTTCCTGGGAGACAAATAATAATTTGATATTTTGCTAAATGTTTGTTTTTTTGTGATTTGAACGAGTAATGTTAGAAACTTAGAATATCATTACCAGCTCAGAAATGAGTTAAATGGTACACGCTGTATATCATTAAGGATGGGCTAAAAAATCCATGGCAAAAAATGGAGGTATCGGTTGTGCAAGACCTGAAGACGTTTTTTGTCCCACTTGTATATCGTATTTGGCCGAAGAAGCATCGGACATGTTGCAGTTCTTACCTTCTTGGGACTCCATGAAGCTGACCTGGTACAACCGGATTGAGTTTGTATATCTAATTCACTCACTATCGTGTGGTATAAAAACAACTAGCGTGAAAAAGCTTGACTTTAAAACCATTAAACCAGCTTACAAATGAGTGAACTGTTAACCCTCTGTGTCCCCACACAAAACCACACCCCCCTCCTCTTCCCCTTCTTTCTTTCTCTCCTTATTTTATGTTTAATTTGGTTACGTATCTCTCTTATATAATTACCATAAGAAGAATCTAAGGGGAAATATAATTAATTGCATGAATATCCACCATAAGGCAACCAATACACTAATCAAAGAGCGAGGTATTCATTGTACCAAAAAAGACATTATTTAGCCAAATACAATATAAAACATTACTCTTACCACCTATTTGTATTATCTCTATAATAAAGATGAGACTCACAGCATTACTCAACATGAAAACCAATGCTAGGTAAACTATTACATAAAAAAAATGTCAAAGATATTCTATATACACCAAATATATTATTTATTTTGCATGCATGTTGTCACGACCTGACCCACGAATAAAGATTATTTACGAGCTAGGGTGTGAGCCATATCTTAGCTATAGAAATAAATTCTACAACCAAGATATGGTGGAAAACAAAATAAAATTATTTGAAGCTGATTACACAATACAACGTGTAACAAAATCTTACATAAAATTTATTGAATACATAGCGGAATAACCATAGTGCACAAATTAATTCACAACAAGAATTACCAATTAAATAATTATTAAATTGTAACAATTCTTTCAAATGGATGAAATATATGCAAATGAGATGGATGAATGTACTCACTTCCTTCTAATCCCGCTAACACATACCTAATGTACCCAAGCCTGCACATCCCATACCATTCTTATACCACTTGGCTCCAAATACCTTAGAATATGAGTTAACTCCTGTTCATCCCTTAAACCCAATTTTTGTAATTAAATTCTCAGTTTCTACTTTATTATACAGGCACTTCCCTCGACTCCCAATTGTATATTCCAGCCCTTCCCCCAACGTCTGACATATACAAGTTTTCATTATTTTATAGCCAACCGGTTGTATACTCAAGCCCTTCCACTGACGCCTGACGTATACAATGTTCATTATTTTATATTCAAGGCAAACTTCAAAAATATAATCATAATATTAACAACAAAGTAATAATCTTTAACATCAACATAAATGATAAACAATACGTTACCATTTCTTCATTTTTTTATTGTTTCAGTTTCATTTCCTCTCTCTTGTTCTCTTTCTTCCTTCTCCACTTCCTCTTCCTCTTCTTTAATATAGTTGAAATTCTACATATGTAATAGGTGTCGGATTGCTAAAAATCTTCCATGAAAGTGAGCGAAAGAAACTAGAGATGTTGGCCATGCAAAGAGGTTGGCAAAGAAGGCTAGCTCAACCGAACATCAGCTGTTCGATCTGGGGTACAAGTCAGCACATAGATTAGATTATCGTAGTTTTTGGATGTATTATAGAAGAGACGATAAGGAACAACTTTTGTGAAGGAAGTGTTTCAATCGGAGCTACGAAAAATGGGGTTTTGGTACTCATAACATGGCTGTCCAGTTTTCTGCGGGATTAGAGATTGGGTTAGTATTTTAAACATATTGGACGATCGCACCGTTGGATTTTCCTAAAATTTGGATATATCATGGTAGAGAGACAGGCAAACAACTCTCATGAAGAAAGTACTATGATATAATCTATAGATGTTGGTGTTTTGGTCTGTTAAATAGGCGGGACGAATTTCTAGTATTCGGATATCTTTCTTTTGATAGATGAAAATGACGGTGAGTTTGGTGGAGAGATTTGTTGGGTAAGGTCTCATGTATTTTTCTGGGATTTGTCTCACAATTTTTGTACATCATTCTCAAGGGAAATAAATGGAGATTTTCGATGGTTTAGTGGAAGTGCTTCTTATGGCAATGATCTCCAAAATTATAAATGCATAAAAAACACAAGATTTAAGTGGTTTGCCAAATCGACTACATCCACTAGGGTTTGCTTTCATTGTATTTCACTATATATGAAGGACTTACAAATACAATGAAAGATGGCTTAAAGCCCTAAGAACATGTAAAAGAAAGATAAGGAGGTAATATGAAATGCAAAATGACTTTCTTTTTGGAGTGGTTCTTTCTTCTTCTTCTTCCTCTCTCTTTTCTCCATGTCCCTTATGTTGGTTCTTGCTCCTTCCTATATAAGAATTGAATAACCTCTTCGTTCCCATCTAGTTTGAGGAGAAAGCTTCCAAGTGTGCCAAAAATAGAAATAAACCAAGTATTATGCTAATCATTACCATGAAATGTGTTCCAATAACAAGGCAACAATTGTTGTCCTAATCATTAAGAATGAAATGTGGTCCAATAGAAAAACAACAAATGTTAAGCTAATCATTAGCCCTAATGTGTGTTCCAATAGAAACACACCAAATGTTAACCTAATCATTTATAATCGTATTTGTTCAAATGGCAAAGAGACACGTGTTAAGTTAATCAATATCATGCAAGGCGGATACAAGCATCTAAGGCCACGTTGAGCTTTAGCTTAAGTTTTATTCCTAGATCAAAACACATGGTTAAGTCTATAATCAATAGGCATACAAATGGAGTTTGGTAAAAGCTCCAATCTCATTGGAGTATTTGGAAGCTTGGTTGAGTAACATTGAAGAGAGAATGTTTTTCAAATGATTGAGATTCCCCTAGACTAGTGAGTAAGCACTCCTAATGCTGCAAAAATATTGCCCATGCATGCTAATATACACACGTACAAAGTCATAGACATTCCACCTCCACCTTTTAGAGTGGTGAAAAATCACCAATCATTAACTACTAAATTCCTAATGATTACAAATTTGCCAACGCACCCTTATTTGGTAAAAATATCAATCCAATCTCATATAATCACCCTTCTCCAATTCAAACTAAAAACATCTCTAGTTATACATGGACATGAAATAAATACTAGCTAGTTTTTTGAACTAATTTTGTAGCAAAAAGGATTTTATATTGAGACTATTTTACATATTGAAAGTAGGTTCTTGCATAAAAGAAATCCAATAAAATCATTACGTAAAAATAATTACACACACATATATATATATAACCATTTTTTGTAAATATAGGGTATTACACATGTAATCTTTTTTTCATGGAAATTTTCGATATTCTACGACATCAAATTCCCTTTTAACATGCACCATTAGCCAAGATGTTGCTACTGCATCTATGCACCTAGTGTTGAGCTTTGAAGTACATACATATATAAACCCATTAATGTTGAACCGCAAATGACATCAACACCCACACCTTTTTCAATTTCTTACCAAAGTGTTAATTTCTGGATAAATATGTCCATATCCCTGTTTTAGGACTGTTTAAAAATGTTGGTGTGAGTATGTCCAATGCATACACAGTAACACAGCCATACCAATGTGGACATTTAGCTTAAATTTGGAAAGACCACCAACGACTAAGACAGTACCCGATGTTGATGGGGAAGGACTAAGGACAGGCTATATTGAAATTTTAATGTACATTTGATAGCCATTACGGGCCCGTTTGTTTGACCTTCTTAAGTTTCACTGGACTAGACTGGCTTAATAGTCCAGTGTTTGGTGTAAATGGGACAAAGTTTAATGGGACTAAGTCGGACTCGTGCCAACTAAGTCCTTCACTGCGTGGTCTTAGTGAGGCCCCTCAAAATGTTTGGGATTGCTAATCCCGTCTCCGAACTTGCGTTGTGTGCAACAGTGTCGTCTACAAGCATGCCTCTCTGCAACTTCATTTGCCTCCCCAAATCTTAAACCTAGATTTGAAACCCAGCCCACCCATGCCCAAATCCGAAACAAAAAAGCATAACGAAAACAACAATCCCAATAAAAATTCTTCCTTCTTCCTAGAAAATTTCGAGGCGTGAGAAACGAAGGCAGCAAAGTCCATGGCGATGGGTATCAAGAGGACGAAGCCTCTGCATAACTTTAGCTTGCCGTGGGATGTGAAGTGGGTGATGTTGCTTGTCGGGGAGAGATGAAGTGCAGAGGCAGGAGGCGAAGAAGATGAAGTGAAGAGGCAGAGGATTTGCAATAAAAAAATGGATTGACAAAAATGGGAGAAAAGGGAAACGGGGAGGGAGAGGCAAACAAAAAAATGAATGAAGAGATAGGGGAGGATTTTAGAAAAATAGGGGAAAAGAAAGTAATAATAAAATATTAATTGATATATTAAATTTAAAATAAAATATTAATAAATATAGATTAAATAATATAATGTTATAATCCTGCTTCTTAGTCTGATACTGTACCAAACACTTCACTAAGTCAGTCCAGCTTAGCCAAATCTACGCCAGTCCAACTTAGTCCCTGAAGCCAGTCCAGTCCGAGACAGTCCGGTGCAACAAACACACCCTACAGGTTTTAAATTTTGAATTTATTTTTTTCTTAAAAATTTGAAAATTATTCCCACAAAATTTTGAAAACTTACAAGTAATAATTTTCAGATTTTAGTTATTTGTTTTCATTTTTTTAATTGAAAGTAGTAGCTAAAAATAAAATGGTAATTAAAACAACCCATAAATTGATGACCATGTGATAAGAGTTTTGTGTCCCCACAATGAATTAAAACGCTCTCTAGCTAGCGTATTTAAGAAGTTTGTCAACATTGAAGAAGCATGCATTGTGAACCATAGCTTCTCTGTATCAGACTTGGCCAACTTTCCAAGTTTTTTCCACATCTTCTTTATTTTCCGTACAGGTATTGTTACGACTTAACTCCAAGTCTGATCAAACGTCGGTGTTACCACATTGATTTCGACTTTGGTTTGATGGATGAGAGACTAGTAATAGTGTAACACTGTAGCGAAAGTGTGCTACCACAATCTGTAACTTTGATGATGAATTCCTGAGCCACTTTGGGTGATAACTCATAACAGAGAAATATTAATCTTTAGGGTTTGCAATTGATGCGAAATAAGTGGGGTCGGGTTGAAGAAATTCTAACTAGTAATGTCCTGACTAAGCTAGCACGCAGACACGGCATCATTATATATCATGATTCATGATCTCAAATCTCCAGGTTTTCAGTGCCAAAGGAACTCTTCTTAGTCAACAGTGAAATAGTGTGTGGATCAGAGCACACTATCACAATCTAGCTGCTGTACTACTTTCAATTTTAAGCTTTTAACAGGCCAGAAGCAGACCAGTCCTGAATAGTCCCGATGGCGACATCAGAGATCAAATAGTATTATGGTTATTGTACTAGGGAATCGTGCATGCAATTCAGAGTCTCTCAATCTTATGGTAATGTAATCCTTTTTCATATACTGTAATGGGTTGTGATTTTCATACTCTTAATTACTTTTTTCACACTTTTTTTATTTTTTAATATTTAATTGATATCTTACTATTTAATCTTCTATATATACCCTTCCTACTTTTTAACTTTTAAAAAAATTGAATATACATGGAAGGGTATATATGGAAGATTACATAGTACAATATCAATTAATTATTAAAAAATAAAAAAATGTGTGAGAAAAGTAATTAAGGGGTGTGAAAATCACAACCCTACTGTAATTTCATAACACCCTTCAGTTCGATCTTACCATGACTGCGATATAAACTTCCATGCATGTCACCGAGGGTACACACTGATGTTTCTGCATCTCATCATTATGTTTGACTTAGCGTGAAGAGGGAGACAAAAAATGAACAAAGAAGTTTGCCTTCATGCATGGAAACATGTTCTCTAATCCCACAACTTTTGTAGTGTGTGCTCCATATGACAGCTGTATCACTCAAAGACTTTCTCCCAATTGGGTGCACAAACTTGATAAGCATATCTTTTATATTTGTATCATATTATTGATCTAGTGTTGATTGTGTGACTCAATAAATGATAAGACCGATTTCAAATAATTTATATTATTTTCTTACCGAGCATCAAAATATCTTGCAGAAACTCACTCATTACAAAACTAAGAACAAGTAGAGGTAAAAATATTTGTATCTATTAGTTTAAATTAGGGGTAAATAATGAGCACCTGCAGTTAGGAGTGTCGAATATTAGATTTGTACTTAAAAGTGGCATTGCAATTAGTAAATAGGGGCAAATATGTACTTTCCGTCCCTAATACATTTTTTGCCATGTAAGTTAATCTGGCATGAAAAACATATTGGTGCGAATGTTTATAGAATTAGGGGCAATTTATAATGCCCCTCCTTTATTATATGCATTTAAATATATCATTTAATTATATTTGATATTTTACAACTTGGCGATTCGCTCCAAATAAAATTTAAATGAATAAAACGTCAATATTATTTATAATTGATTTTAATAACCAAATTTACATTCATAGTTTTAACAACCAAATTTAAATTCATATTATTAAAGTTAGATGCATTATTATTGTAATTTTAACATTAAATATACATAAAACAAAGGTATCAAACTTCTCTCAGAATACATAATACAGTATAAAAGTGTCAAATTTGTCCCAACAAGTTAATAAAAACATACTCAAGTACTACAAATAGTACGAAACCAAAAGCATTAACTGTGATTTGTAGGAACCCTCTCATGTGGAGACATGACATACTGCAAAAAATATGTGTCACTAAGCAAATCTGTAAACTGTCCAGGATGGTGAGGCATGGAATGGAACAACGATGACTGGTACGGATAAGGACGATAAAATTGTGTCGATGGTGGATATGGATACAGAGGAAGGTGTTGATAAAGTATATTTTGACGAGATGACGAAGTATGTTGGGAAGGTAATTGGCACTGGGAGAATGACTATTGCGGAGAAGGAGATTGACGTTCAGAGGGAGACTGTTGTTGTGAAGAAGACTCATGTTGTGAGTGTAGAAGAAGATGTTGCTCTAATGAAGATATAACTTGCTTCAAATTCTGAACCTCATTTCGATCTTTCTGAGACTCTTCATCGTTGTTGAGCATAATTTGCTTGAAGCTGTAAAAATTGAGATTCCAAACAAGCATAATCTCATCCCTTACATGATTGATGACGTGATGAAGATACTAGTTGAGTTTGTATAACCCAAGGTACCATATCCGGTGTTTCTCTCACTCCATAACCATGAACTATGTCACGTCTCTCAAATCCCATCCCCGTTACATATGCTTTTTGTCTTAACTCTGGTGTTTCTTTGCCATTGGCAACAACTAATTGTGTTAACTCCTGAGATATCTTACCTTAAAAAAATCTGAAGTTATAATTCATTTTAATCTGCCCCTAATGATTCATTTTCCTGTAGTGATTATTGCATTTAATTTTCACAAACATGTTACACACGTTTTTTTAATAGTTTTGCAAATTTCTACAAAAACCGTACAAAGCCTATTTTTGTTCAATGAAATATACAAAGTGATTTTTTTTTAATAAACGATATTATCTACACTAAGGATGATGGGTGACTTAGCTTCACTATGAGGTAATAATAATGTGGTTTAAATTCGTCTTTGATGAGAATTATAAGTGAAGAAAAATATCACTAGACTATAATATTAAGTGACTAGTGAGTTATTTATTTATGGGGTGTGCTATCCACACACCCCTTTTTACTTCTCACACACCCCTATTAATTTCTGTCCGTTAGATCTTCTTTAATTCATCCGATCCGACGGCCGAAATTCAAAAAGGTGTGAGGAAAGTAAAAAGGGGTGTGTGGATATCACACCCCTTTATTTATATAAACAAAAGGACACTAAATTCATCTACAAAAAAAAATTTAATTTGAGTGCAAAAAGTAAAACACATTATTTTAACCAACTTTGTCAAACCCAAGTCTCCAACAAAAATTCAACCATTGTTGCTAGTTGCTAGTTGCCTAAACCCTAAATATATTCGTGTTACGATTGTTACGATTGTTACGATTGTTGCTTGATGCCTAATCCCCAAATATATATACACAAAACCATGCACGCATGCATCACATCAAAACGCTTGTGAGTTGCCAGTTGCTAGTTGCCTTCTATACAACATTATATGATCTTAGATTTTCTTTACCATACACCATAAATTTTCACTGGACTAAAAACTCATTTATTACAGTAACAATGGCCTTTAACTTATGAGTAATGCTAGGGATACTAAATTTGTAGATTAAATTTTGTAAACTAAATGACATAGAAGTTGGTGATTGGATTATCACTTAATCGTTGATAAACGTGCTCATTTTCTATTGGTGACAATTCATTTGATTTGCTAATTTAGTTTACAAATTTAATCTCCCTAGCATTACTCATTATTTTGCATCATAATTGAAAATAATTGGGGACCTTGTCGGTTGGCCACAACATGAATACATATGTCTATACATGCTACTATCTCGTAGAGTGCTTCATCAATTTCTTAATTCGTTTGTACTAATTACCAACAAGTTAAAGAAGTTGATTTTGTGTCATTATTTCCATATATTCTTGTTAGGAATGTTGTTACTACAAGATAGAGAAGGCAAAAAAAAGTAGATAATGGACACTAAGAATTTACGTGGTTCGGCAATTTATGCCTACATCCACGGAACAACGATCAATCTTCACTATATGAAAATGATGAGTAAAAGAGTAGTCTTACCAAGCCAAAGACAAGGCTTGATGGATACAAGAAAGTATAACACACACTTTCTATCACTCTAAACTTCACTCACAATGTGTAGTGGAACACTCTCACTCTAACTCTCACTCTTGGAGTGGAACTCTAGCTTTGGATTTGATCCTTTTCTACTCACTACTTTGCTAGCAACACCCACACACCTATTTATAGGTGGGTATTGTAGCTTCTAGATCTTTCCATTTGCAACCAAGGAAGCTAGTACTCTCTAGCTTCTTCCACCGACTTAATAACATGCTAGAATTGTCTAGCATGCTCCAGCCACCTCACTTGCTTACTAGAATAATGTAGAACATTCATCATGGCCTAGACCATATACCAACAATCTCCCCCTCCAGTCCATGAGGGAGGAATTTCGATCATGACTCCAAGTTACCTGGAGTCCATCCTAGCAACCTTAATGCAGAATTCCAACTTTGATTTTGTGACTACCTTTGTCAACATGTTTGAGGAATTATTATTGGTATGAATCTTCTTCAGCTGTAGCAACTTGTTCTCGATAGCATCTCTAATCCAGTGATAACGAATATCAATGTGCTTGGTACATGAATGATATGTAGTGTTCTTGCTCAAATCCAGAGCACTATGACTATCACAATAAATGTCATAATCACTTTGCTTCAAACCCAACTCTTGGAGAAATCATTTCAGCCACAACAACTCTTTGCATGCTTTTGTAGCAACTATGTATTCAACCTCGGTTGTGGACAAAGCAACACACTTTTGCAACTGGATTTCCAAGACACGGCTCCCCTTGCAAAAGTAAGCAAGTACCCAGACGTAGACTTTCTACCATCCAGGTCACCACCAATGTCAGCATCTGTAAATCTTTCCAAGATTGGTTTGGAAATGCCAAAGCACA
The DNA here is from genome assembly GCA_963580275.1 of Crataegus laevigata. Classification (NCBI taxonomy): domain Eukaryota; kingdom Viridiplantae; phylum Streptophyta; class Magnoliopsida; order Rosales; family Rosaceae; genus Crataegus; species Crataegus laevigata. Next base: position 3,965,028 of record OY756950.1, read on the forward strand.
AACACATCTTAGAAGTCCCCTTCAAATATCTGAGAATCCACTTAATAACTTCCTAGTGATCTTTCCCTGGATTAGAGAGAAATTTGTTTACCACACCTACTGCATGAGCAATATTTGGCCGTGTGCACACCATTGCATACATGAAACTTTCTACTGCTGAAAAGTAGGAAACAACTGCCATTATCTCATTTTCTTCATATGTTTTTTGACACGACTCTTTGCCCAACTTGATATGATTGGCTAAAGGTGAGCTTACTGGTTTGGCTGCCTTCATGTTAAACCTTTCAAGCACCCGTTCAACGTACTTTTCTTGTGACAGCCACAACTTCTTGGATTTTCTGTCACGAATTATCTCCATGCCCAAAATCTACTTGGATGGCCCTAAGTTTTTAATGTCAAATGACTTATATAACTCTTCTTTATGCTTTTTAATCATAAAAGCATCTTGACCGACAATCAACATGTAATCAACATAAAGCAATAAAATGATGAATTTACCTCTAGAAAATTGTTTGATATAGACACAAGAGTCAGCATGAGTTCTCTTGTACTCATTACTCACCATGAATGAGTTGAACTTCTTATTCCACTATCTCGGAGCCTGTTTAAGACCATATAAGCTTTTCTTCAGCTTGTACACCAAATTTTCTTTTCCTTTGACTTCAAAGCCTTTGGGTTGCTCTATGTATATCTCATCTTCTAAATTGTTGTGAAGAAATGCAGTTTTAACGTCTAACTACTCGAGCTCAAGATCCATACTTGCTACCATACAAAGGATAACCCAAATGGAAGTCATCTTCACTACTGGTGAGAAAATCTCATCAAAGTGAACTCTTTTCTTTTGACCAAAACCTTTGACAACTAAACGAGCCTTGTACCTTGTTATATTGTCGTCTCTTTTTAATTTCAACACCCACTTGTTTTTCAATGCTTTAATGCCCTTTAGAAGCTCCACCAACTCATAGGTATCATTCTTTAATAAGGAATCCATCTCTGACTCTATTGCCTTCATTCATCTGTTACTGTTGTTATGAGCTATGGCCTCCTCATAAGTTTCGGGCTCTCCATAATTAGTCAACATGATATACTCTGATGAAGAATACTTGGTAGACGGTCTTCAGCTTCTGCTAGATCTTCTAACCTAGTCTTCATTCTCTTTCGGTGCTAGAGGCTCTCCCTTATTGGGTTCTTCTTGAATCTACTCTTCAGGCTCCCCATGATCAGCAATTTCATGGTCTGGCTCATCTTGATCAGGCTCCCTTTAATCAACATTATCTGGTTCTGCAAGCACTTCATTGGCAGCTACTTTAGGGATGTCATCGTGACTTTCTTTATTTGAATCTAATGGATCAACTCCTCTGACTGTGCCATCTGGTTATGCCTCAAATCCCTAATTGTTTGATCTTAATAAAAGATCACATCTCTTCTTCTAATAAACTTCTTCTGGTATTGGTCTCATAATCTGTAACCAAAATCTTCACCGCCATAACCAAGAAAGATGCACGGTGTAGCTGTGTAGTCTAACTTCGATCTTTGCTCTTTGGGCACATGCACAAAAGCTTTGCAACCAAACACTTTTAGATGAGAGTAAGACATATCATTACCAATCCATACTCCCCTATGGAACATCAAGACCTAATGATACTGATGGAGATTGATTGATCAAATCGCAGGTTGTCCTTACAGCTTCACCACAGAGCTGCTTAGATAAATTTGTAGTCCTCAACATACACCTAACTTTCTCTATGATGGTTCGATTCATTCTTTCAGCAACACTATTATGTTGTGGAGTTCCAGAAAGATATTCTGGAAATTGTTCAAGTGTTCAACTACACTTAAACCATCCTTGTACTTCACATTGATGAGCTTTTTTATTAAGATGCTTTCTTGGCTGGGGTCTTCTTCTCGAACAAGGACTCAAGCTTCGTACAAAACTCACGGGCATTGGTTTCATTAGACACGTGGTGAAAAACACTATCGTCCACCCATTGTCTAATTGTGCCAATTGCCTTGCGATTCATCTTCTTCCACTCGGCATCGGACATGCTCTCGGGCTTAGTGGCATATCCTTCAATTGGCTCATGCAGATCTTTGCAATAGAGAATGTCCTCCATCATTGGCTTCCATGTTTCCCAATTGAAGTTGGTGAGTTTGATCATAGTGCCACTTCCTTCCATCTCGTAGTACGAGCCAACCGGGTTATGATACCACTTGCTAGGAATGTTGGTACTACAAGATAGAGAATGCACAAAGTAATGTAGAAAATAGACACCAAGAATTTATGTGGTTCGGCAATTTATGCCTCCGTCCATGGAACAATGATCAATCTTCACTATATGAAAATAATGAGTACAACAAGAGTAGTTGTTGGAGTGTAATTTCTCACGAGAAGAAATACCTCCACAGATTTGTTGACCGCAATCCACACGTTCGCCGGGTACGCACTATTATCTTTCTTAGATGCATATTCCGGTTATAACCAAATTCCTATGGCCGTTGAAGATCAAGAGAAAACTGCTTTTATTACTGAGCGAGGATTATATTGTTACACCATTATGCCTTTCAAACTCAAGAATGCCGGCTCGACTTACAAGAGGTTAGTGAAAAAAATGTTTAAAAATCAAATCGGAAGTACAATGGAGGTTTACATTGACGATATGGTCGTCAAAAGCCCAGAAAAGTGCCAGCACATTGGTCATTTACGCAACACTTTCGACGTATTGAGAAGATATCGCATGCGGCTAAACCCGGCAAAATGCGCATTCGGTGTATCATCTGGGCAGTTTTTAGGGCACATAGTGCACAAGCGAGGTATTGAGCCGAACCCAGCAAAAGTCGAAGCCTTGTGTAGCATGCCGGATCCAGTAACACCCAGAGACATTCAAGTATTAACCAGGCGGATCGCTGCCCTTAGTCGATTCATCTCGCGGTCATCCGATCGATGCAAACCTTTTTTTCAAGCCATACGAAACAGGAAAGGAGATGTGTGGGGGCATGAGCAAAAGAAAGCTTTCGAACAACTGAAGAAGTATCTCACAAGTCCATTGCTGTTGACCATTCCCAAACAAGAGGAGCCGTTGTACATGTACCTGGCCGTAAGCGAAGGGGCAGTAAGTGCTGCGTTATTTAGAGAGGAAGGCTCGGTCCAACAACCCATATTTTACATAAGCAAAAGTCTAATTGATGCAGAGAAGAGGTATTCGCTCGCTGAGAAGATGGTGTTGGCTCTAGTAACTGCAAAAAAAAACTCCACCAGTACTTTGAAGCGCACACCATTGTTGTGTTAACTAATCAACCGATCAAGGTTATCTTATCTAAACCGGATTTATCAGGGAGGATAACGAGGTGGGCTATCGAACTTAGTTCCTTTGACATAAAGTATCGGCCACGAAGCGCAGCCAAAGGCCAGGTAATTGCTGACTTTCTTGTAGAGTGTTATCCTCGTGAAAGTTTACAGAGTGAATGCGAAGAAACTAAGAAAGTCGATCCTAGTGAGACCACATAGGAGCTTTACGTGGATGGGTCATCCAATCAGGCAGGAGCCGGAGCAGGAATCATCTTAATTTCCCCTGAGGGTATAGACTTAGAGTGTTCAGTTCGGTTGGATTTTCCCGCAACAAATAACGTGGCAGAATACGAAGCCCTGATACTAGGCCTTGAACTTGCAAAACAATTGAAGATAAGCCGCCTTACCGTATATAGTGATTCACAACTCATCGTCGGCCAGGCAACTGAAGAGTATGTGACTAAAAATGCGAGGATGGAAGCATATCAGCATTTGGTTAAAGGGTTAGTAAATGGATTCAAGTATTTCAAGTTGAAGCAAATACCTAGGGAGAAAAAGAGCAATTAACTGACTTAGGCGTCAGAGTGTCTTTTGCAGGTATCTCCGGCGAGTTACGAAGGACGATTACCTTGGGCCACCACAAAGGACAGATTCGGCGAACGTGAGGATTGCGGTCAACAAATCTGTGGAGGTATTTCTTCTCGTGAGAAATTACACTCTAACAGTAGTCTTACCAAGCCAAAGATAAGGCTTGATGGATATAAGAAAGTATAACGCACATTTTCTATTACTCTAAACTTCACTCACATTGTGCAGTGGAACACTCTCACTCTTCAAATGGAACTCTAGCTCTGGACTTAATCCTTTTCTACTCACTACTTTGCTAGCAACACCCACACACCTATTTATAGGTGGGTATTGTAGCTTCTAGATCTTTCCATTTGCAACCAAGGAAGCTAGTACTCTCTAGCTTCTTCCATCGACTTAATAACATGTTAGAATTGTTTAGCATGCTCCAGCCACCTCACTTGCTTTCTAGAATAATCTAGAACATTCATCATGGGCTGGACCATATACCAACAATTCTTCAATGCATTTGTTAGCATCAGAAAACATGATTAGTGACTGATTAATTTTGGGGGAACGATCTATATTTAATACAAAAGTAAGGTCTACTGAAAAGTATTGTTACATGGTAGTAGGAGTACTCAAGATCAGAGGAAGAAGAAAGGGAAAATGTAGCTAACTACCTCCACCTACATCATCACTTTATGAATTAAATTTAATATCATAGATGCAGTGGTTTCATACCAGTTAGAAAGTTATAAATGGAAAATCAACCACCACGGCCCTAAGTCTTTTCACAGTAAACCGAAGAAAAAAACCTGAGTGTGATATCATTATATTGAATTTATGTAGGGATTACTTCTACAGTGGGCCGAAAAGGAGTGTGATACTATTAATATACTCATGAGTTTAATATATTGAATTCACATTTTGAACCCATGAGTGTGAAACCAAAATATTGAGCTTATGCTAGTATAGCAGCAGTGTTATAGGTATCAAACTCAGGTTGTCTGATACCTATTACTCACTGAAACTAATGTGTGTTAGAGCATCTCTAATGAGCGCTTTATCCTCTTTGAGGCTACTACATTTGTAGCTCTTGTGAAAAATTTCATCCCCAATGAGCCGAAAAATAAGGCTACATCCACTACATAGGCTAGCAACTTTATTCATTTGGTAGAAAAAAAAATTAGGCTACATCTAGTCCCAAAAAGAAGAGGACCCGCACCAAATTAAGGGCCTAATCTTTTTTTTTTTCAGTTTAGAAATTGGTGGGCCCTATTTCTAATTCCAAAACATGATTTTAAAGTTTTATTTTTTAACCATTTGTTTGATTAAGAAAACATAAACAACGGCTATTTTTTGTGTTACTGATTAAGAAAAATATATTGTGTATCAGAGCCAAACCCTGGCCATGGTGTGCCGACGAGGACGCTGGGCCCCTTAAGGGGGGTGGATTGTAAGATCCCACATCGCCCAGGAGAGTGATCTTTATATGTATATTCTCATCTCTACCTAGCACGAGGCTTTTTATGAGCTCACTGGCTTCGAGGTTCATCAGAACTCTAAAGTTAAGCGAGTTTGCGCGAAAGCAATCCTAGGATGGGTGACCCACTGGGAAGTTCTAGTGTGAGTTCCCAGAAACAAAACTGTGAGGGTGTGGTCGGGGCCCAAAGCGAACAATATCGTGCTACGGCGGAGGTCGAGCCCGGGATGTGGTGGACCCCGGGCCGGGATGTGACATTCTAGATTGAAAAGTTCATAAAAATGATGAAATTTTACATTAGTAGTTTAGAGACCTAAACCGAAAACACAAATAAACAACATACCTAAATTTTGAGGGCATTATAATTTTGTTATTTGAAAGCATAAACAATCAGAACCAATGGTTGTTATGAAATGAAATCTTATCTTCTCTGATTTCATAGAAACAAACCAACAGATGATATCTGAATTAAAAAAAATCTAATCCAACGGTGCATAAGTGACGAAATCTAACTTTGTCAGAATTTGAATTTTTTTAGATTGAAAAGTTCATAAGAAAATTTTAAGATAACACATCAAAAATAAATTTAGGAAAAGTTAAGAAATTGGGGACAATATTGGTGTTATTAAAAGTGAACCTTTGACCCATCTCTCTGATAATTCGAAGCAATAATTGCATTACTTTTGCAAGCGGAGACTCATAACTATTGTGAATTGAACACAAAGAAAACACGAGAAGGCTACAAGTATGAATCTAGAGAAAAAAATGGATAGAAGAAGCTTAATGTATTTCTCAATGTACAAGCTATTACAAAAATAACTTCCAAAATGAGTCTTTACAATGCTATTTATAGCAGTCCATTATTTATGACAATTACTAACATACCCTTCGTAACTAACTACAATCCTCAACTAACACATTCCACCTTGTGGTGACACTTGGCATATTGTTATATCAGTTATTACCCCCCTCAAACTGAGTTTAGTGTATCTGAGCTAAGTTTGGAACCATCACACTATGTTTGCTGCATATTTGCTGAAGCTATCAATCCAAGATGTCTACAATGCCTTATAAATATAAGACTATATCCAAGATGTCTACAATGCCTTATAAATATAGGACTATGTAATCCTTTTGTAAACACATCTACAATTTGATCTTCTGTGGGAATATACTGAACTATCAAATCTCCCATTTGCACTTTCTCTCAAACAAAGTGATAATCAGTATCAAGATTTTTATTTTGGAATGAAACACTAGATTTGTGCTAAGAGAAAGAGCTAAAAGATTATCACAGTGTAGAATTGGTGGTGCAATAATCACTTGATGCATGTCTTTAAACAATGACCTTATCCAAAACACATCTGCTGCAGAATGAGCTAGAGCTTTGTACTCAGCTTCAGTGGAACTTCTAGAAACTGTTGTTTTCTTTTTAGATTGCCAAGAGATTGGATTCACCCCCAAGTAACTACAAATCCTGTAATTGATCTTCTGGTATTGATGTCTGTAGCCCAATTCGAGTCTGAGTAGGTTGTAAGAGTCAAGTCTAGACTTCTTTTATAATGTAAACCACAAGCAATAGTTCCCTTCAAGTATCTTAGTATTCTTTTCACAAGATGAAGATGCAGATCAGTAGGTTGTGTCATGAATTGACAAACCATATTCACAGTATGTGCTATATCAAGTCTAGTAAAAGTTAGATATTGTAAAGCACCAACTAGGCTTCGATAATGACTTGGATCAAGTAATGCAGTTCCTTCTGCCTCAAGTAATAGAGTGTGAGGTTTTGAAGAAGTTAAAGTTAGCTTGCATGTCTCCATGCCAGCCTTTTTGAGTAGGTCTTTAGCATATTTTGACCGATGAACAAATAGGGAGTCATCATCTCTGTACTAAATATGTAAACCCAGAAAGAAAGTAAGCCTTCCCAAGTCCTTAAGATCAAACACAACAGCAAGCTTTTGAACAATTGCTTGAATTTTGGTTGTATTTGATCCAGTAAGGATAATGTCATCAACATAGAGCAATAAAAAAATGATATCCCCATCATCAATCTTAACAAATAAGCTAGTATCAAACAAGGATGCTTTGAAACCCAGAGCTGGAAGATAACTAGTGGACTTTTAGTTATAAGCTTTTGGAGCTTGTTTCAATCCATATAAAGACTTAACTAGCCTACAAATATAATCAGGATATGTTGTATCTTCAAAACCCTGAGGTTGCTTCATATAAACTACTTTTTCAAGATCCCTATGCAGAAATGCATTTTTAACATCCAATTGCTTCAAATCCTAGCCAAATTGTGCAGCTGAAGCTAGAATTACTCTCACAGTAGTGTGTCTTACCACTAGACTAAATGTCTAAAAGTAATCAAGCCCTTGCTCTTGACTATATCCTTGGGCTACAATTCTAGCTTTATACCTTGATATTGATCCATCATGGTTTTTCTTGACTTTATAAACCCATATGTTCCCTATAACAAATCTATTTGTTGGAGGTGGTACCAAAACCCATGTTCCCTGTACTTTTAGAGCATTCTATTAATCTTGCATAACTTGTTGCCACTCAGGTTTAGTAGAAGCGGATATGAAATTCTTAGGTTCTTCAACACTTGTAATAGCAACAAGAAATAAGAAACCACCAGAAAATGAATCCACAGGTTGTAAAGAAGTTAATTCAAGTTTTTCAGCCAAAAGTGTTGCATAATTCTGCCTTGATATAGCCACAATTTATAGCCTTATTTGAATACCACTAGATCTTGTATTTAAAGTATCAACTATATGAGATTTAGTGTCAGATGATGAAGTTGGAGAGAAAGGTAAGATTACCTGTAGTTGTGCAGGATTGAAGACATGAAGCAAAAAAAGGTGTATCATTGGAGTATGAAAGATTTTGACCATTTTGTGAAGTTGAAATTTCAGATCCCAAAGAAGAAGCACTAAATCCATGTGATTGTAGTGATGAATTGGTATAATTAACATACTGTAATGGAACTGTGGAAGTTGATGTATCTGATGGATGCAAATCAACTGCAACTGCACTTAGATATTGTACTGATCCCAAATTTTCTGTATGTACTGGTATAGGTACTATAACAAGACCTGAATGAACTATATCATGTCTTTGTGATTCCACTTAATGATGCATTTTGTGTGATTTTGTAGGAAATATAGACTCATCATGTACTACATGTCTAGAAATTACATTTTTTTAGTCTATGTATTGTAACATAGCACACCTGTGTATCCCATTGAATACCCCAAAAACACACACATAGCTGATCTAAATTGTAGCGTGTTGTCATTGTATGGTCTCAGCCAAGGAAAGACAGCTAAACCAAAAATCTTCAAACATTGTAATTCTGGAGCTTTATTATATAACAGCATATATGTAGAATTCATAGATAATGTCTTGCAAGGCATTTTGTTGATTAAAAATAATGTATGAGAGCAAGCATAATACCAAAATTCTTTAGATAAACCAATAACACTGAGAAGAGTAAATGCAGTCTCCACTATATGTCTGTGTTTTCTTTCAAATACATCATTCTATTGTGGGGTGTATGGATAAGTAATCATATGTAAAATGCCTTTACTATCAAGAAATGAAACATCTTACATGTGCACTCTCCCCCACCATCTGTTTGTAAGCATTTAATTGACTTCCCAAACTTAACCAGTACAAAATTGTAGAACTTGACAAAAATGGAACAAATATCTGACTTATTGCACATTGGAAAAATTCAAACAAATCTTGTATATTCATCCACAAAGATTACATAGTATCTATATCCTTCCAAGGACTTTACAAGCGATAGACCCCAAATATCAGTATGAATTTTCTCAAATGTAGACATACACTTGTCACTTTTAACTAGAAATTGAGTCCTAGACATTTTTTTTCCTCAATACAAGATATACTAGTACTATGATCAATATCTAAAGAAGGTATAATACTAGATTGTTTCAACATAACAGACATTGCTTCATGTGTAGGGCGTCCCAACCTTTGATGTCATACACTTGATTTCACCATTTTCCCCAAATAAGTTGCTGGTTTTTGTGAAGTAAGTTGTAAGCCTTTAGGATGATGAACCACATAGATCTGAAACAACTTCAAGTCTACTCTTTCCTTGATACACTATCTCCCTTGTCTTCTTGTCCTGCACAAAGAATTCAGATTCATCACAAATAAACCAACTTTTGTTATCAACACATAGTTGTTTGACAGATAATAGGCTTCTAGCAATATTAGGAACATGAAGAACTATACTAAGAATTAGAGCGTGCTTATTTGTTTGTAGTGTAGTAGATCCAATATGCTGAATTGGCAAGCATGTACCATTACAAATAGTTATTTTCTCAGATCCCTGAAAAGGTGTAACTTGGCTTAATGCATTTATGTCTGCAATCATGTGATGAGAATCACTTGAGTCCACAATCCAAGCATCTTGAGGTGTAAACTGAGTAGTTTGTTGTGCATACATTACAGGCAAGCTTGATGATGGTGGCTGACCTTGGAAAGCATAATTGCCTCTATGAAAGCAATAAAGAGCAGAATGACCTCTTTTGTCATAGATTTGACATTCAACCAAGAAACCAATAGAAGAAAAAAAAAACTTGTGTTTCTATGAAAACAATTTGCAACGGTGTGTTTTTCTCTTGTTGCATATCTGACACTCAATAACCACATTAGTCCTTGTGTCAATATTTCCAAACCAAGAACTGTTACCATTTTGACTTCCAGATCATGAGTTGTTACCCTTTTGAGACTCAGAAGTAAAGTTGCCAATAAATCCATAGCCATATGGAGATGGAGAGAAAAATGAAGATGGTGGAAATGGTGCTGAATAAAAGCCTAGAGGAAAACCTTGATAAAAACCAAATGAATCACCAGGTTCTTGTTGAGAGGATGATCCATATGGTACCGATGTTAAAATACCACAAGTAGTAGCAAGAATATGACTATAACCTTGAGAGTTAGAGGAAGAAGCCACATTTGATCCACTTGATCATCCAGAACCTTGAACATATAAAGCTGATAAACTCTGAGATAACAGATTAACATCTCTTTCAATTTCTCTCTCAGCATCAAGTAATTGTGCCCTAAATTCTTTCAATGTACTGGATGATTCCCTAGCCAAGATTACAGTTTTGATAACTGTATATTCCTTAGGCAACCCAGCTAAGTCAACAATGATATTGTCATTATCATAAATTGATTCTCCTGCTGCAGATAATTGTTCTCTGAAATTTTTTCAGTTTCAAAAAATATTTATCAACTTAATCTGTGCCTTTCTGAATAGTGTGTAACTCAACTTTCAAGTGGTTAACTCTTGACTTATAAACATAAGCATATATATATCTAGAAGATTGGACCATGCCTCACTAGCAGTTCTGCAACCAAGAACATACTCCATTGCTTTATCTGTTAAAGTAGCTAACAAAAGACTTAAAAGTGCCATATCATTAGCTTCCCATTCAATAAATGCACTAGTAACCTCTCTTGTAACCTCAATTTCTGTACAAATGACAAACCTTGGTGGATAAACAGTTGTATCATCAAAGTGTCCAAACAACTTATACCATTTTAAAACTAATTGAAATTGAAATGCCCATTTTGCGAAGTTATCATCCCTTAGTTTTATAGTAAGCATTCCCGGTAAATTCTCAACTTTGATTGTAGTAGAAGACATATTTGACTAATTTCGATCAATAAATTTCAACAAGAAGCAACAATATACTAAGGAGAATGACACTCCGGAGAAGACTATGACCAATTAAAGAGACTGATACTCCAATAACAACTCAATAAAGATTGATACTTTCTTGCCAAGAAAGATTGACACTTTCTTGCTTAACAGCAAACACTACCAAGAAAGATTGATACTTTCTGTCTGAGAAAAAATTGATACTTTCACACAATTCTTTATCCAATCATCAACACAATGAATACTAATACCCCACAAATTTTGCAGAAAGCGAACTTTCAGGCAAGAACAAAAACCCCAAATCGCATAAAAACAACCATTTTCACATAATTATAACTATCTTCACAGAACTTCAAGAAAACTACCAAGAAACATAAATGATATCACCTGAGAAGAATACCCCAAACTTTACAATCCACATCAAACACTCGCAGCAATATCCCTCAAATCACCAAAAACCAAGAAACCAAAATGTTGAGTTGTAGCCAGCGAATAGTTGTAAAAACCCTTGACAAATCGAAGAACAGCGGAAGACCTTCATAATCGAAGATGGCAGTGAGCCAGATCTGGCAATGATACCATCATAACTATTGTGAAATGAACGCATAGAAAACATGAGAAGGCTACAAGTATGAATCTAGAGAGAGAGGAGAGAGGAAGCTCAATGTATTTCTTAGTGTACAAGCTATTACAAAACAACATACAAAATGATTCTTTACAATACTATTTATGGCAGTCCATTGTTTATTACAATTACTAATATACCCTTCTTAACTAACTACAATCCTTAACTAACTCATTCCACCTTGTGATGATACTTGGCATAATGTTATATCAGTTATTAGAAACAACAAATTTGGCGATCCTACTTACATTAAAATACCTTTAGGTTCATGAATCTTATAGATTACGGACCACTTCACTTTGTTTTATGTACATATATATTCACATTCAGGAATCAGTACACACTGCCAGATGATTGTGTAAAGCTTTCAAGTTGAAATTTATGATAATAAAGCTACCCTTGTCCTTGCTCATTAACGTTATGTTCCTAAAAAATAAAATAAAATCACGTTTATCTTTTTTAATTTTCAATGAATTTTTAAATATTTATTTGAATTTGTATTGCCAGTCCACGATATGCATGGACCAATAAGTGAATTGACCTTGATATTTATATGTTATATGATTTGGGCTTTTCTCTAGTTGTAGTGAAAAATGCGAAACATGAAACTTTGTTTTGTTTTTGTTTTTTTTGACGCAAATAGTATTTTACACTAGTTTAATAAATTATGAGAAGAGAAATTCAAACTTGGTACACTAGAAGAACACACTATTTTAATTATTATTTTTGGTAATACTACTTTAATTAACTTGAATAAACCTAATTCTAAATAACAACGTTAACTTAAACACTCGAGATAGTATATCATCTCTCTCTCGTAAACATAGACATAATCGCACTCACCCAATAAAGAGAAATGCAAAGCTATTTTTGGGAGTAATTGTTTCTATTGACCTATATATGCTAGTAAATAAATGACAATTGACAAATGTTGAAATAAGAAATTAGTCATTGACCTAAACCAAATTTTCTAAAGTTAATTATGAAAAAATTTGAAAAGAAACTCAACCCTTTGTTCTTGAGGGGATTAGTGATTAGGCTTAACTACTAATTGATTTATGCTCGATCCATGTTGTTGAAGTATGATAATATGTATGTGGCTACCTGCCCCCATGCATTCTCAGTTGAAGAGTTCATTAACGCAATATTTTGAGGTCGTTCGTTGCATTCTTTGACCGTGACATGCACGTACCAGACATTCCTTTAATGGTTGAGTTATCTTAATCCTCAAAAAGAAAATGAAACAGAAAATGAAATGGGTTAGTTCCTTTAAATGGACTTCAGTTAATGGTAATCACTAAAATATAATCATGAAAATTCGTCATGGATTTGACTACAAACATACATATATTTAATACAATTACATCATGATAATTATATTAAATACTTGCAAGTATTAAAGGCAGACTCCACACATTATTCAAAAGAGTTTCCTTTCACTATTTGATTAAGTTATTCCATCTATGCTTATTTAAATGATCACAAGAATAAGAATTATGGAAAAATAAAAAATAATTTTTTTAAAAGGAACTAGTTGGTGGCTTCGCCATGACTGTCTATCCTTCTGGGGACCGGAAAAACCCATAAAGGCATTTCAGCCACCCCTTGTCCATCATCATATGATTTACCAAAGCCAGGAATCTATCCCAAAACGTGCCATGTGGAATACGGACCTGTAATTCATCTCCAACCACTAAGCCACCTAGTGATGGTTAATCAAATTTCGGGTTGCGTTATTATTGTAATTTTTTTTTTTTTTAGTTTATGTTTTTTCTACGAAGATTGTTACTTCTTTTGTGAAATTATGCAATAAAATAAAATAAAATATTGAACCAAACCCATCCAAAAATATGTTGACTTTTTAACCAAGGGAAAGCAACAACGTCAAACATGCCAAACCCAACAAATATGTTCCATATCCCTAATAGGGTTTTGGGTTGGCTCATGCAGTTAAATTACCAAAATGTGGGCTCTAATTTTGCATTTCAACTTGGGCCTTCTATAAGTTCTATTGTGAGCCTAAGAACAATTGTCAATCACAATTTTCACAAAAAAAAATGTAAATATTAAGAGAGTGGAATTTCAAACAAAACGGAAAGAATAATGACTCCAAACCCGTTCTTAAAAAGTAAACCAAAGCATAAATAGTACGAAAGCCTCCATCTTATCTCTAATTCTTTATCTACATTGGAGCAAAACACTGGACTTTACATAAAAGGTTATTAAGGATAAGATCGACGCACATCATACCCCCATCATCCACATCACAAACTGGTCAAGTTACTATTTTGAGAACCCAATAGGGCATATATTACCCATTTTTTGTACCAAAAATAAATAAATAGATAGTGTTATTCACGCACTCATGTTTACATTATACACATTTTTGTTAATTTTTTGTCATTGATATTTTTCAAAACATTTGATCGGACGGTTAGAAATTGAGAGGGATGTGTGAGAAGTAAAAATAAGTGTGTGGATAACACTATCTAAATAAGCTACTGCTTTTTTTCTTTTTCTTTTTTTTTTTTTTGCCATTCATCCCTAATCACTTGTATAATTTTTTTCGATCCGGAAGTCCTTTCCATATTTATGATATTGTCTATGAGGTGACCAATTTTTGTCCAACTAAACAAGAGTTTGTTGACAACGTAACCATGTATGAACTAATTCAACTCTTATCGTTTAAGTGTACGACATAATCAAATTGATCAATATTAGGAATATAATTAACATTATGACTTGATAAATAATAACTAACATGTGCCTATACACTTTGTGTTTTTGAATATTTTTTATTTTTGTTTTTAAAATGAGAGAGAGAGAGAGAGAGAGAGAGAGTAAGTGAGAACATGGGAGTTGGGAGAGAGGGGAGAGAGGATTATTTTTTAATATATCACATGTGTCGGATGCTTTAATAAAAATTTGAAAATTTGTGTTGTTGTAATTACTAAATTACCCATAATTTTTATTTTTGTTCAGTTTTAATTAGAGGGTTAGAATAATTTCATGATATTTTAGTCGACAACTAGAGTTCTATTAATACGTAGTTTAAATATACGACAACTAACTTTTTATTTAACAAAATGGAAAGCAAAGCAAATTAATTAATTTGTGCCATTACACATCTAAATACTATATATACAATTTTGTTTTGAGTGTGTGATGGGGATTGGGGGATTGTGGTGAATTTAGGAGAGTAAATGATATTATTTATACTAAGGGTGAGGGGATGAGTTTAGCCTCACAATGGACTAGCAATAATATAATTCAAATTCGTATTTGGTGAGAATCGAACCTAAGACTTCTTATTTACAAATAAAGAGAAATACCACTAAACCGTAGTACTAAGGGCATCTCCAACCGAGGGCTGGCCAGAGGGCTAAACCAAGATATTAATATTTTATTGAACAGTACATGGACATATTTGTCTCCATCTCTAACTGAGGGCCAAAGGACCAGAGGGTTCGTTTTAGCCCTGTCACAAAAAAACCATCTCCAACCGAGGGCCAAAGGGTCATAGAGCCAAACATAATTTATTAGGGTAAATTACAAAAAACTACCTCAACTATTGGTGTCACGACACTTTCATACCTCATCTTTAAAACGTGACAATGTTATACCGCATCTTACGAATTTGTGACAATGTCATACCTCCGTCAATTTTTCTGTTAGTTTTTCTGTTAAGTGCTGACGTGGCAAGATATGGGGACCACTCACTAATACAGATGGATTAAAAAATAATTAAATATATTTTTAGTAATTAAAAATTAAAAAATTAAAATTTTTTTAAGAGAGAGAGATTTAATATAAAAAATAAAAAAATTTTATTTTTTTAATTTTTAATTATTAAAAATATTTTTAATTATTTTTTAATCCAGCTGTATTAGTGAGTGGTCCCCATATCTTGCCACGTCAGCACTTAACAGAAAAATTGACGGAGGTATGACATTGTCACAAATTCGTAAGATGCGGTATGACATTGTCACGTTTTAAAGATGAGGTATGAAAGTGTCGTGACACCAATAGTTGAGGTAGTTTTTTGTCATTTACCCAATTTATTATTTAAATTTAAAAATTACTACAACTTAAATTCAAATCCAACGGGCCATAGGGCCAAACATAGGAAAAAATGGAATTTGAAAAAATATATATGAAACAAATTTTGTGAAATAGAAGTTATAGGAAAAAAATGGAGTTTAATAATATGAAACAAATTTTGTGAAATAGAAGTTATAGGAAAAAAATAGAATTTTAAAAAAAAATATGAAACAAATTTTGTAAAATAGAAGTTATAGAAAGTTATAGAAAAAAATATAAGTTACAGGAAAAATTTTGTAAATGAAAAAAATTAAATAAAACTGTAAAAAAAAAATTCAAAGTTAACGGCTAGCTGACAGCTAGCCATTGGATTCAAAAATTTCCTTAAGCGTATATATAACCAACAGGAAATCCGACGCAAAAAAAATATTCTGGCTAGCTTGGGGCTGATTGGAAGTGGCCAGCCTTTTGGCCCTTTGGCCCTTTGAGATTCTGTTGGGTCTACGAGCCCTCTAGTCTAGCCCTCGGTTGGAGACGATTTTTGGGTTATTTTCGGCCCTCTGGCCCTCTAGACCCTTCAGTTGGAGATGGCCTAAGTGGCCGAAGAGTACTGTTAGACGGCCACACAACACCTAATGCCACATGACACGCTTATAGTGGCAGAAACCGTTGTATTGGGGGCTACCAGGTGACGCGCTTCAAGTTTTAGATTGACACAAATACACGTGTTCTTAAAGAATTACCATGATATTCTGCCAACGTTGTTTCCCATGGCAGTTTTTTATTACATGAAATTAGTTTATCTATATTATTATTATATAGGCCGAAGTGTCGACTTAGTACATGAACTATCACCTCAGTAAAAATTAGGTCCCTAAATTATTTTTTCGGTAAAATAAGTCTCTAAATTCATTAAAATTGCTAATTTCATCCATACTATTATATTCAAATCTATTTTATCCAATTTTTTGTCAACTTAAATCATTTGACACACTTTACAGTGTAATACCGTCATTTTCTCGCCTATAAACCCTTATTATTTCATATAGGTTGCGAATTTAACGTCTAATTAAATCTCCAAAGTTAACTACATACACTATTTCTTTATGAAAAACTATTAATCTACCCTCCAATGTGTATTACATGCAAGTATTGTGACTTAAATTGACGAAAAATTAAATATAGTAACTTTGACTATAATATTAGGGATGTAATTGGCAGATTTTTATAATTCAATGATTGATTTTTCTGAAGAAAAAAAAAATAGTTTAGAGACCTAATTTTCACTGATGTGATAATTCAGAGACTAAGTTGACAGTTCACCCTATTATCTATAGGTGAAGGGACAGAAACTCCAAAGAAGATATCAAAATATCTAAATCACATACGTAATTGTGTGGTAAGAGGCTAATAATCCTTAATTAAGATCAATTTTTCACAAAAGTTAACTTAGGGATGAGATTAAATAGTGATTTTGGTCCTTTGCCTTTATATCCAACTCAACCTTTTCTATATACCACCTAAAATCTAACTACTAGTGTTATTGACATTTGTTTTGTTTAGTTTTGTGTATAAAAGGTTATGTAGTACTACGGTCTAATGGTATTCCTCTTCACTTGTAAGTGAGATGTTTTAGGTTGGATTTTTGCCAAAGGCGAATTTGAATCGTATTATTGTTAGTCCATTATGAGGCTTAACTCACCCCCTCCCTTTAGTGTAGATAATATCATTGATTAAAAAAAATTGAGTATTAAATGAAAGAAGATTTTTACTTTAATTTCTATTCAAATTCGATAAATAATTACATTAACGTGTATACCGGTACCATAGTAATGATATACGGTGCAATATTTTTGTCGAAGATCTTTTTTTTTTTTTGGAACCAGTCTAAGATCCTTTTTTTATCTCTGCACTTCTTTTTTCATATATAGTTGAGTACCTTTACATATGAACCTTAATATATATATATACCGATATATTGCACTTATGTATATACTTTGTGCACCTATACTGCTATACATATGAACATATATATATATATATATATATTTATGTACTTGTAAATATTTTATAGTTGATTGTATCTGTATGCTATATATAGTTTCTCATTAATAATATTCTTTTAAAATCTTCCAATTTAAATTGCTGAATTTGATTTGATTAAGTACTGAATTCTAGATGGAAAAATTCAAAAGTAATAAACACGGGCAAATGTATTGAACATGATGTGGTAATGAAATATAAATTTTGGACTTAAATCATATTTATAATAAAAAAAAACTAATCTTATTTAAGCCCTTAAATCTAAATATGTTTTTTACTAAACCTAAAATACTTTCGTGAAGAAAAAACCACCACCCCCATACATGATGTACACTATTAGCAAATAGTACCCAAGTGGCATGGTACAGAAATGCCCTAGAGATATGGGTTCACTGTCACAACTCACAAGGTTAAATTATCAAATGTTTGGGTAGACAAACTAATTAATAATTAACATTCAAATATATTCAATCTAAAAAAACTAGGTTAATTAACTAACATAAAAATATAGAAATCTTTCCCTGAGTACACATTGAGGATACGAAGAGATGCCAAGGTTTCTTTTTTTCATTGGTATAAGACTACTCTCTCTATATGCAAATTTTAACTGGAATATGCTACATGTGATTCTATATTTGAAAATATCTCCCATAATATATTAATCCTTAGCCTAATCTCGTCGCAAACCTTACCACCAAGAAGGCTTATACACCTCAATTTTTGTGGCTAGATCCACGTCTAGATCTAGAAAACAAAACACACACATACAATTCTAGTTACGATATCTTGCCCAACAAGTATTGTAATTTAAATTTCTTGTTCTTTAAGGGCCTGTTTAGTATGTTAGATGAGATTTGACTTTAGGGATATGATTCAATTTACTGTGATTGGTTAGGCAGGACCTGTAACCTGTGCATATCCATAAGTTAGATAACCCACTCTATATTCATAACTCATCATTTACAATCTTATTCATCTCACATTTTGACATAATAAACAACGGGCTAGACAAGTCCATTTTAATTGGTTGTAACTTATCTCAATTAGCCCACCAAATAGGCCCTAAAGATTATATTTCTTACAGGAGCTTAATACTTGATGTGTATGTATAAAATGGTTGACCACATGAATGATAATAATCCAATTCAATAGGCCTATTTTTTTTAAAGGGACTAGATAGTGGTTTCACCATACCAATCCACCTTTTCGGGACAGAAAAAATTCACAGAAGCATTCCAACCTCCTTTGGCTACCATCTTATGATTTACCAGAGCCATAAATTGACTCATGACATGCCGTAAAGAATACGAGCCTGAAATTTGTCACCAACCACTGAACTACCCGTGTTGATTAATATATTTGGATAATGAGTATTATATGACACTTTGAAAGTATAGATAAGTTAATAACATTGTGTCGATGAAGGGGTAGCCTGAGAAAATATTGTCCAGTATATGGGGGAACTTTGATTCTATTGGGTGATTACTTTTGGGAATAGCTCCATTTTTTATATATATAAATACAAATTTACTGATGAGAATGAAACTTGTCGTGCAGGACTCAAATTCATTCGTGGTTGGAGATTTGCTCGTGCATATTTGATAAAAATAAAATTTCACATGTTACAAAAATATTACTTAATAATAAATAATAATGGTAAATGTTCGTACATTAATACGTCAGGGTTTACAGCTTGATAAACGGATTGCATGCATCACAAGGATTTGGATCCTCTCCGGATTTCCTTCACGTGGATTCGGAGATCAAGCCATAAGGACCGTTCATCAAAAACTATGCGACTACAATTAAATGCTTTTTACGCAAAATGAGACTGTTTTATTTTTAAAAATATAAAAATTATTTAATTGTGACTGCACGATTTTTGATGAACGGTCCTTTTGGTTTGATCCCCGAAATCCCAAAGAGGAATTGGGAGAGGATCCAAATCCGCATCACAATTCATAAAAAATTAGAAAAGACACAGTTGAAGATGCGAATTAGTCCAATATTAACGAATTCTGCGGTTGAAAGACTCCACGAAAATGAAAGATAATAAATATTTACATAAAACCTCGTTTTCCTTCATATTATTATAATAAGATTTTGTTACCAAAAAATATATTTGTGACAAGACTTTTCTGGATTTTTTAGAATTCTTATCCTGAGATATGAACTTGATGAATCTGGCCAGCTGTTTTTCTTTTTAAATTCCTATAACAGTAATGTTATTCATACTTTATTTTTGTAACACATTTTTATACCATTTTAGGTAGCATTTGATGTCGACAGCCACGTCATTTGAATTAATCAGATTTTTAAATTTAGTTCATTATTTAATAAACTAATAATTAAGAAAAACTAATTAATTAAATGATGATTGTGGTTTACAAGGAGTCTTTCTCATTCATTTCCTTGCGTTTTATAAATTTTCAAATTATGTAGATGTCCACATCAGATGCCACTTAAGCTAGTATAGAAATGTAGTATAAAAACATGATATGAATAGCATTACTCTTTCCTATAATTAAAGAGGTGGTTTGGAAGTATTTTTAAAATAATTAAAAGTGTTTTTGATGAAATTGATGTTGAATTTCAAAAGTACTTAAAATCTCTTTAAGTGTTTTTTCGAAGAAGTACCAGATATGTGATTCTTATAAGAAGAACTTAAAGTACTTTTTCAAAATCTACTTGGATTTTTACTAAAAATTAATTTCAAAAGTATTTCCACAAAAAGAGTTTTCAGTCATTTCAAAAGCACTTCTAAACAAACTATAATAGCTTCTGCAATATCCATTTTCCACTAGACTTCCATGATTTTAATACATAGAATAAATTTGTTCATCGTCTCTAATTTGGGAGTGAGCTACCATTACATTATGTGCATTCGGTGAATTTAAATTTCAAAGCTCAGGTGCGGGTAAGTTAAATCTCATTCATTCAACTATAATATAGTTAGTGACTTGGTGGTAATCCATAACAATTAAGGGTAGTCAGCAAGTTTGTTCTCTTGCAATATATGTCAATTCAAATTATTCAATACTTCATTTAATTGCATATTTCCTGCGGTTTGGTTCAATCTCCTGAGCAAGAAAGTAAGAAATTTGATTAGTCAAATAGTCATGGAATTAATAATTCAACATCTGTTAATCACCGACTAATTAAGAGGACTATTGTTCTTTCATCAAACAATTTGACATGGTTATTGCCTTCTTAGCTAAAATAGTTCATGAAATTGAGAAAACTTCTTCCTTTGATTCTTGATGATAAAAAATTGATAGAAGTGATCTCTGAGTTTGTCCACCATAAATCATTTTAGTTATTTCATGAAAATATATAAATATTCTCGTTAAATTGTCACGTGAACGACCACATGACTACCTTTTTAAGGATATTTTTATCAAACCAACCCCTTCACTTAACAAGGATATTGACAGATTTTTCACCAAAAAACCATAATGATTTACGTTGGACAAATTCATGGACCACTTCTATCTATCAATTTTTTTTATCAGGGACAAAAGTAAGAAGTTATCATAATCTCATAGACCATTTTGATTGAAAATCGTATTTTATCTTTTGTTGTCACATTATCGACCTAAATTACTTATTAGAGTAATTTTTGTGTAAAATGTGTGTTTCAAATTACCATTTCAACAATAATATATTGGGTAGTGCTATCTACACACTTTTTTTTACTTTTCATACATTCTTCTCAATTTTCAGCTATCAAATGAGTTAAAGAAAATTAATAACAAAAACTTAACAAAGGTATGTGGAAGGTAAAAATGGTTGTGTGAATATATATATAGAGCATTGCTATTCTACTGACACATACATTTTTACCTTCCACACATCCTTGTTAATTTTTTGTCATTAATCTTCTTTATTTCATTCAATTTGATGACGACCGAAAATTGAGAAATTTGTGATAGCACTACCCTATATATAAATATCCCAAATTTTGTTCATGGACTGATTATGCTTTATTTTCTAATGAAGTTGTTTAGAAAACATGGTCAATAAAATAGACGATTAGGATTTTGGCATTTCAACATCACAAAATATATGAATTCAAATTTCATAGCATGCAAGTCAAAGTTAATTAATCAAAGAAAGTTATAATTTATAAAATGACAGAATTACTTTATGTCAAGCCTTAGTCCAATGATTTTACCTGGATAACTAACAATTTAATTTTATAAATACCATTGTTGTGTGTGAGTGTGACGTGCACGTGTGTGTGTGATAGAGAGAAGGAGAGAGGTTGAAAGAAAGACAATGAAATTGTCAATAGCATACTTACCTGAGTCCCCACCATAAACTAATGGAATAGAATACTAAAACTCATTAGGGAGATTCGATGTAGCAAAGTTAATTAGGGTAGTATACTTATTTATTTATATTTAAGTTCAAATCTTGACTCGAAGAAGTTAATTAGGGTAGTATGCTCATTTATTTGTGTTGAAATTGAAATCGTTTTTTCTCTAGTTAAAAAAAATAGATTATAAAATCGTGATGTAAGCGCTCGTTAAAATCTAGAAAACTTTAAGGATACAAACTTTTAATGACTAAAATACACGAATAAAATCATTACCACCAACTGAATCTCATTCTCATATGTCACCAATATTGTTTTTACACAAAAATTAAATAGAAAAACAAATACATCATATAATTTCTTACATTACATAATTATATGCTTCACTTTCATTCAATATTCACTTTAAATTCAGAATATCTGTACACTATCAACTCACACCAATAATATTAGCTGAAGCTGCTTTTTTTTTCTTTTTTCTTTTTTAATAATAAGACTATATATTAGCCTTATTTTGCTGGCTTGAAATTATTAATAATTCCAAAAATTATCCAGGCCTGCTGCTGCAGCCGGAGGATCTTGATCACCAAATGGCCTTCTTGCCATGTCAAGATTTGACATGACTGAAGAGATTTCAGTGTTCAGATCGCTTGTGAGGCCGGTTTCTTGGGACACACTCACCATTTCTCTCTCTGTTTTGAAGCTATGCTGCCTCATGTTTGCTGCATTATTTTCAAACAAGGCCCGCAGGAGGGACTGATCTTGCAGTAAATTTAAACACGGGAACTGGAAATTCGACGAAATCGGAGCATTATGAGCAGAGTAGAATGAATTGGGAGATGGGATTATTGGGAAAGAGTTGGAAGTGTTTGAAGAAAAACCAAATAGAGTACTGTTGTTCATGTAATCAACAATATTCCCTTGGTTTCTTTGAACAGCAGTGGGATCAGGGTTGGAGAAGCAGGGCACGTAATGGGACTCGGAAGCAGGTTTGGCCTTGGCGGCGCTACAGGGCGAAGAATCCATCAATGGCGGTAAGCCAGAAGGACCGATTTCATTTCCGAGAGAACCCAAACTCACAAATCCAGAAATATTGGTTTTCTTGCCACCAGAATTCTTTTCAAAAACCCTGCAGATCACCCATTCATTCTGCAAAGTGCAACACATAAAAAAGCACAAATACCATTACCATCAAAATACATGAACAAATTTATATAAAAAAAAAAAGCAAAATCCGGAGAGAAACTTACCTACACCAAGAATGTTACTACGGCAGTATTCCAAGTCAATTACACACTACCATGCATTTTAATTTTCTCATACAGCAGCATGTGGTCGAATTGAGATACCGTCACAGTGACATCCCCGTTGCAGGGAGATCCAACTCAAAAAAAGGAGAAAATAGGGGAAAACAGGGGAATGACTATACCTTCGCAGTTTTGGGGAGGTTGTGGACAGAGAATTTACCATCCAATCTATATTCATGCATCACCCAGTTACTTTTCTCTCCTTTGGGAGCTCTTCCTTTGTAGAAAACCAAGGTTTTCTTCATCCCAACCAGAGATTTTCCTCTGTAAATCTCCCTATCCTTCCCTGTAGCTTTCCAGTATCCGGCTTCTGTCGCCCTGTTTGTCCTCAGACCAGTTGGGTACTTTCTGTCTCTCATACAAAAAAAGTACCACTCCTTTTCTCCCATTTTCGCTTTCCCTTCATTTGAAAAATCGAAAAAAAAGTAAACCAAATCAAAACAAACAAAATCCAAACAAATTTGATAAAAAATAGGATTGTGTTATAGAAACAAAACAAAATTAAAGTTTTGTTCTAGGAAGCTTACAAGGCAATTCCCAAGGCTCCGACTTGTTCAAGTCCACCTCCCCAATTGCTTTGCAAGAGAAGCTGGTATCGATCACCTTATTGCGCAAGTAGTGAGAAATAAGCTCTTCATCGGTTGGATGGAATCGAAATCCCGGCGGCAAATTGATCTGATCATCCTCCTCAACAATCCCAGCTGGAACGTCTTCCATTTCTTCCTTTTATGATACCCTAAAACCCCAATGATTCTTGTCTAAAACCCTTGATTCGAAATCTTGGTTCCGATTGAAAAGAAAGTATTTTCGCAATCCACCCTCGGTAGACTCCTCACAAACTCTCAAACTTCTATGGCTTCTTCCAACCAACAGCTTCAACTCCCAAATCTTAAAACACCTTATATAGAAAGCAGAACCAGAAAAGACTCATGCAAAACGTGCTTTTCTAAGGAGCAAAAGAGAAATAAAGCTTAAGGAAAGGGAACCGGTAATTGCAAACAGAGGAATAAAAGAAAAGAAGCCATGGGAACAAGTTGTTGTATAAGCTGAAAGATGGATTCAGATGTTAAGAGAAAGAAAAGCACTCTGGGAAGCAGAAGCCCCAAAGTACTGGTGCTTTTGAAGAGCAAGAAACGTGGAATGGAAGGCAACTTAGGTAGGCCATTTTAGGTTCTCTTTAACTTTTTCTGTAATAATTCTACCCCCATCTTAAAAATTTGACCATTTAAACAAACAACCCATCCAAATACTATGCATGTAGTTTCGATTTCATTACCACCAATTTAATATGTTTTGGTTTTGTAGTTTACGAAAATTTTACTATGTTCCAAACATACGGTGTATAGTCTGCACCGAATAATGAAGAGTCAAGATTTTTTTTTTATTTGATCAAAAGTTCAAAAATCTGTTTTGATTCACCAATTTACAATGTTTCGGTTTTGTGAATACTTTATTTTGATTTTATTATTAATTTACTTGACAAATTAAAAGGTTATTAAAATTTTAATTGTACTATATTTTAATTCAACCAATTATATTCATTGTGAGGAGTGGATAGGACTCGGATGTTACTGGATGTTTGTTTGTATTTGCGTACCTGAATCATCGGCACACGTCACAAAGAGTGTGACAAAAATAAATAAATAAAGTGTGAAGCATTTAGAAGAAGATTGGAATATAATCTGTCTTTGCTGAAAATAAAATTAGGGCATTCACAAAAATAAATACATATTTTATGCAAATATAGCGATACCAGCTGTGTGAATGCATAGAAGATTACAGAAGTTTTGCTGTGTCCAGCTCTCAAAAATTAGATAAAGCACACTTTATTCACGCTAAAAAGACATCTATGACCCTTTTTTTCCCAAAGCATATATCCGGAAAAAAAAAAAAAAAAAAAAAACAGATGAAGATGACGTCGAAACGGGAATAGTTCTTCGGATCCGAACCATCCGAATGATGCGGACCTCCCTACAATCACTCACTTCCCTCTCCCCTTCCCCTTCCCATTTTCTTCTTCTTCTTTCTCTCTACCTATGAAGCATGGATACGGATACGGATACAGATACGGATACGGCGATACGACACGACACGATACGGCGATACAAACAATCTCTAAAAATTAAGATACGATACGTTGTAGATACGGCAATTAAAAATGTTTATAGCAATAAAAATATACATTTTAAAACATAATTCATCATTCAAATTCAAGTACATTTGAGTTGTTAGAGAAGAAAAGTTCTAAATCTAATCTTCTTTACACAGTAGAAGAAGGGTGAGAGTTGTATTCATGGTTTTAATTAGAGGGAAGCTCTTTGTATTCAGCAACTTTCAATTATAGATGTCTATTATTAATTTCTCTTCCTCATTACCTTTTTTTGAAAGTGTAAATGTTTCTTAAAAGTCGGATACGTGTATCCTAAATGTAGGATACGCATATCTATCATGTCAAATTTGTGTCTATCAACCAAGATACGTGTCGAACGAGTATCCGAGAGTATCGGGCAAGTATCGTATCCGATCAAGTATCGGATACGGGATACGAGACCAAACAGAAGTATCCGTGCATCATAGCTCTCTACAGTTTTGCTTCGTTGATCGCCGTTGAAGAAGAAGGCAACAATGTTGAAGAGAAAGAGAAGGCGAAAAGTTGAAGAGGAAGAGTGATCTCAGCCGCACGATTTTACGTGAACAGCCAAGATTATGAGGTGCGGAGGATCCGAATGGTTCGGATCTGTTCTGGTCGAAATAGACACTGCAAAGATTTTTATGCAATTATCACTGAAAATGATAACAATTAGGTTAAGTCAAATATCAGAATTAAAATTTGCGCTATATACTCAGGACGTGAATGATTTTTATTCTGTTAAATATTACAAATTGCATTATTTGTAATCAAAATCCTAATTTATTTGCCAACCAGTTGATTGTCTAGCGATACTAATTTATCAGCGTCGAACGAGATTTCAGATTCATATTTAAGTGAGTTCGTGTAAAATATGATCATGTTGCTCCCTTAATTAATGATAGATTGATCATATTATGACAGTTTTCTCCTTAAAAAAACAACTACTATACGATGTCTCCTTGGCAACAATAATATTAATTAATCAAAGTTCCAACTTGTTGCAAGGGCGATGCATGTAAAAGTTGAAGTGATTAAAGCCATTAAGTGGTTAGTGGTTAGGTGAAAGAAAGTTTTGAATGAATTTGTTAATGTATCTAATTAAGCTAATTTGTCCTCTCTCTTAAGAAGATTAGTGCAATTTCAACTACATGAACGTTTGTAATTTTTCCTTTATGGTTAAATGAAAAGCAGCTTTTTGAAATCTGATTTGACTTTATTTCATAAAAATCTTGAATAATGCTTAAGTTGTACAAGTGATGCATGTATGTTAATTTAATATGATCACATATTTTATAGAGACTTTTTAAAGTGTTTAGAACACGAGGTGGTACACTACATGTCATTACACAAGTGGTGGTAAACTGGAAAAATAAAGTTTTTCCCTACTTATATAATAACATGTGAATTACCACCCTATATTCTTGGCACACTCCCCGAATCATCATAGGGATCACCACATAATACTTGCAAAGAGTATAATTTAGCCCAAATATAGCTCCATTTTGATGGCAATTCAGTAAGTCACATTGACTTATTCGTTTCTTAACTATTAATCACCATATTTAATTTAAGACTAGGTCAAATATTATGGTCTTTCTAAGGTTGAAATCAAATCAGCAAAAATATCATGATAATTTCATGTTGTCTACCTAAAACCAATTGGTTAATGGAGTTTGACTCTGGAGGCCATCTGGATTTATGTAATTGTTTGATCACTCATGTTGAGGGAGTCTTAGTTAACTCGCATTCTTTGCCAATTTGAATCTTAATCAACTTAAAAGGCCTATATATCTTTGTTTTACTTTCTACAGTCGACTAATTAGACGAATCCAACATACCTAAAATCATTTAATTTGTAGAATTATAATGTAACTTGTCGTTAACACTTCTAAATAGTAATCTTGCGGTTTTTTCTAACGAACAAAATAAGTGAGAAATGAGAGATTGAGCACTATTTTGAGGTGCTAAAATATTTCCAATTATTGGATTATTATTTTGTCAGGAAGTCTCAGAAGTATTTGTTTCCCCAGACTATTTATTTATTTTTCTCTTCTCAGAAAATAAAAATCTCAATCTGTATATCGAATGCATGCACGCCCACGCTCACTTTCCACTTTTGCACAATTAGCGAAACTGGCCTTTCCTTTTCAGGAAACAATTCCAAACTTCCAACCACGACTGGACACGCATGCCCTTAGCTTGTCCTGGGTATTTCAATCATGTAGGTCACCCCAAAAATGGACCAATCATGGGTGTACACATCATGCCAGGCATGCGCCAAGGATGAAAGAATGGACACTGCCGCACCCGATCACAAAACCAACCACGAATAAGGTATATCTCTCTCTTGAAAATTATTGCCCTAATTTTAGAACAAGTATAATAAAACTGGATTCGTTTAATTAATCATCTCTAGGGTTTGACTGTTTACGTGGGTCCGGTTTCCTTCGTTGCAACATGTAGTGAAAAGAAACACACATGTGGCAAGGACGGGTTGGTCCAGAAAATATTAAAGGTCGGCTGACTTGATTGAAAATATTAAAGACCAATATATATATGCAAGTAAACTTTTGCTCTGAGAGATATGAAGATGAAGATCTCCATTTATACTAGGTTTTTTCACCTCACATATTATTGAATGCATTTCACAAAAAATTTAATATTAAATTACTTATCTATTTTACTATGCAATGACAATTTTGATCTTATTAAGTTTTTAAAAAATTAAGAAATTTCCAAATGCATCTCACATCACTTTTAACGTATTATTTATCTTCTTCAATTATCAAAACTCTCTCATCCTCCATTGTTGAACAAAATCCTAACTAATGGAACTACAAACACATTGATTGAGAAAATCCTAACAAAATGTCTATGAATATGCCAATGCTATTGGTCACTGTGACTGCAAGAAATTATTTTCTCTCCAACCACACATTATATCACTTCCCGGCATTTACTATGTCGAAAAACTTCAGAACTTATCCCTTCAAACCAGCTTTGTGAATTGCAATACCAACAGCTTGAAACTTTCGATAAGTCTTTTTTATTTTTTTATTTTTGTTATAGAAAAGTTACATAAGATCTTGAGATTGGAAATGACATAAGATTTTCCAATCTGCACAAAGATTTAAAAAAAAAATTAAGATAAGTGTTAGCGTCGAAAGCGGTTAATGATAATATGCTATCAAGCTGGAAACAAAAAACAAGTCAATCACAAAAGTAATCAGCCTGGGAACAAGTATCTAGATTCAATCCATCAAAATTAAAAATGAGTATTATAAAATTTGAAGAAATTGGGGAATATATAGAAATATTATGTGTGCTTTGAGAATGTGGGGTGGAGAGGTATACGGAAGGATAATTTTTAATTGAAAAAATAAATGTGGGGTGTATTTATATGAGATTTATTCAATAATTTGTGTGGTGTTAATATAATAAGCCTTTATACTATCAGTGGTTCTATTTTGAAGCTGTGGATGATTGACTATTTCATGGCTCGATCTGCCTAACTTGGAATGTAATTGCAGTGATGATATATATATATATATATACGTATTCTTGTAAATAAATAAATAAAATTGTGGTTCAAACTTGCCATTTTCTGATCATTGGATTCATCTAATTTTAAAAGTAATGGATTCAGAATTAATAAGCAATCCGTGTTGGCTAATATTAAGGCAGAAATTAAAGGAGTTGTGGATTGATGGATAGAAATTTTGTTTTATATATAATACACCCAACTACTTGTGAGGATGTCGAGATCATGCCGGAGTTGATGGATAAAAATCTTGCAGGAGTTTATAATTTCTTTTATTGTCAATTTGTTTTTTTAGCAATGATGGGATTTTCAAGATTGAAGAGTTTCCCCTCAATTCTGACCGATTCATAGAATTTTATATTTATAATTGGAACCGTTAATAAAATAAATTTAGTTCTCTGTAAAGATCATCTCCACAAAATATTAATTAAAACTGAGATTGTTAGTCAATCAAATGTAGCAGATAGAATCCATTCAGTTTTTATAAAGTTTGATAACTAAACAATCTCAAATTTTATTAATTTTTTACAAAGATGATTTTTAAAAAGTGCTTTATAATATGAAAGGAATTTAATCTATAAACATGAAGTTCCATCAAATTGGATCTGTAGCGACTTAAGGAGGAACCCATCCTTATCCATTGCGGAGACAAGATAATTTCTTTGTTTTTGAAGTGCAACCTCAACTTCTTTTATGGTATAAGAGTATGCATGTTTGCCTACATACCAATGGCCGTACATATCCACGTCACCCTACGTGTTTGATTTGTCATTGGTGCACGTGAAAGAGTGTGTGAGAATGACCAAGTGCAGTACAACATTTCCCCTATATATATATTGATTGTCCGATTCATACATATACTCTCGTAATCCGATTGTCATCCCTTACAAAATGAGAAAAAAAGAAGGAAAAAAAAAAGTTGGCTAGTAATTAGAAAGATAAAAAATTGTAGTGTTATATTGATTTCTAAGATAATTTGGTCTGATCCAAATTCCTCGTATTAGGAAGAGATTATGATGCTTGACAATTTTCATTTGACTTGCTATTCATTAGATGTAACAAACAAATCATCTTGAAGAAATTAAATTAATCAAGAGAAGCAAGCTAATAAAGTAATCAAGAGAAGATCGTTACGTAAAATAATGTGTTGTTTTCACATTAAGTTCAGCAGATTTTGATGACCAGAAAGCAAGACCCGCAAGAATCTGATATGAAGTAGGCTATTGCAGACGTGTCTGCATCTGTATGCAAAAGTTGAAGCAAATAAAGAAGAAGAATAAACATTCCACAAACTAAATTATTTGGTTTGAAAGCCACAAATTAAATATTGTAATTAAGTTGTTAAACAGATAGTCTTAAAATATTATTATGTACTACTGTCAGCTTATTTAATTATGTAAATAAATCATATTAAGTAGGGGCTAGGGAAGTGGTTGAGAAAAAGAGGCAAGAGACAAAGAAAAAGAAATAAAACTCAAGCAATTAACAAATACTAATTGAAAAAAACTTTTAAATGTACAACTCATTGAAAAATATCAGTTAGCAACTAGATTTAACAGGATTTCATCAACTAATTAAACGACTCATTACTAATTCAAACTTAATACTTTGACTGACCATTTGATTCAACTAATCGATCGTATATATGATGATGAAGTTAAACGTATATATACGGAGACCAATGCATATTTCCATTTAACTAGTTAGGGTTTTAACTAACTGTTATGTGCACTAGAATATCATAACTTGGTATAGCCAATTCATGCTTTACAGTATAGGTGGATTACGAGTTTACACTTGAAAGTATCATATCACTAGTTAAAAATACCCCTTGGGCAACGAAACACACATTGTCGTGCATAGTCACTTTGCGCGATGAAATTCTAAATTTCGTCGCACAAAGTCTTGCGCAACGAAACAAACATCATCACTCAAAGTTATTTTGCTCGACGAAATTTTAAACTTCGTCGCGCAATGTCTTTACAAAAATAAAAAATTATTTTTTAAAAACCTTTGCGCGACGAAATTCAAATATTTCGTCACCTAAACTAATTTTTTTATTTTATATTATAAATTTTAAAATATAGTTATTTTCATAAGTTTTTATTATTTAAAAAAAAATTTGCATGACGAATATCAATATTTTGTCGCATAAACCCTATTTACTTTTTTTTTAAATTTTATATTATATATTGTTGAACTAAATTATTTTCTTTGCGCGATGAATCAACATTTGGTTGCCCAATTCCTATTTATTTTAATTTATTTATATTTGAAATTGTAAAATAAAATTATTTTCTTTTTTATTATTTATAAAAAAAAATTAAATTTTGCACAACGAACATATATTTCATCGCGCAAAATCCTTAAATTTGGTTAGGCACAAAAATGGGACACGGGAAATTATTTTTTTTTTAGGACTTTGCGTGACCAACATTTCGTCATGCAAAACCCTAAAAATTTGGGCGGTGCCAAAAATGGGACGCGGGAAATTTTATTTTTAAATTTTTTTAATACTGTGTGCAACCAACATTTCATCCCACTAAGTGATACAGTTTATAAAGCTAAAATAACTCATCCACATTTTCCTCTCTTTTCATCTCCTCTCTTTTCCTCTATCTCTCACTTTTACTCACTCTTTCATCTCTCCCTCTCTCTCACTATCTCTTCTAACTCTCTCACACTCATTCCTCTCTCTCAATCTCACTCACTCTCAATCTTGCCAAAAGCTATTTTCTCCACAAATTTTAATTATTTTTTTCATTAATATGTGTTTTTGGAGTTAATTAACTGAGTTTGGTGTGGGGTGGAGTTTGGGGTAGGATTTGGGGTATGCCAATTTTAGGAGAGATTATGCCCCTTTTTGGGATTATTTTATGTTATTTTTTTGGTTATTTGACCATGTTTGTTTTGTTTGCAGGGAATCGTCGAGACTTTGATGGCGAAAGTTGAGGATTTGGACACTATCAGACCATATCCCCCACCGCTATCATCACATTAGACTTGTATTAGGATTTTATTATTGTATATTGGTAATTTATGTGTACATTTTTAATATAATATATATTATGGATAATTTGATCACTATTTTTATATGTAATTTATTTTGAATATGTCAATTTATATTAAAGTAATTTAAAAAATAAAGATACAATTAAATTAAATCAAAAAATGTAAAAATTCTAAAAATCTTGCGCTACCAAATATTTCGTCGCGCAAACAATTACTATAATTAAATCAAAATAAGAGAAATAATAAAACAAAAATAAAATACCTTTCTCAACAAAATATTTCATCTCGCAAACAATCAATTTCATCGCACAAAATATTAAATTAATTTAATTAAATAAAAAAATAAAAAACCAAAAACTTTGCGCGACGTATATTTATTTTTGTCACACAAACCCTATCGGAATGAGCTTTGCACGACTAATCATGCGTGACAAAAATTTTGTCTCATAAGGTTTTGAGGGACGAAATCATACTTTGCACAACAAATCTTATTTCGTTGTGCAAAGTGTTTTTTGTAGTAGTGTATCAATACACATGCACATATATTAGAACTCATATACTAATCATGAATTAGGGGCGGCTCTAAGATTTCAGGGGTTTTATGCAAAAATTAAAATAGGGCACTTTCACGTGCAAGACTCTTTTTTTTGGTGTTTAAAACATTTTTTTTATTCTATGGTATATTTATGAGTACAAAACTTAGTATGAAAGTCAACTTTGTAACACAATACTAAACAATAGATGTAGAAGAGTTTAAAGGAAGGTATATGTCAAAGAAATTAAGTTTTTAACTAAGAAAAAAGAAAGTATATTATAAGATATAGTATTCTCCAAAACAGAAAATAACTTAGGATATTTTTCAAATTTGTACTTAATTAAGTTATGCATATATGGATTTTTTTTAATAGAAACATTAGAACTGATATATATATATTAATCAAATGATATTATTTACACTAAAGGGGAGGGGGTGGGCTTAGCCTCACAATAGGTTAGCAATAATGTGATTCAAATTTGCCTTTGGCGATAATCGAATTTAAAACCTCTCACTTACAAGTGAAGAAAAATATCACTAAACCGTAGTTCTAAGTGACATATATATAACTAAAAGTTGGTGGACCTGGGAGATGGTGGCTGTGCAACTGCTCCTTTGGCACTCCCTAAAGCCGCCACTGTCGTGAATATATTATAACTTTGTAATCATCTAATCAAAACATTTAAAAATGTAAATACCATAATATATAATGGCCGCAATTACATTCAAGAGATTGGCAACAATCTCTAATAATTGCAATGTGTGGGGTACAATATATATTTCAAGTGTATATAGACGTGTGGTTGGACAAGGTGACCAAAGATATTGTGATTTGTGACATATAAAGTAATGAAACAAAGCATATGAAGCCAACAATCACAGAATAATCAATAATTAGCCAACCTTGCCAACCTTGATGTGATGAAAAGTTTATTTGCCTAGGGTTTCAAGCCCATATTATTCCATGAGACAGGTATTAGAGACTAAGAAAATGTACAACCCTTCAAATGTACCCCCACAATGGAACAGTACATATATATAATTTTCAGTTTGATTTGAGAACAGAAAATTCAAACCTTTGATGTTTTTGAACAAAGTAGGGAGACAGCTAATTAATTGGTTTTTTATTTATTTTTTCATTCACCTTTTTAGTTTTAATTTTCAACACGTTATCAAATGACCCCTAAATTGTCATAATATAGACTTTGTCGTCCGACTAAACCTAGCTAGCATTTTAATCCCAAGATTAGGCAGGTTGAACCACATCGAATTAAACTAATCTAAATGATTCCAAGTCTGTCTAAATGTAGATTGGCTTCATATGCATTTCATGCTTGAAGTAAAAGCTATAGCAATTAGTCTCCAATTATGATTGATGAAGACATAAAGTGATCAATAATTCATCAAAGCCAAAGTCAATTACACAGATTGCCATAAAAGGAGGCCGGTTCCTACCCCATTATGGCATGCATGCAAGAAAGTACAGTCGTAGGTCTAATTGATACAGTTAATTAGTCATAGATCTAATTGATATGTTTATACTAAAATACTAATTTGTAAACTTGGAAAGAGCCAAGTTTGCTAGAACAATGCACTTCTCCTTAATTAATTATATTAAAGTTTGAATCTCTGTCATAATTTAGTTTAAGTTAAATTAGAATATCACTTAAATAAAAAATAAAAAATAAAAACTATGCCTTTTCTCTTCTTTTGCCCACTTAGCCACTAAGAAATTATACTCAACTCTAAGCAAGATAATTTCAATCAGTTTGTTTTGGTTTTCTAGCACAGTCCCATATGTGTGAAACAGCCTAACACTGCCTGACAAGGAATGAGTAAATACAAAAGCACTTGTGAGCTTCTTCTACACACACAAACAGAGCTAAAAAGCTCTTTTGGGCATGTGGTTAGGAAGGCATTTTTCTTGGGCAAATGTCACAAATGGAGCTCATAAATGTAAAAAAAGCCACAGTAGAAATGGCCATTTGAGTTGTGGTTTCATTGAGTACACTTTTTCCAGGAGTTCTTCTTGGTTTGTATTAGTCTATAATTATATATATATATATATATATATATATATTTTTTTTTTTTTTTATATTCAGGGGAAGCTATCAATTGTTTTAGGAAAACTAATGAAAAAGGCTTGAAAACTTTGAGTTTTAACGATAAGGACAAAATAAAGAGTAAAGTGAATAGTATCAAGTTTGACTTTTTAGTGTAAAAATGTGGTTTTTGGTTAAAGTGAACAGTACCGCGAGCTTTTCGTTAAAACTCCCATTTGTTTTTCCATTGCCATTCTGAATGGCTCTCACAGTCCCTATATATAGTCTCTCTTTTTTTCAGACACCACAACTGCAAACCCTAATTGAGATGAATGCATTTATCTTTTAAAGCAGTCCCATGTGAGCAATGTCAATTCAGGACAAGGAAGATAGTTCAGAAACCAGAACCCACTCATTCTTTTCATCTAACAGCAGCTTGGAGTTTGATACATGCAAATTTCAACTTTCTTTCAAGTCCAACTGAAAAGCATCCCTCCAAACAAGGAAAAAGTATATCCAAAGTACTCGTCTAAAAAAGCAAAAGGTAAAACTCTGATCACACACATAACTGGTGATGCTTATTGTGGACTGTCAATTTAGGGTTTAAGATAATCTCTTTACAGTGTGATGCTTGGTGTAATTTTTACTGTGCATCGATAAAAATTAACAACAATAAGAGCTGGTATGCATTAGTAAAATATAATCTCTTTACAGTGTGATACTTGCGTGCAACTGAGGATATCCACTATTAATAATATCTGTCTTCACATGAAACGAGGTGGTGTTAGTATTTCTTAGGAAACTGTAATCTCTTTCGAGAGAAATTCTTCGATATAATCTCTTCTTTTTTTAGAACCAATATTCTGCTCGATGGGGAAGATTTGAGATAAGTCACAAATTGGGTCTGTCATAGTTATCGAACTCACCATCAACAAGACAAGAGTTGATAAGGAGATCTCACACTTACCAGTAAAATGAATGTCGCTCCAATGTGGGCTAGTACCTTGTATGTAATCACTTTAACATCCCTCTCTCACGATCTCATCATCTAACAGGTGGCGTTGTGTATGTTTTTTATTCGTTTTGGTCCAAAACGAGTTTTTAGAAGCCCAAAAGAGAAAAGAGAACAGGGTCCGTCAAAAGCTGAAGGCCCAAGAACGCAATGGCCTCAGCCAAACATTTGTTACCGTTTCATAGATTTCTGCAAATCTGCTATTTGATGCAATGATCGGCTGGATTTGTAACTTTGTTCTCGCACCATGAAAATATGAAATCTCCAAGAAAAACTTGCAGTACGTTTACTTATGACCGTTAACCACCTTTGGCGCCTAAATTCAAAAACTCCGTTGCCAAAGCTGAAGAAAGTCAGTCAATCTTCCCTACCGCTTCCCAAAACTTGTAATTTGTAAAGACCTCAATGCACGATGCCATATTTCAAAAGGTGCACAGGGTTATGTCCCTTTTCAAGCAATGCACCACCACGAAACATGTAAAGCAAATCCATGGCCACATAATCCACAAAGGGCTTGATCAAAACGTCTTTGTTCTTGGCAAGATCGTCTCTTTCTGCGCGGTTTCGGACCGCGGAGACATGGACTATGCCGTTTCTGTTTTCAGAAGCGTTGAAAGCCCAGATGGGTTTTTGTGGAACACAATAATCAGAGGGTTTGGGAAGACCAGGAAGCCTGAAAGGGCATTTGAGTTTTATAAGAGAATGCAGGAGAATGGAAAGGTGGCTGATAATTTCACACTTTCCTTCTTGCTCAAGGTTTGTGGGCAATTGGGTTCTTGCGTTTTGGGGAAACAGATGCATTGTGCTGCTCTGAAGCATGGGTTGGAGTCTCATGTCTTTGTAAGGAACACTCTCATTCATTTGTATGGGATGTTGAAGGATGATCAAACTGCGTTCAATCTGTTTGATGAAATGCCTCAACCAGATTTAGTGGCTTGGAATACTATCATTGATAGTTATGTCAATTGTGGAAAGTGTAAGGAAGCACTTGACTTGTTTTTACGGATGGTAAACAGTGGCACAGAACCTGATGACGCCACGGTGGTTGTGACCCTCTCAGCGTGCTCTACATTGGGTGCATTAGATTTTGGGAGGAGAGTTCATTCTTTTATTAATCGTTTGAATCTTAGCAGCAGTGTGACGGTGACTAATTCGCTTATCGACATGTATGCAAAGTGCGGAGCTTTTGAAGAAGCATATGAGACGTTTTGTAAGATGAAGGGGAAGAACATAGTGTCGTGGAACACGATGATTCTGGGGCTTGCAACTCATGGGCGTGCAGACGATGCATTGGAATTGTTCTTGAAGATGTTGAAGGAAAAGCTTGAGATGCCTGATGAAGTAACTTTATTGGGAGTTTTGTGTGCTTGTAGCCATGGAGGGATGGTTGATGAAGGAAGAAGGTATTTTGATATATTGAGCACAGAGTATCATATCAAACCAACAATGAAGCACTACGGATGCATGGTGGATATGTTGGGGCGAGCCGGGTACGTGGAGGAGGCTTACAGGTTGATAAAAAGCATGCCGATGGAGTGTAATGCCGTTATATGGAGGACATTGTTGGGAGCGTGTCGGCTGCACGGTGACATTGTGCTCGGAGAAAAGGTGAGGGGTCACCTTTTGGAGCTGGAACCAGATCACAGCAGCGACTATGTTCTTCTATTGAACATGTACGCAAGTTCAGGCGAATGGAACGAAGTTATACGAGTGAGAAAATCAATGATTGACAGGGGAGTTCAAAAACCAGAGCCTGGTAATAGCCTGGTTCAAAGGTCAGAGATCACTTCGAAATGACCACTTTTACTTCTGCGTTCTGTATAAAGTCTCGAAAATTTTATAGCATTCCATCTAAAAAGTTGTTTGTTTTTGCTGAGATTTATCACTAGCGTTTCAAATGTAGTAGCCTGATGGAGGATAAAGCCCTCATTGGGGAAGTTCTTACAAGAGAGAATCAATGAAGGAAAAGGGAGTTCCAAAACCAGAGCTTGGTAAGGTGTACAATACTCGACAAATACGGATACAGATTTATACATAATCTCATTCTTTACAGAGGGTTACAGTCTGATATAACCCATTTAAGCTAAGTGGTTTTCTTTTGTTTCCTGTCCTGCCACTCTTTGATCTGAGCTTCTATCTTTTCTTCCGCGCTCGCATGAAACCCCTTGATAAGGTTCGTAGCCAAATACCGATTGAAGACGCTGCACAATGCAACAATAACATGACTAACCCATCATCAACAAGAGAAACCATCTCCGATTCAGAAAGGATTTAGATTCGTTACCTCAAGCAGCACAAAGAAAGGACCCATTAGAAACGCTTGAACAAGGTTGTCCCAAAGAGCTGGTGCTCGTTTCTGCAGAGAAATGTTATCGTCAGGTATATATACATATTTTGCTGCTTTTTCAATCACGAAAATGATTATCGTGAGATGTATACTACATTAGGAACACAGGCACAGCGCGTAACACAACCTGAACAAGTGATTCCTCATAGAATTAGGACTTGAAGATTTTAATATGTAACTCTCATCTCTTAGAATACATTGTTATTTCTCCACATGCTCAGAAAGAAGGATGAACACCCTTTTTTACTTCGTCAATTCGAGATTTCATCTAAAAACACCGTAAAATGCGGGAAATTGAAAAACAAGGAGGCTAGGCAAGGGCGCCGGAACAGGGAAAACCGGAGTGGCTAAAGTCCGAACCAGAGCTAGACAAACACGACTATCACCGGAGAGACCTGTAGAGGATGACAAGAAGCCCATCCGAAGCCAACACATGAACCAGAGACGGACATCTCTTGATGGATCTTGATGGACAGAAAGGCAGAGTTCATCCAAGTGGCCCTTCCATTCAAGGTCATTGCCTCCTCCAAAGCCCTAAACCCCACACAGCATAGTCACATCCTGTAAAACATTAACTTCGTGGACAAGAAATTTCAACCATGCACCCGAATAGTATAGGACTGCATTCCAAATTCTGTTAAGAACCCATGGGCAGAGATTGTTACCCTTCCGATGTGGGACAACCAGGTCCTATCAAGTCAAATTGGTCATCAAAACCAACAGAATTCCTAGCCCTGAAGTCCTCAACCCTAACTTTATGTCATAAAAAAGATAGGAAATTTAATCAGATTAAAAAGTTAGAAAACCATTCCATCAGACCCAAAATTTAAATTCTTAGAACCATGAAATCATCACCAAGAAATCACAAAAGGAGAGAGCTTTCAGCTTTACCTTCCACGACAGGGAAAACCCAAGACGGTTAAGAGAACCAGAGAGGTGAAGAAAAATCGGCCACACAAACAGCGTGTGGATCAAAATGTTAACTGGGTTGCTATGGTAAGCGTCGTAGAAGGCGAAGTGCTGTTCCAGATCGAACAATCCGGTCCTCCCCATGAAATTTTCCGGGAAAATGGACGGATTTTCCTAGAAAACAGATTGGGAAGGTGAATGAAAATGCAACTAAAAATACAAAAAATGGATAAATAAACAAACAAAAGAAACTAAAACAGGAAAAATATGGCCCATGCAGGTCTCGAACCTGCGACCTTCGCGTTATTAGCACGACGCTCTAACCAGCTGAGCTAATAGGCCAGTTGACATTTTCCGTTGAAACATATTATTTATTGCAAATCTAACATTTTCATATGGCTGCAACTGCATCAGAAGGGTGGTTGCAAATGGTTCTCTTATCCACTTTCCCTCCAAACCAATGAAAACAAAATTTGCAACCCGAACTTTTACAATCCAATTTGGAAGTGCATCTTCTGAACTCAAACTCATTGGAAGACAATGGCAAAAGCTATCATGGGATTCACCATTACCACTCCACATATTCACAGCTCTTCTCTCCAGACAACAAAATTGGACATGAGTTGCTCATCAACCAGATTGGTAAAAATTCAACTTTTCTCTTATATGAATCACTTGTACTGCAAATTGTCTTGTTATTTTTGAAACGCTACATGGACAAACGTGAGTTAAGTCAGTTGGCACACACAGTTTCCCCGCCCTCTCCGGCATAGATTAGAGTAGTTTAGTGTGCTGTTTTGTAAAGAAAAAAGGTGCATATCCACGGAAATGCTTTTTAGTACTTTTATTTTGCAGCTTAGGCAGTCTTCAAGCTCTGAACTTTTCAGTGGGTGCAAGCAGGTAATTAACCATTTTGTTAATTTCTTAGTCCCCAGAAAATTAACTTTTCATGAATGTGTCAAAAAATTTACTGCATTAATATATTTTGGCTTTATAGATCGAAGTAGGGAAAAAGAGCAAAAGAGCCTCTTTCTGCAGAACAAATGCTTTCCCAGACTGGCCTCTAATGGCAGTTCTTGTTGAACACATAGAAGGCCAGAGAGACCTCATAACCCACAAATCTATCGTGCATCTCAGTGATGAAAACATAAAGAATGTCTGTAAGTATTATATTTCCTAATTAACTTTTTATTAGTTTTTGTGTAATTTGTAGTGGATTTTTTTGATTGGGAATGCTTGAAAATTGTGACAATTTTTTTGTTTTGTAGATACTTTTTACATCATGTTCACTTGTTGGGGATGCTTGTTCTTTGGTTCCATGAAGGTAATTAATTAGCTACTCTCACTTCATTTTTTTTATATTCAAAATTTAATTAGATTATATAATTTAATTAGTTTAGAGATTATTCTGAAAGGTTGGGGAATGTTTTCAGGATCCATACTATGATTCAGAGACGTATAGGGGAGATGGAGGGGATGGCACTGGATTCTGGATTTATGAGAAGGTATTTAACCCTTAATTATTACTTAAATTATGTGTATCAAACATTGTTTCCACACTTTTGAGTTAGCTTAGATTAGATATTCAGGTCATAGATTATTCAAAAGCATAGAAAATGAGGATAACACGAGCTAGCTATAGTTTTAAGGGCTCTCACAAATAAGCACTCAAAACTCAATTTCTTATTAAGGAAAAAAACACTTAAATGACCGTTTTGAAGAAAAGTCCCGCCTAAACCAGAGTGTTATTGCACTCAACATTAGTAGTTGCTAAGGGTCATTTTTTATAGTGAATAACGATATTTATTTGATGAACGAAACATAAAGAGGACCAGGTATAAAGAGTGGTCTGATTAAAACCTTGTCGGGGCTTTCAACCGGATAAGGTGTTTTTTTTTTTTTTTGTTCCCCATTGTTTAGTGACCAACTTTGGGAACTGTTTATTGCAGCAAGAAGACATAGAAGAATCAGCAAGAGCAGAGTTGTGGAGGGAGGAGCTGATTGAGGAGATAGAGCAGAAGGTTGGAAGTCTAAGAGAATTAGAAGAGGCTGGCAAGAAGGAGGAGCTTGTCAAGTGAATCATCATGCATTGTTTAATATTCTTCCACAGTTCCACTTCCAGCCCTTCAAACATCCAGACGTTATTGTATATATACCATGTTTGAAGATAGTTAAATTCTCATGAAAAGAAACACCAACTTTTGGAGATTATGATGAAGTTGTTGCAACTTTAAGTGTCATGAATTCAGCAGTCAGTCTGCATGCCATGACCTTTGTCAAATATTATGCCTTTGCGTTGAATCCGATGACGATTTTTGTTAGAATGTAAGCATTCAATCCAAAACTAATTAAGAACAAGGGAAAATGTTCAAAATCTTTAAGCTCTAAGCTAAACCTTCATCCTTCGATGTAGGAAGGATATATACGATCAACAATTTCAACGACACACGAACAATGTTTGTATTTGGTGCAGAGCAATTCACTAGCTAATTAACACTAAAACCTCACAGTCCTAGTGATTTCGTTAGGGGAAAACTTACATGTAATTGAGACGGAAAAATAACAATATCTCAAACTTATCACGTGTTGTTATGTGTTTTAACTTACCCACATGACAGTACATAATTCATTTGAGATACTGTTGCCTTGATGTTCCAGTTGCTTGCAAGTCCATATCATCACAAGAGGACTAAGAAAAAATAATATAAAAAAAAGATTAAAAAATATAAAAAAATAAGTAAAAATTTAGTAAGTTGTACAGTCGAACCTGGTGGATTGA
Source organism: Crataegus laevigata (assembly GCA_963580275.1). NCBI lineage: Eukaryota > Viridiplantae > Streptophyta > Magnoliopsida > Rosales > Rosaceae > Crataegus > Crataegus laevigata. The sequence goes on from OY756950.1 coordinate 4,006,716, forward strand.
TGGATTATTGGATTATTAGGGTTATGGAGAACAAGATGTGCCTCTTGTTTCTTTGCTTGGTGTGGACTTAAAAAACAGTTCCAAAACTTTCGGACTTGTTCTAGAAGATAGCCTTTTCCCGTTTCTTGCAAACCAGTGTTCCAAAATCACAACCTATGGGCTACCTTACCTTTTAGCACACAAAAAATGGTCCAAAATCTGTGGGCACATAATTAAAAATATTCTCATAAAATTCTAGCCTATTTATCAAGCAATTCAATTGTCCAAAGAGGTTCATGAACTGAAATAAACAGATCGCATGCACATGCAGATGTAGTGGAGCTTAACCATGGTTTGATACTGAAGTGATTCTCAAGAAAAAAAAAGTGAAACTGGGAATTTTTTTATGTTTAGTAAACATTCAACTTCAGCTTTTTTTTCACAATTTAGGGTGCAAAAAAGTCAAAAACACAAAGCTACAAAACCCAACTTTAAAAAATCAGTTTTTTTCACATCTGTTTTACATAAAAGTTTATCAAACACTATAATACTGTTTTTTTTTTCAAAAGCACTTTTACAAAAAAATTTACCAAGCACTCTGCTGCTTTATTTCACAGCTGTTTATTCTCACAGCACAGTAGAAGCAGTTTTTTTTTTTCAGAGCACAACAATACCAAACCAGCCCTTAATTCATTATCTAGAATTTCAGGTGCTCTCATTGTCACGCAATATCATCCAGATGAAAAATATCCAAGCCAACTTTCTTGCATGACACTCCCATAATCTATGTGGATTTTTGGTCTTATTTTGTCTTTAGAGAGATTTTTCAGTATGCCAAAAAACACGACTCGGTATATTCATTGTCACAATACAAGTAGTTGAATACTTGAAAAAAAAAATCAACCACTTATATCATGACACTTGATGTACTATATCATGTTTCCGACACACTAAAAAATTTCTCATACTACATGCAGCTCCGATTTGCCATTTAAATGGAATTGTTTTGGGGGATGGGGATCCTCAGTTAATTTGTAAACTTAAGTGAAATGAATATATATACCAGAGAAATGATAAATATATTTTCTTAAAAGGATGACTTTCTATAAACTTTCTAACATCTCATGTTTTTAGCAAAATAGTTTATAATATTGGCACTGAAATTGGCCTTAAACTATAAGGTGGTAGAGATACTTAGAGAGTCTCACTTTTAAGGAAGTCTCCTTAACGTTTCTCCATATATAGTATTTTCAATTTTGATCATACTTGACATGATTGATGTTTTACAATACATAATCGAGCTTCCAATTCAGGGATTAAGTCCAAATTTTGATACTTAAATTCTAAAATCTAAATGATCGTGTCAAAAAATCAGTTCATCAAAGTTGAATTTCGGAATGTCTAGATTCATGGTCTCTATTTTGTTTTATTGAAATTATTCATTTAATTAATTTATCTGTGTTCTCTTTCAACTAAATATAAAATCAATAATCTCTTAATCCAACAACTGTTGTAAATATGGTGGATGACCACACATCACATGCAAAATCATTGTTCATTCACATGCAAATTCATTGTTCATTCACATGCTAAATTTGTCTAAAGCTTTGTCTATAAAATGGATGATAAGAAGGAGATAATGAGTTGATGAGTTCAAGGGTAGAGATAGAGGAAATAAGAGGAATGAAGAAAAGAGAAGGAAGAGAGAAAAGAAAGGAAAGAGAAAAGATAGAATAAGAGAGAGTTATCTTTGTACTCCTATTATTCCAAATATAATGAAAGCACTACTGCTGCCCCGAGGATGTACTCCAGTCACACTGACTGTAGAGGAACCTCGTAAATTTTGTGTCTTGCTTATTTATTCTACTGCACACATCATCAATTTTACAACACGTTATCAGCACGAGAAGCTCTCGTGTCAGTGGAAAGCACAACGCCACAAATCTTGTTCACCTATGTCGCCTGGAATCTCACAGATAAGAAAATCTTTTCATTTCATCTTAAAATATTTGTACTACTGATTTTCTTGAAGCAAATATGTATATGTTGTTGTATAACTGTATATCATCATTTGCAGAAGCAAAATGGTACGGACTCAAAATCCGTAGAAAATCTAATAGCCATGGAAACAGCCTCGGAACTCCAACTTGCAGACCTCGGATTGAAAAACTTTCTTCTTGAAAGTTGTCCATCCTCCCAGTATCTACAACATATTAAAATTTCAGAAAACTTTAACGGTGCGATCGTCACATATGTCTGAAATACCAAACCAGTTTCCAATTTCCGCAGAAAACTGGACAGCCATCTTATGAGTACCAAAACGCCATTTTCAGTTGCTCAGATTGAAACCGTTTCTTCACGAAAGTTGTTTGGTATCCTCTTATCCATATCATACTAAAATTTGAGCTAAATCTAACGGTTTGATCTTCTTATAAGTGGCAGACAAAGAAAAGGTTTTGGAATGGTGAGTTGCACCATTTGAAAAGAAAAGAAAATTGATGGAAACTTAATCATCACCCTTTTTCTATTATTGCTTTATTTATGTGAATGGTGTTGGTTTAAAATCCATTCACAAGTTTTATTTACTTTAAAGCAATTTACTTACCATGGACGGTTTTACCACCTACTGCTTTAAGTTTTGATTTATGTGAATGGTGTTGGTTTAAAATCCATTCACAAGTTTTATTTACTTTAAAGCAATTTACTTACCATGGACGGTTTTACCGCCTACTGCTTTAAGTTTTGATTTATGTGAATGGTGCTGAATCAAAGCCCTTGTCACAAGCTTTATTTACTTAAAAGTAATTTATTTACCATGGTTGGAATTATCGCTTATTTTTTTAATTTAATTTATTGTACTTCTTTTGTTACGATGAGTATAACAAGGACCCGAAGTTCCTTGATCAGATTAGAACCTGCAGTTTCTTGATCCTCATCATACAAAAATGATTAGACCAGAAGTTCCATCATGCAAATATAAAATGATTAGACCAGAAGTTCCATCATACAAAAAGATCGGGCATGAAGTCCCTTGATCCTCAAGAACAGGACATGAAGTTCCTTGATAAGAACCTTAAGTTTGAAGTGTCGTAGTGCCTTAACTTAATTGCAATAAATACCATACGAGTATCAATTTACATACTATTAAATAAGGACCAGAAGTTCCTTATGTCCATATTCGAAATGGTTTAGCAGAAGCATTTATTAAGCAGATGAAATTGATTACCCGTGCTCTGCTCATGAAAACAAAATTGCCAAGTTTTCTACATGGGGACATGCCATGTTACATGATACATTATTAGCTTGGTTGAGACATGTTGCCAACCACTAATACTTCTCAATATAATTCATGTTTGGGCACTAACCAAACATTACACATTTACGAGTTTTTGGTTATGTTATCTATGTGCCTATTGCAATGCCACAAACGTACTAAAATGAGGCCTGAATGCAAATTGAGAATTTATGTTGGATTTGATTTATCATCCATCATTGAATATTTTGAACCCTTGACTAGGGATATATTTACCGCATGATTTGCAGACTATGATTTTAATAAGACAGTTTTCCCACCATTAGGGGGAGAAAATAACATCGTTGTAGAAGAATGATAAGAAAATACCGTTCCAGAAGAACGAAGAGAATTTGTCTTATTTTGATTCACGAAGTAATCAATGAGAAAATGAAGTAAGAATAATTGAATGATGTAACGAAAGTGATGAAATCACATATATTTGCTACAAATGTGCCTACAAGAATTGATGTCCCTATTGGACAAAATAATGTGGCAGCAAATGATTTATCTGTTACACGCCTGAAGCGTGGCAGACCCTCAGACTCAAAAGGTTCAGTCCTTTGAAAGAAAAAGAATATGGCACTACTGAACTATTGCATTCCCGAAGCATAACTGTTGCATGCCGGAAGCATGACAGTTGTCGCATGGATACACGTCCCAGAAAGGACAATCCGCGGACATGGGAATTTTGATGTCTCATGCATGAAGCATGATAGACGTATAGACTCCAATAACTCAACTCCCGGAAGTGGAGATTAAAATCCAAGCTCTATAACGCTCAAGAAGAGGTTATGATCCGCATTCTCTAAATTATGACTATCCTGGAAGAGATAGTGTAATTTCCTTAAAAAGGCAATGGATATCCAAAGAAATGAAAAGCTTTTTATGCATGCGCATGCACATGAGAATATGGGATCACGAATTGATAATAACCAATGGTAAATTTGGTTTTTATAAGTAGCTACTAAATTTCATCAATAAGCTGTGTTGATAATGAGTCACGTTCTTTTGTTCGTCGACGAAAGGAAAAATTATTGGCAAAAATGGAGAAAGGCAATTCCATTACAATTTTGTAAGAACGTGGAAACATGGATCTATATATATATATTTGAATATAATACAAATAACCAAAAGATGTTGAACCAAAGAGGTTACATATGGGCATTTGTAATACAGTGAATTACACTCACATGATATGACACAAGGTTGTAAACGAGTTCATATGAATGGAGAATTATATACGAAGGGTTATGAGTCGCCCACGTCATATCTCCATAAGTAAATCCCTCAAGTATACATGGGAGCAAATTGCTCTGTATAAATTCCAAATGAAAATGTGTCATGAAATGTAGAAAATCCCTAGAGGATTCAGATTGCTTGAAGTAAGTCCTAGAAGGATAAAGCATAAATTATGTACTCAATACCAATAGATGGTATAAATTGCCTTAGTGAGTACTATCATTATGATATTGTTGCAACATACTAAAATCTCTTGCAAGAGTCAATGACATTAAATTAGAACTCCTGAAGAGTCGATGACATTAAATTAGGACTCCTGAAGAGTTAAGAAAGATTATAAAGTGTTTAGAGAAATATTGTCTTGAACTACAGAATCGAACAATATGCCAACACGAATCTTATCCATGATGTTTATGATATTAAAGAATCATATGGATTGAAGATTATAACTTGAATACTCAAATGATTTAGACACTAAGAATGATCATTTATCTTCAAGAGGGTAAAGATAAATTAATATTTGGTCCAGAAGTACCATATCTTAGTGAAGAATATGTTTTATTGTATTTGGCACAATATGCTAAACGAAATAAAGTTTTTTTTATTGAAACTCCGATAAACTACATATGTGGACAAACATGAAAATCAAACAAACACAGAGGAAGGAGTCTTCACAAGGCTACTCGTGAGGAGCCTCAGAAGTCGACGGAGCTCCAGGAAGACGAAGCGCCAGAGTTGGAATCTCCGGAGCCGGAGCACTTGGTGCAATTCCAGAGGACGAAGGCAACATAAACCTCGGGAGTAACGCCATGAACCTTTCATGATCACTCTGGATCCGACCGTCCGACTCCTGCAGCTGGTCCAGCTTCCTCTTCATGCTGGTCGAGTAGCTAGTTGCGAGCATGTGCAACTCCTTGTTCTCGTGCCTGAGTCCTCTGACCTCTTGCCGAAGACTAGCCACCTCCGCCATCAGTGACTCAACCTGACGAGAGCGTGCAAGAAGGCGTTGGCCCATGTTTGAAACTGAGCCTGCACTTTGGACGCTAAGAGCTAGAGATTCCTGAACAGCCAACTCGTCTGACCGCCTGGATAGCATCCTATTGTCTCTAGGAGTAAGAAGATTTCTGGCAATCACCGTAGCGGTTATTTCATTCCTCATCATTGTGTCCCCGACTGTAAGAGGACCATTGGGGGATATGAAGGACGGATTCCAAATATTGTTTGGAGAAGACGAGTCATCATCTTCTCCGACATTCAAGTTAAGGCGACGGTCGGAAGGGCAAGACATTTTTTTTAAGAAGGTGTTGAGGAGGAAGAGTTCAGAAAGATTAAGATTGCAGAAGTGCAAGAAGAGAGCGGAAAGAGTAAGAGTGCAGAAGTGCAAGAAGGGAGTGTTTACAGAAGGGAGTTCAAGTATGAGGTGAAACAAAATTCGTGCCTCTATAAAAAAGAAGCAAATCAAAGAGGCGCTCCTCAGAGATCGAAGAGGAGCTCCTCGCAGATCGAAGAGACAGCCGGACACCTTTCTCAAAAGCTGGACGCTCCTTTCTCAAAGGCCGGATCCCTGTCTCAAAAGAGCCATTCCTCTATCAAAAGTCGGAATTGCTCAGCATCACGAGGCGATCAGCTTTTCCAGTTTATCGTCACTCGTCACATGCACTGTCAGCTTTGCGGAAATTACGGGCAGCTTTGTCAGAAAGCGCGTAACTGGTACTGTTCATCCATCCACCGGCTGCCGACAAATAGTGCGAGAATAGTTCCGGTTGTGAAGAAAAATTTCTATTAGTTCTACCTTCGTCTTCCACAGCAAAGGCACACCCTCTCCACCTTTCTTCCTTTCTTCATTTCCGAAAATGTATTCCCAAAGAAAACTCTCGAGTTACTCAGTGTTCTTCATCCCCTGGAGTACCTCTACAAACTTAGTCATCCAGAGCAAGAGTATCTCATATCATCAGGGTCGAAAGCAAAAGTATCTCATATCATGCAATCTCCCTGTTCTTTCCTTTGCCCTTGCTCTTACCTACTAAGACGAGGATAAAGAAAGTAATATGTCGGAACCTCCACTCAAAATTCCGCTGCCAAGCATGATGAGTCGCTGAGAAGTGATGATCTGATGCTTTCATGGGAATTTTTGCAGCATAGCTAATCTCCACATTGAATGTTTTGGAGCGGCATCTCCAATTGCTTTCATGGGAATTTTTGCATCAGAGGAAAAATACTGCAAAAGAATATGCCAGACCTGCATGAAGATCCGATTACTTGAAACATGTGGAGACAACGTGCTGATTCATCCTCAACTAAGCTGAGGATCGCTTGTAAGTAAAAAGGCCATCCAGCCCAGTTCAAGAATAAGCCTGTGGAAAGTTAACTACCAGTAAAGCACATTTGTTGGCAACTCTTCTCGCTAAGAGATCGAAACAGAATGATCAACGATCAGCCTAAATGATTTGAAATCAGGGGGAGATACTCATCAGGGGGAGCATCCAAAACAGATCAAGATTTTAGCGAGTCAATCAAAGACTTGTGGCCATCCAAGGGGGAGTGTTGTAAATATGGTGGATGACCACACATCACATGCAAAATCATTGTTCATTCACATGCAAATTCATTGTTCATTCACATGCTAAATTTGTCTAAAGCTTTGTCTATAAAATGGATGATAAGAAGGAGATAATGAGTTGATGAGTTCAAGGGTAGAGATAGAGGAAAGAAGAGGAATGAAGAAAAGAGAAGGAAGAGAGAAAAGAAAGGAAAGAGAAAAGATAGAATAAGAGAGAGTTATCTTTGTACTCCTATTATTCCAAATATAATGAAAGCACTACTGCTGCCCCGAGGATGTACTCCAGTCACACTGACTGTAGAGGAACCTTGTAAATTTTGTGTCTTGCTTATTTATTCTACTGCACACATCGTCAATTTTACAACAACAACTGACTTATTTGACCAAAAAAACAAAGAACAAAAACTGACTTGCGTTCCAAGAGACTTCAGTTGAGTAAAGTGCATAGCTTGGAACTCCTAGGAAACTCAATAAAGTAATTTAATTAGAGCTTGGTTTTCTTTCTTTTTTCCCTAGATTAGGGATCGGATTAGGCGTCTTGTACCATGACTCAGCACCCATGATTTTTAATGGGAAAATTATCATCTGCATCTCAAACCCTAGTGCTTCCATCGTGTGTTTGATGTTTAACACGTATTTTATGATCGTGGAGTTGTTAAATGCTGCGATTTGATCAAGATTTGTCATCATTGATTAAGCCCTAAGCAGGAGACCGACCACAAAGCATCATCATATTCTTTTGTTTATTAAGGAAGATTAATGGGTAATTATAAAAAGACAGGAAGCATTTTTGAGGATCCCATGTTTTCATATGATCAAGTGATTATGTATGAAGTTAATCCACCCTACACATATGATCAAATGCTCCCGCGTTTTCTTTTGCTAACGTACATGGTGGACGTTTGAACTTGGGTTTTTTTTAACATCTTCACAACTGCATCTCATTACCCGTAATCGGATCATGAGTAACTTCAACTCAGCAAGAACACAATGTAACATCTTCAATAAGTGTTCAATTCGTACCTGCATCATTAGTCATTTTGTTGAAAACCAATTGGATTGAAACTTTGAGAGAAAGATTGGAATGTGGTTGAAAATATTTGAGAAAATATGAAATTGTGGTATAAGGTAGAAGATAAAATGAGAATGTATTTATAGAAAAGTAAAATGAATTTTTGAATTTTTTTTCGGATTTTTTAATTAATTTTAACATTTTTATTAATTTTTTATTAACTTATTTAAATTTATGCCGTTGGATTTAAAAAATTTAGAAATCTAACCCTCCAGATTGTGCCATGTGGCAAAACGTAACATTTCAGAATTCTTTAATGTGAATTTTTTTTTAATTTATAAAGGCGAATAACGTGGATCGTTGATCTCAGCTGATATTGCGGAAGGTTTGAATTTTTTTTTTACAGTTGGAAATCCAACGGTCCAAAAAAAGTATCCATTGAAATCCAACAGACGACGTCACGCCACGTGCCCACCAACAGTAACATTTCAAAACTCTGCGCTGCAAGCCTCACCGACTTGAAAAGATGTCAGTGACGAGCCCCCATGCTCGCGTGAACGACACGCGCCTGACGTAATTTTTTTTATATTGTGGTTAACATCAGCCATGCATCACACAGCTCTCAGGCCATCGATTCGAGCCGGGCCTCTCACTCGGGCCCCCCTCAGCCCACACACCCACATGGGCTAGAGCTTGCAGCTAGGGCTATTGGGATGGGTAAATCGCCGGTCCATCGAGCTAATGGTCCTGGTGGAGTTGCTCTAAGGGAGTCTCCTTAATGTTTCTCCATATATAGTATTTTCAATTTTGATCATACTTGACATGATTGATCTTTTACAGTACATAATCGAGCTTCCAATTCAGGGTTTAAGTCCAAATTTTGATACTTAAATTCTAAAATCTAAATGATCGTGTCAAAAAATAAGTTCACCAAAGTTGAATTTCGGGATGTCTAGATACATGGTCTCTATTTTGTTTTATTGAAATTATTCATTTAATTAATTTATCTTTGTTCTCTTTCAACTAAATATAAAATCAATAATCTCTTAATCCAACAACTGACTTATTTGACCAAAAAAACAAAGAACAAAGACTGACTTGAGTTCCAAGAGACTTCAGTTGAGTAAAGTGCAGAGCTTGGAACTCCTAGGAAACCCAATGAAGTCATTTAAATAGAACTTGGTTTTCTTTCTTTTTTCCCTTGATTAGGGATAAGATTAGGCCTCTTGTACCATGACTCAGCACCCATGATTTTAAAATTTTAATGGGAAAAATATCATCTGCATCTCAAACCCTAGTGCGTCCATCGTGTGTTTGCAGTAGATGTTTTGTATTAATTTAATGTTTAACACGTATTTTATGATCGTGGAGTTGTTAAATGCTGCGATTTGATCAAGATTTGTCATCATTGGTTAAGCCCTAAGCAGGAGACCGACCACAAAGCATCATCATATTCTTTTGTTTATTAAGGAAGATTAATGGGTAATTATAAAAAGACAGGAAGCATTTGTGAGGATCCCATGTTTTCATATGATCTAGTGATTATGTATGAAGTTAATCCACCCTACACATATGATCAAATGCTCCCGCGTTTTCTTTTGCTAACGTACATGGTTACTAAAAATTTAGTAGCCACTCCTACCTTTATCCAATCAGATTTAGACATATGTATAAATAATTAAAATTCTAAACACAATTAGACATGTGTTCAAATCTAATTGTAGGAAAGCATGAGTGGCTGCTGAAAAGTATTGTTCTTTAAAATATTATTTGAATGAATAAAAGTATATGAGTTTGATTTTTTCTTTCATTATAGTTAACTACCTGAGTTCCTCTTTAAATCTCTAGAGCTGATAAATTCAAAAATTCAAACTAGTTATTTTAAAAAGAAAACTAATAAAAAAGACTTGAAAATTTTGAGTTTTAACGATAAAAACAAAATAAATGGTAAAATGAATAGTACTATAATTGACTTTTTAGTGTACAAATATAATTTTTCGTTAAAGTGAACAATATTAGGAATTTTTCGTTAAAGTTTCATATTTTAAATCATTCAGTCCACATTACATCAAAGTGTAATGGAAAAGATAACAACATGCACTATTGCATAATAATATACCATACGATTCGGATTAGTTATCAAACTGTATTTCTTCAATTTAAAAAAAAAAGTATGTGGAATTAAAAAACTATAAAAGAAAATATTTTATTTATGAAAAGAAATTTTTGATATGCATCTATTAATCAAAAACATAACTTTTTAATAAAAAATAGTAAGAATTTCACAGAGAAATAGATTTTACTAGCCAAAATAGCATTCTCAAAAAGAAAAAAGTCAATAAAAAAGAAAAAAAATTTACTCCAACAAGTAAAACGAGAGATACAAAGATAAATCATATTATCCAAAATTTGATGAAGCAGACAGAGTCAGCTGCTCAAATTTATCCAGTTTCATAATTTTGTGGAGAAATATCCCAATTAATATTTTAACAGAAAACCAGAGCATTTGACTACCAAACATTTTCCCGAAATATAGCAATTTTTAGATAATTGCCAACTCAAATCCAAAAAATTAACCGAAAAACACAGCATATTCCTCGTTAATGACGGATTACACATAAACAACAGCTATAAATCTGTGTCATTTATCCAAAAATGTAATAATAATTAAAAATAAAAATAAAAAGTTTTTGGATAAGAGGAAAAATCCATATCAGAAAGACCCCACCTAACCTATTTCAATTTTTTTCTAAATACCCCACTTTTTTCCTCCTCCTCCTCCCCCCCTCTCTCTCTCTCTCTCTCTCAAGTTTCGGCAAAACTCTCTGTCGATTAAATTTTTTAGTAAAAAGTAGGCATCTTTTTGTTCCAAGCTTTGAACTTTTTGTTTAAACAACAATTTTTGTTGAAGATTTTAATTGCAAAATCCATTTTTCGGCCGTTTGGATTCGAAACAGTGGTCTTTCAGGCAGAGGATCAAGTGGATTTTGGTGGGTTTTCTTGTTTTCGCTGCGAAATCTCGGGCGTTTGATTCGACATGGCCAATGCATTTGCATCACTGAGTGGTTTCTGCGTTTCTTCTGGGTTGGATGAAATTGCAGTTGGCTCCAAATCCCCCAAAGGGGATTTTAGGGTTTCTCCTACCTCCCAATTTAAGGATGCAAATTCAAGAGCTTTTCCTGCCTTGAGTGTTGATTTCTTGGGAAAACCCTTGATTCTCTCAGATCATAAGGGTTTCGAGAATTGGGGGGTCAGAAAACCAAGCAATTTCTCTGTGCATGTATGTAAAGCTTTCTCCTTTCTCTCGTTTTTGCTTTTAGCTTTTAGCTTTTGCCTTTTGGCTTTTACCTTTTGTAGGATTTTTGTGTTCTCCATTGCATTTTTCTTTTTCTTTTTCTGTGCTTTTTTTTTAATTGGGAATTTATGGTTTTTCAGGCAGAAGCATCTGTGTGTGTAAGCAGAGCAATGAGATGGTGGGAAAAGACCCTCCACCCCAACATGGTGGAGATCAATTCTGCTCAAGAACTTGTTGATTCTTTGAAGAATGCTGGAGACAGACTGGTTGTGGTTGACTTTTACTCACCTGGTTGTGGAGGTTGCAGAGCTCTCCATCCCAAGGTATATACATTTGATTTTTCGTTTATGTTTTAGCAACCAATTTATGCATTTCAGAGAGACGGACCAGCGGCCCACTAATTCCGCCTCGGAATTATGGCACTCTGGTTTAATTGTTAGGGCCTTAATCTGAAACATTATGGTGAAATTTGATGACCAAGAGTTGTCCATTTTATCAGATCTGTCAGCTGGCTGAATCGAACCCGAACGCGATTTTCCTCAAAGTTAACTACGAAGAGCACAAGACTGTGTGTCACGCTCTCAACATTCATGTGCTGCCGTTCTTTAGATTCTATAGAGGTGCAGATGGTCGTGTGTGTAGCTTTAGCTGCACCAATGCAACTGTGAGTATTCCCTGCAATCATAATCTTCTTTCTCGAGTTTTAATTGCAATGAATTAGCGAAGTTGTTTGTGGATCAAGAAATTGAGTCAGAATTCCCTGTTTAACAGATTAAGAAATTCAAAGATGCATTGGCAAAACACGGGTCTGATCGTTGTAATCTTGGGCCGGCGAAAGGGTTAGATGAATCTGAGATACTAAAGTTAGCTTCAATAGGTGAAATATTAACAACAACACCATCGCCTTCCACGAAGGAAGAAAGATTGGAGGATCTGGTCGCGAAAAGCATAGATTTTTCGGGTGTGTGGAGCAATGAAAGCCATAGCATAGAACTTGAGGAAGAAGGTTCCATGGTGAAAGTATAAAAGCAGCTTCTCTAGGGCAGCTTCCTACATGGTGTTGTTGTACATATCTTTTAACTTTTGGGTTTCCCAGAAGCAGGGGGCTCTGGCTTTTTTACATCGAGCCCTGCCTAGTTTGGTTGATCTGTTATTTAGATTGGATATTGTGATCTGATTAATTATTTTTAATCAGATCAAAGCTTGTTTGGCTCCAAATTTGCTGCTTCTATTAGAATATGATGTTATGGATTTTGGTACCTATAACTATTTTTCATCTATTCAAACCCTAGTATTCACCAGGGCATGCTTTTCTTGGAAGTGCTTTTTGTCAAACTTTCTCGTTGAATTCTTTCGAATTTGTATGGCAATCTTGACTGCGTCCTAGCAAATGATCTTGCGGGCCCCAAACTTACATAGTCAGTAATTCCGGCTAGGGTTTGTTTTCTTATCTAAATTATTAGTAAGGGGAGAGCGAGGGTTCGGATTCGGAACGCAGTAGAAACACAATATCCTATCCACTAAGAAATTGGATCACATGCTCCAGCCAAGAGTATTTTTAACAATTCCCTGTATTTATTTAGCTCCCGTTGCAAAACTTATATAAATGTGAAAAACTCGACGGTTGGAGGCCAATTGCTATGTATTTTAAGATTGATGGAGACTCATAACCAAATTGAACGTTAAGAGGGTAAATCGAACTCGAAAGAGAGTCACAATTTCATGGGGCATCAATTTGGCAGTTGGTATAACATTATTTTTTATTTTTGAATTTGTGTCCCCTTGAATATTGACAAAGAAAGTATAAAATTCTGGTGTCGGCAACTAGCTAAATTTTGTTGGCTTTGCTTCTTGGATTTGGATTATGATCTGTCGTTTTGGAATCAATGTGGTAGCTTTTATTTTTTTTAATTCTAAGAAAAGGAAATCAATTGGTAGCGTCGTCAGCAATTCATTATTTCTGAAGCTAAGAAGACTTACAGATGTATTTCAACTTCTCCCTGACAATCATCGTGTGATTCACTATCGTTAGGAATCGAATCCAAGACGTGATGTGTGAAATACGAGATTGAAATTCACCTCCAACCTTAAAGTCACCTCTTAGCGGTTGAATCAATGTGGTTGTTGGAGAGCCAAAGTTTGTATTGTTTTCAACATCGAACTCCCCAAAAGTTGTCTTGAGTTTAATAAACGTTTCACGTGAAAACATCAAACACCTTTTTTAATGGCCTATTTATTTGGTGGCATGTGGTGAGGCAGACGTGGGGTGTAGGATAAGTTAGTTCATACTAAATAGAAACCGATAACAATTTATATGCATTCAGAACACTATAATTTTGGTGTTTTAAGCCAATCAAGCGATGAAACTAAAAAAATGACAGACCTTAAAACAGCTCTGTTGTGGCATCCATGACATCAAAATATCTCATATGAACCAAATAAATTAAGTCTGTTCTTATATGAACACTGTCAAAATAGATGAAACTCAACGGTCGATGAGTTTTAAAATAGATTTTATATTTACATATCTCGGAAATGTAAAGTGTGATGTAACCGTGATTGTTACCTTTTAAATTTTCATATTTTTATTGGAGATGCTCTAATTTGATTGCAATTAGTTCAAAAAAATGTCTGTTACAAATCCTCAAAGTTAGTCACAGTAACGAACGAGGATTTGGTAACGAGTTAAGTCATGAATAGTTCCGTCAACTTGAAACGAACCCCACAAGAAATTATATCACGTTTTAACAAAAATGAGACAAAACTACATGGCCACATGAAATATGTCATTTTTGTGGAAACATGATAATCTAGCACAAAAGAAAGAAGAAAATATTAAAATTAGTACTCTTTTGGATTCAGATGATGAACATAAATTAAATTACAGAGTGTGATTTGTACTATGCAACCACCAATTTGGATAAGATCATGTGGCCTACAGATTCTGGAAAATATTTTAAACAAAAATAAATAAATAAGCAAATAGGAGGCAAACAACTTCTGATTGGTCACCTAACGTGTAACTGACGTGGATGGGCCCGGAATCCTACTCAGCATTGGTCCCGGGGAGGACTATATTTTGGAAAATCATCATGCAGATTGCAGAATTCATGGAATCCAGAACAACCTGCAGTTTCTATTTTCCACTTCCTTGTTACTGGATAAAATCTTTATTTTTATTTTCTAAAATATTTGGATAAGTTATTGGATATGGTACGATCTGATAATTTTGCAGAGAGATGCTAAATTGAAATATTATTTTTACACTCGCTATTATTTTTAAAATAACCTCTAATATATTATTTCTCCGCACATTATTATACATAAAAATTGAAATATTCGACAACAACAAAATCTCCCCCAACAATAATTTACCAGCAAATAAATTACCCTCCAAATGTTTTGCTGTTGTGTGATTATACACTCTAATAACTACCATCAACATTCAATCATTATCAGTTTTTAGCTTCTTACCCTTTAATTGGAAAGGGCATCGACATTTTTACATTCCAAAGTTCCTTCTATCTTCATCCTCTATGTCTTTTTTCACGAACTCGGCTTACATATCGTCCATTCCTTTCACAACTCAATGTAAATCTAAAGCTCATGTTACTATTTTAACCCGACCTATTTTTATTATTATATATCTTTTAAGGTTCTTATCGGTCTTTTTATAAGTGAACGAACTTGTAATTTAAAATCTCACTAAAAAGTGAGCCGAGAGATACAACACTGAAGTAGGAATAACAGCACTGTTTTGCAAAGTTTGTATTTGGAAAATTGATCTTACTAAAATTAAATGTAAACCTACGCCCAAATACTTGGTTGGTAGTCGGTACATTGTGAGCTTTAAGGTTAACAATTTTCACTGTAATTAGGAATGCTAGCAAATTTTTCTCTCATTAATTAGAGCATATCCAAAAGAGATGTCAAATTTAAAACATCAAAGCGATAGTTGATAGCTTATATGGTAATTGAACATTTTGTATAATATTTTGCTCCACTCGATATGTTAAATAATAATAATATTTAATAATTTTTTATCTTTTTATGGAGTCCAATGATTATGGCAACCAATCAAATATTTCAAAAACATAACAACATTTATTATATATTATATTAATCTAATAAAAAATCATTTAATAAATTTGACATCTGCTGTCAAATTTGACAACAAAAAACTTTGCCTTCAAATGACTCAACGCCACATAAGAAATTGAGACCCAGTTGAAGAGAGTTTGCTGTTATTTTTTACTATTATATGCCTACGTGACAATTTTGACATATCATTTAGAGAGACTATTGTCTCTCAATTTTTTAAGATTATATGCTTATCACTCGAACATTTTTGTTTTACCTTTTAAATTCATATCAATCTTAAAAGATAGTAACAATAAAACCAACTAAAATAGTCGAGAAAAAAAAAATCAACCAAATTAGAAACCGTTTTAACCATTTGATTAAGAACCTAAAATTTTTAATGTTTAAGAATCACGAGCCGTTAGACAATTGAAGGGTGGGCGTAGTTTCGGTTGTTAAATTTTGGGTCAAAACAAAAACCAAACAGCATGCTTCAATTTTGCTTTACTTCCAGACCACAATGGCTTAAAACCGATGTAACCCGTTAACCAATGTCGCAGTTTGATTTGGTTTGGTATGGTTTGCGGCTAACAAGCATCCATTCCCGAATGAAAATTACAGAGCAATATGGAAGTAAATATTAGAGAGAAAAAAAATATTGTCAACCTATCAATTTATAAAAAAAAATCATCATTATAGTATCAACTTCGTAATTTTTTTTTTACAAACGATATTATTTACACTAAAAATAGACTTAATCTCACAATAAGTTTGCAATAATGTAATTAAAATTTGCTTTAGGCGAAAATCAAAAACCTTTCATTTACAAGTAAAAAAAAATACTACTAGACTGTAATACTAAATAGTATGTATCAACTTCACAACTTAAATTTACAATCAAAACCGCAAACCGGTCCCTAAACTTCAAAGTACTTCACAAAACCAACCTATACGGTTTTGTTCAGTTAGTTTCTCGAGTTGTCGGTTTCAAATTCTAAAATGAGATTAAATAAAGATAAATCACAACATTCTAATTCTTAAAATTTCTCATAAAATACAGAGAGCGTTTTTGTTTACCACCATATTCCCACCTTTATACATAGAAGAGTAAATATACACCATAATTAGACGTGGAACAAAACTACTCGCCTTGAATAACAAAAATTGTATGGTACAAATTTACCGCCATTATAGTGTGCCAAGCGACTAAATACAAGGCCATATGCTTACATGCGTTACGCACAATTCACATGACCTTGTAATAGTAGTTTGGTATGCCACGTTAAATTCTTAAATGCCATTTTCATTTTTGAATATTTGATTGAACAAATCAAACAAAAAGGATAATAAATAAAAAAATATTTGTAAGAAACTAAAAAAAGTGTGCGAAAATCACCTTTCTAAAATATTCGCCCTTGTTAAGTGTAACAACCATCACCTAATTAAGTTCAACTAATTGAAAACTTTTATCAACTTACTTCCCAACAGAAGATCGAATTAAGACTAATTTGGGAAGAGTAACGAACGAGGATTTGGTAACGAATCCTCAAAGTCTGTTACAAATCATTTTTCAACTTACTTCCCAACAGAAAATCATTTTTCAATAATGTCTGTTACAAATCCTCAAAGTTAGTCACATTAACGAATGAGGATTTGGTAACAAGTTAAGTCACGAATAGTTTCGTCAACTTGAAACGAACCCCACAAAGAATTATATCGCGTTTTAACAAAAATATTACAAAACTACATGGCCACATGAAATATGTCATTTTTGTGGAAACACGAGAATCTAGCACAAAAGAAACAAGAAAATATTACAATTAGTACTCTTTTGGATTCAGATGATGAACATCAATTAAATTACAGAGTGTGATTTGTACCATGCAAGCACCAATTTGGATAAGAGCATGTGCCCTACACATTCTGGAAAATTCTGGAAAATGTTAAAAAAAATAAAAATAAATAAGCAAATAGTAGGCAAACAACTTCTGATTGGTCACCTAACGTGGAACTGACGTGGATGGGCCCAGAATCCTACTCAGCATGGGTCCCGGGGAGGAATATATTTGGAAAATCATCTTGCAGATTGCAGAATTCATGGAATCCAGAACAACCTGCAGTTTCTATTTTCCACTTCCATATTACTGGATAATTTTTTTTTTTTCTAAAATATTTGGATAAGTTATTGGATATGGTACAATTTGATAATTTTGCATAGAGATGCTAAATTGAAATATTATTTTTACACTCACTATTATTCCTAAAATAACCTCTAATATACTATTTCTCCGCACATTATTATACATAAAAATTGAAATATTCGACAACAACAAAATCTCCCCCAACACTAATTTACCAGCAAATGAATGACCCCCTAAATGTTTTGCTGCTGTGTGATTATACACTTTAATAACTACCGTCAACATCCAATCATTATCAATTTTTAGCTTCTTATCCTTTAATTGGAAAGGGCGTCTACATTTTTACATTCCAAAGTTCCTTCTATCTCCATCCTTGATGTCTTTTCCGCGAATTCGGCTTACATATTGTCGATTCCTTTCACAACTCAATGTAAATCTAAAGCTCATGTTACTGTTTTTAACCCGACCTATTATTATTATTATTATATATCTTTTAAGGTTCTTATCGGTATTTTTATAAGCTGACAAACTTGTAATTAAAAACATCACTAAAAAGTGAGCCGAGAGATACAACACTAAAGTAGGAATAACATCACTCTTTTGCAAAGTTTGTATTTGGTAAATTGATCTTTACCAAAATTCAATGTAAACCTACGCCCAAATACTTTTAGGAATGCTAGCAAATTTTTCTCTCATTAGAGCTCTCTAAAGGAGATGCCAAATTTTAATCATCAAAATGTGGTAATTTGTAATTTGATATTTTGTACAATATTTTGCTTCACTCGATATGTTAAATAATAAAATATTTCAAAAACATAACAACATTTATTAAATATTATATTAATCTATTTAAAAAAGATCATATAATTAATTTGATAGCAAAAAATTTTGCCTTCAAATGACTCAACACCACATAAGAAATTGAAGACTCGATTAGAGAGAGTTTACTACAATTTTTAATTATTATATGAATACGTGACAATTTTAACATATCCTTTAAAAATGGTTTTATCTCTCAAATTTTTAAGGTTATATGGTTATTACTCAAACATTTTTGTTTTTGCTTACCACCATATTCCCACCTTTACACATAGAAGAGTAAATATACACCATAATTAGTCGTGGAACAAAACTACTCGCCTTGAATAACAAAAATTGTATGGTACAAATTCACCGCCATTATAGTGTGCCAAGCGACTAAATACAAGGCCATATGCTTACATGTGTTACGTACAATTCACATGCCCTTGTAATAGTAATTTGGTATGCCACGTTAACTTCTTAAATGCCATTTTGATTTTTGAACATTTGATTGAACAAATCAAACAAAAAGGACAATAAATAAAAAAATATTTGTAAGAAACTAAAAAAAGTGTGCGAAAAAATATTCGCCCTTGTTAAGTGTAACAACCATCACCTAATTAAGTTCAACTAATTGAAAACTTTTATCAACTTACTTCCCAACAGAAGATCGAATTAAGACTAATTTGGGAAGAGGAATGACAAAAGCTTGCGATTAATTAAACTTAATTAAAAGTTGGATGCCAATAATACCCTACAAAATCACACAAAATAAGAACTCCTTTGAACGTGCTTTTAAAATAACTAGAAGCGTTTTTAAAAAAATGTTTGAGTTTCAAAAGCACATAACTGGTGCTTATTCTAAAAAGCACTTTACTAGATTAGTTCTGAAAATATTTTCATCAAAAACACTTTTAATCATTTTAAAAACACTTTCAAACGAACTCTCAAACAATAAACAGATAATTGACAGACAAATGGCAAACAAGATGTAAAATTGTGCGAAAGCCTTCATATACTATCCAGCGTGAACGATTATTTCATAAGTTGCTTTTGGAGCCCGACGCAGTGTCGAGCTTCCACAAAAGCAATACTTCAAATCTCCGTTCTTTTGTTCAATCACCAGGCATTCAAAAACAAATTCATACGCTAAAGATAATGGCATTCAAACTTTGTAACACAGTGTTCAAATCATCTTCCCCGTAAATGGAAGAAGAACAGAATACCGTTATGCAAAGAAACACTTACGAACGACAGACTTCAAGCAAAGAAAGCAGCAACAGATTTTGCCTCAGAGGTAGTGACAATATTAGCATATATCATCATATCTAATATCTGATAATACGTGCATTTGAAATGCATCATTGGCAAAACTTAAAATTCTAACAACAATACTAATTAAGTGCATCAGAGAGATTCCCATCGACAATTCACCATCCTCCGAAAGGAGTTCTGATGTCCCTGTCTGTTATATCATCACGCGCAATACATTCAATGGAAAACTAACGAAAAATCCTCAAAAACTTTAGTTTTAATGAAAAAGACAAATAAAGGCGTAAGTGAATAGTATCAGAAAAGGTTAAAAGTAAACATTACCGAAAGTGTCTCGTTAAAACTCCCATACATTCAATCATACGAAACCTCAAATGTCCCGTTAATTCTCGGCCGGATTATAAGTAAACAATCATGAATCATGCAAGAACACAAATCATAGCAGTAAAAGAAAGGTTTAAGTGCATCAGAGAGATTCCCATTTAGACTAGTCATCAATCTCCCATGGAGTGCAGATGTCCCTGTCTGTTTTAACATCATTTGCAACTCCAAACACCACAACTTTGACTCTAACAACCTAAAAAACCAAACTTTCTTGCCAACCATGAAACATAAACTGAGAACTACGCATAAAGATCAAAGATTTCAACCAGAAACAAACAAAGACTAATAATTTCAGTAAAAACTGGAATAAAATTGGTAAAGAAGTGTAAATCCTCATGCCTCAGATGTAAATTTGTTTCATAGAATTTACTCTCAAAGTATATTTAACGCCATCATAGGCATGGGCATACTTTCTTGATACTAGCATAAAATACAGATGAAAAAACAGAGCAAAAGAATATCAGAAAAATGAAACAGATCAGAAATCTTATGAACACAAAGAAATTCAAGACCAAATTAAACCTGGGATTGTAGTGTGAATCTCAAATTAAAAATGGCAGGTGGGAAGGGGCAGAGATGGAGGTTGTGGAAGGTGTGAGGAGAGGGTACTGACTACTGAGCTAGGGTTTTGACTGAGACAGAGTGTGAGTATATATAGTGAGGTGGGGGTGGAATTAGGGCACAGCAAAACGGACAGTTTGATCAGGACCGTTCATTTGTGACACGGTGGTGGGTCAACATACAAGTGGGCTAAAAAGCCCAAACATGATTAAACAGCCTGCTACTAATGGACCCAATCATCCACTGGGGCTTCCAAAGTTACTATCCAAAGTCCAGAGTCGGCCCAACACTTTTTTGGGTTTTGGGGTTTAGGGCTTAGGGTTTTGGCCCGTAGTTGGGTTGGGTAGCAGATGGATATTTTTAGGGTTTGGGGTTTTGTTTTCAAATAACTTAACTAACATCATCAAAATTGTGAACGGAAAATATGCAAAAGTAAGTGAGATAAAGATTTAGTCTGGTTCTCATAAATAGTACATGAATGACCTATATGGTACTTGAAATGTTGCAATCTTCTATGCAGGCTAAATGCTAAGGAAACTCTCTCAAAAGCGAGACTTTTTATAACTTTTAGTCATCTCATGTTCTTGGCACAATGTTTTATAATGTTGACATGAAAACTGACGTTAAACTCTGAAGTGACATAGAGTTATAGAGACTCCTATTTTTTAGAGTCCTCTTAACATTTCTCTTCTATATGTGTAGGCATTGACGAATCCACACAACTAGTGTTTTCAATTGAGTCACTACTCTTACCACACGTGAGATTTGAAGTTAATTTCATTTTCTCCTCGAGTATGACTATGTCTATAACGGGTGCAAAATCTTTGACAAACGAAACAGTATATAACCAAAATAGTGTGCGAGCTTCATCTTGATATTTATAAGAAAATTTTCCTTGATTCCCTACCGAGCTTAGAGATATGACACCTTCGATAAAGTATATATATTTTTCCCTTTAGTTTTATATTGTAACTTTTTGATGAGTTGATAAGCATTGTTAAGGAAGTAAGAAATGAGTTGTACTTATCTCTACTAGTTAATAAAATCTTCTTTGTCAATAAAAAGAGAGTGAAAAGACAAATTAGCCTTCTATCAGACAAAAAAATTGATAGGCAATAATGTAATTTCACAAGTCTAAATTTTATCTTTTTTTTTATTGAAGCATCGCCTACAGATAATGTTAAAATACTTCCAATATTAAAAAAAATAAAAATAAAAACCTCTCTCTCTCTCATTTTCTAAAAAAAAATGTGTTCATACACAAAATATGCATTGCGATGCTTACCTATCTGGCTAATTGGTATATCTTCCCCTAAAGCTGCTTTAACATTGGCAAGATAAAAAGGAGGCGAAAAGATTAAAGAGTTGTCTCCAAGTTAATCTACTTTTCCATATGCATGTTCTCAGGGAAGATAATTCTTTCACGCCTCCTCTTGCACGTTTTCTCCAGGAATTCTGGCCTTTTGTGTATACTTTCGGTGTTCATCACAAACAGTTACCTGGACCAAAAAAAAAAAAATCACAAATAGTTACTAGTCGGGGTATAAAATATAAACTCGTTATCTAAGTGGAATATGAAACATTTAACTTACAAGTGACAAGAATATAGTGATAGGTCTGGGAAAAATTCTTCAGAGAGTCACAGTAAAAGTTCACAAATATTTCTTATAAATATAATAACTAAAAATTAAATCAATGTTCTATCATTTATAATAATAAGCGCAACTTTCTTTGAGGCATTTTATCAAGCACTTTGAAGGTATGTATGAGGGGTATCTCTAACCTTCTAAGGGGCAGCACTCAAGTTGTTCATAAAGATTCACAGGAGTTTAGAGGGTCAGCTGACCCCTGTCACTTAATGTGTCCACCCTTGCAAGAATATTACTAGAGGTGTGCTATTCACACAAAATATTTTTTACTTCTCATATACTCCTTATTAATTTTTCTTATTTGATATTTTTCAATTCATCTTGGTCGAAAATTAAAAAAATATCTAAGAAATAAAAAGGAGTATAGATATCACACTCCTATTACTAAATTATACGAAATTAATACGTATTAACATTGAAAACATCGTATTGTTACTCAATTCCCAACTTACAACGTGGGCTTTTCAAACTTGCCTTAACCAACAAGGTTTTCAAGTTTTTTTTAGACATTTAACTTTTTTTCGTACACTCATGGTCAATGAAATTAAAAGCAAAGGAGATAAACACGGTATCAAATCTTCTGCACCTAAAATGAGTTTAGTTTCTCTGTGACTCAAATAAGTGTTTGACACGTATTTAATATATTTAACTTTTCTTAATTTTGTTGTCATAAATTTAATATGTGTCAAACACTTATTGATACCACACCTATTTTGAGTGCAAAAAATTTGATCTCGATAAACACTTTTAAGTTTTTGGTTGATTTAATCACCATGTGGATCATTGCTCTGTCCTATTGTAATCCCAGTAAAGGCCACAAAAAAAAAATCGAAAAAACCGAGCACGACCCGAACCATATTGAACTTACTCGACCAGAAAAAAATAAAATCGATTATATCGAGTCATTTGGTAATCGAAATTAAAACATTTCTGAAACTTTTGTAGGCCGATCAAGATCACAGAGTTGTAAGATCGGTTACACCAAATCGAACCGAATTAACAATTACAATGAAAAAAATCTAACACAATACACATTAAATGAAGCGTAGCGCCCGTGATGCAACGTGCGTGCAGAAATGCTAGCATTTATAATTTTGATTTTAAATCTATAATTGATAAATTGCAAATTATTGTAGATGTTGGATTGGTTGAGATTGCCTTCGGTCTAGCGTAGCCATTGCCATCGGAGTCATCGCCCATTGCCATCGGAGCCATCGTCGTCGATCCAAAGCCATCGTTGTCGATCTAGAGCCATCGATCTACACCATAGCAATCTATAATCTTCATTGTTGCGGTTTCAGTATAAATTTTAAATTTCCAAATTTATTCGCTTCGATTAGCCCCGAAACCGGCCCTAATTGTAGTTATGAAATAATCATCGTGCTCCAAACTTCAAACCAACTTAATTTGAAACAAAAATATTATAATACAACGAATTATGATATATAACAAAACAATAATCATTAGGCCTGGGCAAAAAATACTGAGAACCGAATTGAACCCGTACCGAACTCGGTCAGTTCGGTTCATTTGGTATCGGTACAAAATCGGTTTGGTTTTGTACTTAGTCGGTTCGGTTTCGGTTTTATATTCGGTATCGAATCGTACCAAATCAGTTTTGGGCAAAAAATTAATTTGGGGTTTTTTTTTTACAAAAATTGAAAAATAGGTCTTGTTCCTTACCGAACCAAACCTATACTTGGACCGAATTGAACCGAAATTTTACTATGTGCTCGGTTTCAGTACCACCCCAGTACCGAACCGTGCCCAAGCCTAATAATCATGCATGCCTCAAAATATTTTTTTTCTTTCCCTAAAGTAAAGTAACCAAGTACTTAGAGAGAGTAATGTCTGCATCGATCGCTTAGTATCTTAGCTATTTAGTTAGGTTACCATCAACCTAGATCAACATCAACAACTTATTGTCATATAATCTTAATGTAATCTTGCATCCTGTCTGTGTTAGAGAACCATCGTCATTTTTGTTTCTTGTATTCTTTATTAAAAGGAGCAAATATTATACAATCAAATGCACTGGATTTGGATAGTTAGCGTCTTTTCCCTTACTTTTTTTTTTTTAAACCGAAAAGTTAATTCTCATATATTATATAATACAATTAGAGTCTTATTGTTTATTTCCTTGCACCGAATACATTGGATTTGAATCTTCATTCTTTGTCTCTTCTTATTGCTGGTGACTGAATAATTCCATTTGTTAGATAGGTCCAATGAATTGATATTCGTAGGGTGGTGCTATCCTCACATTCCCTATTAATTTATATTATTTAATTTTCTTCAATTTATTCGATCTAACGATCGAAAATTAAGAAATATGTGTAAAAAATAAATAAATAAAGATAGGTAAATAGCACCACACTATCCATATCATATCGAGGGAAGTAGGATTTATCTGCCAGAGGACTATAGTTTATTAGAAAATTTGACAAGCTGTAAAATATCTTCCAACTTGCAAACAATAATTTTGTTGTCTTGTTAATCCGTTTCGCCATAAATTCAGTTACTAATTTACGATTTTATCTGACATTTATGGGCTTATATTATTTTGTTATATATTATCGTCTCCCTCGGTGTGCCGTTTATATTGACTTCTTGTTCACATACTCAGTTTTTCCTCCTCTGCGATGAACGGCAGGATTTCACATTTTCTTCATTAATTCTAACTAATGCAGCGACTACACCTCGGTGCACCCCTGAAAAAATAGCAATGTTATTGTTTTATGCCCAACGATTCTCGTGAGACTGTAAATTTAAACTACACATTTTGATAAGAAACAAATATCCAGCGAACTGTAGTTAAATAATCTTATGCTGGTCATATATAATCATGTATATATTTGATCACGAATTCAAAAGAAAGCAAACGGTGCAGTTGTAGTTTACCCAAAAATATCAAAGCTTTGAAAGAGAAGCTTGAAAAGTGGCTTTTCATTTCATGATTCATTCACATTCGTATGCATGGGTCAATTTGCATGATATATTTGTAAACTAGTGTTGGTGGCTTCCTGGTTGTTTTCCAGGTTTTAGGTCTCGACGGTCAGTAGATTTCATCTCTGAAGAAAGAATCCGTGAAGGATAAGGAAATAACAGGAGAAAAAAAAAACAAAACCCTAATTCATAACAAGGCTACGTGTACAGCCGAAAATGACGACTACATGGTCTAAAAATGGAGCCAAACTAGTGCAGCACGTACGTGTTCGATCCCATATTAAAACCGTTCACGTTGCTTTCCATGAAAGCTAAGCCAGCTTGCTTATCTAATATGTGGCACAATTCCACCACAACTCTTGTTTTGTCGAAGAATGTAATTCCACGTCGAAAACTTGACATACTATATTACTGCTTGTAAAAATGAATGGTTCTACTACTAATAGTACCGAAACCTTTTATGATAAAATCCAACACTTATATATCAAAGTGTGTATGTGGTTATGCTACACTAATATTTGTGGCATTAGTAATGAACCGCTAACTCGACTGTGAAATCTAAACATGTCCCCCTTTTTCTTTTCGTTTTTTTTAACCGTCCAACTTTTTTGTGCCACGTAACTTATGTGACTCTGTGCCACTGTGGATTGGAAATTTAAAGAGTTCATACATGTTGAATGGAAATAGGAACTATAGTTGATTGATAATACCGAGTACGTAGTATTGACTATGCTTCAGGTCTATTTTTACGGTAAAATACAATTGATGTTCCTTGTAATGAATCAGAAGATAAGATAGGATATACACATACGTATAACCACACCAACTAAATCATGCACGTTCTCGGAGTTTGTGTATGACTCCCTCCATATACTGGAAACACGATTCAGTACACTAAGTATAATAATACGTTCATTGAAACTTTTAAAAGGAGACCTAAAAACAAGATTGCAGCACGTGAGTCCCTCAAAGCAACACCGTCACACAAACTCTCTCGCCGATTGATGCTAGCAAGTTTTTAAGCAATATGTTTAATTATTTGTACAATTTTATGTTGTTTGATTAATTTCTCATCTTCATATACCTAAGTTTAAACTCTCTTCCGTTTTTTTAATGTAGCTTAAATTAGCTAGAACACACACACACACACACATATATATATATATCGTGTATGGTTTCTACATATGTATACTATATGAGTTACCTGTATGTTAAATTTATATTTCATTTGAGAAGTTTGAACAACATATATAGCCGGATATGCGTGATACATGCATGCATGCATCCTTGTGATTGCAATTTTCAATTTAATAACGAAATATGCATGCAACTTTGAGAGATTGGTGTGTTTGCAGCTTTTGCAGAACTAGTTGGCAACAAAATTAATGAAATATAATAAATGGCATTCAGTTGTTGGTGTGCCTTCTCATCAGATGGTCCTACTCCCTCCCTCCCCCTCTCTCTCTCTCTCTCTCTCTCATCAACTACCTTTGTTCTACGATCGATCGTGATATGTAGCAGACTGATGAGCCCTGCTTACCAACATTACAAACATTTCATCATCCACGTTATAAGAAAAATAAAAAGATAAAGAATCATTTTTTCTCATCATCCATGTGCACTCCAAGTCCAAGCGTACAAATATAACCAAAGTGTCAAACCGATAACATTGAATGAGGTTTCTGCATTTGAGATATCCCAAGCACAATAACTGGGTCAAACTTTCTCATTTGATTTATTAGGTTTGAAAATATATATTGGTAATGGCGTCAACACTCGACAGCCATAACATCTTTTATTTCGCCATTTGTCGGTCTGAAAATTATCGAGTTTTCCAAATATTTCCATGCATGTTACCAAAATTGTCGGTTCTTTACCTAAAGCCTATAGGCAGTCTTAGCTACTCATGTTCCTGGATTGAATGAAATATTTGACTCCTTTAGTATCATTTATTTTTTAATATTAATTAATCAAATAAGAATTAAAAAATAAAAATAAATAAATATGCAAAAATAATTTCTCTTTCTGTTTAGAGAAAATTAGAAAACTAGTCCCTGAACTTTCGCTTAATTAGAGATTTTGTCTATACACTTAAGGACTAATACTCACGCATTTTATACTCAATTACCAAACCTTCAAATAGACAAAAATTCAGAGACTTGCTTCAATCTTTTTTTCTTCTTGCGAAAACTCACAATTTGACATGTAATTTTTTTTCTTTTATATCTTTAATTAGCCATTTCAATATAAGTGTAGACCTCAAATTTACAGGTAACAAAAAATAATTCATTAACTGTAAATAGCAAAACAACGGTCTCAAATAAATGATGTATATGTGTGATGAATTCATCCACATTCAACAACCATGCATACGGAATAAGTAAAGATACTTTTTGGTAGTTAATTTCAACATGCTTTTCAATTGGACATGGACTGAAAGATGGTTAGAAATTTGGGAAATTGACCAACTAGTTACTCAACTTTGTATTTGTAGATTATTCAAAGTAAACTATTTATGATAACCACTTTAGCCGCATTAGTCCTCCTTCTTCACCTTTTTGGACTGGACATTAACGGCACGGGACCATCTGATGCATCTGCATGCGTTTTCCTCGGCTAAAGAGGCTGAAGCTGCTGCTAAAAGAAAACAGAGGAAAAGGCAAACTGCAACGCAAAAGACTCAGTTTGCTGCAACGGTATGGTAAATGATAGATACAATTAATGGTCGTTATTACAACTTACACATGCATTAGTCCAATATGAGTAATTTTTTAGTGTGACACTAACTTATTTGCGTGGTGTTCACCTAGTCACTTATCTTGTGACACGCGTAATATATCTGAGGTTCATGATATATATATCGATCATGTTGTTTACACGTCTAGCTAGAAAGACTTGCGTACTACACCCTTTAGGATGTCGTTGTGTCATCTCAGACTTAAGAGTATAGTACTAGTTTGAAATATCATCGCTTAAGCATGTTTAAGGTAAAAAAAATTTCGTTCACATATGTCGTAAATTAATAAAAGTGAATGATGAAGACTAGTGGGCATGACAGTTCTGTAACGGTACCTACCTTCAGTACAAACTGCAAAAACCACTTTGGGGTCGTGAAACCTAGTTCAGTCTTTGAGTCTATATGAATTTTAACTCACCAACACCAGCACACACAGAAATGTGAATGGCTCCAAAACCACGTCGTTTGAAGAAAAAGTATGCTTTGGTTCCAGACACACACACACATAAAACCGCTTGCACTTGGCGGTTCAAGGTCCCCACACCTCAATACTTTAGTTGGTGCGACGTTGCCCTTTCCATCCAACTCCAAGCATCTATTTATCCCCCACCTCACCCCCTCCACTTCTCCTCACAACTCACAAACACAAAGCCTCTTTTGCTTCTCTCTCTTTTCTGACGCTACCGAAAGTGGTGTTTCTGCTTCAAAAACAAGTACAAGGTTGCTGTGCAGGAAAAAACATGGCAATTCTTGGTTTTCTCTTGGTGGGTCTTCTTTCTTTGAGCTCTTTTGCTTGTGGATATGGAGGAGGTGACGGTGGTTGGGTTGATGCACATGCCACTTTCTATGGCGGAGGTGATGCGTCCGGAACAATGGGTGAGTCAACATTGCAGGACGTTAAAAATAACATACATGCATCAATAATTACATCAACAACATGTTGGTACCTTTTGTTAGAGCATATCGACAGTCTGTTCTTTAATACCCTCTTTAACTTTCTTTCCATGTATCTAAATTGCAGGTGGGGCTTGTGGCTATGGAAATCTGTATAGCCAAGGGTATGGAACTAACACGGCAGCTCTGAGCACAGCACTGTTCAACAATGGGCTGAGCTGCGGGGCTTGTTTTGAGATAAGGTGTGTGAGTGACCCCAAATGGTGTCTTCCGGGCTCTATTATGGTCACGGCGACCAATTTCTGCCCGCCAAACAATGCCCTTCCGAACAATGCCGGCGGTTGGTGCAACCCGCCGCAGCACCACTTCGATCTCGCCCAGCCCATCTTCCAGCAGATTGCTCAATACCGAGCTGGAATTGTGCCTGTGTCTTACAGAAGGTATGCAATTCAGGCTTGGCTTGTTTTATGTTTCGAGACTCAACTCTTGTAGGGACTGTTTGGAAATTTAATAAAAAATTTCGAAGGGAAAATTGCACATACACCCTTTAAATTCTTAGGGGTGTTCACAGATAACACAATTACCAAACGTCAGCTTTTCCAATTTCTTAAATTTTCAAAACCACCCCTCTCAACGTTATGGGACTGTAGTATCGGCAATCTACTAGTAGCTAGTATTACACCATAATCTATTAATTATGTTGTCCGCTTATATTATAACACGTAAATTACTTAAAGTATTTGACAGCCTGACCGTGACACCCCAAAAACTTTATCGCCTGCTTTGACTGATAATTTGTTGTTCTAAATTTGCAGGGTGCCTTGCTTAAAGAAAGGAGGTATCAGATTCACAATCAACGGTCACTCATACTTTAGTTTAGTGCTGATCACAAACGTTGGAGGTGCTGGTGATGTTCATGCAGTTTCCATCAAAGGGTCGAGAACCGGCTGGCAACCCATGTCAAGGAACTGGGGCCAAAACTGGCAGAGCAACTCTTTCCTCGACGGCCAGAGCCTCTCATTCAAGGTCACAACCGGCGACGGCCGCACGATCGTCTCCAACAACGTTGTTCCTGCCGGCTGGACCTTTGGCCAAACATTCAGCGGCCTACAGTTCTAAACAACACCATAAACTTTAAACAAATTATAATTACATTTGTTTAGGGTGTAGCCACAGTTATTGAAACTTAGTGTTTAGAGTCAAACCTGAGAAGGGCTTATATTAAGAGGGCTCTTTTATCATTTCAAATTAAATTATGAGGGTTATTGTGCTTCTTTGCTCTCCTCTCATTTGGAAAAGGAAGGCAGATATTTAGGCAGCGGTGGGCAGAAAACCACCCGCCGGGTTTTGAAGGTTACTTAGTTGTCCGTGTGGTTCGGTTCAATTACGCTGTACTACGCTTTATCTTGTAAGATTTTAGTAAAATAAAGTTGTCCTCTCTATAAAGTGGTTGCTTGAATTTTGCATCCATTCTAACTATGAGTGAAATTTCCGCTTCATAACAATTTCTGCGTATTTTAACAAGGTGATATTCGAAGTTACGAACTTACGATAACAAGTGTAATTAAAACTTGTCGTGATTAAACAAGTGTAATCAGTGCAATGGTTTTGTTTATAAAACTTGTCGTGATTACACGTCTTGGGCTAAAAATCTATAACCCCTCTCTTTTGATTTTAGACAACCTTTCTTCTCTTTTGATGGTTAGCACAGTGTGTTTTCGAAACTGATCACATATACTATTACTATGCGACTTGACTTCACTCTAACGAAGGCACTTGCCTGGACACTCCAAATACTAGTTTCAGTAACTTATTTTCTCTTTCTCCATCGTCTTCACATATTGCATTTTTATATGGATAACACTTCGCTGTTGCTGCTGATCTTTCAGCAGCGAAGTCCCGTTCTTTTTATATTTCTGTTAATGAGTACTAAATGTTTTAATGTGACTTGATCAGTAATAGATTAGATGCTTGTATGTTCTCATTGCTAAAAGCTAGTTAACTACAACGGTGGGTTTGCTTTTACAGCAAGAAATGGGCAAGCAAGCCTAGCGAGTCACATAGATATGCCCCTACCTAGCACGAGCATAGATAGAGCGTGCAATGTCTTGTTCTATCCAGATTATTGATAACAGTTAATTTTGATAGCAGTCGGGACTCTTGAGGCAGGGAGCTGCTATTGCGAGAGTCCAAACTCCCTCCCTCACACCACTTGAGCTAATCCTAAGATTTTTTATTTTTATTTTTATGGTCAAATCTTGAATGAGATAGGTCGTCTTGTCTAGTTTTCACATTTTTATTGTTTGTTATCTTCTCAAAATGTACCTGAAATTTCAATTGGAAATGTTTTATTGATGTGAAGACGTATATGTAAATGTTAAGGCTTCTTTACTACCCCATAAGCCATTGTAATCATCCTTGGCTGCATGTGTCTGTCTCATGGTTTTAAGTGGAAAACTAATAAATAAGTTTTCCTCTCTAAGAGCTATATGATGACATAGTTTCCTAAAATTTCACCGTTATATTGATTATCAAATTCCGACGCAATGTCACTTAGAGTTAAAAAAAAACTATCTATGACTTTTGAGTTTCGGTAATAATTTTATATCCAAATTAAAAAAAAATACGCACAAACATAAATTCATGTTTCATACAAGACATTGTCTGTTAGTGTCCTCTAAATTCTATTTTTAATTAAAAAATTTAGGATAAATTACAAAAAACTACCTCAACTATGGGTGTCACAACACTTTCATACCTCATCTTTAAAATGTGACAATGTCATACCGCATCTTACGAATTTGTGACAATGTCATACCTCCGTCAATTTTTCTGTTAGTTTTTCTGTTAAGTGCTGACGTGGCAAGATATGGAGACTACTCACTAATACAGCTGGATTAAAAAATAATTAAATATATTTTTAATAATTAAAAATAAAAAAATTTAATTTTTTTATTTTTATATTAAATCTCTCTCTCTCTCTCTCTCTCTCTCTCTCTCTCTCTTCTCTCTCCTTCTTCTTCTGGGCCGAACTGATTTCACTTTTTTTTTTTCGTTCTTCTTCTCTCTTCTTCTTCTCTCTCTCTTCTCTCTCCTCTCTCCTTCTTCTTCTTCTTCTTCTTCTGGGTTCGAATTTTATTTTATTTTATTTTTTGTTTCTTGGTTGCAGGTAGAGAGAAAGGGGGAAGAAGATGAAGATGGGGGAGGAGAGATGAGTGTGCGTTGGGTTGGGGGGAGGACGAACTGGGTTGAGGTGGGGCGTGGGGGGTTGCACGGAAGGGGAACGGGAAGGGGTCGGGGTGGTTAGGGGGGGAGATGGGAATGGGTTCTGGGCAGAGAAGAGAGAGAGGCGAGAGAGGGAGAGAGAGAGAGAGAGATTTAATATAAAAATAAAAAAAATTAATTTTTTTAATTTTTAATTATTAAAAATATATTTAATTATTTTTTAATCCAGCTGTATTAGTGAGTGGTCCCCATATCTTGCCACATCAGCACTTAACAGAAAAACTAACAGAAAAATTGACAGAGGTATGACATTGTCACAAATTCGTAAGATGCGGTATGATATTGTCACGTTTTAAAGATGAGGTATGAAAGTGTCGTGACACCAATAGTTGAGATAGTTTTTTGTCATTTACTAAAAAATTTACCTGTTTTAATTGTGTACGTAAACAAAGAGTAATTAAGTAACACCACACCGATCCAATTAAATGTGCATTTGTAATCAAATGAATCACAT
Organism: Crataegus laevigata; assembly: GCA_963580275.1. Classification (NCBI taxonomy): domain Eukaryota; kingdom Viridiplantae; phylum Streptophyta; class Magnoliopsida; order Rosales; family Rosaceae; genus Crataegus; species Crataegus laevigata. The sequence continues at coordinate 4,039,300 of OY756950.1, forward strand.
TTTACATGAAAAAAAACTTACCCTACACGTTTAGGACATCATCATATATCCCGAATCCATAACATATAACACGTTTTAAATTGTCGACAATGCAGCGCAATTGAGGTGAAGCTACACGTAACTAGCTAAGATGTAGTTTGAGTCAGCCACTTGTCATGCAACTATAGGCTCCCTCAGATTCCACGTGGAATGAGATCCAATCATCATATCCAATGATTCAGAATCTCATATCGATATCCTGTTAAAAAAAATCTTCATACGCGGCCCAAAGGTGGAACCCATAGTCTCATTTCAGCCAACAGCAACAAAGATATGGATTTATGGATACGAGTGAGCATTATCGCCAAATATTTTTTGTGAAAATTTCGAAAATTATCAAATTATATCTATTCATCGTACATAGTGTGATCAGAAATTATTGTAAATTTTTTTTATTTAAAATTAAATATAAACAATACCTAATAAAAACTAGCTGCACAATATACGATAAACGAATATAATTAAAAGATTTCTGAAATCTTCACAAAAAGACTCGGTTGAGGATCCTCTCTCAGTGTGGATACAACCCTAAAGATAAAAAGATAAGGTCCAAGGACTTCCCATTGGCCAATCTCAAACCGCAAGCACATCTACACCGTTGGGTCCTAAAAATCTTGCAAACCAACGGTCAAATTCCATCAAAGAACAACCTCCACAAGACCCCTATTGACAATTTGGCATCAAATATACAAGGCCATGGACTCACATCACACCATTACATGTTCCTTTAGCACCATACCCTTCTATTCCTCTACACCGCCAACCCCCCATCCCTACCTGAAAATCCATTTTCTTGACCATAATTCAGGTGGGGAAAACAATGGCAACAGTCACAACTCAGGCCTCGGCGGCCATTTTCCGGCCATGCGTCATCTCGAAATCGAGGTTCCTTTCGGGTTCTTCTAGTAAGTTAAATAGGGAAGTGGCTTTTAGGCCTATGGCTTCTCCTCTTGCTGCTTCTTTTAAAGTTGAGGCTAAGAAGGGTGAGTGGTTACCTGGCTTGCCTTCACCTGACTACCTCACCGGCAGGTATGTTAAAAATTTCACGTTTACACTAACAAAACTATTACATTCTAAAATAACCATTATACGCTTCTCTAATTATAACTTTTTAAAGGAGTGCATGATAACTTTTTTAGACGACCGATAAAGAAGTTCTATAAATAATTCGACTTGGGAAAAAAACATTGATTGACTAAGATATGTTTTTGTGGGCAGTCTTCCTGGTGACAATGGATTTGATCCTCTGGCACTTGCTGAGGACCCAGAGAACTTGAGGTGGTATGTCCAAGCTGAGCTTGTCAATGGCAGATGGGCAATGTTGGGCGTTGTTGGGATGCTATTGCCTGAAGTGTTCACCAGCATTGGGATCCTTAACGTTCCCAAATGGTATGATGCCGGAAAGGCCGAGTACTTCGCTTCTTCGTCCACCCTCTTCGTGATCGAGTTCATCTTGTTCCACTACGTCGAGATCAGACGGTGGCAAGACATCAAGAACCCGGGAAGTGTGAACCAAGACCCCATCTTCAAGCAATACAGCTTGCCCCCAGGTGAGTTGGGCTACCCAGGTGGCATCTTCAACCCCCTCAACTTCGAACCCACTCTCGAGGCCAAGGAGAAGGAACTTGCCAATGGTAAGCATTTTATATCACGTCCAAGGGGCGTACACACTGCCCGACCAACTAGCCTAACCCACGTTTGCTTTTGTGTTTGAAACAAGGTCTAATATGTTGTTTGAAATGTGTTATGCAGGGAGACTGGCAATGTTGGCATTCCTCGGGTTTGTGGTTCAACACAATGTGACTGGAAAGGGGCCATTCGACAACCTGTTGCAGCACCTCTCAGATCCATGGCACAACACCATTGTCCAAACCCTAAGAGGCTCCTAGATCCATTGCAAAAGCAGAAAAGATGGAAGATCTGTTTTTATTTAGTTTGTAACAATTAATATATGGTCTTTGAGTGATTGGGAAGGAGAGCATCAATGTAGAAAAAAAGGTTTTACCAGTGTACAGGAACCATGGTGGCAATGAATATTATCATTATCCTTAAACGCGTGCTCCATTTACACCCAAGTTCGAATCTCCTTCCTCGTAATTTAGACTGGATTAGAAATTGCTCAATTGTGTATAAGAGAGCGACCCCAAGCCAACAAGGCTCTCCACTTTGCGAAGGTCAGGGGAGGAACATCTATCGTACGCAGCCTTACCCTTACTTTGCAAAGAGGCTATTTTCACGACTTGAACCCATGACATTTTGATAAAAAAGGAACAACTTTTCCGTTGCCAAGACTCGCTGGATTAGAAATTGCTCGATTGTGTGCTAACATAATATAAATCACAAAAATAGCTCAAGAAATCCATCATGTTTGTTTGCATTTTCTATGAGTAATAATTTACAAAAGTGGTGGTTGCTCTAAGGAACCCAACCATGTTAGTATACAGATTAACTCTGATCCTATATGTCTTGTACAGTATATATACAGATTTAATCTATACCCCCAAGTAGCCTATTAGCATCAATACATATTTTAGGTAACTGTTAACATTTCACAACTCACATCATTTGCTCGGTGTGTGGCGCCCATAAATCCTTCCCTGATTTTGTCAGCTACAATCTCACATTTGGTTGCTACAAGATACGAAAACAAAGAGCTGCAAGGCATCAAGGGAATGATAATATACAATGACCAATAATTTATCCGTTATTTCATAAGCTTGCCAAAACATAATGAAAAACATCGATGGAAGGAATGCTCACCGGCTGGTAGGTATTCTCCTTGTACACAGCAATGCCGCTAGGCCCAGGCGAAGAAAGCCAAGCATGATGATCATTTTCATACAAAGATCTTGGCAGTTCAAAGTTGCTACTTAATTGATAATCCACTGGATTTGCTGGTACGTTCATTTCATTCTCCGGCTTCAATTTCTTATCGTCTGGCACATTAGAACTACAATATGTTGGATACGCATAATGCTCACCAGATTCCGTACTTAAACAAGCATTAATGTCAAACTCGTTGAAGCCACCGCCTCCTTCCATATTAGAAATTTGTCCCATAGTATCTAGCTGTAATGTATCACCGGCCTCAGATTGTTTTCCAGTGCTAGAGCTAGTGCTAGTCCCAGTGCCAAAGTAATTAGTATAATGTGGAACTGTGGTATTTGTTGAGCACTCCACACCTCTAGAGAGAGAGAGAGAGAGAGAGAGAGTCATAGCATCAGTAATTTATCAGAAAGAAAGTTCTCAGGCATTAGGCTCTTTGGCAAATCCAATGGTAGATGCATAACAGCAGTAGACTAACCTATGTGGCAGATAGTTCTGCTCATTCGGTAATATCATGTGTTGATTGTCGCTATTGAAAAGCCAAGTTATAGGTTGAGCTTCTTGCGTACCACCAACTAAGAAAGACGAAGGCATTCCATTTTGAAACTTTGATGCACAAAAATCAAGCTTCAGATTAGATGAGAGAGAGAGAGAGAGAGAGAGAGAGAGAATTCTTCATCAGCTAAAGTATATATTACCTGGTTTGTGCAATCTAGTGATGTTAGTTGGTGTTTTCCCAAATTTTCCTAACAAGTTTAGTTATCAAATATTAGCATCGATTCAATAGCCACCCCCACATAAGTTACTATCAAAGCAGGTAGACAAAGTAGCAGCGTAGGCGGATCATGTAAGTCATGGCTCCTTAAGCTCACCATGACACCAAAATGAACCAAAGCCATATATCACTGTTCATACTTCATCATTACTTTTCAGTTGTTTGGTATACAAACCTGTAAAGCCCTCGTTGTTTCTTCTTTCACAGCATAAGCCTTAGAATTTATTGTGCAACTACTGTAACTTGAAAAACAAAATGATACCTTATGCAGATGTGTTCGGTTGATTGATTCCTTAAGCATGTCTTCCATCTGCCGAAGCTGTTCAAGATTGTCAACCTTATCTGGGTCACTCCATAAGCTGAAAAAGTGGCAACATCTTGATTATCACATGGATTCTTTATATGCATATACCTTACTGATCAATACATATTGGAATCCGATATTCATTTGTAAATTCAATGAAAATTTTAATAGGAAACAGGTCAAGAGAAAAATAATATAACCAAGAACACACAAGAAAATTAAAGAAAAAAGAGTATTTATACAATTTTCTTAGGGTGGCTAAGGTCCAACACATCAAGTTATCTGCATACTAGCCAACCCGTCGAATACTTCATCTTGGTTGCTATTAGGACACAGCATGTGTAACTCAACCCATAACATGAAAATCACAAATACAACTCAAATTGATCCCCAAATGGGGCAGAGAATCCCTAAACTACACTTGTAAGCAACTTAAATCACTTTTGCTTATTTGTTTCCCTTATCATATCAAGTTCATACTTTGAAATGCCCTAATATCGAATTTACATTTTCTAAAATACACAATGTAATATGCTAGTAATTTGACCATCAAGACCAAAAAGACAAGGCAATACTTTAACAACCAAAAGCTCCAAAGGTGCACCTCAGTCTCCTATGGAGTTCTGTAAGTTGGGCTTGCAATACCATTACTTGATGAGTCAGATCCTGCCAATAGCAAATTATCACAAAACATTAGTCGTCGTAATTAAACTAAGAAATCAAAAAGCATTTATAATTGGTATTGGTGGTAAAGAATATATACCTGAACTGTCTGAGAGCTGCAAGAAACAGAAGGGAAAAAGAACATTAAGAAAAGGGCCGCATCAGATATCCCCGTGGGTTTCACTCAAAGGAAATGACAAATTCGATAAAAACAATCACATACCTTGAACTCATGAAATCTTGTACGTTAACGTCATGATCCAACTTCTTAAAAGTTTTCTTCAGTACCTATATCCACAAAAAGATCACCAAAATACAAGTATAGAATGGATGAAGTGACATAAGTTAGTTTTCGTTTGATACAACAAAAGCAAGAGAAACAAATGTTCCTGTTTGAAATGCTATTTGTGAAAGTCTTACTTCAAGGCTCTCCAATTTCCTGTTAGAGACAAATGGACAAATAGTTAGCTGCAGTGCCATCCAAACTCAATCAGCTAGAAAATGAGAAAGTCAAAATCTCGTTGCAAGTGCTGTGTACCTCTTTGCCCTCTCCTGCGGAGTTAATTGCGCATATTTTGAAATAATCTCTTCAATATTACTAAAAAAATGTCATGAAAGCAAAGGAGCTATATTAGCATATGATATAGAAAGATTACTGCTAGGTTGTCCGCAAAATCATGATCAAAGAACGAATGTAAACTTTTCGCTTACAATACCTGCGCTCCCCTTGGAATAACGTAGGCCTTCCAGTGGGGGAAAACATGAGAAGGACAATGTCCACATCACATAAGATTGATAACTCCTTAGCTTTCTTCAAGATTCCATTTCTTCGTTTTGAAAACGTAACCTGCCGGTTCCCACTGCTCTCTAGTTTCTTTATCTTTAACTTAACCCTTCCCATCCTGCAATCCAACAAGCAAACCCCTCGAAAATCTTAAGAAGCGCCAACTGCGAAAATTTCTCAATACTCTTGTTTCTTGTTGAAATGCACATTGACTCACTTCAATTACACAACAAAAATGCACTTCTCCAAATGCAGCTTTCATCCCAGGAACCAGAACTTGATAACCATTTATTAAAAAATAAAAAAATTCCACCCCAATTCTGAACAATTAATTGTTTTGTGCAGAAAAACAGAGCCTACTTATCACAAAAGCAGACCATCTCGTGAAACCTTAAAATCCCAGAAAGAAAACGACCACCTAATGACAAATACAAGCAAATTTCTGCAATCCCAAAAGTTGATAATTCACGAAATCAACAACAAAAAATTTAATAAAAATCCACAAAAGCGTGGACCCAAATGAGAAATATTAAAAATCGATGTGAAAAGATGACATTTTTATGAATATGGTAAAAGGGAAATTCAAAACAAATACAGGGGAAGCCAGAAAAAGTAATAGCAGAGTAACATGGATGGAAAGAAAGAAATGGGGTGTTAAGATTGAAAGCTTACGAATTTGCAGACGACGGGTCAAGCTGTGATTTCGGTCGTTAAAATATGCAGAACCACCACCAGAAATTTACTGCGGCAGAGAGAGGCAGTGTGTTGAGAGAGAGAGAGAGAGAGAGAGAGAGAGAGAGAGAGGTGTAATGAACGGTGCGCTTTGTGAGTTTGCAGTGGCACAGAGAATGAAAAGAGGAAAACACAACAAAAATCTTGGGTTGGGAATGCGAAAAGCTTCTCCACCAAGAAAGCCTACATGGCTCTCTTTGCGGTTAACATGGTAGCCGGGTCGAGTTGAGAAACTTGCATATACCGCGTTATTCCAAGCCAATCACGCACCGCTAGCATCTCATATTGAAATGTGTGATTGCGTTGGAACACCATGTGGCTATACGTAAACTTACTTGCATTGCACATTTCCAAAAAAACTGGACCGACATAATTCATTGCCCAAAGGGTATATAACATTTGTGTTGATTGAAAAAAAAAGGTTACATTTATTGAAAAATTGTTAATGAATAATAAAAAGAAATGCTAACGAGACTCTCTCAACAGTGAGAAACTCCATGGATTCTATGCTACCTCACAGTTTAACGTCAATTATCGTGCCAACATTATAAAACATTGCGTCAAAAACATAAGGTGGCAGAGAGTTCCTCTTTTGAGAGTCTTCCTTAGCATTCACACTTTCATTACAATGACAATGATTGGGAGAGATTTCTCTTAGCTTGAGAGTCAAAAGCTGCTGCTTCCTCTAATTCCTGCCTTGTCAAAAGTCTAGTTGAGGGTACAAACTTCGTATTCGAGGTAGCTTCAATGGCGTCTGACTGTTTGGGTCTCACGGAGAACTGGGTTCCGAGTGCCTCGACTGTTTTCTCAAGAAAAACTGATCTTGGGATGTAGTCTTTCACGCGGCATATGAATTCTAAATGGTCTCTTGCCTGCAAAGGAAGTAGATAGCCTATTAGCATCATAATATAGGCCTTAATGACAAGCAAAAAACTAGTAGGGTAATTAAGCTGTGAAATTCAAAGTTTCAAACACACGTTGATACACATAACACACCAATCGATATTCAGGAACCCGTTTTGGATGCTTCAGGTATGCCATGTTCCTAACCTCATAGTCCCATAGAAAGGAAGTGTGGTGGATCCACCGGTTCTTACTAATAGATTGAGCATTCCCACCAAACTTGCGGTTACCAAATACATAATCTACAATCCGACAGGACCAATTATGTTATTAGGGCAAAGTCCAAACATAAAACTAACATTTGATAACACACAGAAAACATCAAATAAAGAACCTCAAATTGCATCGAGAAATTTGAATCAAAATAGCAAGAAACAAAAGAGGTAAGAAAAAGAAAACAAATCAGGCTAACAAACACAACAAACACATAATCTTATAAGCCTAAAGCACCAATAATGTTAGAAAAGGTTTGTTAAGGTACCGTTTTCACGAAGCTGAAAATCAGCAAGTCGTTCAAACACTTTGCTGTATACTAGGCTACTCCACGACATTATAGGTCGAGGATATGGTTGCAAGCCAGGAACCGCATCCTTGTTGCATATGAAAGTGACAAATAGCGTATTCTGATCAACAGTAACAGTACCACCTCCAGTAAACCTTCTAATGACAGGAATCTGGTCTCGTAACACCAAATCAATTTCAAGAAGCTCTGCAGGTTTTCTATGCAGAACACACACGGATCCCTTACAATCTCCAATACAAAAAAGTAGATAAATAAATAACAAAATCAGAAACCTAAGAGAATGAGCATAGCCAGAATCATGTAATTTGGAAAATAAGTCTACGATTGACCAAGCATGACACTCGTATCTTGGACAGATCACGACAGCATCATCTACGTGTTTACTACTAGCTCAGTAATAGGAGTCAAGAAAAGAACCTACCAACTTAAGTCACAAGGAGTGTGAAGCTCATCTTACCCCGAAACACCCATGACAATAGCGGGATCATTAGTTCCATCGTTTATAATGCACCAATTATCGGACGAGGTCCGAAGCAGTTGCTCCTCTAAATGAAGCTGTTGGAGAATGGGAATTCCTTTTAATCTGATAAGGTTCATGAATGGAAGCCCAATGCTTCTTGCTTGAGGAATAGTCATTGAAACCATCCTACCCATCAAAACACATCCACAGAAACAAAAAATCACCACACAGAAATTGAAACTAAACATTTTTAGCTAATTAAATTGTACAAATTCATCAAAAAAGCTTCCATCTTTGACTGCATATGCATATTGGGTAACGGCATGCAACTGGGTTTTGCTTATTTCTCCAGAAATCAAGCTATAAATATAACACACACACATTCACAGTATGAATTCCGAAAAAAATTACAAAAAACGAAAATAAAAGGATGAATTTGTGTTTCTTCTCAGCCACACAATTTGACAAGTAAAACACAATCGGGCTATAGAAATAGACGGATCAAATTTCAATTGGGAAGGAAAAAATAACATACAATTAACAATATGTAAATCGAAGGCCAAAGGTCTTACCTTTATCGGTTCGAAAAAAGGGCGACGGCGAGCTGCCCCCCTGCGGCGGAGAGAGAGAGAGATAGTGAGAGAGAGGTACAGTATTGCAGCCTGCTGAAAGTCACAGAGTGGTTCATCGCGGGAATGAAGAAAACTGGGCCAAAGACTATAGGCCCAAATCTCAATCCTCAACAACAAAATGGATAAGGGCCATTTTGTTTGTTGGATACGTTTTCACTTGTCGGAGTTGTATATTACGCTCCAACACAATAAGTACTCTCATTTGCAAATGATTTTCACATCATCACATGACCATTTAATACGATAACTACTCTCACTAGCAACACCTTTTCACACCGTCGAAGTTGTACAATACGCTCCAACACAATAACTACTCTCACTAGTAACCTTTTTTCACATTATCGAAGTTGTATATTACGCTCCAACACAATAACTACCCTCAACGCCAACACTATAACCTTGAGGCTTAAATTGGACACTACAACTTTGAGCACCAATGCTCAGATTGGAAACTACCATTTTAAGCACAAAGATTATCGCTTTTTGCAGAGTTAGTGCAACAGTACGAGGATGTGGAGTGTTGTCTCACGTCAAAAAGTTAAGAAAAATTATTGACCATTAATTTTCATTACAGATTATTGAGCTTTGATTGTCTTAGTTAACGTCTGTTTTGTTTACTATAGTTGTTATTGAATGTCTTGTGTTTCTAGACTTTGCTTACTTTTGGAGATAAAACTTTTGTACTAGTCCAATTGGTTTGCTGCTCAATCTTATCTCCCCCTCTAATTTTATCAGTTTTCATATATTTACTAGGACGTGAAAACAACAGTCTAGTTGGTCCGAAGTAGATTGTCTGCCCTCCTATTTTGGTGCCCTCTCTATGTCTTTTTATTTTGTGCGGTCACGGTGAAGCAACATTAACATTTTATATTGATTTTTTTTATAAAGATAATAAGACAAAAAACAATAGAAATATAAAATATTGACGTGACTTAAACGTGACCGCACAAATAAAAGAACATGAGAAGTGCACCATACTAGGAGGGCAACAATCTGCCTCCCTTTATTTCTCAGCAAATGAGCAGTGCCCATCCTAGTTTTCGAAAAGTACTTTATGACATGGCATTACAGGCGGCAAAAAACCTCTCTCGTATAGAAGGAAGGCTGCTCGATCATGTTAACACAAGAAAAAGTACTTTCTAACGGCAAACTTGATAGTTTTGAGAGGATAAAAGCTCGAGTTATCAAGTGAAAACTCATCCTTTGATAGCAATTTCAATAGTAACTTGGATCAAAGGGAATGAATTGAGAAAGAAAGGCTTACTTCAAAAAGAAGTCGGTACTATAAAAGGCAGTAGAAAGGAAGAAGAAAAGACACTCAACTCAACATATAAAAAGACTTCAAAGCTCTGCAAGCCTACAACAACAATAAAGCTTTTTCTCACTAAGTGGGGTCGGCTATATGAATCTTAGAACTTCATTCCTCTCTGTTCTGTGTTACGTCTTCCGTTAGATTCAAATACTCTAAGTCTTTTCTTAGAGTCTTTTCCAAAGTCTTCCTAGGCTTCACTGGCGGAGCCACTAACTAGGCTGCCATGGGCTGTAGCATAGGGAGAATTTTAGTCATTTGAGCTTAAAAATACTAATTATTTGGGCTATTTTATTATTTTTAATTGTTATAGTTCATTCAGTAAATAAAAAAATTAGAAAACTAAGACTACTTTTAGAAAAATAAGAGTTAAGAAATGTTAAATAAATTGTTTACTTTAACCAATATCAAAATTTATTATTTTTAAATTACAAATTTTATACATACACGGCTTTTAAAGAATAGAATATATTATTAACATAATTATTTTATTCAATTTTGAGTCCAAACTGACCTAAGTTTCCTAGGGAGTAGTCATAGGTTAATATTTTATTATTTTATCAATTCACGAACTCAGGGTTTTAGGTTTTCTAGGAAGTAATTATTCGGTTTTATCATTTTATTTATTAGAATAAGTACTTACACGTTTTTAAGAGGAATTGTTAGCTTTCAAGTTTGGTTTTAACTTTTTTGAAGGCGCAGCTAGAACAATACAACTCATTTTTCTAGAAAGCTACGAATCAGTTTACACAGACAATATCCAAGTGTGAAAGTCCCACTTATTTCTCTCGTCAATTAGTAAGTTTTTTACTACTTTATTCTTAATTCTTGGTTGAGTTTATTTGTTTATTCTTTGAATTTAAGAATTCGAGCTTCAAATTTTAATTTTGAATTGAATATATTTTTCTAATAGATTCGGTAGAAATATAATTTATCACATAAATTGTGTTAATGTTGTCTAATTTGAAAGTTTCAGGTGTATTATTATATAACTTTATGTAGGTAACAAAAAAATTTAAGCATTTGATTTTTTAGTAATAATTTTAGCTTAGCCCACCCATGAAATAATTCATGGCTCCGCTATTGCTAGGCTTTCCTCTACCCCTTTGACCATGAACCTCTATCTCGTAATCACATCTTATAACCAGAGTGTCAGTTGACCTTCGTTTCACATGTCCAAACCACCGTAACTAATTTTCTCTCATATTTCCTTCAATTTCGGCTACTCTTACTTTACCACAGGTACCCTCATTCTTAATCTTATCATTTCTCGTGTGCTCACACTTCCAACGCAGCATTCTCATCTCCGTTACACCCATTTTATGTATGTGTTGATGCTTCACTGCCCAACATTTTGTGCCATAAAGTATTGCTAGCCTTATTGCCGTCCTATAAAATTATCCCTTGGCATACGACGGTCACACAATATGTCGGATGCACTATTTCACTTCATCCATCCAGCTTGTATTTTATGGCGGAGGTCTCCATCTAGCTCTCTGTTATTTTGCAAGATAGATAATAGGTAGAGAAAGCGATCGCTCTTTGGTACTTCCTGATCTCCAATCCTCACCCCTAACTCATTTGAGCCTTCGTTTGCACTGAAGTTGCACTTCATATACTCTGTCTTTGACCTACTTAGGTGAAGACTTTTAGATTCCAACACTTCTCTCCAAATGTTAAGCTTCACATTTACTCCTTCTTGAGTTTCATCTATCAACACTATATAGTGTGCGGAAAACATATACCAAGGAATATCGTCTTGAATATGTCCCGTGAACTCATCCATTACCAATGCAAAAAGGTAGCAAAAGCACCGCAAGCCTACTTTTACAAATTCCTTTTGAACTTCAAGCACCCCTTTACCTTTATAGCTCTGCTACATTATATGTAGTATCAATCTCTTGTATTAAAATCTCTTCCACAAACAATTTATATCTTTACTAGCACTTGCCCTACCGGTGGACAAATTTGCCCAACTCTGAGTAAAACTTGCCCGAATAGGTTTAATCTTTGCCCAATTACATGTATTAATTGTTTATTTTCAAGTTGTTGTCTTTTTATGCAATTTACTATGCTTTTGATTAATGTTCAGCAAGTCTTACATTCATCCATTTACTTATATTCTGTTTTATTCCACTTACTGTTTTTACATTTATAACGACGATTGCAAACTGACATAGATCACTTCTAATCAGTTTGTGGTCTTCTCTTGGCATCAATATAAAAGAAAATATAATAGTCCTTGTCACCAAGGCATGAAAAAGAACTTGACATGGATTTAACCACTCCATGAAACAATCCTTGATAAGAAGCTCAGTTTACTTGTGGTGCAAACAAACAAGCTCGACAAATACTTTAAAAAAACAATCAATATGTTGATCTTGGCCAACAATTGCACGCATGAAAGCAATTAAATCGTTTATAAGAGCCTGAAGGCATACTCAAAGCTTTGACAAGGCCCCTAAAACTAACACAGGGGACGTTGTGTGCGGATCCACCATCCAACAGAAAGAAAGAAAGAAAGAAAGAAAGAAAGAAAGAGAAGGATGCGAGTGGCCTTGGCCACTCATTTTCCCAAAATCTGTGAGAATTTTATGTTGGTCACTCAGCAGAAGCTGTTCTCCATGAGCTTAACAAACTCATTGAAATCTATGCGTCCATCTCCGTTATCATCAAACGACTTGATCATCCTTTCGCATTCCACTTCCGAAGCTTCAACGAAACCCAAAACAGAGAGAACCTTCTTTACCTCCCCGGCATCAATGAATCCATCCTCATTCTCATCAAACACACAAAAAGCTTCTTTTACTTCCTCCAAGCTCGGGTCCTCCTCGAACAAGTTAGCAATCTCCTTCGAGCCTCCCTCCCCCTCACTTAATGTTTCTAGTTTCTCCATCACTAGTCCTAGTTCTCCTAAACACAGATTCTTTTTGCCATCTACAACATTTTCGCGAGAGTAACTAATCTCCGCGGCATTAATCGAGGGGACTTGATAACTTCTTGTAGAGTTTGTTTCAACTCCTGTGGATGGTTTGTGATCACATACTTTTTCATCATTGCAACTTCTTTGGAAAACGGTCTTAACCTGCATAACATCGCAAAGGAAGCATAGAAACTGGCAAAGCAAGCATAGAAACAAGTAGCTTAAATTCGATTGGAAGTGCAGTACAATGAGCCAGTTAAGAATGATTAGGAGTAAGAGAAGTGCAACAAGTGAAACGAGGCTGCATCCGATGCCTTCGCTCATCGCCTTCTCCATGTCGTGGGTGGGAAGAAAACCAGCGAGTAGAAATAAAACAGTAGAGAGATTGCTTAATTAAACCGCTCGTAACTTAATCAATTACGATTTGGGAGTGTTGAGAGATTTGAGACTTGAGTGTGGGAAGCAGAACGGAGTTATGTTTGGAATATATAGACCTAAAGAGTTGCTTAGTTCTTAGTTCCCCAGAAATTGAGAAAGTGAAGGAAATTTCAAACAAAATTGCAAAGAAATTTTGTTGACGTACTGCTACTTGTCTTTTTTCTTTGCTAATTTCTGGCATCTTGGTCGTCGCGTCATGGAAATTTCCAGGTCTTGGCATGCATCATTTTCCCATGCAGGAGGGGCCAAAATTGCAGAGAAATTTCACTGTGAAAAAAGAAAGAAAGTAATTAAATTAATATTTCTCAAGTCTTCTTCTGCTGAGAGAAGACTTGAGACTTGTGAACAGAGCCTTAAGACGCCAAAATATATCCAAGGTAAAAAATTCAGTCTTTGAATTTTAAATGACCCAACATCTTCTCCGACGAAAAATCATCGGACCTTCTTAGAATTCGATGGTAAAAAATGGGGCAAAAGCCCTTTACAATGTCATCAAACTCATTACCCATTTTCGTAAAGGGAATTTGTAGGACAAAACTAAAAAACAAAGGACGCTGAATCTCTTCATCACTAACTTCCTTCCCAAGTTAAAATAAACAAATCTTGTCGAGTCTGGTAGCGTAGGCTTGTAATTAAGCATGACATTAAAGCGACTAATAAGTGATTGAACTTTGGTCAAATAAGGCATAGTATTTGAAATTTATTTATTATTGTTGTGAAGTCACTTTAAACGTTCTCAATTTCTTCACTTTTCGTAGGGCAAAGTGAGAGATGGACAAAGTAAAAAAGAAATCGAGTTTCAAGGGACGCAGGTATAATTAAAATATCAAGGGGTATTATCGTCTTTTACATTTATGGAAGGCTTAATTTTCCAATTTCTCCAGTTTACTCTACTGTGATAATCTGAGAAAAGATGAGGCCGAGCAAAGAGCCAAAGAGGCGGAGCCGCCCTTCGTCTCCACTCAGGGACCGAACCGCCGCGCCCTCCGCCCGTTTCGAACGACGTAGCAGCTCGCCACCGAAGCCTCGCGCCTCCGCTCTTCTCAATCGGGACCTCGTCGTCACCGACCTCACTGCCACTACTCGCTTCGAAGAAGAGCTCGCGACTTCTTCTTCTTTTAATAACAACCCACGAAGCTTTCCGTACAGCGTGAAGCAGCAGTGCTGGGACAAGGCGGAGAAGATCAAAGGTCGAGACCCGGACCGGTGGCGCCGTGACCCTCTCGGAAACACCATTTTTCGGAAGCTCGTGGGTTGCCCCGGTTGCTTATGTCATGATTATGATCACATTGTGCCTTACTCCAAGGTGAAATTCCTCTCTTTCTCTCTAAATTTCACATTTTCATTGATTTTTTAGTGGTTTTGTTTGTGGGCATTGCTTGTTTGGTTTGATTGGAGTTTTGTGAGGAGGGTTTCTTTTGGATTTGGAAATTGAGTTTCTGTTTTTGGGGTGCATTTGATATTCACAAATTCAAATTTCTTTGCTTTTTTGTTTGGTGGCTTTTCCCATATAATCTTATAATTTCCTTGGGTGGAATTTTTGGCATTCTGTATGGAAAGAAGATGCAATTTGGAAATGCTTGTGCTATTGAATTTCATACATTTAGTAATGCTGCTGTCAAAGTTGAGCTCTTTAGTAGCTATGTAGTCTGCTGTTGCTTATTACATATGCGAACATGGTTATATGAAACTGCTACTTGAATATATGCACGTATGATACTGGAGGCGATGGGTACTAGTACAAGCTTAGGTAGAAAGCTTTTCTCACCTTTGGTGGAAAATGAATGTAAGGTAAACTGGAGTCTTGTTAGTTGTTATGGCAGTTGATTGAGCCGAATGACTATGAGGTCCCAAATTTTATATTAGATGGCGACCGTAGATGTGGAGAGCGGCAGGGTGGCATGGCTAGTGTTGTGGAATTATGTGAATTCAAACTAGCCTGTGATAGAATATGGTTAATCATGGTGATACAAATATAGGTGAAGGATTTGTTTAGGCCCTTGAGGAATCTTGAGGTGCAATCCCATTTTCTACATCATTTCACCTGACTGTAATGCAGGCTTGATTCACTGGTGCATTTTTTACCAACTTGGCTCCAAATGATTAGGATTGAGTCGATTGACAGTGCACTGGAAGATAATCCAGTGATGAATATGCATTGGCTGAGGCTTCAGTTTTGAAAAAGGAGCGACTTAGCACATTTCAAGAAGAAGGTTGTTCTGCAATCTGTTTCGTGCAGATTGAAAAGTTATGGTGAACTCATAAATGTACTGGTTTTGGTGCCGCAAATTTGTGACAAAGTCTGGAAACCAACACCAAAGATGTTTTGTTCTGTGGACTTTTGTGCTGCTTTTGGTTGGAAAGGAATATTAGAGGAAACAAGGAGTTCAGAAATGGGCTGCTGTGTCATCCCAATTTAATATGATAATCTTGATAGCTGAATATGTAATTCTTTATTTTGTTTTCCCCAGGCCCCTGATCCCTGAAATTACTTTCAGAGAAAGGATTAATCTTTTTTATTTTCACATTTCAGGGAGGACAAAGTACGCTCGAAAATTGCCAGGTCTTACAGGTATGGACTTCCTTCCTCTTTGGAACCTTGGACAATTAGTATTACACGAGTTTTGTATCTTGATTTTGGGTGGTATCTCCATTCCATTGAAACCCTTCACCAGTAGATGTTAACACACAGTAGATTCTTACTCTATATTGCTGACCTTCAAAAGGCTGCCAAAATACATACACTACTAGAGCTATCTTAGGATTCTTAACAACTTAGACCGATCTCCACAAAGTCTCAGCCCAGGTTGCACATTTTGATTTCATTTTCCTTTCATATGAAGTCTGGCACTCTACAGTCGCATTCAAATTTCAGATCATGATTGAAACCGACATTTGCCTTGAATTTAACATGTTACATCTTACTGTTAATAAAAGCATCTTCTCTTGCAAACTGTAGGCAACAGTCAATCGATCAAAAGGAAATCGGACTGAGTATTCTAGAGCCGAGCTCATCCAGAAGAGTTCTTATTGTCGAGTTTCAGGTGAGCCCAAGAAACCCCAAAATCTTGTGGAAGTTCTTCCAGGGGTGAATTCAACTAATTTAGTAGCAAGTGACCGTGTATTGCTTTGAAATGCAGGTCGTGACATGGATCTTCTCGAACTGTCAGCCTATGGCAACGTCCGTCGTGGACAAGATTCAGGGGGATGTAGAATCCAATGACAATTTAAGATGTTGTGTACTTGTTGTAGAATTTATCCTAAGACAGAAGGGGAAACTGGAAACTAGCATTGCTACATGTTCTCCCAGTTGGATGGGAAGTATTTATACCAAGTTGCACAGAATGTCATCCCTTACCTTTTAATATATGAGAATTTTGGCTCAGCATTTGGGTTGCATAATACAAATAGACGCCCGTATTTTGTGAAGCTTGATACGTAGGTACATGTTTAACAGTAATGACAGTTATACGTCGCTTACATGCGTGTAGGAGAAATTTTTCAGTGTACTGAACGTATGGTCTATTACACTAAATGTTATAATATAATTGGTTGAATTGTTTTTTCATGTTTCTAACTAAATTTATTATTATACTTCGCGTACTGGATCATATTCTCGGCATGAAAATATCTCCACGTGTAAAGCCAAATTTCCCCTCATTCTATGCAACTTGGATGACTTTTGAATGATAATGAAAAGAGCACTACCACGTGTAAAGCCAAATTTCCCCTCATTCTATGCAACTTGGATGACTTTTGAATGATAATGAAAAGAGCACTAGAATAGTGGGAGACTGACTATGACTCCCATCATGCCAAAAGCTACTCTCCAAAGAAAATATGAGCTTTAATACATTTCACACTTTTTATATTTGAAGTGATTTTTTTTAAAAATAGGTCATGATGTTTTAATTTTTTCACATTATCATTTAAGGTTTTAAATTTGTATTCATTTTTTCATTTTTTTCTAATGAATTATTTGAATCTTCGCCTAATTAATGACATGGTGAGGATAAAACTCGAAATTACGATTACATGTAAGCCCATTTGCACCATATTGATTAAGAAAACTCATTTTTAATAGATATTTAGATGTTCAAATATCCAATATCCAAAAGGTGTTAATTGATACAATTTCAAATTCTTAAGAGGGTGAATAATATGAGAAAATTGAAATATCACCATCCATTTTAAAAAGAGTAATATTATTCATACCATGTTTTTGTATTATATTTTCATATCACTTTAGGTGGCATTTGATGTGGATAGCTACATCATTTGAATTAATCAGATTTTTAAATTTAGTTTATTATTTAATAAACTAATAATTAAGAAAAATTAGTTAATTAAATGATGATTGTGGTATACGAGGAGTCTTTCTCATTCATTTAATTAGGTTTTGCAAATTTTTCAAATGATGTGGCTGTCTACATCAGATGTCATCTAAGATGGTATAGAAATGTGGTATAAAAACATGGTATGAATAGCATTACTCTTATAAAAATCATCTGAAACCTTGAAGGTGTAAACCTACAATTTTTAATCCACTTTCTTCCATATGGAAGGGAACATGAATTTATCAATTGATCCAGATGGGAGATGGTAAAAGCACATTAACTTGTAACTTGGTGCTGTAATAATTTAACATGCAGAAGACTTGGTTGGTTTGTTAAGAATCCACCATGATTAAAAAAATGAGCAAAACAATTACAAGTGGCTCTCTACCTAACCTGATATTCTATTACTCAAATATCAGCATTAATCAATTATTAAATGATACTTTGTTGCTTAATCGAGCCTATTAATCGCCATGTGCGGGTTTAGAAAGTAAGACTATTATTATAATCCGACAATCAAGTCTTTTGTGTAGTTTGACTTGCCTAATTTTTTTTATCATCGTTTCATTAAAAAAAATTGATTAAATACTTAAATGAATTACTTTGTGCAAGCACGGACAGGTGGCATGAGCATTCGAGGTGGGAGGATTAGTGATGCGATTAGACTAGGGATTAAGATTTTTATAAGAGTTTTTCTTTCTTTTTGCTCTTTCCAATTGTAAAATGTAGTCATATTGTCAAGCCTTGAAAGGGAGGTTTTTAATAAAAATGGAAGAGCTCCATGTTAGTCTGTTGGAGCTAGTAAAATGACATGACTTAACCAAACCCTTTCTCCTCCTTTTTCATTTCTCTACAAGGAGACCTTTTAGGGGTTTTAGTTAGAGGAGGGCTCAATTCCACATATTTGGAAACACCATTATTTAGCAACATTACCAAGTTTGCCACTAGAATTTTGTATCCTCAATAAAGTTAAACATGTAAGAGTACAATGCATGATCACGGTGGTACCTCTCGTTTCCTAGTGTCTTATCGTGTCGTGTCGTGTTGTATTTCTGTGTCATGTCGTAATCTTTTGTGGTCATATATTAATTTTTCTTGTTATTTTGACGTATTTCTGTGTTGTGTCGTATCGTGTTCCCGTGTCCATATCCATATACTGTAGATGTAAGGTTGTGTTCAATATTTAGTAGACATTAAAAATCAAAAACCATATGGCTAGAGAGTTGTGATCCAGAAATATTCAAAAACCTTCTGTCATTGTATCTTCTTTTGTCTCCCAGACAAGCATTAAAATTAGGCATATGGATGAAAATAGAGGGACAATTGCTTTCGTATAGGATGAAGGAAAAGAGCAAAAAAAGGAAGAAATAAATAGAAAAGCGAAAGCGAGAAAGGATAATGACTTATACGGAACAGATTCATCGTTACTATTGTGTTTCGATTCAACAACACAATGTTATGTATAAATTCTTCTTTACAGAGCATTGCATTATCATATCAAAAAGCCACGCAACATCAAACTCGTTTTGTATAAATGGCTCGTCAGATCAAGAGAGAGAGAGAGAGAGAATGCCAAAATATTCATGGCATTATGTGTGGAATTGGGGTCCCATATAACAACTCATCTTTACCAAAAAAATGTGGCCTGCATTTGCTTGTTGCACCCAAATATCTCTGTGTTTTTTAATTGGTGATTGTTTTGAGACACACATCTATCTCTGATGTTGATGCATCTAACGATTTGCTGTGCAAATAAAATTAGGGAAGATGTATTTCACCAAGTAATCCTAACATCAACAGTTTCTTATCAAAGGAGAAACATTCCAAGTTTCTGTCACTAGCTATTCTGCATGTATCTGAGATGACTTATTTTAACGAGTAGTCGTTCAAAGTTGAATAAGGGGTCGAACATATATATTTACAGAAATCAGTGAAAAAATAATCAAACATATATATTTATAAAATCAAATCGATGGTTGAATACAGGTGTTAAGATTATCAGAATTTTTTATTGTAGCATCAAATTATCCCGTTATGTGTTTTTAAAATTTGATTTCTTTAGCATCAATTTATACGAGAACATTTGCTAGAAATACCATAAATGCATAATTGAGAACTTATGCTACGATCCAAGACTCTTTGATAGAATACCATACCATTGTTCCAAAATTTTCTTCTTATGAAGTTTGTCAATTTATGGCTTCAACAGTTGTGTTGATTTAATATTTCTTAGGGGTTGAACATAAGTGTTTTCTAAACTAGAAGAGTACGAGAAATTTTTCATTGTCCAAAACACAGGGCAGTTTTCAGATACACTAAAAAAAATCTCTCAAAGAGAACCAGGAGAAAAAGGGGAACAAGATAATATCGGACAGTCTGCAACCAAACTTTTGTGCAAGTTGTTCAGATACTTTGGTGGTGAAAAGGCAAGCAATTTGGCCCTTGCTAGGAATTTAATTCAAGCTTATCTTACAAAGAAAAAGGGACTAAAAAGAACAATTTTGTAGGTTTGTCGCCATCCCCATTTTAGCCCCACAAGAGTAACCACCAAGCATGAATGAATAGACAGCTTAACTATAACGGAAATGTCACTGTAACGGTATTTCAAACTAATCAACTAGTATTACTAACAAGAGTCAAACACAACGCTTATTGATTAGTTTGAAATATTGTCATAGTAGCGTCTTAGTTGTAGATACGCTCTTTTCCTTGGCCCCCAAGAAAAGAGAATAGAAAGATCTTTGGATCTCCGATTCTGTCGTAGTATTTCACATATATAGAATATAGATACGTACATGAACACAACCTCAGAAAAACTAAGTACATCAGAAGGGACCTGTGCATAGCGCAAAAAGGCAAAAGTAGTTGCCACTAGAGCTTTATCCTAGTGGGAACCAATATCCCACAAGCGCTTTATCCTACATTAGTTCCCCTTATCATACTGAGGAACCCTAGAGAGTAGAGACTGCCCCTCCAATTCTGCATCTCCGATTCGACCAGCTCAACTAAAATGGCCTAGCTGGATGGGGTTATCTGTCAAAACTCATGGCTACTTGGCTAGCTAGCTACTTCATGAACTCTCATGAAAGTTGAGGGATCTAGACAATGCAGCTGGATTTGCTCGCATTGCGGGGGAGGTTTCTGGGACAATTTCCTTTTGATCACTCTTTGGTTGGAAGGCCTTGAACAGTCCTTTGCCACTGATGGAATCGTTCTTGATTCCGAGCGTTGCCCATATTGAACTCTTTGCAGCTTCACTTGGATCATCAATCCTTAACGTTTTCGGAACCAAAACACATCCATTTTTCTGTCTTGATGGCTCTTGTTTCTCCAGATTCTCTGGTCTTTCAACGTCCTCATCCCTCGAATGCTTCCCCAATGTTGGAGAATTTGAACCAGAGTGGGGAGACTTTTGGTTTGGAGAAGCGGGTTGTGGACCAAACCAAGGAACGTTCCAAGTGCCGGGCACACCACAGTTCCAGTAAGGTGCAGGACAAAATGATAGAGGAAATCCTGGAGGGCAAAAAGGTGGTGGGGGAACTGCTGCATTCCATGGATAAGGCCACGGAACACCGGGAAGCCAAGGAATTTGCGAAGAGAAGCCATTGACATTCTGCAAGTGTGGTTTTGAAACATTTACAGAAGATGCACTGGAGCTATCATCACCATTTTCCCTAGGTTTGCAAGGAGCTCGAAATACCTGTTCTTCGCCTTTATGTGAACCATTTCGAGTACTATTTGAAACATTTTTATCTGCAAGATTTAGAACAGAAACCATAGGATCACAAACAGGTGCATCCACTCCGAAGCTTAGGACTCTACCATTGCTTTTTAAAGCAGGGTGATGAACTCCATTTGGAGCATCAATCCGAGCTGCTTGAAAAGCCTCGGCAATGGTGAAGTGGCGATAATGTGAGGCAGAGTTCTTGTTTTTGCGACGTCCAGCTCCCACAGGCACATTCCTCATGGTACCACCTGCAGTCCAGTATCTTTGACAGGCTTTACAGAAATGACGTGGTTGATTGACGTTGTAATTGTTGTAGTAACAAAATTTAGTGTCCATGCTATTGCAGCGGGGGCATGGAAGTATCTTGTCAGGCTTCTTCAGGGTTTTCTCTTCCGAGTTTTCAGTACTCAGTTCTTTCTCTGTCTGAGCAGTTTTCGATTGCCCGCTTTCTTCATCTATAGATGGTGTCTTCGGGTTCACATTAGAATCTGGTATTATTTCCAGATTTGTAGGGTCTTCAGTTTTTGGAGGAGAACCGTCATCTTGTTCTATGCTCTTAGTCGATTTTCGTGATGGCGAATCCTGAAAAGTTTACAAAAACGCTTTAGGAACCACTACCGCAAAATAAACTTGAAACAGGATGGAAGCAATCAGTGTGATAACAACTACAAGAAAAAGTAAGCAACAAGAAATTAGTATTGCAAAGCTACATGTTTACAAGGAGTTTCTTCATTTTTCCAACACAAAGTGATAATCTTTAGGAAATTAGAGAATTCAAACACTCATAAATCCAAGAAATTTTAGATGCTTTTTACCACAAAAATTTCAGAAAATCAACAGAAAACCCTTCCAATTTTCGTTCATTTGAAAAATAAATAAATAAATAAATCTCACAGATGAAAATCCGGCTGCCTAACTAGGAGAAAATCAAGAAGCATAAACAGTATCACAGTTTTTAATCTGCAATCACACTTAAAAAGAATCTAATTAACTACTGCCATATGTAAACTGAACTTAATTAACCAAAACTATCAAACAAAGTAACAAAAGTGACAAATTTAATACTTTTCCAAAAGCTGGAGTGAAATTCATTGATTGAAAATCGTAAACAAAACTGAATCAAACCATCAAAAGGCAACAACTTTCGATTTCAATTTTCAAATGGCAAAAAAAAGGCTCAGAATTTCCACTTTCTTTCCCTGATCCTTTCATCTGCTAAAATTTATAAAGTTAATTAAATAGGATCAAAAAATCAAACAAAAATAGAAAAATGAAAACGAATCAAGAAAACAAGCTCGACCCTTCAAAGCTCTCAGCATTTTAACGAAAGGGTCGAATCCAAACAAAAATTTAAACAAGAACTTTCTCTCTGAGTTACAAACTGCTACCTGCTCTGTCTCTGCATCCTCTTCTTCTTCGTCCTCCTCCTCTGACTCTACCTCTACTTCTTTCTCTACGGGCCGAGCAAAACCCAAGTCGTCGATGTCGGCGGGGAGGGCAATCTTCTTCCCGAAGAGCTTGATCGCAGGGTCCTTTGTTTCCAGCATTTTCTCGGCAGCCAAACAGTGGGAAAAGAGGCGCGAGTGTTGGAGGCGTTTTCCTTTTCGCTTCTTTTGGGTGAGAGTCGTGGTGGCATTGGCGTAGTAAAACGTCGTCTACGATTTTGATCCGTTTAAACCAGCTGGAAGTGGGTGCCACGTCACAACGTGGCGTTTGATTCTCAGCCACAAGTTCTTGTGGCCTCCCTTGTCAACATTCCTTTGGGTGCATGGAAAATTCGGTGCTACCTTAGAGATATATTTTTTTTTATTCCTCGTATTCTTACGAGCTTTTTTAGTATGTACCGATATATGATAACATTCACATCCTTAGTCGTTGAATTCATTTTCAGAGCTTTACTTGCATAATTAGCGTTTTATTTATCTAGTACATGCATTATATCGAAGGAAATTGTTCTTAGTATTTCAAAAATCTCATTCCACATGTGTATTTTCTTTCTAATTACAGAAAGTTTGGAGTACCAAATGAGATTTTTATAGTACTAATAACAATTCTCTATATTAAAGCATAATATAATTTTATAATTTTTAATAGTTCACAAGTTTTTACAACTTGACCAAATAGGATTGTCCAATTCCAATAACACCTATCACTAAAATACCCCTTGAAAGCCAAGGGCTAGGGCTAAGCGGAGCGATTTTTTTTTTTTATTACCTTCTTCGCATATGTAGAAGATCAAATCCATTAAATTTTCTAAAAAAAGATTACTAATTCTTTAACTTTTTGAGGAATCCTTCATAGTGGTTGGGTCAACTTTTCTTATTTTCTTGTAAGGAAATTGTTTAAAGTACCCTCTTATGTGTCTTGTAGGTGACAATTTTGACAAAGGAAGAATTAGAAGTTTTCTTAGAATGAATACGGTTGCAAATTGAGTTCAAACTTAAAGTTTGTGGGTTCACCATTGCAAGCAGAGTTGATTGCTGTAACTGTAAGAAGGGTTGCCATATTTGTAAAGGAGTTGCGGGTTACTGAAGTAGAATTTGAAAGAGATTCTGAGCTCGTTTGAATGTGATTTTAAAATGATTAAAAACGTTTTTGGTGAAAATGCTTTTAGAACTAATTCTTAGTAAAAATGTAAATAAATTCTAGAAAAGCACTTAAAGTGCTTCCTAGAAGAAGCACATAATTTGTGTTTTTTTTGCAGAAAGCACTTTAAGTGCTTTTGGAACCAATTTTTTTTCTTCTAAAAGCGCTTTCAGTCTTTTTAAAAGCACATTCAAACGAGTCATCTATCCTTGCAATGGCTGCTATCCAACAACAAGGTGATGGCACCTCTATCTGGGGCTAATAGTTAGTGATAGTCGTTTATTTCTTCAAACTTCCTCTCAATTCAAGCTTAGTCAGTCATGTTAGACGAGAAGCAAATGGCTTTGAAAAAACAAGAACTGGAAAGCAACATGAGGCGGCTTAGTTTGAGGCATGTAGCAAACAACCTGATTGAGACGCTTTCCATTAGAGGTGCTTTCTGTTGGAATGCTTTTAATCTAAAGTTTTTATTTAATATTCTTACTGAAGATGTAAACGTTTTTATTAGAATTTAATAAAATTTATTCTTTGACAAAAAAAAACATCTTGATTGAGAATAATTCTATTGAGTGATTACAACATTCTATTTTATTATATAATAATGGCCTTTTTTTTTCCTGTTTTCGGTTTGAAAGTTCTGGTAAGATTTTCATTTTCTTTCCAGAAATTCACTTCATTTTTATGTCTTATCATCTCGTATATATTTTGTTGACATCTTAATAAAATCATACATTTTCATTATAAAAAAAATTAAAATCAAACTACAAACATACTTAGTACAATTGATTTTTGGGTGCGCTATTCACACATAACTCTCAATTTTTGACCGTCAAATTAAATAAATTAAAAAAAAATCAAATGACATATATTAATAAAAAAAGTGCGTAAAAAGTAAACTAAATATATGGATACTCTAAGCGATTAGTAATTCAATTAATTACGTGTGTATGAAGACTCTAAGCCAACTCAATATATTTTCTATTTCATTTATCTTGCTAACTAAATATTTAATCTCAGATTAGAACAAGGTTTGTCGTCACATCGCCTGCAAAAACTTTTCAATGGGGTCCCACCCCAAAAAGCACAAAGTTGAAAGCCTGCAGAATTTCTCCACAATCTCCCGTAGATGACCAACACGTGTCCTAGCATGACACGCGTGTACCATCGACCAACTTGTACGTAAGCAGAGCTCTCAAGGGATGACACCAAATCCAATTAGTGGGCATTTTCATTTTTTTAATATTCCAAAAAATCAAGTAATATAAAAAGTAAAAATAGAGAATTTTAACAAAAAATTTATAGTACTGTTTATTTTAACGAAAATTATATTTTTACTTAATTTTGATACTATTTATTTTATTTTTGTCGTTAAAATTCAAAATTTTCAAGTTATTTTCATTAATTTTCCTTCAAAAAAATATGATTTAGTACAATCTGAACATATGAATAAAAAGTTAAAGAGTAAGAGTATCTCCAAAGAAAACATCATTTGACATAGTTTTGCCATGGTACGTAGTAAAAATAAATCTTTAATGGAGATAGCAACTTAGTTAGCAAATTAAAGACTTTAAAATTGATCGTGCATATTTATAAGGCCAGTTGTTATGTTAAGTTAGCAAATTAGATCCCACAACCTATTTTATTCAAAATATTATTCAATAAAGTATGTGAAAATAAAGTTTGGATTTTATAAAATAAAATAAGTTAAGATATTAAAGGCCTGTTTGGTATTTGATTTGGATACAACGTTTTTTACTCAAAAACAAATTTTGAGTCACAAATTTAAAATCTTTGTTTGGCAATGAATTTGAATACAATTCTCAAAACCATAACTAAAAAATATCTAAAAACAAAGGCTATTGGTTGGAAACACAAAAAATGTGTTTTTAGACTTTTTATTTTATGGATTATCACTCATGTCTCTCTCTCCCTCTTTCTCCTCTCTCCCATGATGGATGCGGTGGTCGGGAAATTGATCTTTCACCACTAGGGATGGGAGGGATGCGGTGGTCGGGTAATTGCTTGGGCTGAGCGTTTGACTTTTTCTGTTCAGATTAGTTTTGAGAAAATGTATATCAAACAATGTTTTGAATTTAAATTTTTTAAATCAAAACATGTGTTTTTAGAAAAAATTAAAATTTTGAGTTTTGTTCTCAAATTAGATACCAAAAACAGACTCTAATATTTTAAGTTGGTTGAAGAGTGGGAGAATGATAAAGAGGCGCACAATGGCTTTGCGCAAGGATGCTATTCGCCAAGCTAGGCCAAACAAAGCTATCTGCCCCCCACCCCCCCCCCCCCAACCAGATTAGGAATGCGAAGGACTCTTTTTTTTTTTTTTAATTAAGAAATTTTAACGAAAAACTTTTGATATTATTTATTTTAACGAAAAATTACATTTTTATACTAAAAAATCAATCATATTACTATTCACTTTACTCTTTATTTTGTCCTTATCATTAAAACTCAAAGTTTTCAAACCAGTTTTATTAGTTTGTCTTTTTTACTATCATTTTATTTAAGTTTTGTCTCTTTAAAAATGGATGGAAGGAGATAATGAACGTTGAAAATAAGGAAACAAAAGCTCACTCTGCTAAGTCACAATTCTAATGGATAGTCATTGCGACCCTGAGCCTTAGTGGTCAGGGTGAAAATTTTAAAATAACCTAAAAGCGTCAAATGGGTTAACAAAGACGCCTTCAAAGAATTTTTTCGTTTTTTGTTAAATCTTTTAAAATGCTCTAAAGTTTGGTCTTTCGGTATAAAAGGTCAAATAGTTTTGATTACTTTAATCACATGCTTCATCTATTTACTCTAATCACGTGCTTCATCCATTGATTAAACAAGTCAAAATTTAAATTAAACAAGTGTAATTTGGTAGTTAAAGTTGATTTGTTTAATGTCGGATAGCCAGTGGGCGGTTAGGATTTTGGCTAACATGTTTTCAATTAGGAGGCACATACCACGCACTTGATTTGGATAGGATTAAGATGAGATTAGGATTGAAGTTTTGAAGAAATTTCTCTAATCTCTTCGTCTCCTACTTTCTTTTCATTTTTTATGTTCAAGATATATATATATATATATATATATATATATATACACACACACACATATATATATATATATATAGCTTTTTGCATGTTAGTATGTGCTTCATCTGAAAAGATTTTTCAATGTGCCTGGAATACAGAGCTAAACACTACAAGTCGTTATACAATGGCAGGAACACTTTGAAAAAAAAAATTCTCTAATTATATATTGACATGATGTGTTCCACCCGGTATCCGGACGTAGCGAAAATTCTTGTATTTATTTGAAGCCGGTGTCTGTCATCAGAGTAACAGCTTTAACGACCTTCCTTGAACATGGTATGTTTTATAGGATTGTACATCTGTATCGTTGATTTCTAAGGATACAGGAACCCCAATCTGGTGGATGAACCATGACCATGCAATCAGATTGTGATTAACATCTTGTGGCTCCATCAAGCAGTAGATGATCGTTCTCATCCAGTTTCCGTTGTCTGGGGTGGTCACAAGGTTGTTTGACAGGTTACTCTTTTTTTTTTTTTTTTTGCATTGATATTATTTTAGCCCATTGTGAAACTAAATTCATCATGTTTAGTGTAAATATCGTTTGTTTGGAAAAAATAAAAATAAAATTGAGATTGAAAGTGATTGTAATATGGCCCATATTTTGTGGGGCTTAAGTGAAGTCCCGAGCCCAGTGAAAGGTCCATTTGAGATTCCAAATAGCGTAAGGTGTCCCAAAACCCAAAAGTTCTTGCCACGGTGGCCCAATAAAATATTTACTTATGGCCCGAAATTAAAATGAAAAAGTCTCGTCAATCATTGCTCATTTCTCGGAAGAAAAACTGACCTATCACGAGTCCATATGACCCAGAAAAGTCTTAAAGTAAGTCGTTGATGCACTTAACAACTGAATGTGAAAATTCCTATCAATTTAACAAATGACTTTTAAGTAATTTAAAAGACGTTTATAGCACGACCCCATATGATCTCTTTCGATGGGAAGTGATTATTCGCTAGACATCAATCATCACCTATAGAAAATCTTAGATATCATAAGTTTGTGTAACCCGTACCTAACTGATTAAATCAGATTAACCCTTTCATCACGTAACACGCTAAACAAGAAAAAAGATCTACCTTAATGATAAAAAAGGAAGATTACGTGAACTTTTCATGTAAGTTGTTAAGCACATAAACTCAATGTGAAGTGTGTGACATATTGCTCCCATGGGCATGAAAGGACTGACTAAATTGGGTGAGATCAAACAAGCATCATCAACGGACAGCATCCGATCTGAAAGGGTTGACTAAAGTTTGAGTAAAATGTGGCATGATAAATTTTGAAGCATGCAAAAGCAGCAGAAAGCATGGTATGATTATTCTGGATGGATCCTTAAACTTTTCTTGCTTTATATATCTTTTCTACTTTCTCAGCCCCATTTCGGATATTTAGGCTTTTAGCTTTACATTGTAATTAGTTAATTAATTTAGTTAATTACCTTTTGGAAATTGGCTAATACATCAGCCATGTTCGTTTCATTGTCAACTACCTTAATTACAACCTAACAAACAATTTAATTGGTGCCCCACCAAACACATTGTAAAGTTTAATTGGTGATTCATAAAGTCAAACAATTTAAACGAAAAGCATGACAACTTGATCCCAATATGTCTACTGAAGTCAGGAACAAAGTTGAATGGTTAAACTGATTGTGTTGCCAACTCTAATTGTGTTCTGCACTAATCATCCAAACAGATCATTGTGTGTCTTATTCTTGGAAAGAAGAATAAATCATAATAAGGGGAGTAAAAAAAGTTGAGCTTTTACCTTATAATCAATTGATAATTTTTGGAGTAGTTCAATTATATAATTATAAGTACATAAAACGTCCTTCTTTTTTCTGATGTGGGATTTACTCTCAACGTGCTCCCTCATGTGTG
Source organism: Crataegus laevigata (assembly GCA_963580275.1). Taxonomy (NCBI): domain Eukaryota; kingdom Viridiplantae; phylum Streptophyta; class Magnoliopsida; order Rosales; family Rosaceae; genus Crataegus; species Crataegus laevigata. The sequence continues at coordinate 4,068,237 of OY756950.1, forward strand.
ATGAATTTTAAAGTCTAACACGTGAACAACACAAATCGAGTGGCGTGAAGCACATGTGGCCGTTGGGCTTCACACATGGAACAACCTGCTCTCTAATACCTTAGAGAAAGTTGAGCTTCCACCATAAAACCAATTGACAATATACAGAGTAATCCTATTATAAGCATATTCAAGGTCCATCTCTCCTTTATGTGAAATTCACTCTCAACAAGGAGGTCATGAACTGAAAAGGTCATAAATAAAGAAGATAAGGAATGTAAAATTAATTTAATTTTTGATTTTTTATATTTTGAGTTACGAATTGTAATGTATGAATCACATAATTTTTTTAGTCCGTGAGTGTCACGGTGTTAGCAAATGCATGTGAAAGCATCAATCAAGAGCAAACCCATGTGAAATTATGAATCATACTAACTTTAATACTCATGCGTCAGCAAACACAAAGAAAATAAAAAAAAACCAAAAATTTCAGTACATGTATGTTCCAAGTAAACATGTTATCATCTTCTTCAACATTTTTTTGTTTCAAACAAGTCGTACTTGTACTGCAATACTACATGCTATCGCATTTGGTGGTTGTTGTTTGTTTTTCCCATCCCTTAGTTGACATGCCACTAAAATGGAATCCCAAAAGATATAATTCCATATTGCTTTGCTTTTTAGTGAGTTTCTTCTTCCCATTTCATTGAATATCCTTGTGCAGCTGTGTCCAATGATGATGACTCCCACTAAACCTTACCCTAAAGTTTAGTGCATGAGCCCCTTGAGCTCAAATTTTGCCACGACATCGTCCTTTGTGACACCTCGACTACCACATTCACTTGAAAATCATTTGCCCCACTTAACAATTTCCCAGCAACTTCACTGCATTTTTGTGTAAATTTCCACCAGTTTCACACTCCTCTTCTCCTTCACCTTTTTTACTTTTGCCAAATCCCAACAACTCAAACAAAGATCTAGGAAAGCAGCTTTTCGAGTTGTATAAATTGAGTAGTGATAGCTTTAAGACAATTAACATTCAACTTCATAGAGAAAATGGCAAGCAGTCTCCTTCATGTGGTGCTTGTGATCTTGCTAGGGTTTTCTCACCTTATCTTCTTGAATGCCATCCCAGCTACAAGTAAAACTTTTAACAACTTTCTGCTTCTGCATCTTCTTCTTATTCTTCTCCTTCTAGCTCTCATTTGCTTTTTACAACATGCAGGAATTGGAAGCCTGAAGAATGGACCTCAACTTCATCAAATTGCGGGAAGTAACAAACTGGTATTACTCCATAGTTTCGATATTATAGTTCTTCGCAACTCGCAAAGATCCTCTAGGGATCTTATACGTGTAGCCATAGTACATGTATAAATCACGAGAAGCGCTTCCCGGAAAATATGTGTTGAGTTACAAGCCTTCCATCACTTAATTTTCATTCTTCAAAACAGGTAACCACAGAGAAGATTTATAATGAGAGAGCTATCAGTGAAACGATGGATGTGGAGCTACATGACTACCCGGGATCAGGTGCCAACAACCGCCACACCCCGAAGCCGTAGTTTGGAAGATGCACTGGTTGCCAGTATTCTGTTGGAACTATTGGTTTTAAGGTTTACAATGTACTGTTATGTATGGAACTATTGGAAACGAGATTTTTGTTTCTATATCATTCACTTACGTTTATTAATATTAGGGTTTAAACGGAGTAGGAATGTAGGAACTAGATGCATTAGGTGAAATGAAATCATGGATTAATGCAAATATATATGTACTATGATTATGAAAAGTGTTAACTTAATCAAGCAGAATGAATGTATGAACTTTGATGCTGTTGATAATCTCGGTAACTACGTGGTTAAACTTCTGATTTCGTTAACTCGTAAAATTAAGCAGATTAAGTGATGGAATTTTTAGGACAAAACTCCAAGAATCAGAAACACATATTTGAATTCGCAAACCCTAATTCTAGTTTGTATATGAAAAACTTCTTCAATCTTAATCATCACTGAGAGGTTGTTAGAAAGCATTTCATTCTCCTAGTGTTGAGCAATACCGTATTCTCATGAGAGAAAATTAACACACATAAAAAATATTTAATTAACTTGAAATACCGCAGAGAGTGAAATTTTTAGGACAAAACTCCAAGAATCAGAAACACATATTTGAATTCGCAAACCCTAATTCTAGTTTGTATATGAAAAACTTCTTAAATCTTAATCATCACTGAGAAGTTGTTGTTAGAAGGCATTTCATTCTCCTAGTGTTGAGCAATACCGTATTCTCATGAGAGAAAATTAACACAAATAAAAAATATTTAATTAACTTGAAACACCGTAAGCCATAGTGAAGAAAAATATATCTTAAAGTTCTAAGTGACTGATATCACGGTAAAATTCTTTAAGCAAACGGCTAACCCAAAAGAAAAATCAAAGGCCCATCCACAAAAGAAAAGAAAGGCCGAATAGAGAAAACACAACAATACCAAAGTAGATGACCTAATACGCTTTTCTTCAAATCTAACCAAATACTTCTCCAAATTGTTGCATTTATTGAATTATAAGAAACACAGTTGTAAACCTTCCAATTCTTTGGTTGCACTTTCCTAGTTTTCCTATTAATCATTTAGTTTCGTAGACGTAGATCTAGTCATATTGTTGCACTTGAGTTCCAACCCCCTATAATTTAAGTAGTGCTATACTTACCATCTATTTATATCATCTCTTTAAGAGCAAGTCCACCCCTAAAGACTTTGCGCCAGCACCCAGTCCATTTATCCACTCAAGTGAACAGTAATAGGCCAAAACATCTCCACTCCTAAAACCAAATAGCCTAGTCAATTTTATTAAAATATTATTAATTTTTATTATAAAAAAATAATTTAATTTTTACTTTTTGACTTCTTCTTCCCTTCTCTCCTGCAACTTCCCATCCCTTCCACACACAAAAAAACCCAGAAACTCACTGCTCCAACCCCAAAACTCCAATCCCAGAATTCTACTTTCCCAGAAAAGCTCAAAAGTTCCAATCTTTTCTACAACCCAATTTTGCAAAACTTCAATCTTTACATTCTAGAAGGGAAAGGGTCGTCTCCAAATTTATCAAAGTGCCTTGAATGGTCAGAAACCAAAAGACCAAGTTCTGAGTGAGAAACCAGAAGACCAAGTTCTGAGTGAGGGAGAAAATGGAGGTGTCGGGAAGAACTGGACGACTTCAATTTTGCTATTTGTGTCTCCTTGCCGAAGCTCGCCAAGGAGGTGCTCCACACCCAGGAAGTCGAATTCAGGTCGAGGGAGGCGTGGCGATAACGCCAAGCGTCATGTAGGCCGAGCAAGGGCTCAGCACATTCTGAGTTGGCCTAGAGACCAGCTTAGTTTGGGTGCCAGCCTATCTGCTCGGCTGGAGTAGATTGGCTGGGTGTCGGCCTAAAGGTTTCCCGGTGGAATTGCTCTAATAGAGGTAGGATCCGCCAACACATGTGAGTCATATCTCTATTAGAGTGATGATACAAATAGATAGTAAGAATAATATTTTTGCTATAATTTAGATTAATTAGTTTAAAGTAGATCAAAATTTCTAATTAAATCAAAGAATGTAGTCATTTCATTTTGTTAGCATTTTCTAATGAAGTTCCAAATTTAGTAATACTTTCTTGCAATGGAATATCTTTTGGGTGATACAAAATTCTTGTTGCTATGAATTTTCTTATGTTAGACAGAATTGATTAAAAGGGTTTTCAATTTTGATTATTGAACCATAAAAATTGATTATGTAACAAACCATCGATATTTCACTTTGTTATCTATCTATAATCTATGGTAATTCCCACTAAAAGTATAATTCGATATCAAATGATGGAGTATGGGGCCAAGAAATCCCCCCGTATTGAATGGTGTTAACTGCCAATGAGTTGACCCAAGTGGACCGCAGAGCAAGACTTTACATGGAATTGGTCTATGAATCTAAGAAATAGTGAAAATTTTAGATCTCTCCCAATTAGAAAATTCAAGATTTAAATCAATGTCCTTTCATTGAGTCCTCCAAAATTGCATTGATTTATCCTAAAGATTTCATTTCAATTGGAATTTGGTTATTCACCATGTAAGAGGATCCATGCTAAGCATCCATGGCTGAATGGTTAAAGCATCCAACTCATAATTGATGAATTTGTAGGTTCAACTCCTACTGGATGCACGCCAATGGGACCCCCCAATAATTCTATTAGGAGTGGCTCTGTATCAATGGAAGAAGAACGTATTGATTTGACCCCATCAGCGGGACCACCACTCATATTATGTTGCCGCTAGAAGCCAATATTTCTTCTAGAGAATCTCCTAATTGTTCCGGAGCAATTAAAAAAAGAAAGCTTTCAATTGTAATCGAATTAAAAAGATTCTTAAATATGGGTCAATAATCCTATTTTTTTAATGCCACTTTACATATAAATTTTGCAAATTTTCAAGTAAAAATAGGATTATTTTCACTAAATTGGCATTGTTGTTTGTTGAAAAAGGTGTTAGCATCGGTTAGGTTCTCTAATTTGAGTTAAGTTTAGAAAGTGGTACAGGAAAATGAATCAATTGTAATTGCTCCACAATTCTTTAGATTGAGTTAAGTTAGTAAGTGGTATAGGGAAATGAATCAATTATAATTAATGGCTGCATCAAATGTATCTTACATATTATGTAACCTTGGAATGAATTAAGGTAGGGAAATCGAGTAATAACTGTCTCAAAGTGGGACTCTTCATGCACTATCCGCCACCTCATGTTTTTTGTACTATGTTTTATAATATTGACACAAGAATTGTGCAAAAAATATGAGGTGACGGAGGGTCTATAAAAAGTCCCATTTTTTAGAGTCTCCTTAAAATTTTAAGTAATGTTTGAGAGACTAAATTTTGGAAACTAAAGGATATGGATATTGATGATTAGTTCATTACTTAAGCATAGATAGCTCATTTCTATTGATGACACATCATTTAGTTTACAATTTTAATTTCTAAATTTTAGTCTCTCTAACATTACTATAAAAAAATTATTTCTACAAAAGGCCATCAAACACATTTACGGCTCTACTTTTCAATGAAATATTTAGTCTATCTATTGTATGTCACTATTTTAAATTCTAAGAGAGAGAGAGAGAGAGAGAGAGAGAGAGAGATATGGATCGCATGCGCGAAGTGGGAGGGACAGAGGAAGGTGACCAGTCCTGCCGAAAGAAACTCGCAGCACGCCCGACCAAGTTGAAGTGATCAACATAGAAGATGACATTGCTGAAGGTAAATATTACTCCAGTTCTTCTTTATAAAGCACACATTTCTTTTGCCCGCATTTCTTTCCGGTCGGGCTCAAATTCAATTTCTGTTAGGGTTTCACGTATGAGAGTGACACATTTGTTGCACGCAACTGATCGTGTTTGGGTTACCTGGTTTTGAAAGTTCTAGGAACGGTACTAGTTTAGCATAGAGGGGGTGAATAGGTTTCAAGTTAAAAAACCAATTTAATTTTCACATTCACAGTACATATTAAATTATCATACTCATATGTAGTGAAAGCAATAAATAAAATGTGCACACAGAATGTAAGATTTAACGAGACAAAACCCACTATTGGAAAAATATTCGGGCTCCCAAATCAAGACAAACACTAAGAGAAATCAATACAAAAAAGACATACAAAACTCTAGACACTCAACTAGAAGGTAATTTTGTCTCCGCGCCTTTGCTACTCGATCTCTGTTCAGCCTTTGAGTGGAAGTGACATAACACTAAAGAGGCCGTCAATCACTGTCTCCTCGAACTTTGCAAAATATTAACTCAATCATACATAATGAATGTATGAATAATATGATTTTAAATGATAAATCAACTATGAAAATCACAAAGAACATTCTCATAATTGTTACGATCGAAAACTCAAGAAATATGATTTTCTCTTTGAAAAGACTTATTACCGAAATGCCTATATGCTAATATGAACATTGACCTTTTAAAAGAACTGGCTGAATCTTTAAAAAACAGAAAGACAGATTCAAATCACATGCACAGAAAACTAATTTGCACTCACACTGCCGCAGACTAACTCAAATGTATGTAGTCTGTGCTCTCTGTGTAGTGCATCAATTATGCAATAGCCAAAATAAAAAACCATATCTAATGCATGTGGTACATGAGAGAAAAACAAATATTGAAATATAATTACTCTCAGGGCATCAGACTTGTATACACAAATCAATGCATGAACGATGCGGCCAAAAGATGAAATAAACTACTGCTCTCAGTGTATACAAGTGTGGTACGATAATAGCAGCCACAAAACGCTAACTAATGCATCATATAAATATAGATCGGTTAGATTAAGCAATCACGTGGCCGAAGAAACAGAAAGATCAGGCTTGTCATCCTAATCAATTAAAACAACTAATCCAATAGAGTTTGAAGTGATCTCTAAGGGAAGAGATAAAACTAAAGGATTGTTATAAAAATTCCCGTCTAGCGCCGCTTAGGTCCTGTCTAGGTGCTAGACGGCTGGCCACCGCCCCAATTAATAATTAGGCGCTTAAAAATTAAGAAAGGGTGTCTAGACCTGTTGAGGCACTCACCTAGACCGCTTAGGTACCCGCATGGTCGGCCCAGACCCGCCTAAGTTGTGACTCACTCAGACAGAAAATAGATAACTTTCATTTTGTATTTTATTTTTCTTAATAAATTGTAATGGACTTGTTGAATACTTAAATGAACACACATTATATGTTTGTTCTCTATTTTTTCATTATGTTCCAACACTTCATAATATATACGTTATTCTATTTTGTAGTTTATAATGAAATTATATATATATTTTTAGGGTAAATTACATTTTACTCCCTCAGGTTTGGGGGTTGATTTCAATTCCTTACAACATCTTTAAACATTTTAATTTCATACATTTACTTATCATTTTATTTCAATTTCATACATCCATTAGAAAATCCGTTAAGTAAATCGTTAAGTGATGACATGGTAAATATGGGATCCACATTTGTGCTGACGTGGCTACTAAATTTATGCCACGTGGCAATTTTTTTATTTTTTATTTTTATGCATTTAAAATATTATAATAATTTACCCTAATAAATATTTTTTTTAACTCATCTTCTTTCCCGAGCATTTCCCCTTCTCTGCAACCTAAACACCTCATCCCACCCTCGCAATCCCCCGTCCAAAACCCACAACAAACTTCTCAAACGCCGCCTCCGCCATCTTCTCCCTCAGTAAAGCTCCACCGAGTCCTTTGACCAAATCAAGATTTGGGTCAACCTCATTGGCACCGTCAACCCAATTGGCGAGCTTGGTCCTTCGTGCGCTTGGAAGTTGGGACTCTAATAATGTCCTTCAATTCGCCGGATTTGAGGAGCTGGCCGAGCTTAGAGACCATGAAGGTGGCGTGGAGCCGATGCCAAGGCTGAGGACTATTCTGGATTTGACGTACTTGACGGCCTTGTCGGCGTTGAGCTCCTTGAGGCATTGTGGGGAGAGGGGAGAGGAGGGATAGGGAGGAGGAAGCCATTGGAGAGGTGGAATGAGAAGTGGATCGGGGGAAAAGAAGGCTGGGGTTGTAGAGAGATGAAGGGGAAGGAAGGGGATCTGGGTGTGGATGTGGGTTTGAGTTTTATTTATATTTTTAATAGGGTAAATTATTATAATATTTTAAATGCATAAAAATTATTTTTTTGCCACGTAGCACAAATTTGACAACCACGCCAGTTCTTAACGAACCAATGGATGGAAAATGTAACGGATGTATTATATTGAAATAAAATAGTACGTGAGGTACGAAAGTGAATTTTTTTGAAGATTTAGTATGAGGTTATAATAGACCTCAAACCTGAGACGGTAAAGTGTAATTTACCCTATATTTTAAGTATAAATAGAAACGTATTTACATGAAATATAATGCATTTACTTAAATCCGCCTAGACGCCCGCCTAAGCTCCATCTAGCCGCCTAGGCGCTAGACCCCAATTCACTACTACAAAAGGGGATATCATTGGTGCTATAAAACCGACAAAAACACCCCTTACTGTCGGATTTTTGGTAAAAAAAACTGACATTAAATCGTGCAATGTCGGATGGTGGAAGCGACGCCAATACTACCGTCACCAAAAGGGTATTGACGTCGCTTATACCCCTTAATCCGCCACTAAGAAGGAAAGTAATATAAAATAAAAAAGAACAAGCGTCGCTTAAAAGCGACATTAAGGAACAAATAAACAATTAAAATATCACACTTACTATCGGTCCAAACCGACATCACCTAACTTAAATAAATAAAATAGGCAAGCTACTGTCAGTCTGACATTACCTACCATCTCATAAATAAAATAATTAAGCTGATGTCGTCCATAAGCGACACCAAATATATTAATAATAAAAAAATTCCGTTTCTAATTAATAATAACCAAAATGACCAAACCCATATGAAATTGGTAGCCAAAACCAGGTCTGTTGCTGGCTAAGTTTTCTCATAGTGGGTAAAGAACAAAACTCAACAATAATTCACAATAAATCGCAAAACCCATATGAAATATAGAATCTTTAACAACAATTCATCGAACTTCGAACCTAATTTCATAGAAAATGAAAACCCATTTCTTAAATTTCGAAGGGAACAAAGAATCTAAACAAGAAAACCCCATCAGAAGCAGATTAAAGAAGAACCCTCATGGGGAACCCGTTGACTTGCTCAAAATGAGTGTGAAGTCGAAATGGGTTGACCTGAAGTTGTTCGACGGGGACAGGGCCATGCCGCATTTCTTCAAGTTCGTCTTGTTGTTAAGTAGTTTTCTGATTGCTTTGCTGCTCCATTGCTTTGCTGATTGTAGCTCATCGACGACGAAGACGATAATGTCTACTGACGCGAAGACGCAGAAGGAGAAAGAGAATCTCGCTGACTCTCTAAGCTAAACACTTTCAACAACATTTATGCAGTTGAGCAATATTTCTCTCGGCTTTGTCATGGATCCGAGTGCCCTGCATGTTGGAAATGTGCCCTAAAACCAATCATATGATGATACTTTACAGACATTTCACAAAGTTAAACTAATGTAGTTTAAATATAAAGGGCAAAGGTTATTGTTTGAGCCGTCTCATATAAATGTTATATGCTTAAACGATAAGTCCAAGGAATATGTGATTGGGAGAATGCGATCTAAAGAAGTTAGATTCATGAGACCATTCTTTCGTAGACACATCCTAAACGTTCCTGATCATAGGATTGCCAATTGGGCATTGACAGTCCGTTAAGATCAGTACGTGCTGTGTCTTCTCTTAGGGAGAGTGACTAGTCTCGAGTCATTGGTGTGTCTGACACCAAGACAAGTACGTAGGTGCTCAATAGAGAATGAGTTCACTGAACACGATCAACGAAGAGTTCTCATATTCATGTCACATGAGAACTCATGGTTGGGATAATGCAAAGTAGTCCTTTGACCTGAGGCATCATAGTTGTCTTGTGGTTAGGTCCTTGATCTTTGACTATGTCAAATGTCACTCTATCAGAGGGTGTCCACGGCATAGTTGGGGTTAAGTCACTTAGCCATGGAGGCAAGTGAATGCGCAACAAGGGATCTCTAACCTTCAAACTGTTTGAGGGAGAATACTCTATGATATGATTAAGAATCTCTGGCCAGAGTATGAATGAGATGAAGGAAGGCGTTCCAAATCACATTCAAGGTAATCATATAAGTACACGTATCACATTGGATAGTAGACATGAATAAACTATCAAACCAAACAATGTGGTCAAGAGTATTGTATTAGAGAAAGACCGTATTGCATTGTAATCCTAAACTGAATAGGTTCTCTACCTCTTCTGATTAGCTTGGGTAACCATGATATGCTGCTAGGTGTCACTCATGGTTTGTGGAAGCCCTAAACATGTATAAACACTAAAGGGAGAATTGAAAGTAAGTTTCAATTCACAATCGATTGGAAAGAGTTTTAATCGCCCACTGCCTCGCTAAAAGGAACCTAATGGATCGTACACCGTGTAAGGTAGAGATTGAAGAATCAACGGAGATGAGTAAGAATAATTAAATGGTTTAATTATTTATGGCAAGGATTAATTAATATGTTAATTAATCAAACGAATAAGTTCGTTAAAGACCTCGGGATAGTTTTGGACCTTAAAGCCCAATGGGCTTCGAACGTCAAGTCCATTAACTTAAGTTGTATGACAACTTAATGAATAATGATTCACAAAGGCCCAAATAGCCCAATAATTCCCTAAGGCCGGCCATTTAGAGGAGGGTAGTAAACTTGGACTTATTTACAAGTTTGCCACTCAAATGAATTAAGGTATAAATATGACTTTATAGCCAAAATTCATTTAGGGTTCTTTTTGGGGAAATTGGAGAGAACACAAACTCTTTTTTCTCTCTAAAGAGGCCGCCCCCCCTTGGAGGGATTAGCTAGCAATCCTACTCCTCCAAGGTCACTCATTTCTTCTTAAATCTAACCTTGGTGTGGAGACTTAGAGGTTCTCAATTTTGGGAACTTGGAGAAACCTTTTCTTCCATCCAAAACCATAGACCTAAGATGCAAGGAATGAAGGCCCTCTCTTTGGGTGATTAGCCTTTGCTTATACAAAAAGGAATCTACAAAGGTATAAATTTCAACTCACTTTGTTTTGAGTTGAATATTGGTTCACCAATCTACTAGGCTTTGAATTTCATGGGTAATGTTTTGTTTTTAAGTGCATGCTTGCATGATTCCGCCTTTAATTGTTAATTGCATGCTATTGATGTTGCTTAAATGAACATGTTTTCACAAAATATTCCTTCACTGCATCGCACACCATTATAACTACATGCAGAGGTAATGCAGCCACTTTTTCACAGATTGGGGTTTATCACTGTCGGAGAACAAGATTTTACCTTTGCATGAACCAGATCTGCAGTCTTCGGTGATTTTCTTTTTCCTTGCCGTTGCAAAGCTTCCAGGTCATGGACATTTTCACATTCATCCTGTACACAGACCAATATGCATCTGTCTCATAACCATGGCTGAGGCACCGATTTTGGGTTTTTTTTGCAGAGAAGAGTGAGTGTTGCTGGTGTTGCTGTGCAAGAGGAGGTTAAGCATTGGAGTTGAAATGGTGGATAAGGTGAGGCTAGGGTTCTCATATGTGAGAGAGGGAAAACCATTTCTGCTACTAGAGAGATAGTCGTAAATGTTTGTTTTCTCTAGAGACTAGAGAGAGAGAGAGAGACTTAGGGTTTTTAAAACCACACGATTAGAAATGGGAGAAATGGGAAGATAGAGAGTCCTTGGCTCTAGGCTCAAAGACTGACAGACTTCGGCGTTTTTGAGAGTTGAGAAAAAGAGAATCCAATGTTTGATAGAGACTTAATGCGACACTAGTATTCAAAATATTAAAATTAATGTCGCTTATAAGCGACATTAGTATTAAAAATATTAAAATGTATTCTTACGTCGCTTTAAAAGCGACGCCAATATTTAAAAACATTAAAAGTTATTCTTACGTCGGTTTAAAAGCGACACCACTATTTAAAAACATTAAAAATTATTCTTACGTCGGTTTAAAAGCGACACCAGTATTTTATGACGCTTATAAGCGACAGTAAAACCGACGACATGTTCAATTAGTGTCGCAACTGTCTAATCTGCCACTATATTAGATTAAACCGACACCACCTACTGACACTATAAAACCCTTTTGTAGTAGTGATTCACTGTCCGACTAACACCTAGTGTCTTTTAGAACCTTATAATTTGAAATTTATCCACATCTAAAATGCATAGCATCTGACTCCAAATAATATTCACATTAATATGTGGGCCTTTTATTAAGCTGAATGAAGTCGTAGAAAATTAATTAACCTGTAAAGCCCAAACCTTAATTGTTATAAACTTAAAGCTAAACAGCCTATTGAACATAAACCTATACAATGTGAATGTATATGCATGCCAAACTTATTTGAGTGGATGTTTATGAAACACTTGCTATTTTTGTGATAGAGAGTACGAGAGACAAATTTAGACTAACATAATTACAATGGAAAACGTGTACTAATCTAAGACATTACAAACTCAGACCTTTTGTTTAGGAATAGTTAATTTTACCCTAATAGGTTTATTTGTGTCGGTACACATGTTTAAATCAAAATCTCAGATAGATAAATAAAATATAATAACACAACAACTTATGCTATTCATCAAAACAATGAGAAAAGTAAAATAATATACATCAAGTGAACAGTCTTGGATGTGTTTTATTCGTGTTAGTCATGTATGCATCAGACCATTTATTAGGGTTTAGGGTTTGGTGTCTGTAATCTATTGTTTTCTTTGAGCTTTTCTCTACTTTTCACCAATTGGGAGATGTTTTCTTTTCGTTTTCTTTATGTAAACATTTTGTAAAAGCTTCGGGCATTTTGTAAGATTATGCTTTGCTTGCTGAAAATGACTCAGATTTTTGGCATCGATTTGGATACCATATAAGAAGAAAAGATATAAGATAGAGAGATCCAGTGTGGATCAAGCTGGTTGCTTTGCTAAGGTGTCAGTTCAGAATCTACATGAGGTATTATTGCCACTTTTTCTCCTAATTAATTCAGGGATCATTAGATTTTGAAATGATAAAATTCTAATTAGTGAAATGATCAATTTTTCATAATGTTATTGATATCTAATTGTTGTGCTATTAATCTCTAATTGCTACATCGTGGATATTTGAAGGGTTAATACACTAACACCCCCTGATGTTTATTGAGTTTTCACAAAATTCTTTCACGTTTGAGACATAACACTAACACCCCTCACGTTTAAATTCACTTTCACATAACCCCTTCAATCAAAATTCTGTTAATAAATTGACAACTTTACCCTTATACTAATTACTTAAACAATAAAAAACATCTTTACAATTATATAAAAAGAATATTTAGAAATTTAAATCTAAGATTTCAAAACACAAGGAGCATAATCTGGCAGTTCGATCGTCATCTCCTTTCGTTCAAAATATAGCAATTTCAGTTCAGAAAAGTTACAGAGAAGGTTCTCATTTGCAGTCAAAGTATGTCGTCGACAATACAAAAGTGATGTTGGAGATTGATGGGAATTGCTCCAACAAAGGGTCCTTATGGAGGGGAGTACAAGGGAAATTTTGGAGACAATTCACGCTTCTTGTACTCGGCTTCAAGAGATGAAGCACTTTCAAAAAGAATTTTCTATTCACTTACTTTGTCCAACTGCAAATATTGAAGGTGTGATTGGAAAGGGTGGTATACCATAATTAACCAAATCAGACAGGTTCCGGGGCTGTCATTAAAGTCGATGGTTGAGCTATTGAAGGAGATGGTTAAGCTATTGAAGGAGATGATTGCTTAAAACTGTATCAGTAAAGGAATTATTTGAAGACACATTCTCAGCATCTGTAGAAGCAGCAGTGGGTTTGCAACCCAAATGCAGCAAAAAAGTAGAAAGAAATTCAGGAATTCTCTCATCACAACCCACCTACTTATTCCAACCTCACGATTGGCTGCCTAATTGGGAAAGGTGGAGCTATTGTAACTGTGATGAGCAAACCAATTTTTCTTACCATTTACCAATCACAGAAACTAGTATCAAGTTAAAGAATAAAAATTAAAATAGTGGAATTGTTTGATATTTAATTTATTCTTTAAATATATTTAATAATTATAAAGATTTTTTTATTGTTTAAATAATTAATTATGAGGATAAAGTTGTCAATTTATTAGCACAACTTTAATTGCATGGGTTATGTGAAAGTGAATTAAAACATGAGAGGGTGTTTGTGTAATGTTTCAGACATGAAGAAGTTTTGTGAAAACTCGATAAATCTTAAGAAGTATTAGTGTCATTTGATATGGCATCGATGTTTGACTTTGACTAACTTAGCCACCGAAACTCGATTTTTTTTTTATCATTTTAGCCGATTTTTCTTATTAAAATTTGGATTTGACTGTTGGTGTGAATTGTTTGATCTGAATATGTGCTATCAGGAAAACATGAAGCTCATCAAACTTGTTTCTGAAACCAAGAATGCAAAGTTTATCCCTTTATCAATCTGATTTGGCTAAACTATTTTGTTTATTTGTTTTAGTTTCTATTTGACATATTATATTTTGAATGTGTTTAGGTTATCTCCAACCAAGGGCTGACTAGATGACTCGTTTTATCCCTCTAGCTCTCCAAGATATTAATATTTTAATTAACAGTTCAAGGTCATATTTGCCTCCATCTCCAACAGAGGGCCAAATGGCCATAGGGCTCGTTTTAGCTATGTCACAAAAAATCGTCTCCAACTGAGGGCCAAAGGGTCATAGGGCCAAACATAATTTATTATTTAAATTTAAAAACTATAACTTAAATTCAAATCCAAAGAGCCATAGAATTTTAAAAAAAAATTTGAACCAAAATTTGTAAAATAGAAGTTATAGGAAAAAATAGAATTTAAAAAAAACATGAAACAAATTTTGTAAATTAAAAGTTATAGGAAGTTATAGAAAACAATAGAATTTAAAAATAGAAAAAAAAAGGTTTAAATTCATAAATAAATAAAAAATTGAATACAACGGCTAGCTGCAGTCAGCTAGCCGTTGTATTCAAATTGTTTCATACTATTCGTGTCGGTTATAACCAACACGATTGCAATTCAAATTACTGTTCGTGTCGGTTAACCGACATGATTGCAATTAATCAAAATTATTCTTGTCTAGCCGTTATATTCAAATAACTATTCGTGTCGGTTATAACATACACTATTTAAATAATCAAAATTATTCTTGTCGGTCATATCTGACAGGAAATTCGACACATTTTAACAAAATTCTGGCCAGTCTAAGGTTGGCTGGCTGGCTGGAAGGGGCCAGCCCTCTGATCCTTTGGCCCTTTCAGATTTCATAAGGTCCACGTGCCCTCTAGCCTAGCCCTCAGTTGGAGACGATTTTTGGGTTATTTTCGGCCCTCTGGCCCTATGGACCCTTCGGTTGGAGATGGCATCACTGAACACCGAGACCTTGCTTAAAATTTTGGAAGACATGACCTATCCTTTCACTTTGCTATCTATTTAATTGTTGACTTATTGTTTTGGTTTTTTCATAAGAACAGTTATTAGCACTTCATGAAATTTATTTTGCACTCTTCAGAACTGTTTTTTTAATTATTAAAATATTGAAAATTTAGAGTGTAAATAACAATTTCATTTTTCGTTTATCACTTTATTTTGGGATTTTTAATTTAGTTTTGAAGTAAATATGTGCAAAACCTTGTAGAGTTGTAAAGAACTCGAGAGGCGAACAATGTGCTTGTTAAGGAGGATAGGGTAAGTTAACTCAAGAAGTCGCAACTTGAAGTGATGATTTTAAAGAAAGTTGAGGTTCCACCATAAATTAATTGGAAATATGGGGAGTAGTCTAACCCTTTATAAGTCTTTCCACAGTTTGGTCCCACACTGATGTGGGATTTTGTCCTCACATTCTCACACACTCCCTCATGTGTGGTGAATTTTCAAGCCTAACACACGGACGAATAAGTTATACACTCAAGAATCTCAACGGAAAGTCTCACCTTAATTTTCAAATAGAGGAAATATTGAGAAAGCGCCATTTCCACTACATTTCTTTCAACTTTGATTTGATTTATGCACAACATGTCCCGCACATAACTGAATTAAAAATTGAAGTTTTTTTTTTTAGTGAACTAAAGAAACCCCAAAGTCGAAGCATTAATGCTAGGTACACCAAATTTTTAAATCAAATTTGCAAATCAAATGATGTATTATTAATAAAAAATAAGTACGTTAATCAGCACTTAAGTTATAATCTAATTATCAACAACCACATCATTTACACTATGTTTGGATGAATTAAACATAGTGTAAATTGACACAATATGTCTCGCATAGAGCTGAATTAAAAATTGAAGTATATTTTTTTGAGTGAACTAAGGAAAACCCATAGTCAAAGCATTAATACTAGATACACTAAATTTTTAAATCAAATTATCAATAACCATGTTAGTTTAAAAACGAATACTATTACACTATTATAACAAAAAACCAAAAAAAAGAAAAAAAACACTCTGACCAAAGAGACAGAAAGAGCAACTAACAACTTTGCTTCAAGTCACGAACTTTTTCTCCCCTCGTTTTCTAATTTCTGAAAATTCAGACCAGTAAGAATCAGATAGAGAGAGAGAGAGAGAGAGAGAGAGAGATGGTTCGTATGCGGTTACCGGGAGGGACAAAGAGAGAGACAACTAGTCGTGGGGAAGAAATTGGGGACCTGGTTGATTTACTCGACTTACAAGGTGAAAGTGGTCAAGGTCAATTTCTCCCATTTATCCTTTTCTTTCTGTTTGGTGGTTTAGGGTTCACATATGAAAGTCATTCGTTGCTGCAACTATGATTTCGTTGCACTTTTTTTCCGAATTTCAGCTGGAAAATGTTTTCTCTTCATCTTTTCATGCAAAAATTTTGTAGGAGTTTGAGTAACCACTTTTAAGTTTTTCTTCCCAATATAGTCAGAAGCGTTTTTGGCCGTCAGAAAGTACTTTTAGCTCTTCAAGAGGAAATCCTAAAAAACTGGCCTTTAGAATTTGTCGGCTTTTTGCAAGATGACGTAGTTAGAAGCGTTGTTGTTGGTTGTCAGAAAATACTTTTCGTTCTTCAAGACACAAATCTATTTACTAAGATTATGCTTTGCCAAAAAATGACCGATATTTTTAGTGTGGATAGCAGATGAGAAGGAAAAGTGTAAGATTGGGGATCAAACCGATGGCTTTGCTACAGTCTCAGTTCAAAGCTTCCATGAGGTACAATACAAGATTGCTTCTTCTTTTTTCCGCCCTCGTAATTTAATCTCTGATTTGGCTTCAAGAAGTATGTTGGTGTGACTTGTTTGATCTGAATGTATATCTTGTCAGGAAAACATGAAGCTCATCCAACTTGTTTCCGAAACCAAAAATGCAAAGGTTGTTGCTTTATCAGTCTGATTTGGCTGTTCTAATTGGTTTTTGATGATTTATTTGGTTTAATTTCTGTTTGATGTTATTACATTCTGAATGTGTTTACAGAACACCGAGATCTTGCTTAAACTTTTGGAAGACAGGACGTATCCTTTTGCTTCGTGATCTGTTTGATTGTTTGTTCATTTATTTTCGTTTGTTACTTTTACCCTTTGGGTTTCTTAATTCACTATTGCAAGTAAATGTGTGGAAAACCTTGTGGAGTTGGAAAAAATCAGAGAGGCGAACAAGGCGCTTGGTAAGGAGGACGACAGGGTAAGTTCAACTCGTGAAGTCGCAACACAGTGATGATTTATCATGGATTAACCGGTTTGTGTATGTTTGCGTATGGTAAGACTGTTAAACTGGACGTTGTTTGACACTTGCATCTGTTCTTTCACACAGGATGTGACGGATAACAAGCCGGAAATTCAGAAGCGGGATGCGAAGAGGAAGAGGCCAGCTGAGAAGAAGCAAGAACTTCAGAAGAAGGATGGCAAAGAGGAAGCTTCCTCGTCCAGACCTGGTAATTGACTTGACATCTCGCGTGTTTGAGATTTTGAAGTTTTTGTACTACTGCACCCGCATTGTTTTTGACGTTTGGTAAATTCCTGCAGCTTTGCAGCCTTGCGGCGATGAAATAGTCCGAGCTAGAGAGAAGGCACAGAAGAAGATACTCCCCTGCCCTCGTTGTGATAGCAGGAACACAATATTTGACAAGTTCAGTCGTAGCAATCTCAGTAAACCAGTACGTTCATGCAAAGATTGCAAAAGAAGCTGGGTTGTACGCGGGAACTTGGGAAGAGGCTAGTGTTTATAACTCCGTAAGCTGTCTCTGTAAGTTTCCGTTCTGATTTTGTAAATGGAGTAGGACTCCAAGTGTAGATGTCACTAGGTGTAATTTTGTTAAGTGCCAACATATATATGTTCATGGCGGATCGATGCTAAATATGTATAACTTCGTAAGCAAAATCACAAAAGTTTAGAACCGTATATATTCAAGTTCAGGTGCAGGGAAAGGGCCATTTGTTTCATCAATGCGCGAGAAACCGAATTTCTTGATGATCTCCTTGGCAATAAGCTCGTTTTCGCTGTCTGATGGATGGTACTCGTCCCAAACCACATATTTGCTTCTGTCTTTGCACAATACTGGTGCAGGGAAGCACGTCAAAGCCGGCCTAGTCCTTCCAAATGAGGAGCTCTGTGAATCTGCGTTGCTGAATCCTGCCATGACGAACCATCTCTCTCTGATCTCTCTGAAGAATATCCTAGTGACGAACCATCTCTCTCTCTCTGATCTCTCTGAAGGATATCCTAGTATCGGCGACAAGGCGTAGACGATCCCGCTGGCTCCCTCGGAAAGTTACAGAGTGATAAAAAATGTCAACTTCCGACCGTTCATTTCTTTTCAAATCAAAATCAAAGACTCTGGATTCCTCACGCTCGTCATGGAACATCGAAAACCAAATAACCTCATAACAACGGCATAACCAAGTATCCCCATAAGGTGGAGACTTAACAGAATAGAATGGAAAAGGCTCTTCCTTGTTCCAAAAGCATCAGGATCGCGCGTTTGAGATTTTGGCATCTCCGTGCTACTGCACCCACATTCTTTTTGACTTACGGTAAATTCTGCAGCTTTGCAGCCTAGTGGTGATGAAATAGCCCGAGCTAGAGAGGCGGCACACGAGAAAGTACTCCCGTGCCGTCGCTGTGAACGATAGCATGAACACGAGATCTGGCAAGTTCAGCCGTAACAATCTCAGTAAACCAGTACGCGTATGCAAAGACTGTAAAAGAAGCCGGGTTGTACGCGGGAACTTGAGAAGGGGCTAGTGTTAGCAACTCCGCAAAGCTAGTGTTTGTGCCTCTGTAAGGTTCCAAACTGATTTCGTAAATGGAGTAGGACTCCAGGAGCAGATGGCACTATGTGCCATTAGTGCCAACGTATAAGTGTACCCATGAGGAGGTGGTGCAGGTCTTACTAGTGAGGACAGTTCTTGATTGTTCATGAGTATATTAGGGTTGTCAATTATATGTGAGTCGAAAGTTCATGAAGGATTGATGCTCAATATGTTTAACTTCATTCGCAAAATCACGAATAATCAGAAACATATATATTCGAGCTTATTAAACCAAACCATAGTTGCATATGAAAAGCCGTTAATGATCACTAAGAAGTTGCTTTTTAGGAAAGCAATTTGAGCAGCAGACACTGCTGGTTTGATTGTACTAGAATTTATCCCTCTGGTGATGGAGCAAAAGCAGGTGCAGGAGAAGGGCCATCCGTTTCATCAACGCGCGACAAACCGAATTTCTTTATGAGTTCCATGGCAATAAGCTCGTTTGCACTGTCTGATGGATGGTACTCGTCCCAAAACACGTATTTGCTTCTGTCACTGCACAGTACTGATGCAGGGACACACGTCAAAGCCGGTCGAATTATTCCAAATGAGCAGCACGGTGAGTCCGCATTGGTGAATCCTGCCATGGTCGGAATTCGAATACAGAAAAGGTCAGTAGAGAAACGAGGAGATATGTTACATGTTTTCTGTTCGGTCTTAACATACCGTATTGGGTTGGATTGCTGATCACATCGTTGACGACATCATAAGCCTCACCAAATCGATAGCTTGCGTCAGGAAGCTCGCTGGACAAGTCTTCCAGTAGCTTGCTTCCAGCTTTGTTGAAGCTGAGAGCTAGTTTGTTTGACCTATCTTGGCAACCGGAAGAGGTACTTAGCACCCTTTGGAGCGGAATACAGCCCATTGGTCCTAGTCCAAACACTATCAGCTGCCTCGCCCCTAGGCTGTGCAACAGCTGCTCGAAAGCACGTAAAACCCTAGTCAGGAAACTACGTATTACGATTGACGGGTAGAAATTGGTATAAAATAAAATAAACTGATATTCTAACCTTAAGTTGTCTTTCTAGAGTTCCCATTAGGTATTCGATGAAGGTTTGATCGTTGTAACTCCACGAATCTCTGTAAAGAGGCATCAAGTAGTTGTTAATGAAGTCGTTGCTTCCTAAAGCGACCACATAACGAGCGTCTTGGAAGAGTTTCTCCGCTGCTTTTGCGCCGATTTTGCTTTTGATCAGTGTTTGTGTCCCTTGAAACAGATCGATCTGCTTGTAGAGCGAGAACCTCTGATTCTGCAAACACATTACTGATCAAATCACGCACATTCTTAATTAAAACCTCAATCTTCATGTGGTTTTGTTACATGTAAGGTTCCAACTTACAAAGAAGCCGCCGGTTTCATTCAAAATCCCTGCACCTCCAGAGGCATAATTTACTCCTTTTTCAAGTATCATGTCGTCGGTCAATGACGGATCAAGAAAGGCCGGCGGCCTTGGGAGCCCCATGTTATCACCTAAATAAACAAACAAGTTCAGCATAAAAAAAAGGGAACTTTAACGAAAAGCTCCCGGTACTGTTCACTTTAACGAAAAACCACATTTTTACACTAAAAAGTCAATCTTGGTACTATTCACTTTACCCTTTATTTTGTCCTTATCGTTAAAACTCAAAGTTTTCAAGCCCTTTTCATTAGTTTTCCTTAAAAATAAACTCGACGAAAAACTATATGTTTAGGAAAGACAAGACGTCCTACACAGAGTCAAAATTGTTGCAACATATGTTACCTATTATATCAGAAACTGTACGGCCATTAGAGAACCTGCCATTGGGGAGTCCATTGCCCATATCAATGCCATACCAAGGCAGGCTTGCTTGGGCGAGACTCCTGCTCATGTGCATGTTGTTTCCGACGTCGGAGAGGGAGTCCCCGAATATAAACTGCACGATTTTGCAGTCGTGGCCATCAATGAGGAGGCCGAAGATAGTCACGGCCGCCATCATTGCTGCTAGAGCTGTGAACTTCATGGTTGAAAAACTCGAGAAAATGCAGATATTTTCAGGCGTTCCAATGTGAAATGGAAGACTTGGGTTTTGGATTAAACACAATGTGGGAGAATTTATAAGGAGGAGGCGTTATTTGGGATTAAGATTTCGTGTGAAATTTGGGGAAGGACTAGAAGTTGTGTGATGGATTTGGAAAAAAACAGAGAGAGTGGCTTAAGCCAGCTTGTCGGAGAAACCAAATGTTACTCGGACGTACCTAAATGCAACTAACCGTGATTGTCTTTTGTTACACGTTTACAACAGTATGTGTCCCAAAAGTAACAATTACAAGAAAACAATTTTAGCACTCTCTTTTTGTCTTCTTATTCTTTTTTTTCTTTCAATCTTTGTATTGAGTAAATCAACAGAGAAGCATTGAAATAGAAAAAATGAGAGAAGTGTAGAAAAAAATGAGAGTGTGAATATTACTAGCCTTTCTACAAGCCTCGGACCTCGGTGTTGAATCCAAACAATTCAAGAAAATATACGAGTCAAGATGACTTTTTTTTAAACAAACGGTACTATCTACACTAATAATGGAATGGGCTACTAAGTCTCACAATTAGCTAGCAATAATGTGGTTCAAATTCGCATTTGGCGAGAATTGAACCTAAGACCTCTCACTTACAAGTGAAAGAGGAATACTGCTAAACCGTAGTACTAAGTGGCGAGTCAAGATGATTTTGCATTTGTGAAAATGTTAGAAGGAAGTATGGGTTCACCTACCTACCAATGTGGCCTTCTCTTTCAACATGTTGGCAAACCATATATTCTCATTTTCTAAGTTTCTTCAAAGAAATGAAATTCAAGAGGCTCACAATCTCTAATTCCTTATGTTCTCCCCTAATTCCCTCTTTTAACAAGATTTCTAACATTGTGCAAGTAACCCAGCCAAAGTGAAACCTTTACCAAATGGGTTTACTTTTGATTTTCCTTTTGACACAAGACAACCACTACAAAAAAATAACTTAGCTTTTACAATATTAATTGTTGATTAAGCATTGAATTAATGATGTTGGCATTTCATATATATTGGTTAACAAATATAATGGCATGTCTAATTATTATTATGATCCTACTTAGATACTTTAGCCTTTAGAGGAAACAAATTAGAGAAGACTAGTAAATTTTACCTGCACATTGTTGCAGGAGTGAAAATATGACTATAAATTATGTAACATATAAATATGCAAAGAGTGTTATAAATACTAAATAGAAAATGGAACAAATATTTTTACAAAGCTATCTAAGTTTATTTAATTTACAAAAAAGACATTATCAAATGCCTTATCATCAATATACAAAAATAGTTAACCAAGTATTCCCCCTTGACAGTGGACTTGCCGTGCCACGTCGGGTTTAACTCTTTTTTTTTTTTTTCCTTACGAAAGACTTGTCGTGTCATGCCGAGTTTAACTCTCATTTTTCAATATTTTTTTGCCTTACCATCAGTTACTTTATCACATTTTTAAATTTTTTTTTTTGTCCTGCCATCAATTTTTCTTGTCATAAGTTGCTTTATCATAATTTTTTTAAATATTCTTTTGTCCTGCCACTAGTTTTTTATAATTATTTTATCTTCTAGACTAAAAGAAAGACTTGTAGTGCCACGCCAAGTTTAACTCATATTTTTTTAGATTTTTTTGCCTTACCATCAATTGCTTTATCACATTTTTAAAATATTTTTTTGTAAGAATTCTCATAAAAGTAGAGCAACTGATGCCGGGTTTAAATCACATTTTTTTAATATTTTGTTTGCCTTACCATCAATTGCTTTAAAAAACAGTTTTAAACAGAAAATTATAATCTGAGTTGTTCTTTTTGTAAGAATTCTCATAACCCTAAACAAATATAAAAGTTTACCGCATGCTTGGAGCTAATCAGGTCACATTCTCCTTCCTCTGCAGACAAACAAATCAAAATTCGATGACGAAAATTATTTTAATATATATATATATATATATATAATTGTTGTTTTGCTTTTCCTTAAAAAAAAAACAAAAAACTCGGTATATCATCAGTTTAGGCAGCAGTCATTTATCCTAATTCATTTATTTCTAATTCATTTTCAAATTAGGCTATTGTCACATCCCGGCCTGGGCTCGACTCCCTCGTAGCACGATATTGTCTGCTTTGTGCGCTTACCACACCCTCACGGTTTTGTTTCTGGAAACTCACGCTCAAACTTCCCAGTATGTCACTTATCCTAGGATTGCTCTCACGCAAACTCACTTAACGAACTCTGAAGCCAGTGAGCTCTTAAAAGGCCTCGTGCTAATTAGAGGTGGGCATGTACATATAAAGCTTACATGATCCTCACCCCTGAGCGATGTGAAATTTTACAGCTATGAATTCAAAATACAAAACACGAAAATCCAAATTAAACGGAAAATTCAAAATTCACAACGCAAAAATCTAAATGCATCTAACATTTATTAACCCAAAAGAAGCAAGCTAGTCATGATAAACAATTTGATCAGTTAAGAACATCTCTTTCTTTTATCATTATACAACACTGTTGTTTTCAAAAATATTTAAACACAACGATCTCCATCTTTGAAATTTCAGTCTTTAAGCAAACCTCCCCCTGTCGCACTACCAGCAACCAATTTTTTGCCTTCGTGTTCAATCTATTTTGTCACCTAAATCCATACATATACTCTCCATCAATCCCACTAAGCTTTTTGTCCAACGACTTACATAAGAAAACCAATTTTCTTAACCAACCATGCTTATTAATCCTTACGCTCTGTGTATATAATTTTACACATTTTCAAATCTGCATATTTTTAAAGATCTTGTAATTTTTCAATAAATTTATTAGTTTGGCATTCTCAATCTATGCTTTCAATATGCTTTGTTGATGCCCAATATATGTGTAGTATTGACTGTAATTTTTTCATCTCAAGCATTACATTAGAGAACGAGAAGTTAGAAAGAGAGGTACAAGAAGTCTCGTGGCTTCACAATATGCTTTGTTGGAGCGCTAAATGCAGCTCACTCGAGGGCTATAAGTAATTTACTCAATGTCTATTTGTAACTAATCCTGCTTATTGGTGAGAACATAATCTCATAAGAGGAGACAAACTTTGCACTGAATTTTTTTGAATCCACACATGTTTTGTTCACTTTTGAGTCGAGTGTTTAATTAGACTTGTAACTGAAAAAATCAATGCCACTTGGATCTTAACTGTCTGGATCCTGCGGAACAACCAACAAGCAGCAGTCCCGCTGCAAATGTGGTCGTCCACTTCGTTCTCCATCTTCCCAGCTGCCGGAGATCCGTCCGTTTGACGTGAATCTGGACTTGGGCATCAACTTGGCTCGCTGGATCTTAATCTGGTACCTTTCCGAAGCTTCTCCATTGCCACAGTATTGGACAACAACCTTCGCCAGAGAAGCAGCCGGGCATTTTCGAGAAACGCCGTCGACCCCGTTTTGTAGTGTGGCCTTGAGGTTTCCGAGGCAGCAGACTGCTGCTTCTTGTTGATTCCTGGCTACACGGTATTTTATTGGGCGGTCATGAATGGTTGGCCCGTAGTATAAAGGGCAATATTGTAACTATACTACCAAAAGATATTTCTTAGTTGTTAAGAAATCTATTGGTTTGTTTCTCTTAGTGGTTATAAAATGCTTGTATATATATACCTAAGTTGTAACATTATTAAGTGTGAAATGAAATCATTTTTACCAAATATGTTATCACTCGCATTTTCTGTCTAACGATTTCCACCTCTTCGATCCAAACATTCCCGCTTCTTTCTGCGCTCTTCTTCTTCGTTTTCTTGATCGATTATTCGATCGTGTTTGAGATCTTCGATCATGCTCTTGATCGATTATTCTCTTGATTGATTATTCTCTTCCTCTCTACCTTCATTGTCAATCTAACAATGGCGACTCCTTCGTCGAAATCGGCATCTCCAGTTCATCCCGTTCCGACTGAATCTCCAAACCCTAATTCTTCGAGTTCTACCTCAAACACAATCCAAAACATCGGATCCATGGTGCCAATCAAGCTCACCACCACAAATTACTTGACCTAGAGTGCTCTCTTTGCCCAATCTTTCGCCATTACAATCTTACCGATCACATTGATAGATCTATGGCAGTTCCGCCCCACTTTCTTCTTAATTCTTCGAGAAATCGCACTCTCAATCCTGCTTAGGTTTCTTGGTATGAGAATGATCAAAATAATCTCATATGGCTCAACTCCACGCTATCTGAATCCCTTATTCCATACATTGTTGGTGTGAATTCGGCTCGCGATCTTTGGGCAAAATTGGAATCAAGACTTGTCACGCTATCTCAATCTCACATCCATGAGCTTCACTCTCAACTTCGTACTCTTACCAAAGGAGATTCAATTGTTGCTCAATATCTTCAGCAAATTGAGGCAATTGTTGATGCTGTCGCCAGTGTCAGTTCTCCAGTTGAAGATTCCGATCTGATCTCTGTAACTCTTAATGGTCTTCCCCTAGAGTATGACTCGTTTGTTGATGCCATTCAATTTCAACTCGGATCTACAACAATTGATGAACTACATGGCTTGCTTTTTAGCAAAGAGATTCGGTGCAAGAAAAGCATCTCTAAGTCATCATCTTTTCAGGCTCTCAACACTTCTGCGGGCATTCTTCCATTCCTTACACCAAACCCTAACTCTTAGGCGTTTATGGCTCAGTCTCCTTTTACCTTCAACAATCAAAGTCATGCAATGGATCACCCTGACAATTGAGGCCATTTCAATTGTGGTAATTACAAATCCTTTACAAATCAGAGATCCACCAATTATAATCACCAACACACCAACAATCAGCACTATAATCGTAGAGGTCGAAACAATTTTTCTTCTTAAAACAAGAAAAACCTTTGCCAGATTTTTCATCAGTTTGATCATGAGGCATGTGATTGCCCCCAAAGCATGAATTTGGCCTATGGTGGAAAATCCTCTCATGCAACAATGGTTGCTAACACCTCTTCATCTAATCCTACTTGGATTGTCGACTCTAGAGCAACATCCCACATGACCAACTTCTATGCAACTCTGCAAAATCCTAAAGCTTACACGGGTTCAGAACAAGTATACATTGGTGATGGCAAAAGTGTGCCCATCACTCACTCTAGCTCTACTATTTTGAATACATTTACTAGTGCTTTTAAACTTAATAAAGTATTGTATGTGCCTGCCTTGAAACATAATTTTCTCTTTGCAAATCAATTTCTGATTGATAATCACTGTTCACGACATCTTTATCCCTCTTACTTCACTGTGAAGGATCTTTCTTCGAGGATGATGCGTTTTAAAGGACCTGTTCAGCAAGGTTTCTATCATTTCCACTTCTACTCATCTACACATGGTCATCATAAGGCACTCACTACTTCTATAAAGGCTTTAAATGATGTTTAGCATTAACGATTGGGTCGTCCATCAGTCAAGATTATAAATAAACTTAATTCTCAATCTTGTGTTTCTGTTTTAGCTAATATCAATAATTCTTTCTATTTAGATTGTGCATTAGGAAAAAGTTCTAAGCTTCCTTTTGTATCTACAACTTGTACAACTAGTAAGCCTCTCGAACTCATCCACACATATGTTTGGGGGGCTATCACCTATAGCTTCATCTCAAGGCTTTAGGTACTATGTCATCTTTTTGGATGACTATACTCGATATTGTTGGTTTTATCCTTTGAAATGCAAATCTGATGTACTGTCAACTTTTATGCAATACAAGTCTTTGGTTGAAAACTCTCTGTGTACCAAGATCATTGCTTTAACGTTTGATTTTGGTGGAGAGTACTTGAGTACTTAGTCCTTTAACTTCTTGGCTACATATAGCATTTAGCATAAACTCACTTGCCCACACACACTTGAACAAAATGGGTGTGTAGAAAGCAAGCATCGTCACTTAGTTGAAACTGCTCATACTCTTTTGGTAGCTTCTAAAGTACCACACATATATTGGGTTGAGGCATTCAGCATAGCAATCTATCTTATTAATAGATTGCCCACTGCATCCATACAATCTCATTGGGAATCTCTGTATCATCGAGCACCAAACTATGAATTTTTAAAGGTCTTTGGTTGTGCCTATTTCCTATGGCTCAAGCCCTATACTTCCTTGAAATTGGATCCTAAAAGTAAGGCATATGTATTTCTTGGCTACAGCCTCAATCACAAGGGCTACAAATGTCTTGATCTTGCAACCAACAGAGTGTACATTTCATGTCATATCCCAAACTCAGTCTGCAAAGTAAGATCTTATCCGCTTTGGGCAACTCACTCACGGATTTGTTCTTGGGCTTCCACCTTAAACGCGTTTTACTAAGGGAGGTAGGCATGTACATATAAGGCACATCACCTCATCTCTTATGAACGATGTGAGATCTTACAATCCACCCCCCTTAGGGGCCCCGACGTCTTCATCGGCACACTTCTAGCCGGGCAGTGGCTCTAATACCAAATTGTCACATTCCAGACCTAGTCCGCAAAGTAAGGCATCTGTATTTCTTGGCTAAAGCCTCAATCACAAGGGCTACAAGTGTCTTAATCCTGCAACCAACAGTGTGTACATTTCATGTCACATCCCAGACCCAGTCTGCACAGTAAGATATTGTATGCTTTGAACCACGTCCTCACAGATTTGTTCTTGGGCTTCTACCCAAAACACGTCTCACTGAGGGAGGTAGGCATGTACATATAAGGCACATCACCTCATCTCCCTCGGGCGATGTGGGATCCTACAATCCACCCATCTTAGGGGCTCGACGTCCTCGTCGGCACATTTTCGGCTGGGGAGTGGCTCTGATACCAAATTGTCACATACCAGACCCAGTCCGCAAAGTAAGATATTGTCCGCTTTGGGCCATGCCTTTACGAATTTTTTCTTAGGCTTCCACCAAAACGCGTCTCACTAAGGGATGTGGCCATGTACATATAAGGCACATCACATCCTCTCCCCTAGGTAATGTGGGATCTTACATTGTTCTTTTCAATGAATCCATTTTTCCATTCCACCATATGTCAACCTCCACAACCCCATCTCCAATTTTACATACTCAGTCTAGATCAACTATACCATTTACTCTTACTTTTACATTTCATTTTTCTTCTACACATATTAATACCACCTCACCAACTATGTCCTCATCCATTTCACCTATCATTTTCCATGTTCATTCCCTTACTACCACCTCAAGTTCTCCAGTGGCAGTTTTAGATCATATTCCCACCAACTCTATTCAACCCACTAGCACTCATCTGATGCAAACAATGTCCAAATTTGGCATCTTCAAACCTAAAGCTCTCACTGCCACTAAACACCCCTTACATTCCCATCTCTCAGTAAACTACATACCCAACACTTACCTTCAAGCCTCAAAGTATTCTCATTGGCGCCAATCAATACAAGAGGAAGTCAATGCTCTTATCAACACTGGAACATGGTCTCTTGTTCCTAACTCTTCATCACAAAATATTGTGGGTTACAAATGGATCTTCCGAATCAAGAGAAAGCCTGATGGCACTATAGACAGATATAAAGCCCGGCTAGTTACCAAGGGGTTCAATCAACATGAAGGTTTAGATTACACTGAAACTTTCAGTCCCCTAGCTAAACTAGTTACCATAAGACTTTTCCTCACTCTTGCAGCTTAATTTGATTGGTTTTTTAACCTACTTGATGTTAGCAGTGCCTTTTTACATAGAACACTCAATGAATTAGTTTTCATGCAACAACCTCCTAAATTTGAAGATTCAACTAAGCCATATCATGTATGTCACTTGCATAGATCCTTATATGGTTTAAAACAAGCTTTGAGAGCTTGGTATGAGAAGCTTCATGGTTCTCTTCACTCTTTTGGCTTTGTTGGATCTCCAAGTTATCATTCCTTGTTTATATATTTTGGTCACCAGTCCCAATTCTGCAGCATGTCGACAAGTTATTCAACAACTTAGCTCTATGTTCCCAATCAAGGACCTTGGACTTCTCCACTACTTTCTTGATCTTGAAGTTAAAAGATCCTTCTTAGGTATCTTCCTATCCCAGACTAAATACATCTTGGATCTATTATCTAAAGCCAATATGACTAGAGTTAAACCATGTAGTACCCTACTCAGCACCTCCAAACTTGATCATACCTCTCCCTCATGTGAAAATACTTCTGAGTACCATTCTTTAGTTGGTGCTCTCTAATATCTAACCTAGACACGGCCAGATCTCAGTTTTGCAGTTAATCTTGTCTGTCAATACATGCAAAATCCTAGAATCTCACACTTTCAAGCAATTAAGCGAATCCTCAGATACCTTAAGGGTTCCACCACTCCCACCATCACAGCATTCTCATATGCTGATTGGGCTGGTTGTGCCCTTGACGAAGATCAACTGGAGGTTATTGTGTTTATATGGGCAACTCATTGATTAGTTGGAGTGCTAAGAAGCAACCAACTGTTGCTCGATCTTCCACAGAGGCAAAGTACAAATCTCTAGCCAACACTGCCTCTGAAATTACCTAGATATGTCAGTTATTGGTGGATATTGGCTATTGTTTGCCTAGTTCTCCCCAACTCTGGTGTGACAACATTTCTGCCATATCTCTGGCCAAAAATCCTAATTTTCATACTCGAACAAAGCATGTAGAAATAGATTATCATTACATTCGAGAAAAGTATTAGCTAAACAGATTTATGTGCATTTTGTTTGTACTCAAGATCAAGTGGTTGATATTTGCACAAAGTCTTTGTCTAAGTCCAGATTCATCTTTCTTCGTGACAAACTTCAAATTCGGATTCCTCAGTTTAGTTTGACGGGGGATATAAAGGGCAATATTGTAACTATACCATCAAAAGATATTTCTTAGTTGTTAAGAAATCTGTTAGTTTGTTTCTCTTAATGGTTACAAAATGCTTCATGCTTGTATATATATAAGTTAAAACATTATTAAGTGTGAAATGAAATCATTTTTACCAAATACACAGGACAGTTAACATTCAGAGAGGATCTTAACCCCACACAAAGAGGAGATCAAATTTTCTACCCCAAAATAAGTGTGGCCTCACTGTGGCCCCAATGAGTGTCTGACACGTATTCAGTATCTTTAAATTTTCTTAATTTTGTTGTCATGAATTTAATAATTGTCAAATACTCATTGGGGCCACAGAAAAGTCACACCAATTTTTGGTGCAGAAGATTTGATCTCTGCATAGAGGTCAATTCACTAACGTGGCAAGCAACCATTGGTTGCATGGAATGATATCTGATATCTCGTCTACCGGGAGAAATTGGTCTACAGAACCAGACAAATCAACTACAAACCCAAAACAAAACAAACATCATCAAACCAAACCCCTCCCTCCCTAAGTCAGTAAAAATCCAAAAAAATCCAACTCATTATTATCCACAAATCATTTCAGCCCTCCATTCACCTAATCCAACGGCCAACCTTCTCACGCGTATCCCAAACCATATCCACCAAAACGTAAAAATAAGAAAATACGTCACACTCTTGCCACTCTCACACTCTCCTCCTCCTCCTCCTCCTCTGCTTCAGCTGCTCCGGCAAAAAAAATGGCCTCCATAGCCCTCAAATCCTTCATCGGCCTCCGCCAAACTGCTGCGGAGAAACCCCATTTTACAATCCAAGCAAAAACCATTTCTCCAAACCCCTCAAACCACCGGACCCTCCAAGTCAAAGCCGCCAAAACCAGCCCAAAAGTCACTGGCCGAAACCTCCGCGTCGCCGTCATAGGCGGCGGACCCGCAGGGGGAGCTGCCGCAGAAACTCTCGCCAAGGGCGGCGTCGAGACTTTCCTCATTGAGCGGAAAATGGACAACTGCAAGCCCTGCGGCGGCGCCATCCCGCTCTGCATGGTGGGCGAGTTCGACCTCCCGCTGGACATCATCGACCGCCGCGTCACCAAGATGAAGATGATATCGCCGTCGAACGTGGCGGTGGACATCGGGCAGACCCTGAAGCCGCACGAGTACATTGGGATGGTGAGACGGGAGGTGCTGGACCAGTACCTGAGGAACAGGGCGAGTGAGAACGGCGCGACGGTGATAAATGGATTGTTTCTGAAGATGGATAAGCCGGGAGATGGGGAGGCGCCGTACGTTCTGCATTACACGGAGTACGACGGGAAGGCCGGCGGCATAGGCGTGAAGAAGACTATGGAGGTTGATGCGGTGATTGGAGCTGATGGGGCGAATTCCAGAGTGGCTAAGAACATTGATGCTGGTGATTATGAGTATGCCATTGCCTTCCAGGTAGTTAATTATGAACTTGCTTTGTTTTTAATTTGTTTTTTTTAGCTTTGCATGTGTAGACATTTTGTTTTCTTTCTTGAGCTAACGCAAAAAATAGGTACAATGTCGTTCTAAGATTCATAAAACCAACTCCACTTATTGGGATATGACTTTGTTGTTACTTAATTATAAACTTAGGGGAAGAAAGTAACCTTTAGTTTAATTTGCAGTCCAGTTTTGTGCTTTGTGCTTTTAATCACCTAATCGAAGTTGCCGAATGATTAACAAATTCAAAGTTTAAGAAGTCTGCTTTGCTGAAAGTTTGATCTTTGCCAATACTTTCTGGTGTAACACTTGAATGTTCATTTGGTTCAATGTTTGATTCGTTCTTATTAAATTCTTGGTTTCTGCCTTTTACAGGAGAGAATCAAAATCCCTGATGACAAGATGGTGTACTATGAGAACCTCGCCGAGATGTATGTTGGCGATGATGTCTCGCCAGACTTTTACGGGTGGGTGTTTCCGAAATGTGATCATGTAGCGGTTGGTACCGGCACTGTGACTCACAAAGGAGACATCAAGAAATTCCAACTAGCAACAAGAAACAGAGCCAAGGACAAGATTCTAGGCGGCAAAATTCTCCGAGTGGAGGCACATCCAATTCCAGAACACCCCCGGCCACGAAGGTTGGCAGGCAGAGTAGCACTCGTTGGTGATGCAGCCGGGTATGTAACAAAATGCTCGGGAGAAGGCATCTACTTTGCAGCAAAGAGCGGCAGGATGTGCGCTGAGGCAATAGTTGAGGGCTCGGAGAATGGGAAGAGGATGGTTAACGAGGCGGACTTGAGGACGTACTTGGAGAAGTGGGACAAGACTTACTGGCCTACTTACAAGGTGTTGGATGTGTTGCAGAAGGTGTTCTATAGGTCAAACCCCGCAAGGGAAGCGTTTGTGGAGATGTGCGCGGACGAGTACGTGCAGAAGATGACGTTCGATAGCTACTTGTACAAGAGGGTGGTACCGGGGAATCCGTGGGAGGATTTGAAGTTGGCTGTGAATACCATTGGGAGCTTGGTTAGGGCTAATGCACTTAGGAGGGAGATGGAAAAGATCAATGTATGAAAGGAGGAAGGCTTCTTGGTGGTGTAATTTTTTGTTTTTGTATTCTTTTTTCTTACTTATTCTGAGGTACAAATACAATCTCTTTGGAATTCCACATTTGTTACGGGGGTTTGTAATTGTGATATAATGTTAGTATTAAAGGTTTCGTTGTATGTGAAATTGTGAATAAATTAGAAAAGGCGTGAACTAAACTTTATTATGATTTATCCTTTGAACTTTTAATTTAATTATGAACCCGCCTAATTTTTAAAATGGACTAATTTGGCGTCAACTGTCAAATTTGTCAATTTCTCTATTAATTGTCAAATCTGTCAAATTTGTCAATTTCTCTATTGGGTTGTTTATGTCCCTTCCAGTTTAGGAAAAGAAAACAAATAAAAAATTAACCTTATTATTATAAACCAAATTATTGAATATTTCAAAATATTCCGAAATTCAAAACTACTAGTTATTTAATAAAACCCCAAAATTCTTAATAATAAATCAAAAGTCTCGACACGATTTGTTACAAACGTTTCTCTACTTTGTAGCCTTCTTTGAAACGAGTATTCTTAGAGCCAACGATGTTGCAAAACCTCTTGGACAGTAACCTCATTATATTCCTTAATTAGTTTATGCTCCAAATTGCTCAAACGTGGATTAAGGCTACCCGACCTCACAAAGATTGTTTCACAAATACAGGTTCTCAAGGAGGCTATGGAAGATCCAGATATTGGCTGCAGGAACGATATGGAGCACCTACTCTACTGGTCATTTGCCCTCTCGAGGTCGTCATTGAGATGATGTTAAATTTGTTATATGTTTTAAGTTTCACACGTTAAAGTATGTTATTAATTTAAGTACAAGTGATCCTTCCCCTTTACAAAGAGCTAATTTTCATAACATCTATTCATTTGAGTTTAACAATCCCATTTCGAGTACAAGTGATCCTTCGCCTATATCCATCAAATCTATCCAATCAATTAATTCGAGTTCTTGAAATTTGATTCAACGGCTACAAACAAGTGTTCCCGAAGGCACCCCTCTCTTTCAAGAGGATTCGCGGTATGTCAAGCCCTGATAAGGTTCTTCGCTTTGCATCGAATTAAACCACATGCTCCACCGCTTGTGCGGGCCCCCATCAATTCCTTTGAGTTTCAATATTACGAACATACTCTCCGGGCGGGATACTTAACGCGTTAGCTACAGCACTGCATCGGTCGATACGCATAGCGCCTATTATTCATCGTTTACGGCTAGGACTACTGGAGTCCCTTTAAAAGTTATAATAATTTTAGACGTTTGATCAAATTTCAAGAACCTGGATTAGGTGATTGGATGGATTTGGTGAAAGGATTCTAGAGATGATCCATTTTCCTATCCAAAAAGCTATTTTTTTTTTTTTTTTGTTGTACTAGTATGATGTGTCTAAAGAGGTGTCTAATTTTCAGTTCTTGTTGCTTGCCTCGGTGTAGGCTTCATGTACTCTTTTGGCATATCTTCTCTGCCCTGGAATGTTATTGCCCAGTTTTCAAAAAAAAAAAAAAAAATGTGTGGTAAATGTCTATACACAACAGCCCCATAAACTTCAATTCTTTATTTCAAGTTTCTTGTCATGCATCTCTTTCTTATTTTATTCTAGATTAATCTCAGCCGTTGGAAAGGAACAGAAATTAGCGGCGTGATGAAGCGAACAAAATTGGTAGATTCCGTGTGCATAGGGTCACACACACATTAAAAATTGAAGACAACGGTGTGGATTCATCCGAGGTCCATCGGCGGAGCTTTTCACGAAATTCAAAAGTCAAAACCCCAAAAGGTCCAAAAACCCACCGCTTTCTCACTCCTCTTATATTCTCTCTCTAAATCCCTCCCTTCCCCATTCGCGTCTCCGTAGCTCTCTGGTTGTTGGCGTTCGTCTTCCTCCTCAAGGTTAGGACTTTTCAATCAATTTCTGGAGATTTAATTTGGTTTATATTGTTTTAGTTCGTACATTCACGGATCTATGAGCGATAGTTTCAGATCTAATGGTTTTTTTTTTTTTTTTTTTTTTCGAATTTTCCTAGCTGTGTGGTTCTTCATTTCTTTTGCTTCCGAATCTGAAATATGGATTGAAATCTTACTTTTTTTATTGTTGTAGACATAACATTTTCATTTGGTGAATTGGGTTGCAGTTCAATTGATATTTAATCGTGTAAAAATGTTTGCTTTTTTGTGTTTATGAATTCGAGTTTTTGAGTTCGATTGAATTTGTGTGCTGCAGAGCGTGAGAGATGGCAGCAACATCAGTAGCTACCTTTTCCATCGGAACCAATTGTTCCCTCGGCCACAAGGCGGCGTCTTTTCAACAGACGAAGCCTCGTGCTTTGAGGTTCAACTCCCAAAACCTTCTCAAGAGCACTTTCAACGGGCTCAAGGCAACCGCATCTTTCAATTGTGAAACCGAGACCTCGTTCTCGGGCAAAGAAACTGCCAAGGCTCTTCGAGCTTCTTTCGCTCGAAAAGCCCACAAGGATGCCCAGGTGGTTCAGTCTCAGTTCCAGCCCCAGGCCTCTTATAAAGTAGCTGTTCTTGGAGCTGCTGGTGGGATTGGTCAGCCACTGGCTCTTCTGATCAAGATGTCGCCTTTGGTCTCCTCTCTGCATCTTTACGATATTGCTAATGTCAAGGGTGTCGCTGCTGACTTGAGTCACTGCAACACTCCCTCCGAAGTTCTTGATTTCACTGGAGCAGCTGAGTTGCCCAGTTCCTTGAAAGGTGTGGATGTGGTGGTCATTCCCGCTGGAGTTCCAAGAAAGCCTGGTATGACCCGTGATGACCTCTTCAACATCAATGCCGGCATTGTGAGGAACTTGATCGAGGCTGTGGCTGATAACTGTCCTGATGCATTCATCCACATTATCAGTAATCCGGTGAACTCCACGGTGCCAATTGCTGCCGAAGTTCTGAAGCGGAAGGGTGTTTATAACCCCAAAAAGCTCTTTGGTGTTTCTACCTTGGATGTTGTGAGGGCGAACACATTTGTTGCTCAGAAAAAGAATCTGAAACTGATTGATGTTGATGTCCCGGTTGTTGGAGGACATGCTGGAATAACTATTCTGCCCCTGCTATCCAAGACAAAACCCTCAGTCAGCCTCACTGACGAAGAAGTTGAACAACTAACTGTTAGGATCCAAAATGCTGGAACTGAGGTTGTAGAGGCAAAAGCAGGTGCTGGGTCTGCGACATTGTCAATGGCATATGCAGCAGCCAGATTTGTGGAGTCATCTCTGCGGGCACTGGACGGAGATGGGGATGTCTATGAGTGCTCTTATGTAGCATCTGATCTGACCGAGCTTCCATTCTTTGCATCAAGGGTTAAGCTTGGAAGGAACGGAATTGAAGCTTTCATACCGTCTGACCTCCAAGGTTTGACAGAGTATGAGCAAAAGGCTTTGGAAGCACTCAAGCCGGAACTGAAAGCCAGCATTGAAAAGGGTATTGCTTTTGCCAACAAGCAGACCGCAACTGCTTAGGTTTCTATTATCGGAAGCTTCTGTTACCTCATTCCAGTGAATGCTTTACAGATATTTTTATGCCGATTTAGCATTGCATCAGTACTTTCAGTTTTGTAGAACGAAGTCGATATCCTTTCAGCGCTCTGTTGAAGCGATTTTTGGAAGAAATATAGAGTTGCTTCTGTTGCTGTAGATTGAAGAATATTAGCCTTCTCTTGCAGAAACTTGAAGTGACAGTTTTGAAATAACTTGGCTGGTCGATCAGGAGTTTTTAGGAATATCATGTATTTCTATCATGCGTGTTGCAAGGGTTAGTTTCCGATGCAGCAAATAAATTCGAATGTGAATTCGTACTTTTCAATTGCAATACTTGTTTTCTTGTTCTACAAGCTTTCTTACTTTCGATACTTACATTGTTCGAAAATATCACTTATCATACAAAATGAATGTCTACAAAACTTGCACTCATAGAAGCTATGTGGGTAAAAAAAGATTATTCAGCAAATTTCAACGGATTTGTTGTCTGCAACTGCAAGTATCGTTCTTCGGAAGCTGAACTGTAAATTTCAAGTATCGTCTTCTGCTCATTCATCTTGTATGCTGGTTGCACATTTTCGCTTTCAGACTTGTAAAGGATGGCAACTTCCAAAGTATTTTCAATTAGTTTGGGGCACTGTAACTATATACCACCATCCATTTCATCTGCAGAAAATTGTTCCCAGTTGCTCATCTTCTGTAAATCTTGAATTTTCTTACCAATAGCCATTGCAGGAGCAGTGTCCCTCCCGGAAATGATGAAACCGGGTGCGGTCTCTGATAATCACCTCTCTGTTGTAAACCCCTGAGAGAGCCATTGCAAAATTGTGGCAATCAACACAAATGCGAAGATTCTTGGCCACTCTGATTGGAGTGCCGGGAGGAGTTGACAGAACACCGAAAGCAATAGCCAATTTCTCGCTGTGGTAAGAGAGGGCATGCCCCTTGTCTTCTGCTCCCAAGTTGTGCAATTCAGATGTTACATCTGCAACATAACCAGCAATCTTCAGCTGGCTATTAATCTCATCCAGCATTTTGTAGATTTCATCCTTCTGCAAATGTGAAACATCATCCACAACAAACTCATGTGCTACTCCTTTCAGTTCAATCGTGCTACATCCCGGTGTAGTTTGAATTGCTTTTTCCTTCATAAACTTCCTCACTTCTGTTAGCTTCTCCCAGTTCCCAGCTGAAGAGTAAATATTCATCAATAGAACATAATCCCCAGCCTCTTGAGCCTTGAGTTCAATCAAATGGCCTACCACTCGTTCTGCAAGGGAATCATTGCCATGAATTCTGCAAGCCCCAAGTAAGGTCCTCCATATTGTAGAATCTGGTTTGATGTCCATCGACATTATGAGCTGATAGGCCTCATCAAGTTGACCAGCACGACCCAAAAGATCAACCATGCACCCATAGTGATGGACATTTGGCACTACTCCAAACTCTTTGCTCATAAGATCGAAAAACATCATTCCTTCATCAACCAAACCGCAATGGCTGCAAGCACAAAGAACTCCGGTAAAAGTCTGATCATCAGGTAAAACACCCATTTTCTGCATCTCTTCAAACGCTTCAATAGCTTCTCTACCATAACCATTCACTGCCAACCCTGAAATAATCGCACTCCACGAAACCACGTTTTTATCCCGCAGTCCCTTAAAAACCCCATAGGCCTTATCCAAACTCCCACAACGCGAATACATCGATACAAGAGAGTTGCACAAATTTGAAGCACCACCATAACCGTGTTCCTCAATGTACTTATGAACCCGTTCGCCAAACTCCAACGCGTTCAAGCTGGCACAAGCTTGTAGCACAAGCAAACACGTAACATCATCAGGCTCACACCTATGTATCTCACTCTGCATAATATCAAACAAACCCAAAGCATCCCTTGTCCGGTTATTATGCAAACAACAGGAAATCAATACATTCCAAGCCACAGTATCTCTTTTGGGCATTTCATCAAACACCTTACACGCTTCATCATACTTCCTGCAATTCGAATACAAATCCATCAAACTGGTCAGCAAAAGACTGTCTGATCGATGCCCATCTCTCAAAATCCTAGCATGCACCTGAATCCCACCCACCAACGACGAAACTCTAATGCAGGACTTGATAACAAAAGACGAAGCCATAGCGTCGGCGCAGAGGCCGCGCCGCCGCAAATCTCCGTACAGATATAACCCCTCCGCCGGCGAGTCGCTCTGGGAGTAAGCTCTTATCATTTTGTTGTAGTGAAAAGCCGTCGGCTTTTCGATTTGGTCGAAGAATTGGCGGGAATATGTGATGCTTTTCAATGGGGAAAGAGCGACGACGAGGGACAGGAACTGGAAGGAAATGGTGGGGTCCAGAACCAGCAATGTTCGGAGGATGTGGGCATGGATTTGGAGGAGATGGGATTTTGCGGTGCATGATTTGATGAGGGACAGCAAACGGGTTGATGAAGAGGTTTGAAGTAGTTTCCGGTACGAGGTTTGAGCTTTGGTTGCGACTCGAAGTGCCGTCATTGTTTCACTCTTATGCTTTTGCTTGCAAAGAAGTCTGATGTAAATTTTCAAGAGACTTTGGGTTGCTTGGAATTGCAGATCTAGAAAACCCCTTGTATATTACTCTCGTTTTGTGCACGTTCGTATCGAGAGATTTTTAAATGTGACAGAAACACAACTCGGTACATTAAATGTCAATCACTTTTATTATGACACTTGATGTATCGAACTGTGTTTCTTGTTATCACCTTATGAGAGAGTTACCCTACGAGGTAAAGCTATGTAAGATTCTTCACGGAATGGAACCGCAATAGTAGAAATTCAGAGCCCCATTGCTCATGAAGTTACACACTCATAATACATCACTAAAATTCAAAAACATGGAGTCTAATGAGAAAATTTAAAAAAAAACACACGCGCACATGAAACTAAATTAAAATTAGAAAAAGCAATTCCGACCGATTAAAATTTAAAATAGAGTGTTGCATGCATTGTTATTTGAGGAAAAAGAGTCGGACAAGAGAGACTTAATTTCTTCGTCTTCCTCGTCAGCATCCATCGAGCTTGTTGGATAATGAGTGTTGCTGCAACTGAGAGATGATTGTGATTGCCCCATTACATTCATCCCCATGATCTTCCTCTTCTTGTAATTGGCTTTGAAGCAGGCCTGCCTCAAACGCTTCGTATTGTCTTCGAGCTGCATGTCAGGCACTTCCTCCAGCAGCTTCCTCTCCCTCTCCAGCAACGCGATCGCATTCCGAAGCTTCTCTGAGCTCTCTTCTCCTTCCTTTCCCAGCTCCTGCATGAATAAAAACGATATAATCAGTACACATTAAGTTTTTTCGAATCAAACACGAACACGTACAAATATGTAACGCCTATTTATGAGCACTAAAAATTGGATGAAAAACGTTGGTACGTGCATAAAATTATTAGTTATTGTTACGGGGTTAACCTGAATGTTTCGGATTAGGGCTTGAAGGCTGTTCAGCTTCCGGTGAGGCCACCGACGAATGCCCAACTCACGACACCTTTTTTTGAGAAGGGTTAGCCCTACGTTGAGTTCTTTTGCTGCCTGAGTGATTGGCATGTAAAAATACTGCGAAATGGTCTCTCTTGACAACATTTTGGGGGAAGAGAGAGAGGAGCTTGATGATCTATGTCTTTTATAACAGTGTGGCCTCTTGCTAATCACCTTATTTCTCTCTTCCCTTGAATCGTTCTCGTCGGTTATGCCATTTTCTTCATTTTCGCACGTCAGAAGCAAAGGTTGCTGTTGTTGTTGTTGATATTGCTGATGATGATTGTGATTAACCTCAGTTAACCCAGCGCATAGATCACTAGAATTAACTCCCAACAAGGCCGCTTCGTTTGCATAGAAAATTCCATCATCTGCTTAACTTTTTAAACGTTAGATTAACTTCAACTGTACATCAAAAACGTCGACGACATCAAAGTACTAACAGGAATGCTGAAAACATACCTTCTAACACAGTTCGGGTTGGTGGAATGTCAATTGAGGAGTAAATAGGATCAATAACCGCGCAGCTCTGGAGTGGAAGAGGATCAAGAAAGCTATGATCTTGTACGATTGGCAAATCAAATTGCCAATCCAATGCAACACACCCCCTTCAAATAATTTAACATCCACAACAGAAATGTTGAAGAATATTATTACATATAAATCAATATTGCATGACAAAAACTAAGCTTTTGAAACCAAAAAAGAAAAAAAAACACTACACTTAAACAAGATGATATATATATATATATATATATATATATATATATGTATGTATAGATGTATGCAAACATCAGTAATATTCACACACACACACACACCTGAAATCATGTGCAGTGGAAAATGTAGGTTGATTCGGGAAGAAAAATGTGTCTTCACCAAGATCCTTGACGACGTCGTACTTGGCCAGCCAACCCATCAGTGAATGACTTGTCATTTGATGTGAGAGAGAGAGAGAGAGAGAGAGAGAGAGAGAGAGAGAGTGTACAGCAGCAGCAGCAGGAGGAGAAGGAGGAGGAAGAAGAAGAAGGGACGAGTGGGTATATATATCAGATGGATGAAAATCCCATACATGAAGTGTTATTCATTCATTGTTCACTGTGCGTGCTTAATTATTACCCAGTGAGAGTTACAAAGATGTATTAATTGAGGAAATTATCTCCTCGTAAACACATAATTATTATTTTTAATTTATTATCGGGAGTTCATGATGATCATTAGCCTACATGAACGTGCGCCGCCACGACTCCCACCACCACAGGCCACCTAATTAATTTGATTATTCTTCCTTTCTCAGTTTCTGTCCTATAATTTCTTTCTTGATTTTCCTAATTAACCATACTCTACTCAACTGAAATCATTCTTTTCTTTGTAATTTGTTTGGCTGCAATATAATTACTTTAGGACTTAGAAGTTAGAAGTGGATAAATTTTTTATTGGGACCAAAAAAAAGAATGATACATCACGTGCTTTTATATAAGTGGTGAAATTTTTTATTTTTTAAGTTATTAACTTTTCAACACACATATCTCACCATTTTGAATAGTAAATAGTGACACGTGGTGTATCATTATGTATTTCCGTCACACTAAAAAATCTCTCTTTTAAAAGTGGTCTGCATGCTTGCCACGTGTCTTCGATTTTTCTTCTTCAGAAGCTACCTACCTATTTGCTTGGAGTATTAGTAATCTTGGAAATCTGGGTAGTAGTATTGCTGCAGCCGTTCTATGTATATGTCACGTTTGTTCACCTTTTGCAATTATTACGTGTCTTTCGTTCGTCCTTTGGATCGAATTGTATACAGGTGAAAATTATTTTTCAAAATCCTAATAATTATTATGATCATCACCTTGTTCTCTGTATTGAGGTTCAATGATATATGATCACAAAAAAAAAAAGTAATTCATGAGTATGATACAGGTTGAAATTTCCGATAAGATTTTAACAAAAGCCACATATTTTTATTCGTGAATGAATATCACATGGCATTACATTAATTTACCCTATTCTTTTAATTGGAAAAATAAGATTATACATTATATTATCAGTGGTGTTTTTGTTCAATTTTTTTTAACTGTGAAAAATAACATGGCTCAGATTAATTACACTACAGATAGTGGATTGGGTTTTAAAATAGATGCATGTAACGTACCAAAAATCATTTACAAAGTAATGGTTAATCATTTTATTAAATTTATTAGGATAGAAGGGAATGTTGATTAGATATGATTTTCTATCAACAGTTAGAAATATTTTGATTAATTAAGCAGCCATTTTCGTTCTGGTTATTGCGTCTGAGTGGTGGCCAATTAATCCACAAAAATGGTTATGGGTAATGAGTAATTTCTGTTCCCATTATTATTTGAGTTCAAATTCTCTCTTCCAATTTTTCTCAACAAAAAAAAAAAAAAATATATATATATATATATATATATCTTCCAATTTATCAAAAATATGAAATAACAAGTACCGAGAACTTGATTAATATTGTGGTTAATTAATTTGTGTTATAAGTTGAACAGTGTGTGAAAGAAAGAAAAATGAATTCTTTGTTGTATAGTTGGATCTAAATTTATAAAGGTATCTTTAACGTAAAATGTAAGAGCATTTTCAAATGAGATGTCAAATTTTAAACATAAAATTTGAATTTAACAGCCTATGTGGTATTTTGACATCTTTCAAAATTTTACTTTCCACCCGGTATGTCAAAATAAATATTATTTTATTACACTTTTTTTTTATTTTATCAAACTATTATTTTATACCCCTTCTTTCTAGACTTCTCCTCCTATCATCTTTGTGGCGTTTTAAAACCCTAAAACTCACCATACCAAGAGGTCCAATGTCTCTCCCTGCTAACCTCTCACTAAAGCCAGTCCTTCTGCTGCTCACTCATGGCGGAAACTAAGGACCAAGGCGAACCCACATTTCCAACGAAGCTCAAACCCGATCCCAGCTGCGGCGACCAGACCGACTGCCCCAACAAAACCCAGAAGCTTGAAGTTCTCGATAACAATTGTTGTAGATTTGATTTGGCTTCTCAGGGGACCAAGAGGTCCGATCTCTCAGGTGTGGCGACTAGGCTGACTGTCCCAACAAAACCCAGAAGCTTTAAGTTCCCAATAACAATTGTTGTAGATCTTATAAAACAATCAATAAAAAAATATTTGACGCTATTGTCAAATTTGACAACGAGGAGAGCTGCTATTCCATGTCATGTCACATCACATCAGATTTGGCTTCTCGTCTAAGATGTTTTGAAACGGGCGTTTTATATTTCTTGTTTTTAAGGTGTAAAGAACTCATCTTAGCCGGTAAATGTATAAAAATATATACATTTAGTTGGTGATAGCCTAGTTCCATTTTTAAATTTCTCGATTGAAATACTCTAATAACAATAGAAACAGCAAAAGAAGTCATTAAGAATCAAAAATTGGATGGTCACAAACTGTTTTAGCTTCAATAAAATAGAAGTAATATAATCAGGTCCAAATTTTTTCTACTTTGAAACTCTTCTAAACACAAACGCGAGCAATGGGAAACTAGAGACTACGCTTCAGTTTCTCGGCTTACCCCTTCCACGACCGCGCCAGCCTCCTCTTCCGCCACCACCGCCACCACCCCTGCCGCCCTTGCCACCTAAGACTTTATTGGCTTCAGCGTTTGCCTTCATGTTCTCAGGCAAGGGAAGTATATGGTCCACACACTTCCTGAAGCTAAAATCATCAACAACTTCATCTTCCCTAATGAGGAAGAAGCACCTGCTTTTGTACAGCGGATGGATCCGAACTTGGAAAGCCTGGACCCCTCCGCCAATCTTCTTATCAGGCTCGGCATGACCCTTCTTTAGCAAGTCCAGCAAAACCAGATATTCATACTGCAAATATAACATGAATTTCAAAAAAAAAAAAAAAAAAAAAATCATCCAATAACAAGAGATATAATGTAGGGCGGCGAACTCAAAATCAAAGCACTATATGCCGCAATCACAACCGATTCACACAAATCTTACAAAATTAACCACGTTTTAGTTGAAAAATCTAAAGCTGACCTCGTTGTGTAAGCATAACTCAACTCTATGAACTCAAATACAGAATGATGTGAACAGATTCTAGGTTTAATGTAGCAAAGACCAAAGAACTACCACGAACAAGCTTCCTACCAAATTCTAAGAGAAATCACATTCACGCTTGAATTATATCTTCAAAAGCATAAATGAATAATACGCACTCTAATTCAAAACATAACATTCAACTCGAATCCAGAATGCTGTGAACAGATTCTTAATGTAGCAAAAGACCAAAGAACTACCACGTTCGAGCTTCCTACCAAATTCTAAAAGAATTCACATTCGCGCTTAAATTAGATCTTCAAACGCATAAAAGATAATACTCACTCTAATTCAAAACATAACATTCAACTCGAATCCAGAATGCTGTGAACAGATTCTTAATGTAGCAAAAGACCAAAGAACTACCACGTTCGAGCTTCCTACCAAATTCTAAAAGAATTCACATTCGCGCTTAAATTAGATCTTCAAACGCATAAATGATAATACTCACTCAAATTCAAAACATAACATTCAACTCGAAACCAATATTTTCCGTTGGAAAGTGATTTTGCATCTTATGTTCTTCCCCTCCTATATTTCTAGCAATCGGATTGAATAAATCAAACATAATAACTCCGACTTTACTGACTAAAACAAAAACCTATTTGTAAAACTGGGTAATACACCAAACCCGCAGCAGTTGATGATCAACCAAACAGAGGAAAGCAAACAACCCAAAACCAAATTTCCCAAATCCAAATTAATCCAATTACAAAACACCAAATTAAATAAATC
This sequence comes from Crataegus laevigata, assembly GCA_963580275.1. Classification (NCBI taxonomy): domain Eukaryota; kingdom Viridiplantae; phylum Streptophyta; class Magnoliopsida; order Rosales; family Rosaceae; genus Crataegus; species Crataegus laevigata. The sequence goes on from OY756950.1 coordinate 4,112,387, forward strand.
ATACATTCTAATGCTCTACACTAAATAAAAAAGTTCCAATCTTTAACTTTCAGCATATTAAAAACAAATTCATAGCGTTGTTTCGGTACCTTATTGACATTGAGATCAGTAGGCCAGTAATGGAGGAACTTGTAGAAGTAGTCGAACATCTCCACCGACGACCCAAAACTCTTCGGACCCAAGCTGACCGGACCCGACTTCTCTCCTTCCTCAAAGTTCTTCTCAAACCGTTCTTCCTCCGGCGACTTCTCCACTTTCGTCTTCTTTGCATCGTTTTCTTCACTCCCCTCCTCGTCCCTCACCCGCTTCGAGTTCGCCTCAGCCTCCCCGTCAGTGGCTTCGACCTCGTCGGGATTTTGAGCCGCAGCAGGCTCCGAAGTTTCTAGGTCCATGTCTTCAGCGGCAGCAGCGGTGGCAGGGGCGGCGGCTTCAATTTCGGGGAGTTTCTCTGCCATACTGTCGGGTTGTGATTGTGTTTGAAGGCAAAACCTAGGATTTTGGGTTGCTTATAAATGGGAAGATAGTATACGGTAACGGAAAAGGATCCTCACCCTGGAATCTTAGGATTCTGTAATCGCGATCGTTTATCGTATATTTTGCGGTCATAAATTATTTTAAAATTTAAATTTTAAAATTAAATATAAATAATACTTGACAAAAATTGACCGCACGATGTACGACGAACAATTACGATCGTAGAATCCTTCCTTTTCCTACGGTAACCTCTCTTTTGGGGTGGAATCCAGTTTGCGCAATAATTTCATATTCCGTTGGGAACCGGTTATTATATATTTCCTTTTTTTTGTGAAAAATAATTATAACAACATATAAAATATTTAAAATTGAGTAATGTTTTTGTAATATGTTTGTACAGCTTTTTTAATAGAGTATAACTTGTTAACGCATGTGGGTCATCTTTATTACAGATGTTGTGTGAAAAATGTTATATGAATAACATTTTTGTTTGAAAATATTCACATATAGATGTGATTAAATACAAAATTATGATATCCATAGCTAAATTGGTTATTGTATGATATCGATGTGTACTTGTGTTTGAAGTTCTCTCTTAATAATTTAGAATATATTAGTTACAACTTACAACATCGCTTAAATAAAATTGGTTACAAATTTTTTTATTAAAAAAACAAAAAGCATTAAAGGGTCATAAATGTTTTTAAAATGACTGAAAGTGTTTTTTTGTTCCAAAAGCACTTGAAGTGCTTCATGCAAGAAACACCGGTTATTTTTTGTAAAAAGCACTTTAAGTGCTTTTCTAAAATTCACTTACATTTTTACTAAAACTTGGTTCCAAAAGTACTCTCATCGAAAGCAATTTCAGTCATTATAAAAGCACTTACAAGTCCTAAATACATTTTTGATTGCGTGCATTTTGCATAAAAGGCATAGAAGTTCTTCTAGGTCGTATAATTCCTTTTTGGAAAAGCACATGTGAGGTGCTTCCTAAAAAAAAACTTCCAAATGAAGAACTTCGACTTATAAAAATTTCACCCTGTTTGTAATAAAAGCTCTACAAGCCCAAAAAAAAAAACGTACGAGTAAAAGTGCTTCTTTCAAAAGCAACTATTGTTTGAGTATGTTTAGTGTAATATTTCCCTAAATCTTTCATTGGAAGTGACAAGAAAGAGTAAAGGGATCACAAAATTTGCACACTTGTTTCAACATGGTAAAAGGTCAAGTAATTATAAGTGGTGTTTCTAGGAGAGTCAACTCATATATATGTTCATGAACCATTCAATGCTTGTATGTCTAACATTCAATTTTACAAGTTACCATGAAAAATTCAAAATTATTCTATCATTTTTAGTAAAAAGAAGGAGAAGAAATCCTAATAAAAATGTTCAGTTGACAATGTTCTTTGATCTTTTTTGGGTAAATACAAATTAGAATATGCTTGTTTTTATCTTCTACTCAGAGTTTTTTATATGTTTGTTTTTGTTTTTATTTACGAGCTACATTCAAGGAGAGAAAGAATTGAACTCGAGATTTCAAGTACAAAAATGAATACTTTTAAGCAAATAAATCACTAGATTTCTAGTGAAACTGAAAACTCATTTTTTTGTGTGTTGGAAATGGTTACTGTCACATCATGGCCCGGGGCGAAGCACTTCCCGGCCCTGCTCCACCATCGTAGCACGATATTGTCTGCTTTGACCCCCGACCACGCCCTCACGGTTTTGTTTCTGGGAACTCACACGAGAATTTCCCAGTGGGTCACCCATCATGGGATTGCCCTTGCGCGCTACTCGCTTAACTTCAGAGTTAAGATGGAACCCGAAGCCAATGAGCTCCCAAAAGGTCTCGTGCTAGGTAGGGATGCGAATATACATTTAAGGATCACTCCCCTGGGCTATGTGGGATGTCACAATCCACCCCCCTTAGGGGCCCGACGTCCTCATCGGCACACTACGACCAGAGTTTGGCTCTGATACCAATTGTCACATCCTGGCCCGGGGCGAATCACTTCCCGGGCTTGCTCCACCACCGTAGCACGATATTGTCCGCTTTGGACCCCGACCACGCCCTCACGATTTTGTTTCTGGGAACTCACACGAGAACTTCCCAGTGGGGTCACCCATCATGGAATTGCCCCTCGTGCGCTACTCGCTTAACTTTGAAGTTCCGATGGAACCCGAAGCCAGTGAGCTCCCAAAAAGCCTCGTGCTAGGTAGGGATGCGAATATACATTTAAGGATCACTCCCCTGGGAGACGTGGGATGTCACAGTTACCTACTATATAACTTTAAAAATAATCTGCCCAACAAACTACATGATTATTTTATATACAAACAAATATATATATATATATATATATATATATATATATATATATATTTTATCAAAAATAAACTTTATTAAATTCGAATAAAAACATTTACATCTTCTATAAAAAAAATATTAAAAAAGAAATTCAGGGTCAAAGTCATTAAAAACAAATATACTTGACAAAATTGTGTTTTTGATTAGTAAACAAGTTTCACCAAAACAATAAAAAAGAAAAATTATCCAAAAAAATAAAGAAAAAAAAAGGTTTAGATTTTATTTTCATGACATGACGTTATAGTATTCATTCCCCTAAGAAAAATTTCCGAGAACACGAACTCATACCGACAACGATTTTTTTTGTAGAATCTGCAGATTAATCAATTGTGTCCGTTCATCGTAAATTGTACAATCAATTTTTGTTATATAATATTTATATTTAATTTTAAATTAAAAATTAAAATAATTTCTAACCACACGAAGTACGATAAACGTGCATAATTAATTGATCATCTTAATCCTACAAAAAAAATCCAAAGAAGATCATATTCAAACTCATACACTAGTTATAATATGTGACTATTGAACCGTATTTATGAGATACATATATCTTTTATGGAGAAACTTAATATGAGTCCAATTTTATGAGCCATTATTAGTTATAGTCTAATTTTGTTTTAAATTTTGGGTTAGGTCCAGTGATTCATTATCTACATAAGCTTATTTGTATTCTCTTGCTAAATTTACCCTCAAATTGACTAATAAAGAATTACTGTTTTTTTAAATTTGTGATTAATGTTAATCTTACCCTCAATTATAGGATTAGAGATTGAAATCTCTTTTTTTCTTCCCATTTACCCAACCGTTAATTTCTCTTCTTTTTTTTCTCCCTCACAATATCTTTCTCTTCATGTGTTATTTTGCCCAGTAATCTTCTTTCATAATATTCCTCTTATCTTCTTCCTTCCATAAGGATGATCAATATACATTTGATTGGTTAAAAAAAAATAAAAATGTATTAGTGTTTTGGATTCTTCGTCTCTTTTTTTTGGCTTCTTTCTTCTCTATATATATATATATATATTTTTTTTTTTAATTTTGAAGTTCTATAGAATTAGCATTTTCTCTAGTGTTTCCTCCCTCAATATCATTTTTCTTCCCATTTTTTTTTTTTTGGTTTTATCTACCTATATCACTTTTCATCTTTTTATTTTTTTAATATTATAATGTACATGTATCATGAATAATTATATTTATCTACCTATATATATTATATATTTTGTTGATAATCTAAGATTAATTGTGTTTTTCTACCTGTAACATAGGATTTATTTATTTATAATACATCACAGATTGATTGTATTGCCTACTTGCATCACAGATTAGTTGCATTATCTACCAACATCATAGTTTAATTAGATATTATTTAAATATATCTTCATCACATATTTTGTATTTATGTACCTATATCATAGATTTTTTCTTTTTGTAATCTACTTTTATCACGAATGTAAATCACATTAGATTTTATTGTTGATAAACGTGCCATTAATTTTAATTTTAATTTTTTTCCTTCGATATTGAATAAATTAAAAGTTTTAAAGATTCAAAAGTTGGATAAATCAAGAAATTTAAATATATTTTCATTTAGATTATAAAAGGGCAAAATAAACATAAAAAGATTAATTGAACCACGTGAAATTGGACTCAATTGAAAAGTAGCTAATTGGACTCGGACCTAAATGCCCCATTTTTTATTTTTTGTTTCCACGGGGTGAAAAATTATTACATAACATCATGCGGACACACGTCCGTGACCGTTACTGTTGAAACACGCGCTAAATCTGGTGAGGAGAGCGAGGTACATCTGCACCGTCCAAGTCACACTCACGTCTCACTCAACGGTCAAGATGAACTGAAACCTTCCAATTGGTACAGAACCCACAGGGGATTCTGACCCTAGCTTTGGATGGACGTTACCGAACCCAGGCTCGTTGAATCCGCACCTGGATGCCTTAGATTAAATTAGACTTTTTGTTTCACTGTCGTGGAAAAGCAAAAGGTTAAAAAGCCAAGACATTTTCACAAGAGAAGAATTTCTGAGAGTTTCTACAGCTCAAATTCCAGGTCTTTTCAGAGGTACTTTCGAATTTTGATTCTTCTTTTTTTTTTCTTTCCCCAATTTGTTTAAATTTCTTATAAATTCCGTTTTCTGGATGTTTACAATGCATTTTTTGGTGTAGATTCTTCATTTTTCGGTGTTGAGAATCATAAAGTTGTTGCATTTCGATCTGGGTTGTGAATTTTTAGGGGTCATGGATCGGCGATTGTGGAATTCGGGTGTCGATTTGGGTAGGGGGAAGTTTGGGGATTTTGGTGGGTTAGGATTCGGCAAAGTGTGGGATTTTTTGTTTGGTAGCTGAGAAAGGAGGTGATTCCTTTTTCTCGGCTTTCTTATTGCCTAAGTTATTTTGGAAAATTAGATGGGATCAATGGAGCATTGATCGTGCTGTATCGGTTTAATAGTATACAATGTTAGATTGTTTGATTTCTTTGCCTTTTGTTTGGCCTTTTGTGTTATGTTCTTACTAGCATCCGAACACGCGGCTGAAATCGATCGAATGCAGGGTAGTTTCGGAAAGTTTGAAGCTTTAATGATTGGTTACCTGCCTTTTTGTTGTAGAAATTTCGAATGCAGGGTAATTTCGAGCCGTAGTAGAAATTTGAAGGCGTTGCTTTCGGCTTGGTTTCCAGTAGAACTGAGGAGGATAGTAGAGAAGTTCGATTAGAACGTTATTGTCTGGGTCAATGCCTTGCCATTCATTCTTCTAGGTCTAGATACTGAAAGAAATTGGATTTAAGATCCGATTTCTTAAATTTTTATGCACTTCTATGCAGGACTTCTTTTTTCTTCCATGATCAATGGAACCCATAATCGTGACCTTTTTTTAACATTTCTAACTTTCAATTTGGTGTATCTTATTGTGTTTTGAAGGAGATTGTGTTGAATGATTGATTTTTTTCTTTCTCTGTGTTGTGGTTGCAGTAGCTTTAATTTGAGTGCAAATGGGTGATCACCTGGTGTTGTGTGTTGACCGCTTCACAAAACCTGAAAGCTTGCAAGAGAGTGAGACCCCGGGATCTTCTGTAGAGGGTTCATGCTCCCACTCTGCTCAGCTACCCACTTGTGCCATTGATGTTAAGGGGGTGGGGGAGAAGACTGTATCTGAAGAAGAAGAGCCTCTGATTCAGACGGTTGAATGTCGCATTTGCCAGGAAGAAGATAGCGTTAAGAATTTGGAGGTCCCCTGTTCTTGCAGTGGCAGCTTAAAAGTACGTTTATCTATTGATATCTACCCATTTCTTTAAACTAGAAAAGTAGGATACTCTTGGTGTTTAAATTCAATTGTTGTTAGTGACTTTGTTCAAAATATGTTCTCCACTGCAGTTAGTCAGGATCAGCTATATGCTCAAATCAGTTTGTGCTCTCGAAGTCCCTTTTTGTTTATGGTTTAATTATATGGAGAGATCTTAGCTATATATATAAGTTTTTGCTGCATACTAATTGTTTGAACTTTGGAATCATGCTCATAATTATTGATAACCAATGCCAATGATTTCTTTCGTTCTTTTTTTTTTTGGGTCCAGTTTGCTCATAGGAAGTGTGTCCAGCGATGGTGCAATGAGAAGGGAGATATAATTTGTGAAATTTGTCATCAGGTAAATTTCTAGAATCCTTACCATCTGCAATTGTCACTTTTTATGATTTTTTAAGTAGAGAATTTGTTCCGTTCATATAAGTAAGCAACTTCACTTTGTTTGAAGCTATCTTAGTCATGCCTTTCTTTTCTAGAAAGCATGAAATTCAATGTTGTATTATGAGAAAGATATTTGGTTTTTATCAATAAATTATGATGATGCATCCGCGTAATATAGTAAGATCATGTGAGCATTTGCTGTTAGGTCATTTCAATTGGTTATTATGAATTTATTCCATTCATGAGTTGTAAGTCATTGAGTGGACTTTTACGAAAAGTTTCCTGATATACAGCCATACCAACATGGTTATACTGCCCCACCACCTCCCCCTCAGTCTGAAGATACCACAATTGACATCAGGCAAGTTTAGAATTTACATATGCTTTACAAACTTGTTCATGTTGTTACTAAGGATTCTTTTCTCGTTTTATCTTTCTGTTTTTCAAATTAGCTTTGGCTAGATGTGATAAGGACTTTGCTTGTTTTTGTGTATTACTTTATCCCTACCAGTATCATTGCATTACCATTCTTCAGGTCAATACAACGTACAGCTTTATCTATGACTCTTATCTGTTTTGATCTTTTGTTGTTTTGCTTCTTGATCTGCCTGACAGTGATGGTTGGACAATCTCTGGTACTCCTTTGGATTTGCGTGATCCTCGACTATTAGCAATGGCAGCGGCTGAACGCCACTTTCTAGAGGCCGAATATGATGAGTATGCTGACACAAATGCTAGTGGAGCAGCCTTTTGCCGCTCTGCTGCTCTAATTGTAAGCCATACTTACCACCATTACTGATGTGTTGTTTTTCTATTCATTTTTGTTCTGATTTTAATTTATGGATCTTGTCACACGATGAGGACAACCTAGCTGATGGTTTTGTCAGCTATAAAGAATAGGATAGTGCTATCCACACACCCATTTTTACTTCTCACACGCCCTCTCAATTTTCGGCCGTCTGATCGAATGAATTGAAGAAGATCAATTGCCAAAACAAGGGTGTGTGAGAGGTACAAATGGGTGTGTGAATATCACTTTCCTAAAGAATATCCGTAATCTTTAACTTTATATTTTATGTACAACTCTATTTTCTTATTACACCTTTTCTCTATAGTCATTCTAAACTGGTGTAACTAGTTGCAGGTTCTGTTCTGGGCCCTGCAACTTGTTGCTATGCGCGCATTCATAGTTTAAACCTCTGCAACATGCTCTAATCTCAGTTGAATAAGAAAATTTAATCTAATTTCTATTGTTCTCCTCCATTGTTCCTCGGCAGTTAATGGCTCTTCTCCTCTTGAGGCATGCGTTGACCCTTCCCAATGGTGACGGGGATGATGATGATGCATCCACCTTTTTTTCTGTAAGTGCCATAAGTGTGTTGGATGTTTCTTATAACATTTCAGAGCTCGTTTGGATGTGCTTTTGAAATGACTGAAAGTGTTTTTGGAAATAATCCTTAGTAAAAATACAAGTAAATCCTGAAAAAGCACTTAAAAGTGCTTCTTGAAAGAAGCACATAACTGGTGCTTCTTGCAGAAAGCACTTCAAGTGCTTTTGGAATCCAAAAACATTTTCTCTAAAAGAGCTTTTATCCATTTTAAGAGTACATCCAAATGAGCCCTCAAATTGTTGCTCTATCTAACTAAATGATCAATTGTTAACAGCTTTTCTTGCTCCGGGCTGCTGGTTTTCTTCTCCCATGCTACATTATGGCTTGGGCCATCAGCATATTACAACGTCGAAGGCAAAGACAGGTTAGTTCTGGGCTCTACTGTCTTGGAGAAACCCAAGAATAATCACTTTTTATATATCGTTGGTGATATGAGATATCATCTCTGAGATTGGTTACATAACGAGGCTTGAACGAGCTTTGGCATGCTTCTGACTGTACTAAAAGAAAGTAGGAATCATGTCCCAGACAACTTTTGTTTGCCATTTACCAGAAGCTTTCTGGTCGGCAGATGGTTGTAAATGCAAATTTTAATTTGTTCTTTTTAATTACACGCTAATCTGTTCATATGTTACTGTTGATCCAGGAAGCAGCAGCACTTGCGGCAACTGAGGTTGCATTTATGGTGCAGGCAGGGCAACGCAGGGGCTTGCAGTTCACAATAGCTCCGGGACCTGCAGTGACTCCCCATCAGGAGCCAATTCAATGATATGATGTCGTCAACTATGGCAATGTTCTACTTCAGTGAAGAGGATTATGTTGGGACTCGAAATATGAGCGTATTGTTTCTGTTTATGCTAATCAGAAGGCTTTAGCTTTCTGGCTGTCGTATACCTGTAATCGAATTATTTTACATACTCTACAAGCTTGTGTTTTGTACATAACCTTTGTTATCACCGCAGCAGTTCTGCTGCACAACTGCTGTCGAAAGAGCTGTATTTCTACTGATTGTAGCTGCAACCTAAAACATCAACTTTACATGCATCGTGTTTTAGTATCCTGTTCTTATGTCACCTAGTTTTATGTTTTATGTTTTCCGGTTTTGGAGTCGCAAACTAAACCACACTGCGCCAACGGCTAGTTCGCTTTGCTCTCGGCACTCTGAGTGAGGAAAGCGCTAGTTGAAGCCAATCTAGTTGGAATATGATGATTTGGGATTTCAAGTTTTTAGATGCATCACACACCAATGCTTTCTTGAAGTGTGATTGTTCAAGAAAAACCCTATCATCTTGTGTTGTAGTTGTTAAAGTTAAATGTGATGGTGAAGGATGACCTTGGAAAGCAAACGTTCCATTCAATTTCTTTTGCTTTAATACAGCTCTCAAAGCTCACGTCCTGCTTGGACCATGACCAGTCCACCTCCTCATTGATTTTGTTTCTTTCCGTTTCTACTTCAAAATGATATTCTAAATTATTCAAATCTACGAGAAAAGAAATTCAAACTCATGTTCAAAGGGTTGAGAGCTCTACTCTAATTAACTGATTTGACTCGTATTTACAACCAGAAGGAAAAAAAAAAGGACAACGGTCTTCGTGGGTAAGCGAGATATATATATAAAGAAGAAAAAGAAAGGAGATGGGGAGGCCATATATGCAAGAACAAAATTCATTTCTTTGAAAGTTTGAATTAGGGTTTTAAGGGGTAAGCAATTTAAAGAGAAGAGGAAAGTAAAGCATAAAGGAATTCCATTCAGCACAAGAAACCAAGGCTGGGATTTTTTTGGTGCATGGAGGAAAGAGCTTGGAATTCTAAAGCTAGTTGTTAGCTTAAAGCAAGTTGAGCTGCATAAAGCTTTGCTGTTGGTTGGTTGGTTTGGTTATTTGGGGTGTTTTTTTTTGGTGGGTGGGCTTTCCATTCCCCACCATCACTCCTCCATCTCTACTTTTGATGGCTTTTTTTGCTGCATTTGTTATCTAAATATGGAACTGGCTGCTGCATCCTGCATGTTCAGTGTTTGCTTCTAGCAACCAATTTTGGCGAGGTGCGTTAATAGAATTTTTTGGCAAGGTGGGATATGGGACTGGATGAGACTAAAATAAGATAGAAATTTCGGTGTTGTTCCATTAGAGCATTTTTTACACTGGGTGGATCAACTTGGATCAGGTGGGACCATTCTATACTTTTGTGAGAGGTGTCTTACAGATGACGTGATCAGGTGTCCTTACCCAAGTTTTTCTCCTGAAATATAGAGAATTCGTTCTTTTTGTGATGTTGATCGAACCATCTGCTTGATTAGGCGGCCTGACCGAAGATTTTCAAGCGATGAGGAGCTCGTAAGAACTCTACACGTCAGCATGGTCAGATGAGGTGGCAAGTTGGAAAAGCATTCAAGATACACAAAAATGGTCTCTGTTTGGTAAAAAAGAGGTAGGCAAATGATAGAGAGAGATACTTGGCTTCCCAAGGATAGTGTTCCAACTTAACTTTTGATTCAAACCAGTCAGAGTCTTCTAAAACAGCCTTATATATTTGCTTCTGTGGCAGGCTGCTTATGATTGAGGTGAATCTAAATCTTCCCTGCATGTTCTGCCTGCCCTTCTTCTGAGGGGCCTCCCTTTGTGCTTTATGCCTTTAGTTCTCCAAATCCCATAAAAGAAGTTCCCTCGGCTTCTTCTCACAGGGAATGAAACCATAACAAACACTACCACTCAATCTCTTATCCAACACAGATAGCTTCAAAAGCATGGGGTTTTTGGCTTACAGAAGGGCTCTTCTTCTTCTTGTTTGCATTGGGTTTCTAGCTCTTCAACCCGAAAAGGTTTCCGGCTTAAGAAGCAGAGATTTGGCTCTGAGATGGGACAAAGGGCACTTGCCATTTCTTAAAAGCTTGCATCTTTTTAAGGCTGTTGCTGTAGAGGATTCGGAAGCTAAGATGAGTTTGGCACCTGCACCTTCGATGACATTCGATGCGAATCAATCAAACAAAAGAAAAGTTCGAAGAGGATCCGACCCCATTCACAACAGAGCTTGACAGGATGCTGATGCAGTTAGCTATGGGGAGAAGAAGCCGGCAACAGAGTATTTTCACGCAGAAGAAGCTTGTATGGCTGTAACTAATACAGAAAGGTTCAACAGGGTGGCAGGCATCCTATTTGGTTAGAATTATATGTTTTCGTTTGTTTTTTAGTCGAAAGTTTTTTTGTTGAGCTGAAGAACTGCAGCTTAAACCGATCATCGAGCTAGCATCATCTGTATTGTATAAACATAGGTCCTAACTAATAGCTGAATACTTTGAGAGAATGATGATGCTGGCTCCCACAGATTACATGCATTTCTGATTTTTCTCTATAAAAGCAAAGGACTTCTATAATTCTGTGTTGTGAATAGTTTTGCATTTTCTGTTTAGTTTCATCGAAACAGTCAAAATTTCACGAATAGTAGCCGTGACGATAGAACTAATTCTTCGTTGAAAAATTAAAAAACGAAATAATTGGATTGAAAATTATGTAAACTACAACTACAATCAGTACCGATGGCACAAATATACACTGTCAAATACAAAATCCTTACATGTCCCAAGATCTCAACTTAGTCTGTGCCTCTCTTGTACTCCACCTTCAGCGAACTTGTGATGTTTCCCCGACGAGGTCAAGAGATCTTAGTGACTAAACATTTCAAACTCTTTCATACGGGCGAGTGTCATTTCGCTCTTATATCAGATGTTGACCTGTCATATCTCTTCTTCCTGTGAAATTTAAATTGTATAGAGGTTTTCTTATGAGCAACTGCCTGCCATATCATATCAACGGCGTCACCAGGCTGTGATGGATACTGATATTCAAAATGATGTACAACTTCCTTCAACCTTTCCCACATCTTGGTCCACATTTCTTGCTTGATTCCTTGGAGAAGATTCAGTAGGTAACCCTTCTTAACAGCGTCAGATGAGTGAACGAATATACAAAACTGTGAGTAGTCTAAGAAATCTTCAAATGGTAGCTCAATCTCATCGCTAATTATCACAGGAACACATTGGCTGGCGATGGCATCAAACAGGCGATTTGAGGAAGGGGTATCACCAGCAAGATTCAGGCAAAACTTTGATGAGGCCATTCCTTGGCTTGCCTTGTTAATACCATTCCCTCGAACGCTACCAAAAGTGAAGTACACATCTTTCTCGTCTTTAAGAAGATAATACAATTCCTGTCGAACTTTTCCTCCCTGGTTTAGTACAGTAAAGAAAACCACAAGTAAGATATTATCGACAATTATAAAACTGACTATTACTAAAATAATCCAGTGTACAATGTAAAGGAAGCAGGGAAGCACCACAAAAGACCAGCTTTTTGGTATCAAAGCGCCAGCAACAATGATAAAAGTGCATCATAATCCAGAATAAATCAAAGTAGGATTATGAAATGCATCACGTTGATCACGACTCACGATACAAACACTTAGTATGGAATTAAGATGCATTGTCATACTATATCAAGTTAGCAATCAGTTCTGAAGAGCCCAGCATTGAGGACTAGTTTATACACTAAAATTCCATTATTATTAAAACGAATTGTTTGCTCATCTATTTGAACTCGGCACAGAAAACTGAAAATATAAAGCTAATGAAACAGCCCTTTTTTAAAAATTCCTAATTTTCAGGCAATTCATTCAGAGATCAAATTTGGAGTAACATGAGCTAATTGAATCAAATTTCATCATGGATTTAGCGCCCTTACCAACCCATGCAAAACAAATATAATGTAAAAGACTGTATGAGAAGAGGTAAGTGAAGGAAAAACATACATCTTTCCTGTATATTGCTCCTCGGAAGTATAATAGTATAGGACGCTCATTGAATGAGGCTGATTTGCTGCTCTGAACAGTCATTACCAAATGTCTGTAAGGGGCAATTATGTCCTTCTCAATATTTGCTATTTCAGCAGGGTATCTTCCAAAATCCGCAAGCACAAACATTGCAGAGCCTAATTTCTTTCTTGCATCTAACATGCTATTGGGATGGTGAGCAACTATTAAATGATCCTTCCCACCCTTTCTTTTCCATTCATCCCGACCCATCAAATACTGCACCAACTCTTCCTGCAACTTCTTGTTCACACTTACTTTCTCCTTTCCACGAAGCTTAGAATGCCTGTTGTAACTCAGAGATGCGAAGAACGGCACAAAAATAACATCTGCTTGACTTGAATTGTGCACCCTGACTACTGTGCACGGTCTGACCACAGTCGGAAGACTTGATGATAGAAGATCAAGGGTAAGCCAGTATTCGATACTGTGCTGTAAATTCAGTCCACCTGGGTAAGCTGGAATACGACTTGGGTTTTTGACATTTGGCCAAGTTTGATTCTCCTTACCCTTCCAATCCAATAACCCAAAGTGAAACTCAGGAGGGAACTCATACATAAACACCCTCAAGAGAGCCTGAGTCGAGTCACAAGCAATCGTTTTCTTTTTTCCTAAAGATTCCAACTTCTTGCTTGAATTGGAAACTTCACATCCCAATTCACTTATTTTTGTAGATATTCCAGCATCAATTAGGGGAACCTCAGAAGGGAGGAAAAGAAGGTTTTTCTGCCTACTTTTCAAAAGGGGCTCAAAGTACACCGACGTGCCATTGAGAAGAATAAGCTTAAACACTGAACTCGGTGTAAAGGAAGTACTGCTAAACTGAAGTAGGAAGACAGAAGAAGAGATTAAAAGGAACAATGAAATCGTTATCAAGTAGAAAAGAAACTTCGATGGAAGCCTACTCTTTTCTGACATTGATGAAATTTCCGGCAACTAAAACTCTACTAAATTTTGCAAATTGAACAAGATAGCAACTGCAATTACACAAAATAAGGAATGCAATCACTGCTACTCTTCTAAAAACCAATGCCTTTCAGCTCAGATCTTTAACACAGCAGCTCGATTGCCACTCGCTAAAATCTCTAAGAACAGCAACCATCAAGATTCAGTTCAAGGAAAATAAATCTCTATATTCTGTGAACTTACTACACATAAAACCTTGAATTTCTCGAAAAACCATAATCTCTCTTTCTCTCTCTTAAAATCAAAGCCAGAGCAACTGAGAAAGTGATAAATCTGCACACACAGTGAATAAATACTTGATTATACTGCATTATTTGGGTTCTTAAGCAATTGAACTACATGAAAAATTGCAGCAGAAAAACACGAAAGGATTCAAATTTATAAAATCTCTCAACTGGGTTTTTACAGAAACATGATTTCGCGAAAAGGGTCGATTAGAAAGAGAAAAAAGATTGTTACCTGATGAACTGGGGTTCTGAAACTCCACAGCATGCAGATGTATCTTTTCAGACTTCTGCAGAAGGGGCGAGGCTTGGAGGAGGAAGCTAAAACACAGAGAGGGACCTTTGAACAAAGTAATGAGTATAATTATTAACCTTTCTTGCAAGCTATGGCATTTGATAAATCAAGAAAATAATACTTTTATATTGATCTTTTTGGTTGTTCATGACATGGAGAACAGAAAGCTCATGACTTTATGAAACCTTTATTCTCGTGGGAATTTTATTTTGAGTTTTGCTATGGTGTGCTCGTCCTCCTGTCTATTAATTAAGGATTTCAAATTACGACAAGAAATTTAAATGAATTAAGTTTACTTCGAGCAGTAAAATTATAAAAATTGTTATTAGTATTTTAAATATTTTATTTTACATTCTACACAAGTGTATTTTTTAATTAAATATATAAAATTCAGAATGCTTCTTCCGATCTTGCGACTGTGTATGAAATTACTTTTTTTTAAATTATATTTTACACTTTATACAAGTGTATTTTTATATTAAATATATAAAATTTAGAATGCAGAATCAATTTAAATTTTGAAGTATTTAGACAAATAAAATTGCAAAAAACTGCCCTTTGTTTAAGACATTGCGAAAAATATGCCTCAAATTTCTTGTGATGGCGTGGTAAATTCCTGACCGACATAAATTGCAATAAATTATTATCATTTTCGTTTAGTTGGTAACTGGTTACCTAATAAAGTAGTTTAAGTTGGATTTGCTACCAAATTTAAAGGATACAATTGGAGAGATCAAGCCTTTCTGTGGCTTATTTTCGGATACAATTAGGAGTTCAATTAAGCTACACAATGGGCAATCTAATTTAGTATCGAGTTTGCTATCCACAAGATTTGAACATAAGACCTCTCACTTTCAAGTAAAGAAGAATACTACCAGATCATAATATTGAGTGACACTTTTTCTACTTTTAACCACTATTAATTATCTAAAAAAAGAAAAAAATTGAAACGTGAAAACCCAAACCACCACGATGCACTGCAATCAATCATCCAGTTTTTGCAAGTGACCATTTACCACATCGGTGGAAAGGTGTTGTACCCTTACATAACGGCGTGGGTTCGAACTCTGTCAGTGGCTAATCTAACATTTAACTTACTAACGTTATCGTTTCACTCAATAAAAATAAAAATAAAAATAAAAATCATCCATCTCCTTTCCCTCCTGTCTCTCTCACCATTCCAATGCCCGAATCGAAAACAGAAAACTCGACCTTGTAGACGAATGACAGATATGAGGGTACGTTGGAGAAGAGAGAGCTTCTACCAGTGGGTACATTGCACAATGTCAAAACTGCGAATGAGTCGTTCTCGTTGCCCAAATGTAAATTGAGGTCTAAGACGAAAATACAATAGGGTATGAAAATGAAAAATATGAGGTATGGTTCAAAGCGAGGCTCAAAGAATATATCTTGTTCGCCTTTCTTTCTGGCCAACTATGTCACTAAAGAGTAGGGAAAATATATTGTCATTGAGAAATGATCTTGCCATTTAGGGTTGTGCTATCCATACACCTATTTTTATCTCTCAAACACTCTTTTTAATTGCCGGTCGTTGGATCAAATAAATTGGAGAAGATTAGTGGACAAAAATTAACTTGATTGTGTGAAAGATAAAAAAAAAAAAGTGCGTGAATAGCAGTAACCTACTATTTATTGAATTTGTAAGTATTTTTTGTGAAAAATGTGATTGTTGAGTTTCTGTAAGCATTTTTGTGTGCACGCAGTAAAAAAATGTTAAAAATCTTTAGAAACGGTTTTATCATTTATCGAATAATCTAATATATTTTTTTCAATGTTAAAATAATCATAGATGTGAATAAAACCATCTCTCAATGTTCAATGTTAAAATCATCGTAGATGTGAATAAAACCATCTCCCGCTAATCGAAGATCGAAATGGTGAAAGGAGGAAAGTGACCAATAGCAAAAGGCAGGATTGATTCCATGCAATTTACATCAGAAAAACTCATCAATTAGAGGAGTAAAGTCTTGGGATTAGCCAAACTTCAACTCTTGAACAACCCACTCAAGAGTCGCAATAACATAGCCAATTACTTATTTAGTTGGTGGTCTTCCATTAAAAAAAATCCTAAGAATTGAGGATCTTGACGAGACAGGTGTAATTATATCATATTAGCTTTTCTGTACACGTAAATGCATACAAATTGTCTTTCTTAATCACACTCTTTATGTGTGATTTGCAAATTTTTAATTGCTAAGCTTGGCGCGACTTACAAAATTTTATTTTATTTGTCAAGCGACTTTTGACCATGGATGCATTACAAATCGGCTGTTGTGGCAGAGAAGAAGATGGAATAATCTCATTTGACTAACATAATAAAACCAAATTCTTTGTCAACGCTCACATTTGGAGAGGATGTTTGACAACTCATATCCCAAAGAAGCACTAACGAGGGTTGGTTGAGTTGGTAAAAATATTTTTTATTTTCGCTAGACCAAGGACTAGTCGAGTCTCGCTGTTTGCAACTCCTCTTGGTGGGCGACATGTAAAAATCTATAAGTTCTTAAAGAAGCTTGTGGTATTCTTTGATCTTGAAATAGAATAGCCTCCCCTCCTTCCAAACCTTTTTTCGTGAAAAATAATGCTTATATAATTGGGTACTTAGTTAATATTTGATTATTTTGGTAAAACTTGGTTAAGCAAAAGTGTTGATCAAGGACATTTTGGTCCTTCTAGCCGCGTCTTCCATTTGTTGTAGCAAAGGGCACACAGCTTTGTTGCCGTAGAAGCCAGGAGGAACACAGAGGCACTTGGCACAGCATTTTTGGAGAAGAACATGCATGGCTTGTGGCGTTGGGTGCATTGCGATGAACATTTTGGTAATTTCGTAAAAAAATTGTAAGCATCTTAATATACTATTACTAAACTACCCTACTTTATGAAAAAAGAGATTCAAGATAAAATGATAATTTTTCTAGAATGTTACTTACGGTAGCTCTTGAGAATTCCAGGACCATATCGTCCCTAAAAAGGGGGGAAATTATAACTTTTTATCAGAAAATGCCAATTTTAGCAATAATGCAGGTAGATGGAGATATCAAACTGTTATCTTATTATGAATTGCTTAATATTCTCGTTTTCTCATTAGAGATGATTTCCACGCATATAGCTTCATTTTTTTTTTTAGATTAAATAGATTTGTTAGATATATTTAACTGGTCTTCAAATCGATTGAAATTTTAAAAAAATTATCTTTTGCTGATAAAAAAATAAACAATTCTAACTATTCGCATTATACATCAAAATGCTATTACGCAAGGGGGAGAATGAGGACTCTCCTCGTCGAGAATAAAGGAAGAATTGAGGCTACATAGATGACGTGGCAAGATCCTAGGGTGGGTTGGCAGAAACTATGGTGTGCCAAAGTGTAGGATGCAAAATAGTGGGACCCAAATAATTGAAATAGTGGGACCGGCCAACGGGACGAGTTTTATTTGAGAGCCATGTGAGCATGTGACCCACCACACGACATAGAAGCAAAACGACAGGACTATGTGTCGTCTGCTGTAATAATGGAAAGGGGTGTGCTATCCACACACTCCTTTTTACTTCTCACACACTCTTATTACTTTTTGTTCATTAGATCTTCTTCAATTCATCCGATCCGACGGCCGAAATCTAAAAATGTGTGAGAGAAGTAAAAAGGAGTGTGTGGATATCACACCCCTAATGGAAATAGTGGTGATATCTACACACTCATTTTTACATCTCACACATCCTTCTCAATTTTCGACTATCGGATCGAATGAATTAAAAAAGATTAATAGACAAAAATTTAACAAGGATGTGTGAGAGGTAAAATGGAGTGTGTGAATAGTACTATCCTAATGAAAATCTCTGTTTGGTGAGTTGGTTGAGATTAAATCTTAGAGGTAGGATTGAATTGTCATGAATTAATTAGGCTTATGTCTCAATCTATTGTTCGGCGAGACACTAAGCTTGATGAGACTGAATTGGACTTAAACCCAATCCATTATTTGGTACATGACTGGATTAGACTTAAAAATTTATTTGTTTTCTAATTTTCATTTATTCAATATCACATGTAATTAATCAAAACAAATAATATGGTGGGTGGGCCCTTTGTGTCTTTTCCCATGTGACTGCTGAAGTGCAAGAAGGGCTCATGTTTTCACTGGGCTCCAAAAGTGGTGGGTGGGCCTATGAGAGCATGGTATTGGGCCTAAAACGTAGGATAGTTTTGCAGGGGCCCATCATAAGTTGAGCCCAAGTACGGCTCCACTGGATTTGTGGACAGAGAATCCCTACCATTTGCCCTTTCTCTTGATAAATCCAAAATCTAGCTAGCTATAGGTATTGGCTAATCTAGCTTCATGTACTTTGTTTTTGTGCATTCACTCAATGATATGAATGCAGTCTACGGGTCTGGTCAGATGTCACTTTACAGGTACGAGTTTGGTGTCTCTCTCTCTCAGTCACTCACTATCATTGAGCGGATCCTTTAATAAAAGAGATTTTTATTTTTATTTTTATAAAGAGCACTTTCTTGGCTGTTGGATTGATTTTAATGAAATTGTGTGGTTGTGATTAAATCACAGGTCACATAATCTCAACCAGACAATTTTCTTAAAGCCAATTTAACGATCAAGAGGGTTTTTCCATTTTTTTAGAAAAATGGGAATTACTCTTGTTAAATGCTATGTATCCTTGCGCATCATCACGTGATACGTGACTCATAGATAGTGACTTGGTTAAGGAACCCCACTGGAGCGTAGCAAAAGCAAGTCTTCATATGACAAGTGTTTACTTATAGACACGAACTTGGGTGACCAATACTCGGCAATTCACAGGCGTGATGAGCGTGTATCCATAGTTGCCTATGAGAACTTCTCATAAAATGTCTTCCCAATTTTCAATTAGTTGGCACTTTACTTATATATGGGAAATTGAGTTGTGTTTTGGTTACCTATTTATAAATTTTATATGGCAAATGATCCATACGTTCTTCTTTTTCTCCCTCAGCAATCGTATATGTTCATTGCTATGTATAAAGGTGAAATCATTATATAAAGGGTAGTTATTTACTATTCATCGATGAAATTTACGAACATGGCATACTGGACCAGCTCACGTAAAGCTCTATTTGTTAGGCATGGTGCCATCCCACCCAGTAAAAGAACGATCCTAAGCCAATAAGGCTTCTTGCTTTGCAAGCGTTGGAGAGAGAGAGAGAGAGAGAAATGTCTATCATATGTAGCCTTATTTTTGTTTTGCAAAGATATTGTTTCTACGATTCGAACCCGTGACCTTTCGGTCTAAAAGGAGCAACCTTTCCCCATACCAGAGGAAAGTTTTTTGTTCTTTTGTTGCCATTGGAAAACAGACAGCATGCTTGTATTGCCTAGCCATATGCATTGGATTGAAGCACCAAATCCCAAACTGAATAATGCGCATGTTGAGAATACAGCTTAGTTATTTGATTTTATACTACTCTTCTGTAGCTGAACGTCAGTACTTATTCGTATGAGATCCATGCACATACAACGTTGCTTGAGATTTGAGAGCTATTGAGACTTTAAAAATGTCATCTGGCATGAACTCTTCTTGTATAAATGTAAAAGAGACATTGTGATTGGAGAAAAATGGAGAATGACTATTTAATTTGGAGTATCAAATATCAAATACAAGCGTTATGCTTATAAACAAAACATAAAGTGCAATTCGCTACACACTTGGCAAAATTTTGTCAGGCAAATAATAATTCTTTACAATTTAGATATTTATACACGTAAATGGTCTCGATTATGATCAATCAACTACAACCACATTATGCTTATTAATTAACAGAACATAAAGTGCAAATTACTACACAATTGGTAGCACTACTAGAACTCAATAATGTTCTAACCAAAGAAATCTTATCAAAAGGAGTTCTTTACAACCATGCATATGATATCTAACTTGCTCTTTTGTTTTGTTGATATACATGTTTAATCGATCCCTCATAATTAAGGCCCTAAAGTATTCATATGTTCAATAGTAGCATTTAGAGCTTTCTTGCATGCCCTAAAGTCTTCTTATTAATTACCTAAGAATCTTATACATTTTTTTTCTATTACAAACAAAACGCAGCAAGTTGAAGAAATTTTTTTTATCCTTTATCCTTTAAGGCAACTCATCAGTTGCAGATAACCTTATAGTTAAATATGTAATACACTATAGGTGACACTTTACCGTAGTGGCAGAATGTAATAATTGATATGCTTTCTGGTGTGGTTTCATCCCCACTGATTCTCTTCCCCCTAATATTTAGCAATTTAATTTACTAATGCTATCGTTTGTAAAAAAAAAAAAAAAATGCAATACACCACTCACGAGCTATCAAGCTAATAATTATCTTATTAATTGTAAAACAGAGGTGGGCAAGCTTATGCACAGCCAGTAACCAATTATACAACTGTACAAATATGAATAGGGAAAAAAAATATAAAAAAAGGGCCAAATGTCTCCAAGGACATTGAAGGGTAGTTTGCACTTTCCACTAAAATATGGCCCGTTATGAATTTGGTTCCAACAAATTCCAGTGGATGAGCAGCAAAAATATGGCCGGTTATGAACTTTTAAATGCTCGGGACAAAATTTATTAAATGGTGTCTTTTGTAAACATTCTTTTTACAAACTAATCAATTTATTAACAATGATAAAGTATCAGAATTAGAAAATAATATATGTAGACTAAAAAACGATTACAGCGGAAGGGGAGAAAATATATGTGATCTAGAGAGCACAGCTGCATACAGAAACAATGCCAAGATTGAAAGTCAAAACAAAATAAATTGGACAGCTATAGATTGAGAGATGAATACCTTCTAACACTCAAAAACCCTTGAATTGTACAAAATATATAAGAATCTGTGCAAATTACACTTTGTTTAGATGTTGAATTTATGGGTTTATTTATTCTTATGTTATCGTTTGTAATGAACAACTAAGATTAGAACTAACTCATAGGCTATATGAATGATAGTTGTTATCGCAGCTATGTGGCTTAAGTTGTACAAAGTGTTGTGCATGAGAGTTGAATTATCTTGTAGGCATGAGTGGGTCTGCAACTGTCATCTTGCTCATTCCTATTTGCTGAGTAATTCAATCCAAGAGGAGTAACATGCTCCATCTTCTCTCTTCGTTGATCAACCAAACCAACTCCTCATTGATTTTTAGTTTTTTAATTTATAAATTCAAATACAAAACAAACATTAATACCTTTTGGCGGCAGCACGGTTGCAAAAACCAAGATGACAAGGTTTGGAATTGAATGTTAATTTGATGATTCATGAAATTTTTTGGCGTTGAATCACTGGTAAGATGAAGAAATAAAACTTAAATTTTGATTTTTTTTAAAGGAGGCACTGTTTATTTACTAATTTTTTTTTAAAAGGGGAAGACTCTTCATTTGCTAGTTTTTTATTTTCCTTTTTAATATATACATATAGACTAAAAATAAATGGGAAATAATTTGATGCCTGTAGAAAAAAGAAAAAGGCTCTTATGTTTGTTAAATAATTTTGAAAAATAAAGAAATGACAGATATTACGAGGGATTGAACAAGCAAATTAAATGCAAAAAATACCACTGTTGCAAAAGAAATACTTTGATAATGAATTAAACAGTTTTCTATTTATACGAATATAACATAAACTCATCCTAATATTTTTAGTGCCCTCAATTTTTTTAGACCCCAGACGGTCGCCCTGCTTGCATTGGGAGAGGCATACCTTGACAAAAAAGTAGAGGAGGGACACTCCATGGTACTGTACTATTATAATTTCTCTTATTTTAAGCTTAGCTTTGTTGAACAAATTTTAAATAGGTTAATGTGCTGATACCATACATGATTGGATGTGTGGGCCTTTAAGAAGTTATCACATATTCAAACATATTCATGTTGAAAGAAAAATGATCAGTGTTTTGGAGCTAAAAATAATTAAACTATTGATGATGTAGGAGATCAATTATTCTGATACACCTATCCTGAAAAGAAGTTTCAATCAATATATTGGTAGGAAATTGGTGAAGTTCCCCATCTTTCCCTTCTAGTTTTGATGTATATTTTATCCTAATTTTGATGTATATATATGTCAACAAACAATATATAGTTGAACTGTAATATTTTCATTTCGATAAATTCTCAAAGAAATTCAAAGACAAACAAAGAAAAAAACAGAAACCATGAATAAATCTTATAGAAAATAAAAGATTCAAACTTAATCAAAGCATGATGTATGTCTTAGTGTCTGAAGCCATAACCATATCTCAAGAACATGTACACAACACCAGTCGAAAATTATTTCTTTTGAACAATATCTGCTGAGAATGATATCGATATACAAGTCGAGAACAATCCACAAGCAGTTAATTTCAGAAATCAAAGGACCCGTTTTCTCCCTATACACACGAATAATTTGATTATTAAGTACACTATTAGCGACAAGAACTGGGTGGAGAATACTCACAAACAACCTCAGTTTCCACTTCTTTTCTGTGAAAATTTCTGTGGCATCCACAAGCAGCACATGTAAGAGCCTCAGTTGTCCCCTCCTCACCACTTGCCATGAATTCTCTACATCCATCGATAGCATACCCTCCTAATTTTGCAGCATGATTCTTCTGGCACTCGCCATACCTCACAATACTCACCATTGAAGATGAAGTACTCGAGCTCCCTTCCGACCTATCTCGTTTCACCACCACTTGACGCTTCTTCATGCTTCAGAAAACCCTAATCCGCCTGTGTGTTAATGTAATTGGATTGTGAGCTCAATAAAGGGTATTCGGTACTCTATGAATTCAGCACGTTAATCATCCAAACAAGGATAGGGGGGAGTGCGTGGGGCGTTGTATTGGTCGTTTGGTGCCTAACCCTAAACCTAGCAGGTTTATTTATATGGGTTTGGGTCTTGAACATTTTTTTACATATTTTTATATTTTTTTCTTGATCCCTGTGGCGAGACACTATTTTTAAATCAACCCCTGTGGTGACAAAAGTGTTAATCTTAATCTTGTGGTAAAGTTTGTTATCAATCATAGTCCAAATTTGTCACATCCCGGCCCGGGCGCAGCCACCTCCCGGGCCCGCTCCACCACCATAGCACGACATTGTCTGCTTTGGGCCCCGACCACGCCCTCACGGTTTTGTTTTTGGGAACTCACGAGCAACTTCCCAGTGGGTCACCCATCATGGGAGTGCTCCAGCCCCCTTCTCGCTTAACTTCGGAGTTCCTACGGAACCCGAAGCCAGTGAGCTCCCAAAAGGCCTCGTGCTAGGTAGGGATGAGAATATACATTTAAGGATCACTCCCCTGGGCGATGTGGGATGTCACAAAATTGAAATTTTTGTCAAAATCTCATCCACATGCAGGGGTAAAAATGTTATTCCATTCTTTTTTCTTTTCTTTTTGGTAATTCCACTTTTTTATAATCAACAAAAATAGAAGGAAAAAAGAAGAAGAAATCCCTCCCCAATCCCTACCCTTGTCAGCCACAGCCACAGCTACCACCTACCACCTTTCCCCTCTCTCTGACATAACCCTAGTCATCCCGTCCACCACTGTTCTTCTTAAAATGAAACTAAATTTAATATTTGCATAATAACTTATATTATAACCTAAACGCGGCGAGGGATTTTGTGACTTTTTAAATCTTGAATTTGGACTCTAGGCTCTCTTGAAATGAGAAAATCTAATAACATGAATCTTGTAATTTTATTGTTTATTTATTCTTTTATTGTAGCTCGAAAATTTAAAAAAATAAGAAAAATTTATGTTCATATAGTGCTTTATGATTGGTTGATGGAATCAATAAAAATGAAAATAACAATTTTGTCCCTACAAATGACCAAAGAATGAGAAAAAAAATCCAATTTGGACTATGATTGATAACGAATTTTACCACAAGATTACAATTAATAGTTTTTTCACCACATGGGTCTATTTAAAATTAGGGTATCACCACAAGGATCGAGAAAAAAATTTAGCCTATATAAAAAATATATTTATGTGGTGGGAATTTTGGATAATTTACATGATGAGACAATTATAATAAATTAGTACCACGGTCTAGAAATATGCATTTTTACTTGTAAGTGAGAAGTTTGATTCTCTCCAAAGGCAAATCGAATCACATTATTGTTAACCCATTGTAAGACTAAGCCCACCCCCTTCCTCTGATTATAGATAACATCGTTTGTTTAATAAGAGTCAAACTTAAAACATTTCTTCATTTATAAGAGCCAAACCCAAAACCTATTAAGCAACCTCTGTTGCAGCTGATGCTTTATCGTAGTAGTGAAAGCAATAATGCTTATATAGTTTGGTGTGAGTTCAATTCCCATTCCGATCTCTCTCTTTTAACATTTTACAAATTAACTTACTAACGCAGTCATTTGTCGTAAAAACACCCGTTAGGAGAATTTTTTGTGCCTTTTGGATTTACTAAGAGAGCAAGGATTTTATCAATCGACATGAATTCCTGTTGTCGGCTAATGACTGTGTAACAAGTCACAAAGAAATTGATCGCAACTTTCATAATGTAATATGCCAAAAAAAAAAAAAGTAGAAGATTGGAGGAGTTTGTTTGCAAGATCGCAACCATTTCTTTTGGAGGTCTAAATAAAAGTTTCCTCCATACTGTAAACGTGGCTCTCTCTCGTATCAATAGTGGTCAATAAATAGTGGAATTCAAAGTAGAATTTTTTTGTCCTAACATATCAAACATGTAAAGTGAAGGAACCGGATCTACTCTGGATTCAATCATGCTGAGCCCACTTATCAATGCATCCAAGCCATTAAAATTTAATCTTCCCTTGTTTGTAATTTTTTAATCAAATTTCAATAGCTCGGATACATTGATTAGTGGGCTCAGCATGGTTGGATCTGAAGGGGATCCGGTTCCTAAGTGAAAACCTTAGCTAGCTAGATTGGTGTTGAAATGATATCTCAACCGTTTGGAATTGTTGTTCTTAAAAAAAAAAAAAAAGTTGCTTTTGTTGTAGATAAGTGTTTAGTAAATTATAGTGCTTTTAGCAAAAAACTGTGCTTTAGGTTTAGGAGAAAGAGATGGGGGTAGGATTGTTAATAAGAAAGCTTCATTAATTGGTATTAGTCACCCGCCTCTTATGAAAAAAAAAATCTTTTTTTAGAAGCATGGGTAGAGGCTTTATATTATTTTAGACCCATAATTTAAAAATTAAAAAAACACTCAATTTTTTGTTTACCAAACAATTTTAGCCCTAACTATTTTAAGAAGTTGCTTTAAAAAAAAAATAGGCAACCCCAAATCTACCCTTAAACGAATTAAAAAAATAAATTATTAATTTAAAGTTAACTACTAATGCAAGAAAAATAAAAAAATTATGTACATTTTGCCAATATGAAATGGTTTATGCACACATTTCTTCACTTTTTGCACACTTGTTTTAGCTTTTGAATTGAAGTTCAGTACTAATACATGTAAGAAAAATGAAATTTGAAGTGAACAAAAAGTTTGAATCACCATTTTATTATCAGATAATGTATATGAAGTTATGGTTAATTTGGAAGTGTTTTTAAAATGACTGAAAGTTTTTTTAGTAAAAATATTTTTAAAACCAATTCTTAATAAAAATCTAAGTGAATCCTAAAAAACACTTGAAGTGTTTCCTACAAGAAACACATATCTGGTGCTTCTTCTATAAAGCATTTGAAGTCTTTTTGGAACTCAAAATCAATTTCACCAAAAACACTTTCAAATGAGCTCGTAGTGAGATATTTTTTAATATGCGCGGAACAGAGGGTGGAACACTACACGTCACCATATAATTGAAGGAAAGTTGTTTTTTTGTTTATTTTTTTAAGTATCATTCCAATTGTATAATGACATATAATTTTCTAATCCTTAGTAAGGATTGTTTTTTTTTTGTTTGTTTGTTTTTTTTTATTAAATCCTTAGCGAGGATTGTTTAGCATAGAATAATAACTAATTATCCAGATTCTAGTGTTTATTGTTTAGTTTTCGTGGGTCCAACTCCAAATTGATTCTTAAAGACGAGAATTTTTTTATTGTGACGAGAATATAAATAGTACATCACTGTTTTAATATAATTGGTGAAATTTTTTATTTTTTAAATTATTAATTTTTTAATATACATATCTCATTATTAGTATAGTAATAAATAGTGCACCATCTAGTGTACCGATCATACTAAAAAAATCTGTTCTTAAAGACAGGTTGCGAGGGGCCTAGGGCCATTGAAACTGTGACGACAACTGTCGTCTAAGTGCCTAAAGATCTAATTATTAAAAGCATTGCCCACGCTCTAGAAAATGACCACAATTCTGTTCTCTTTGCATCAAATAGTGGACAATCATAACTTTATAAAATTTCAACATTAATAAGATGCTGTTCAAGTCTAATCTCCTTTCAAACTGAAAGATTGATGTAAATAAATCGACTTTGTGTGTGAGTGTACAGAGATAATCTCAGTCTACTATTCTAAAGTTTCTTAGTTTTCAACATTTGGTATATGAAGTTTTTTTCATCCTAGAGTGATACATAAAGTTATAATTTTGAGACACTTTTATACATTCTTTAAGGTTGCTGTTAAATTTGCTGTTAACAGATGACGTGACATTCACGTGGACAATAACTGAGCGCCACGTGGATATTAAAAAAAATTAAAATAATAAAACATTTTAAAAAAACATTGGGCGTCTTCTCCCTCACCCTTTCTGATCCCTCTCCATTCTCTCCTTTGCACCTACCCTTCCCCCTATCTCTTCGACTCCACCCAATCCATTTCTCTCTTTCTTTTGTCCTTTGTCTCGTCTTCCTCCTATGCTCCGTATTATCTACTACATCCGCATGCCAATCTGTCATATTCCGGGCTCGACTCCACCGTAGCACGATATTGTTTGCTTTGGGCCCCGACCATGCCCTTACGGTTTTGTTTTTGGTAACTCACAGGAGAACTTCCAAGTGGGTCACCTATCATGGGAGCGCTCTCGCGAGCTACTCGCTTAACTTCGGAGTTCCTACGGAACCCGAAGCCAGTGAGCTTTTAAAAGGCCTTGTGCTAGGTAGAGATGAGAATATGCATATAAGGATCATTCCCCATGGGCGATGTGGGATCTAACAATCCACCCTACTTAGGGGCCCGACGTCCTCGTTGGCACACCATGGCCAGGGTTTGACTCTGATACCAATATGTCATATCCCGGCCCAGGCTGCCACCACATCTCGGGCTCGACTCCACCGTAGCACGATATTGTCCGCTTGGGGCCCCGACCACGCCCTCACGATTTTGTTTTTGAGAACTCACACGAGAACTTCCCAGTGGGTCACCCATCACGAGAGCGCTCTCGTGCACTACTCGCTTAACTTTGGAGTTCCTACGGAACTCAAAACCAGTGAGCTCCTCAAAGGCCTCGTGCTAGGTAGAGATGAGAATATACATATAAGGATCACTCCCCTGAGCGATGTGGGATCTAACACAATCCACTCCCATACACCCTCAAACCCCAGCCAGTAGCAATCCGACATGTACTTCTTGGAGAATCTCTGTGCCGTTGACTTATACAAGAGAGGAGGACTACACCAAGAAACAAAGACAGAAATGATAATGGATGTGGCGGCGGTGAATGGGAGAGCGCCACCTTACCACCAAAACTAAAACGAACGAGAGCAGCAGTGGCGAGGGGGATGAGCATGAATTGTGTGCGGCTGTGAACAGTAGAGTAGGAGGTGGTCCAGGTGGTGTCACCGGACCAAAGAAACGGGCGGAAACATGGGTCCAAGAGGAGATCCGGAGCTAGATAGGGTTTAGGAGAGATGTCGACTTGGAGGAGGCCATTGATGGAGAGATATGTGGTAGGGAAAAAGAGAAATTGAGGTGGGTGGAGTTGAAGAGGGAATGGGAAGGGTGAGTGCAGGAGAGAAAAGAGGGGGGGGGTCAGAAATGGTGAGGGAGAAGATGCCCAATTTTTTTTTGTTTTTATTATTTTATTAATTAATTAATTGTTTCTTAATATCCACATAGCGTTAAGTCATTGTCCATGTAGATGCCACTTCATCAGTTAACGGCAAACTTAACAGCAACCTTAACAGATGTATGAAAGTGTTCCAAAATTATAACTTTATGTACCACTCCAGGATGAAAAAAATCTTCATGTACTAGATGTTGAAAACCAAGAAACTTTAGGATAGTAAACTGAGATTAACCTATATAGAAGATTTATATATCTAGATTAATCATCAATATAAAGAAAAGGGTCTTTATTTTACTTTTACAATGAGGATTAGTAGTCGGATTCACACCATATCAAACTTCAAAGGTTCTAATTGTCTATTTTTCAAGTTGCACCTCTTAGATCATCTTTGCAAAATATTAACGAAATCGATATTTAAGACATTTAATTGAGTTCAAAGAAATTGACGAACACTTTGTTCTATAAGAAACAATGAAAATTCTTTGTGATAATATAATAGGTATATAGTTTTGGATTGAATTGAATTTTTGTAAGGATAATCTATGAATCAAGACTTACATAATAGACTGTTTAAATAGTTGAAGTTTGATGTAGAGTAGATCCCACAACTAATTCCCATTTTTTGAAAAAAAAATGGAAGTCTCTCTTCATAATGGGCCTGTACACACACACACACTATATATATATTTATTTATCATACACAATTATCAATATCATAACGCTTATAATATTAATATATAACTAATGTGTACGAATAATAAAATATAGTGGCTGGATGGAATTTTTTTTATTTTGAATAAACAATATTATTTATACTAAATGGTAAGGGGTGGTTTAATCTCACAATAGGCTAACAATAATGTTGTTCAAATTCGTCTTTGGTGAAAATCAAACATATGATCTCTCACTTACAAGTGAATAAGAATACTACTAAATCGTAGTATTAAGTGGTAAGACCATAATACCAAGTAGCGGCTGCATGAAATTTTATTAAAAACATGAAAACCACCATATTTGTGGAGTTGGTCAATTAGAGCAATAAGAGTAATGGATGCAGTGCACAAGCTAGCAGGCATGACGAGCTTCCACCGTATCACATTATCAAAGTGAGGTACAAGGGTGAGACAGATACACAGTGGGACGATAACATATCCTTATATTTTGCCACCTTAAGTATTAAAGTGATCATCCAGGGACAGAGACACATGTGGTTGTCAATCAAGAAAAATCCACAAAAATGGTCTCAGTTTTATTTAGCGATTATTATTAATAATAGTATCCTTCTTAATTTCAGTTGGCGAAAAAGAAAATTTAGATAAGATAGTTGATTTGTATACGTCGGAGTATAAGTCAAATACAAACTTCGGTTTTGTGTGATAAATCATTGTTGGCCGGTCAAGAAGTTGGTGGTGATTACTCGTAGCGTAATCTTTACTCTCGACGTACAACATGAAACTTTTATCGTGGCATTCAGCTATTGGTTTGGCTTTGCCTTTCACGTCAAATATTGCAGAGACATTTATTGGTTAATTGGTTAATTATTGAACCTTATACATGTACATGAACCACATGTACACTTATACTTGAATTTGACGATGCAAGATTTCACATCATTTTGTTAGGTTGATAACTTGATATTGCAATCAGGCATTAATTATCTACCAACTACAAAGTGATATATATGAGATTATTGTAAGGACAATATAATTGAGAAATGGAATCAATTTGGTAAAGTCTCATTTCCAAGGTTCGGGGAATGGAGTCTCGGGTCTCTAGTTCGGGTCTAAGATCTGGAGGTCTCAATTTGGCAGAGTCTCATTTCCAAGAGTCGGAGAATATAGGTGTTAACTTGATATACATTATTGATTCATGATCTTTTAATTTAAGCTTTCGGGCCTTATTGCTTGTCTAACATGTATATCCGCTAAAAATATGATCTTTAACACTATTATCTTGGTATATCTAGCTAGGAGAACTAATAACCTACACTTTTAAATAAGTAATGCTAGGGAGACTAAATTTTTGAACCAAATTTTGTAAACTAAACAATGTGGTTGTTGATGTGACGACCCGTCCCGAATTTGTATATATTTTTATCCCCGAGCATGTAAAATGACAGAAATGCCTTCGGGGCTTAGTGACGTGGACGTGCATATGTCGATTTAAATAACTGGTCTCGCTAGCGTAATTAAATAGTGCGAATCGTCACGAGCGCTTCGACGCGAATTAGGGCCAAATCTGGTTCGTATAACGAAAAATGTTATGAACGTTAAATTATAAATGGGTCAAGTAGGGAAATAAAACCTAAACCAATAACCATAGGTTCCTATCATTTTGGACCCAATCAAGTGTTTGGTTTAATTTTATTTATGTTGGATCATTGAGAAGCCCTAAATGTTATAGCCCAATTAGGGCCTTGGTTCTTTTGTTTTTAACTAATCTGGATCCCTCACACGCACACCCACACACGTACACCACTTTCTTCCTCCGTCCTTCTCGACCCATCTCACTCGTCCGTACACCCAAACCCTCACATACCCACATGTTCACCAAAACTTTGCGGATCGAGCTCGGGGTTTCCATATTCATACACCTCTCGAGCTCTAGAGTCTAGTGGTACCATTTTCTAGGTGTGTTGACTTCGAAATCTGAGATTCCGTAAACTCCAACGAGGAGTCAAACTTGCTCTGACGTGATCGTCACGACTTTACGAGGGTTTAAAGCTCGAAAAGGTTCCTAATCAACTAAATAGGAACCCTAGACTAGTTTTGGAGCGAATTGGACGTTGGGAAACACGAATTAACAAAGTTTTAGTTTCACCGGATTTTCCAAGGGTTTTTTAGGCTATTTATCGTCAGACTTAAGTCTCCAAAGAGGTAAGGAATTGTTCCCCTTGTCGAAGGCTTCAATTTGATATAAAATTTGTAAAATTTGGTGAAAAAATGAGAGAGTTATTGAAATTTTAAACTTTTCCATAAACCGGCGACGCAGTGGTGACTGGCGCTGGAATTCGGCGAACCATCGGAGAAGGAAGGAGTATATTCCGTCAAAATTGACGGAATATTCCTAATGACGTCATGTATATATAACAGTATATGCTACTATTTAACAAAATATTTCCTAACGGCGTCAGGGATTCTGTCTAACGTGCCACGCGTGGCTAGGGCTTGGGGACTCAAAAAATTATTTTAAAAATATGAGGGTGTTCGTGGTGTTGTGTAGATCACATTGGTTTATTCAAACACCCCAATTAAGCAATGTATGAGAAATTAATCGTAGGTTTCATATATGTGCGTTATAATTAACGTTAAATCAGTGGTTTCTCATATAGGTGAGACGTATCACGAGGATGAGCGCGGCCAGGCCAGACTCGGGGGTTACGACCCAACTACATATTAGTGAGTGGGCTTTTGGTTATATATATATATATATATATATATGCTTTACGTTTTTCCCAGAAATATTTTAAATGGATTTATGTTTTATATGCCATGTCAATCGCATTACATGCATTAATATAGATGTTTATATCATTCATTGATGATGCAGAGGCCAAGCAAGCCTAGGTGAGTACATCATGATGATAGTGATTATGGTGAGTATGACTATATTTTGATATAGTTAGAGCTCATTATCCTGCACCCACTACAAGAAAATAGGACTTTTGTGGCAACAGACATTCGTCACATAAATATGAAAAAGCGCCACATTTGACTATATGTGACGAAAATCCTGCGTCACAATTATCGTTACCTATACAGCGTCACCAATAGTTTACGTGACGAATGTTACATGCGCCACATATTTTCCTATTAAGTGACACTATTTTCATCACATATTAGATTTATAAGTGACGAAATAAATGTCACAAAATAAAAAAATTAATGACCTATGTTTTTTGTCACATATCAGACTTATAAGTGATGATTTTAGTGTCACCCAATATGATCCCAAAATGATATGATTTACACCCAATGATGATGAAATCGTCACATATTCTTTTAATATGTGACGCAACTTATGTCACGTATGGTAAAATTAAATACATATTTAAGAATAATATGTGACGAAATAATTACTTGTTCCTGTTTCGTAATCTAAAAATGTAATTCATAACATAATTTAATAGTTCACCATTCATTAACCAACAATTAAAACACATACTTAAGTCGAATACATTCACCAAGTGTACACCCACAAAATCACATAAACATTCCAAAAAATGAATCTAATTCATGGTGACCTATCTTAATAATAGTAATTTGTCATGAAGGGCACCAACGCCTATATATAGACAACTTGAGGTACTAACCAAAGAAAGTCTAAGACACATTGAGGTGCTAACAAAAGAGGTCTACCATGTGCATGCTTAAAGCTCAGCCATGATTACAAACTTATCATTCAATGGCACTTGAATGCAATCTGATGGAGTATCCTTAAGTTCTCCTTGGATCAGCTGCTCCCTAACTTCATCCTTCCTTTTCTTCATGTTATCCTTTAATAAAATAGAAACATATCATTTTCTTTTGTTTCAAACAAATCAGCAACAATATACTTAAGCAAACACAATTTAACTACTTGTATCTGATGGTTAACTGATGCAAAAAGCAAACCACTAGGTATAACCTGTCTTCAGGTATGATTTTGCAGTTTCTGGTGAATGTGGGTTAAATTGAAATAGGCACTACAACGTTTTTCTCAAAAAGTAACAAGTGTCAATAGCATAAGCATATACTGTGGTGGGACAAACAAAGTGAAGAGAAAATTAAACTAATTAAGAACGCAATCATAATTTAATTCATAATAGCTTACTCTAGACTTTTTAGCTTCTAGCTAGTTATATCAAGGCCTTTTTTTTCTTTTTCATAAAGTCAATCTTGCATGTTCAATTGATTTGTGTTTCCTAAGTTGTATCATGTCAAATGTGAATTTTTAATCTCTAACTCCCTTGAAATGACAAAAATTATAAGCCCGTGGGGTGAATGACTTACATATTTGTCTTGAGCAACATCATTGATCCATTGGCCGTTCTTGACTTTGTGGAGCCCCCCAATTGTCAATCACAAATAATGGAGCTCCTTTCTACTCAATAATGCAGAAACATACTTTAGAATATGTAAACTGCATAATGAGTATAGTAAGTAATTTAATTTCATTACCTTGTGAGCTTTCCTAGCATGTTGGATCAATGGCCTTGCCCCTCCCTTGTGGTGATACTTTTGTTTCTTCCAATTATCAAAATTTTGCTTTGAAAGCTCTTACATTACACGTGGTACATGATATACAAAAGAAGATTTAGTTAACTACACATGTATACTTCTTATATATAAAATCATATATTTAGTTTGTGCATATTCATTCAAATTTTCATAAACACTATCTTAAAATGCTTTCAGCTCTAGTATTCTTGTAGCCATTCTCAAATTTAACCCATTTGAAATACATAATTAAAAGAGATGAGAAACATAATGAATGCAAGAAGCATAATGAATGCAAAGAAAATATGCATATGATTATGCCTAATGTTAACAAAATACTTGTAAAGCACCTCTATATTACTGTACGGTAACATTTTATTGATTATCATAACTTTATTGGTAAATATTGGTATCTAACTTGGACTTATACTAGAAAATTAAGATTGTATAGAATACATACCAAAAAGAGTGTAGTGCCTAAACTAAGGGTACAACTTTGCCATCTTCTTTTTAACATATTCAATCATCTTTTTGGATGGGATAGGTCTACCACAAATAATACATACACAAATATATGCGTGTGAGTGTTTGAAATTACTATAAATAAACTGAATTAAATTCAAACTCACAAGCAACTTAAAAGGTAAATCTGCATCAGAGCTTGAGCACCTTTAAGCCTGGAAATCATGAAAGTATAAGAATTTCATATATGTATATACAAAGGTAAACCTGCATCAAGAGCATAATTAGGCGAGAGCATAACACATTAAAGTACTAGCATACCTTCCTCCCTAATTATTACCCTACTTATTAAAGTACTCGCATATACATTTCTGCAACAACTTTCATCATAATAGAAGGAAGGGAAAAGGAAGAGCACCAACAAATTGCAAAGCCAAAAATATTTACTTGTTACAATTCCAAGTCAACAAAATAATTTAGTATCAATTCAATTGTTGAACGGTAGGATTTTCTAGTATTAATCTTGCACATTTTAAGGCTAACCCAATTAAACACCAAACTTATATATGCATTACTCAATTTGCAAATGGATGAATATACTACCTTACTCAACTTGCATATCTCACATATAGTCTTTGGTATTTGGTGACGAGGATTTGATTTGATAATAGACAGATAAATTAACTATTGTGAACCAACAATTAGTTTGTATGAAAAAAGCGCATCAGAAATTACAAAGGGTTGAGTGTATAAAGGTGATCGTACACACAAATTTCTTAACTTTCACCCATAAAGTTCTGTAATTCCCATGTCCATTTGCTCATTGCTTCTATTGGTTGCCACTAGCCATGAGAAAAAAAGGAAGGCAAAGAAATAGTAACAAATTAAAACTAAAGTTTCACCTTCTATGGATCTGGTTAAAATTGAAGAACGTCTCACATACTAAACAGACTCTTATAAATTTATCTACCACATCGCTGTTTTACAAAATAAATACACAATCATAATAAATTGGTTTTTTTATTCTTTCATTATCTTTGTACAAATTCCCCTTTATTCATCATTGATTTTCAAGACCCAAAGGAAATTGATAACTGGGTGTCTAAGATTGACAACTAAAGAACTGATTGAAGAAGAAAATCCAAAAACAATTAAAGAAATATAGGGAAAGAAATAGGTACCTCTAAAGAACTTGATTACAAAAACCCAAATTTGTCTTTCCCTAATTTGGGTCTTGTTATGCCAGAAAATGAGAGAGTTAAAGAATGAGTAGCAGGGGGTGAGCTAATATAGCTCAAGAGAGGGTGAATTCCAAAGCAGATAACACATACTAGAATTTTTTTTTATGGTTGTCAACAAAAAAGCTAACATGCAAAGAAGACTTACAATCCTCATGGAGATATGGCAATCTTTTTGCAGAACCTAGGGTGATTTTCAATCTAGTTGGCCAATCCATAGTTGGTCTCCCCTTTCCTGTAAAGTTTCTCTTTGATAAGATTCCAATCATTGATATGAAAAGCAGAAGATTAACCAACGAGAAAAGGAAGAATATGAGCTCACTTTTGGGTTCTTCTAGATAGTTCCCCGACTCATGCGCTCTCGCCTGCCGCATCTTCCGCCTTCTGTAGAAAAGGAAGAAAATTAGTGCCCACCACAACCCCTACTATAACCCCCAAGTTCAGGTTCGTCAGCAATCCAAGCGAATTAGACGCAAGTTGCTGAGGTGGCGAAGGCGCAGTCGGCGCTAAAGCTGTCACTGTTGGATGAGGCGGAGAAGGTGTGGTGGCGTTGGTCGTTGAAGGAAGAGTTGGCGTAGTGGCGTTGGTGAAGTGGTGTTAGTTGCAGGTGAAGGAGGAGGAGGCGACGTGGAGTTAGTCGCTAGAGACGGCGCCGACATCGCCTCTGAAATTCAAAGTTTGCAAGGGAAGGAGGAGCTGCGAGAGGGTGGCCGAGGAAGGAAGACGAATGAGAGATGGTGGTCGTCATTGCTGACAACCACCAAGTGGTTGATTGTCAGAGTCAGCGTGAGAAATAAAAAAAATGGAGGTTGAAGATGGCAGGGATGGGTGAGAGCAAAAGGAAATAGGTTTTACAATTTGGGGTTCTGATATTATATCTCTTAAGTATTTTCTTATTTTAATATTATATGTGACAAATGGCATAGCACGTGGGCTTCACTTTTGTTAGATGACGAATCTTAAAGTTTTGTCACATATTAAAATTTCACTCGGCGGTAATATTTCCCGCCTAAGATTTTGTGACGAATCCAAAAGTTTATGTGACGCAAAATTTTTTGGTGTTCAAGAAAAATCATTATGTGACGATTTCTAAAAAAACATCACTTATTTTACTCAAATGTGATGAATTTTTAAGCGTCACAAAAAATTCCGTCACCTAATCCATGTTTTCTTGTAGTGACCCAGTGCTAGTGCTCCGCCCGTGGCCAAGGCCTAACCTTCACGTAATCGCTCACCTCCCGCACCACACGCTCACCTTAGATCCAAGGTAGGTGTCAGCCTGTCGTACAGACCACACTAGGTGGCTTTGACTCATAGGTGACTTGCGATACTTCACACACGTGATCGTAGCACTTGAGCATATTTATTTACACCGAGCCTGTCGTACAGACCACGTTAGGTGGTTCCGACTTGTATGCAGGAATACATATTTGTGAGCTATAGATTCATCCGTACAGGTCACGTTAGGTGACTCCGGCTAACACATTATTTTTACATTACATCACATCACATCACCTGGCTTACATATTTGTTTATGAGATATTTGACTTGGTATATATTTGGTCTTCTTCATTATCGAGCATGATTCTAAATACGTATATATATTTACTTTCTGGGAAAGTATACGAGTTTTACGGTGAGGGGTTATTATATTTGAAAAGTGAAATGTGTTTTCAAAACTTTGTTTTTGCCTACTCACATTTTTTGTTTTGCGCCCCTCCAGGTTCTAGACGTTCAAATTGGTGGCTCACGAGAACTTCACAGCGGTTCTGACAGCTTTGCAAATATGTAGGGACTTCCTTTCACTTTATGTATAATTAATATTTAATGCTGGACTGCTCCTAGGACATATATGCCTTGACATGTGTATTACCACCTTAAACAACTTCACACACACTTACATATTCGTCCCTAGTATAAATTAGTTAAATTGGTTTTTATTTACTCATATTTTCATATCACCGTTACTTCCACACTGCGCACATGGCTACATCACCCTCATGTGACAGCCAGCATGCCTCGATTTAGGTCGGAGCGTGTTAGTTGATGATTGGATTATTACTTAAATGTTGATTAATATGCATATTTCTTATTGCTGATACATTATTTGGTTTGCAAATTTTGTTTAAAAATTTAATTTCCCTAGCAATATCTTTACTCTAAAATTCTCTAAGTGCATAATGTAAATTAACCATCTTCGCTTGGAAGATGTGTAAATAAAAATCTAAATTTACATTCTTTTTTACCTCTTTTGTCTAAAGTTTTTCGTCGTATCGAGGGGACCATGTACCCGTCCCCCGCCACTCATAATTTTTCCCCCTTTCGATTTCCTTTTGGTGGCCCATATTTTCTCCATAGTAGGTAATGCTTTCGGCGTTTTTAATCCTAGCTAAAACTCAATATTTGGTTATTTTGGTTTCACTTTTGAAAACAAGAGTAGCGATAGAATTGAACTAGTACTATGAATGCTGGATGACATTTTTTTTTCCACTAAAGTTATAAGTTTCCACAAACATTCAAATTTCTTTTGTCTAGTTTGCAACACTGGCCTAAATCCAAGACCTCGATCTTCTTCTTTTTTTCAAAGCGTGTGCGCTAATTTGTAAAGTCATATATGTTATCAAACTCAAAAACAGTATAGGGTTTGTTTTTTTTTTTTTTTTTTAGTTTTAATTATGGTACTTGAGATATGAAGAAAATATATGAAAGAAAAAAGAGTGATAAGGGAGAGGAAGAAATGAGAAAAACAAATTATTGAAACCCAAATTTCTTAAATAGTTTGTTATTTTTTAATTTTGTGCGTCTTTTCATATTCATTTTCTTCTATATCTCTCTTACGGTCTTTCCAAGTTTCCATCCATCCTTCACGTCTATTTCTCCTCTATTTCTAATACAAAAATAAAAGCTAAAACATAAATAATATCATATATAAACTCACGGTAACATGGATTACAAATGAGACACAATCATGAATGGGATTAGGTTTATGCCCATGTATGACACACATGAATGGGATTACCAATTTACCATGCATGAGGTTACCATGCCTTATGATTTAATTAGAGATCGAGTTTTATGCTTGTGATGCTCTTTCAAATGCTTCTCTAGGTGGAAAACCAACCTGGATTACAACATTTGAAGTGTACATTACTTTTGTAGAGTTCACCCCAATACGTTTACTTTAGCTCTCAACACGTACGGTATGCCTGACCAGGTTCCTAAATCCATGAACGAAATACTGATGAAGTGATCAAGAAACAGAACGATTTGGTTAGCGCCATCGACAAAAAGAAGTTCGATCATCCTTTTTCCTTAAAGAGTAAGACTAAGACATGCCCATCTAAAAAAACTAGAACCCAAATGTAAGTAGATGCCATGTCAGCTCTCCACCTCAGCATTAGTCAGTAATATGGTTTGTTAATTAGGGAAGAGGATCCTCTCTGGATCACCAGTTTTCGTCATATACTATTTGTGTTTAATTTAAATAAAAAAAAGTCGAATGATTTCTGACCGCACGATGCACGATAAATGACTAAAATGAAAGGATCCCCACAATTTGAATCCGGATGGGATCCAAATCTGTTAATTAGCTCTTAGCTAGTTAACTTTAAGGTGGGTGCTGTGGTGAGGTTTATATGAGCTAGTGTTGTTGTAATTGTAATTTATACAGTTAACGGAAGATCATTTCTACTCTCTCTCTCTCTCTCTCTCTCTCTCTCTCTCTCTCTCTCTCTCTCTTCATCGTTTATGGTATTCTTCTTTTTTATTCTTCCGATGTAGTTAACATGACTAATACTGCAACCATGCATGCACATAAGAAGTCTGACTAGAACAAGTCGAGGGACTTAGTAGATGACATTCGATGTTAAGCAACAGTATATACCAACATTAA
Source organism: Crataegus laevigata (assembly GCA_963580275.1). Taxonomy (NCBI): domain Eukaryota; kingdom Viridiplantae; phylum Streptophyta; class Magnoliopsida; order Rosales; family Rosaceae; genus Crataegus; species Crataegus laevigata. The sequence continues at coordinate 4,151,459 of OY756950.1, forward strand.
CATACGCACAAGCATAAATGTAGATGGTAAATGAAAATCATTGAAGCTTTGGTGAATGTCCAACAAAACAAAAATGTGACCGAGGGAATTGGAATATAACTAGTAACCTAGCTTAAAATTGTTGTTTGTGACTTAGTGGTTTCTTGTTGAGATTAAAGGTATTTATAAAACGATACAAAAGCGATATCAGGGCACTTTTTTTATCATCAAAAGCAACAGCCCATTGAACAGCAGAAGAGTTTTAGTGATTTTCACTGAAAAATTCAAACTGCGTCTAATCTACGTCCCTAGTTCCATAAAAATTCACACGAACATAAGAAACCGTTTTGTTTACTACATGATATCGACGCATTATCACATATTGGTAGCATTATATACAAGGGCGGAGCTTGGATTCGAAAGGGGTGGAGGCTGAAAATGTGGAACAAGTAAAATACCAAGGCATAAGATTTATACCGGAAAATCTACATTTACTACGTTCTAAATACCCATTTGAATTTTTTTAATTAAATAAGTTATTACTATGACAGTTTACAAGGATATATGGGTGTGGCTGAAGCCCAAAAGAGAGAAAATATGACAGAATTGTATCTATATGCATAGACGTACCGTGCCGTGGCTGCCCCTTGCTCTTCGCCTTCCTACTGCTCACGTGCAAACAGGGCTTTGGCTTTCCCGGAGATATTTACACCACTCCTCTCTGTTTTCTTCGCTATCCTTGTGCTCTGTTGTTTAGTCGCCGGAAAATTGCCGGAAGTAATTGGCCAAGTTTTTTTTTTTTTGTGTAAGATAGAAAGAAGAAACCTTTGATTTTAGGGTTTGGAAGAGACATGGATGATGGACAAGTTAAGTGTGGACCAAGATGGCAAGATATCGACCGTGATTTGGGCTTAGCCGAATCCCTGGGATGTGTCGGGCCGAATTACCTTTTTGGGTGTGAGTCATACCCACAAATACCCATCCAAATACGCTTTGTATGTACTATGTCCCACGATATCAGAAAATTTTATTTGAACCCATAAAACTTCTCTTTACACCCAACTTAAATTTTAATTGTGAATTGTCTTCTTAGCCCTGTTGTGTAATTACCATTAAGTACAAGATGAAATAATAACAAAAATCAAAATTTATTAATAAACCCACATCCAATAATCAAACCCTTACCCTCATGTAATAATTCTTTTACATTATGTTTTGGTTAAAATCCTAAGACGTTGTCAAATAGAAAAATAAAATCTTTTTGACGGATGGATATGATAATTTTGAAGTTTTAGATCTTCCAAATAAGTATAAATCGATTTAGGTTAATTTTTTTTTAATTTGATTTCAATTCTTTTTGTTTAGTCTTTAGTAGCAGTTTTATACGGCTTGCAAATAGGCTTGAAATCAAGGATAATAAAGGTGGATGATGCATTTTTTGGTATTTTGTTTCTCTGCCACCACATGTTCTTTCAAAGATCCATATATATGGCTAATCATCTTTACCAAGGATCAATTTGGAGACAAGTTTTAGTGGTAGTGTCCTAATAAATATATGTCAGAAGTGAATCTTTCTTGTTAAGAGAGAATAGCCATCACTCGAGGAGAAAATTGAATCAAGGATTATTGAAATCAAATAATTAAATTGGGTAATTATATATACTTGATAAAATCTCATCGAAACAATAACTTGCCTGAGCACCAGGTGAGAAAGAGACTCACACGATAACCCAATCCAATTTTCCACTAATTCAATCTGTAAATCACTTCAAACACTCTGTATGATTGGAAAATGCTAAACTTCTGCAAACTAAAAAGATTTTGAATACCTCAACGCTTGGGTTGGTTCGGTGAAGAAAAAGCGCAATGACAAATATGCAGCAAAACAAGGATTAAACATGAGACAAATATGTAGAAAACTGATTTTGTGTTTTTGTTTTATCAATTGGTGTAAAGACAACTTATATACTTAATTGAGTTTGTGAGGGTAGTTTAGATAGTAAATTTGGGTTTAAAGAGATATTGATAGTTTAATTGAGATTGATATGGTTGTAGAAATTAAGTTGGGTGTAGAAATAGGTTATATGGGTTCAAATAAAATTTCCCAACGATATCTCATACTACTTCACTCTATGGGAAGGTGGCAGTTTAAACTCGGGACCAAGTGGATTAAAGGTGAATGTCCTAACAATGAGAGCAATTCACCACTTTCTAGAGACTATGCTTATGTGTTCACGTGTTCAAGACGAAGGAACTAGATGGATGTAATCACTAGGACAATCCACCAGTAACCCCACAAAATTGTACGGTTGCACTGCCTACTTTCAATTCGGACAAAACTTAAAAGTTAGCCTTTGTTTCTTACTTCAACATATATTAAACTTTGTGAGTTATCCAATCTAGTGTAATCCTAGTCGCTAAACATGGAGCAAAAGTTAATTTACAACTTTTAGTTTTTCGCCTAATCCCACACACCTAACTGGCAGGCAAGAAGTAATTCAAAGAACAATGAAAACATGTTTTTTTATAAGCATACACTGCACAAGTACTGTAAATTAATCCACCTAACATGATATGGATGAGTTCAAAAATATAAAATGAGTAAAAGAATAGCAAATAATATGTAAGTGTGATTTTTCTTCTTTTAGTGATGGAATTAATTGTGGCCACTTCCAGTCTAGCTGCATATCATGAGTTGAATATGATTTATAAGTTTGCTGGCCATGTTTATGGTGATGAAATAGAACAATTTGAAAGCTCAGCAGAAACCCTACTTCATAAGAATACTGTGAGATAAGGCAATGGTCCCCATTTCCCACGGGACCAAGCCACCTTAGTTGTGTCTTGTTGAAATCAATCTACTTGTGAAAACCTTGTATGTACCACATGATTCACTTAATCAGGTTTTGAGTTGGGATAGAAAAACTCCTTTGTCTAAAGATGCACATGGTTGTGTCCAACTAATCGGTCGATTTCATAGAGAAAAATCAAAGAACTGTTTAATTTCTGTGCCCCACTTCTTTTCTTTATATTAATATGGGATAGGGAAGTCTTTAGTGAGATAATTGTCATTGGAAGAAATGCAAAGTTCACATACACAAGTGTGCGTGAATAATTGTAAACCCTTAATGTTTGTAAACTTTAATTTGCATTAACGGCTTGCTGCAATCACTCATAAACAACCGATATTTGAGTCTATGGCACTCCACTTGTGATGGGCCTAGTTATAATAACTAATAAGTGTCTACTTAAGTGAGTAATCAATGTACTTAAGAGTATTAAAATGAGGCTAAGCTTGGTTGTCACTCTGGCGAGAGACATGTGCTCTCATGACCTTGGCTTAAAAATCCATTACTCTCCCACGGTCCATGCATATGCACTACTTTAATGTCTGTGTCTCAAACGAAGCTTCCTCCTTTCCTTTGAATTGGAGGTTGGATTTCTGTCAAAAATTAGGCCTAGCAGTAAGACACTAATTCAGACATTACTGAGGATCGCAGAGACATGCAGCAGCTAGTCTGTGAATCTGTGTGCAAGCTGTGCAGTGATTCAATAAATTTCGGCTGTAAATGCGATGCCAATTCAAAAGGGGAGGAGGATAAAGCACTGTTCATGAGAGACTTGTGCATATAATGCATTTGCGGCATCGATCATCCAAATCCAATGCTTTTACTTTACAGTTTAGTTTAAGTCAAAGTAGTGACTAGTGGTCAAGCAAGTCCAACTAAAATAAAAAATGAACCAACATGTATTATTTCTCTTTGTTTATAAACGAGAGATTTCATATTCAACTTACATGAATGACGATAACGTGTGATATTTGTATTCTAATTAACTAGTGGCCTAGCTCAATCCTCTCCTCTTATTTAGAATAAATTATACCTATAAAAATAATAATTTTAATTTAAATAGTGAAACCCTTCACATGTTTTGCATTTAAGGCCTTCATTTTGCATATTTCCAAGGCAATTCTTGGGTTTAGATTTTCCTATGTTGTCTCACTCATCAGAACCCACTCTTAATTATGAGAATGAGAATTTTGACAATGAAAGATAAGACCGTCGACACCGATATAAGCCGATTGGCAATATATTAGGTTTGGGAAGAAAACCATCTAATTAGGGTTTGCCTCAAAATGGCTTGTAATTGAGAAGAAACTGGTTCAAAAGTTATACCGTACTTAGGAAAATCACTCATGCATTGGAATTCTGACTTGTTGGAGGCTAATTACTAGCTTAATTGTGATTACTGGTTAGCACTTCTTTGGGGGAAATGAAATCTTTAAAATCCGAGGTATGAAGCAATTTCTCTTTCTAGAATACAGATTGCGTTCTTTAGAATATAATATAAGTAATGATAAGTAGATTAAATTTGTAAACTAAATGATGTGTTATCAATAAGAAATAAATACGTTAATCAATACTTACGTAATAAAACACATGTATAGTATAAGGTTAATTATCTGATGGTTTACAGAATATTTAATCCGAGATAATATACAGGCACACGATCTAGTGAAAATAGATATGGTATAAATGTTAATCACTATACAGCTACACAGGCTATACTTTTTTTTTTCTTTTTTTTTAGAACTAGACAAACAAGTTTAATCAAAATTAATGCGATTATTAATATTGAACCTACCAATCACAGCAAAATTTATTTCTCACAGCAAAACTTATTTCTCCTGCCGACACTAATATAATAGTGAAACCCTAGTACTAAACCGTATATTATCATTCATGAATTCCCCTAATTTCATGGTCTCTGGAATTAAGCTTTTTGCCTATATGTATAGATCGAGGGGAAACCAAAATTATGATTCCCATACTTTCTGCACAATGGATATGTAAAAACGAGAGAGAATTAAATAGATATACACAACTTTTACCTACCAATAAGGTACACAAAAACATGAAATTAAACAGCTCGATTCATTATTCTCCAGAGCAAAAGCAGATATGTAAGTATGGATATACTTTTTATTAATTTACACTTTTATGTTTTTTGATTAAGGTGGTGTTATCTTTCTGCTTGGACTAGTTGACAAAATAAAAAGAGTCTACAAGGATGGCTAGCTAGTTACAAGCTCAAAAGCCTAATTCCAAAGAAATTAAACAAAAGAAACCCTAATTAAGCACTCGATCATCTTTTGTTTTAAACAAAAGAAACCCTGTTTATAGTACTTGATCTTGTTTGTTTGTTTGTTTTTTTTTCTTTTCAAAATAAGCCTGCACCATTCTCTAATGATATGTTAATTAGGTCTTCGTGGGCATGAGGTGCAGCATCGTCAAGGAGCCACTTCTCCAGCAATGAGAGAGGGACTTGTCCCTCCAAATTGGGCTTGCTCTCATCCTGAAACAGACAGCTTGCCTGATCTGCTGTGAAATTTGCATTGTTCTCATTCGCTGACATGGACTGAGATACATCCGATGGGGATGAGTTGAAGCTGAACAACGAATCGAAAGCCTGATCCGGCGTGGTGGTTGCGCTGTGCGCCCCTTCACTAGAAGTGCTCATTGAACGACCTCTAGTAGTTGCAGTAGCGCCACCTTTGTTGTCGTTGTCGTTGTTGTTGTTCAAGGAATTGGTCTGATCAGCGTTGGTCTGATCCGAGTTTGTTTGATGAGCGGAAACCTTTGGCGAATTTTTCATCCAGTTTTCGAGCAATTTCGCAATGTTTTCGGTATTGGATGCGTACGTGGAGGTATGATGTGGCCTTGTGCTAGTGCTAGGGTTATCATTAATATTGTAATTACCTATATTAATGGAGGGCTTCAAGTCTTGCGAGTGAAGGTCATGAGAAGCAGTAGTACTAATAGCATTTGGTTTGTCAATGGAGAGAGCCTCACAAAGAGCTTGCTTGGCCATGTGGATATCAGTCTGAAGCCTTCTCTCCCATTGACCCTTGGAGATTGGCTGATCATGTGAATTACCTGAAAAACCATCCTGGTGGTTGTGATGGTCACGACCATCAAGCCCTGTCTGAAGCTTTTTCAGCTTCTTTTTCAAGTGGGTATTCCAGTAATTCTTTATGTCGTTGTCTGTTCTCTGAGGAAGATATGAAGCTATGGCTGCCCATCTGCACCCATTAAAAAATTTCATCCTCAAATTTAAGGAATTACAAAACAATAAAACCAAATATTCTCCTTCTAATTTACTCTGATTTAAAAAAACGAAAATTAAAGAATTCACTTCCATATATTCTTCTCCAATCCCATAATATATAATATGTCATCAAACAACAATATAAAGAACTTCACTATTGGGTTTTGAGAGTATCTATCCCCCATATCAAAAAACAAAAGATATAATAAATTAAAAATACTTTAATCAAGTCAAATTCATAAAATTCATGCCCCAAACATATAAAAATATAAATTCAGATTTGGAAGAAAAAAAAACATGGGAATAAGTAGATATATATGAGGTGAAAGCTATTTCGTTTAGTAATTTTCTAGATGTAATAATTTCTAGATTAAGATTTCACTTAAGCAATAGAATCCGAAGACTTAAGCTATAGAATCCGAAGAGGATCCTCTATGTAATGTTTTATTTCAAGTTCTTCACTAAAAAAACAAAAGACAAAAAAAAAAAAAGTTGTTATTTCACACACCCTTAACTAGTTTTTTAACACCCCTTCTTATTTTTTAATACTTAATTGGTATTGTACTATTTAATCTTTCAAAAGTCAAAAAGTAGGAGAGGTATATATGGAAGATTAAATAGTAAAATACCAATTAAGCATTAAAAATAGAGAAGAGTGTGGAAAAAGTAGTTAAGGGTGTATGAAAATCACAACCCAAATAAAAACGTAGAGATGAGGGGAAGTGTTACCTATTGCCCAGAAGAGCTTGGAGGTGGATTATCATCTTCTCCTCATGATCACTGAAGTTACCGCGTTTGATACCCGGGCGGAGATAATTAGTCCATCTAAGTCTGCAGCTCTTACTGCATCTCAGCAAACCTGAAAAAACAAAAAAAAACAAAAAAACAAAACAAAAAACAAAAACAAAAATGAAAAAGGAAGAAGTAATTATTTAAAAATTACTGTCGATAATCAATATGATAAGAACACGCATCTGCAGTAATAATACTTGTTCCGAGAAGGAAAAACCAGTACTAGGTCATAATTACATGACTTTAATGATTAAACCAACCCCAATCTGAAACCAGTTATTAGCAAAACGAGAAAGGTAAAAAAAAGTACCACATATACATACACAAGATGCAGGATAGTACTGTTCTACAATCTAAACGAAGAAAGAATTAAAAGGGGAAATGATTGCTTCAGACCTTTCTCCGCATGCACACTCTGTTTATTTTTTGTTTTTAGATCGAACAAAGCAAAGAATAATCAATTGACAGAAATAAACAACAAGAATAGATATGAAATTACAAATTGAGTATTCAAAGTAGCTTAGCTCAAATTTAATTAAAAAAATTAAGGTAATAATAATATAGAAAATTTTAATTACCAGTGTTAGTAGGAACTGATCTCCAATTCCCAGGACCATGTTCTTGAATGTAAGAAACCAAGATGATGTCTTCCTCTGGAGTCCATGGCCCCTTCTTCACACCAACTTTGTCACAGCAAGGTGGCCTTCCCATAATTTCCAATTAATCTTATTCCTACTAGGTAGCTCTAGCGGATGAAGAAATTGATCTCACGAGAAGATTGGAGGCAGTTGCAAAAAAAAAAAAGGGTTTATTCTTCTCTTGACAAATCTCCGAGATAAAATGAAGAGAGAAGGTTAGTTGCCTCTTTTTTTCTCCTTTTTCTTCTCTGAACTGATGAAGGATTGCAAAAACAAGTGTCCAAGGCAGGTGAGTTGGGATTGTCTTGTAGATAGATAGCTAGATATATATAGAGAAGAGAGAAGAGAGGAGAGAGAGAAGAGAAGACAGAAGGCCCTGGTGAGAGTTAAGTGCTGACCAAAGCAAGTAAAGAAAGTGTCAAAACGGACAGCAAAACAGCATTTACTCACTGCTTTCCCTTGCAAAAAGTCAGCCATGCTTAGACTGCCTCACTCATTATCTCTCTCTCTCTCCATGCGGAGAGCCTCTCACAAAGCCGTGGGGCATTCAATGGGGGTATAGTGGTGGCACCTAAAAACCCTAATTTTTACCCCCTCTCTATACTGTGTGCATTGTATTGTATTGTAGAGAGATTGTTCCTTATACTTGGAACACATTTACATAATTTTATTGTTTTATTCATATTATAATACGTGTATTTACTTAATTAATATATCACGTATTAGCATGGTTGCTCTGTCTTATCATAACACGTTAAGAGGATAATACTTGCATCCCCTTATTTATGAATATATAACGTATCTTAATCGAATAAAATTAACATCAGAACTGTTTAATTTATTAATCTTTATTTGAAAATCACCCCTACAAAAAATCATTTTAATTTGGGATAGTTTAATAATCATCCAAACATATCAAACAAATAAACGGTTTATCACAAATGTGTTAATTGGTACATCCACAACATATTTGAATGATTGAATGATTTTTTATTGAAATATTTTTGTACGAATGATCTTCAAATGGAAATTACAATAGGGTAAATTACACTTTACCACCTCCGGTTTGAGGTCTATTGCAACCTCATACAACATCTTCAAAACATTTCACTTTAATGCGACAAGTACTATTTTATTTCAATATAATACATCCATTATATTTTTCATCCATTGGTCTGTCAAGAGTTGAAGTGGCTGCCACATTTGTGCTAACGTGGCTGCCATATTTGTACCAGGTGGCAAAAAAATTAATTTTTTATGCATTTAAAATATTATAATATTTATCCCATTAAAAAAAAAACACCAATAAAACCCAGAAACCATTCCCTTGACCCACTCCCTCTCCCCCGCAACCCCCCACCCCACTCCCACCTCCCTCGTAACCCCCAAACAACCATCCATCCCTTATCTCTCCAAGGCCGGGAAAAGCACTGTGATGGTCCAAACATCCATATATTATCTTCATTGCAGCGCCATTGCCAACAGAGGAGATTAAGTGAGAGGTCTTGGTAGTCCAGATCTGCAACCTTTTTGAGCAGATTCTGGACAAAGCAAGTTATGGTCATTGTCCTCCAGAACCATGTGGATGGGGGAGGAGCCCAGCTCGTCGGCGATGGTCAGCATAATCTTCTTCAGCTTCTCTCTGAACTCTTCCAAATCCACCGTCTCACTCTGGTCAATGTTGAACTTGTCAAATATGGAGTCGTAGAGCTGCGTCAGCTGCTCCGACGAGGTGGCCACGTCGATGTCGAGGTGGGCCTCGATGAGCCTGAGAGACTCAAAAGCTTTGCAGAGCTTTGGCCGGGAGAAAAGGAATTTCAAGGTTTTAGTGATTTCCTGGGCGAAGGGGATCAGGAATTCGATGGAGGGTTATTTGAGGGTTGTGGGGGAGGTGGGGGTGGGGTGGGGTGGGGGAGGTGGGGGTGGGGTGGGGTGGGGTGGGGTGGGGCAGAAGAGAGGAAGTGGGTTGGTTTGTGGGTTTTATTGGTTTTTTTTTAATAAGATAAATATTATAATATTTTTAATGCATAAAAAATTATGTTTTTGTCACGTGGCACAAATATGGTAGCTATGTCAGCTCTTAATGGACCAATGGATGACAAATGTAACAGATGTATTATATTGAAATAAAATAGTACTTGAGGTATGAAAGTGAATTTTTTTTAGGCTAAATAGCCAAAATGGTCCCTGAGATTTACATAACACATCACTTTGGCCCCTGAGATTGAAAATCAATAAAAATGGTCCATAAGATTGTCCAACATCCATCATTTTGGTCTTTCCGTTTAAAACACTGTTAAGTGTCCCGGAGCTTTTGGTCGGAAGTTTGGAAAATTTTCAAAGCTTCGCAACTCAATCGTTTCTTAACGAAATTCGACCCATAATATATCAAAATGAAGATAGGAAAGGGTAGAATAAGATTATACCTATTTGGAAGCCCAATGGTTGCCGGAGATGGTAGGAAAATAGCCTCAAAGGTGACTGGTCCACGGGAAAATTGGAAAACTCGCCGGAAATTGGGTAAACTTTAAGGGCTTGTTTGGTATTCTATTTAAATTTTTTTATAATTTCTCGAAACATTTCTTAAGAAGTTTTCTTGAAAACAATTTTCTTTAATATTCAAAAACTTGTTTGGTATGTGATTTAAAAATTTTAAATCTTACAACTTAAACTGGACAAAGAGATCCAAAAAGATTATACCTATTTGGAAGCCCAATGGTTGCCGGATATGGTAGGAAAATAGCCTCAAAAGTGACTGGTCCGCGGGAAAACTGGAAAACTCACCGGAAATTGGGTAAACTTTAAGGGTTTGTTTGGTATTCTATTTAAAAATTTTTATAATTTCTCAAAACATTTCTTAAGAATTTTTCTTGAAAACAATTTTCTTTAATACTCAAAAACTTGTTTGGTATGTGATTTAAAATTTTTAAATCTTACAACTTAAACTGGACAAAGAGATCCAAAAAGAGGGGTCTGAGAGAGAAAGAGGATAGGGGAGGAAAGAAAGTAATAGATGATTAGAGGAAATAGAAAGAGGTGAGAGGATCGGAAGAGATAGAGAGGAAAATGAGTGAGAAAAAAAAACCGAGAGAATGAAGATAGCAGATTAGAGGAAACACGAAAAAGGTAAAACAAGAAGAAAGGGAAAGGCGAAAGAGAAAGAATAAAAGAGAGATAGATTTGGAGTGATAGGGGAGGAGGGAGAGAAAAGAAAAAAGTGAGTTTAAGCCTTAAACTCACTTTTTGTGTTTTTAGAAAATAGACTATATTTTTTAATTAATCTTGAGTTAAGTTTTTGAAAATAGTGCTACCAAACAAGTTTTTAAGGCCTAAAACTTGAAAATTATTTTTGAGTTAAAAAAGTTGGATTCAAGTAGAGTATCAAACAGGCTCTAAATGTTCATAACTTATTCAATACTCAACGAAATCGAGTGATTCAAAAATAAAAATCATACTTCTCAACGAGACAAAGAGAATGGTACATTTCTTGAAGGCTAATTCACCGTAGTTTGGCCGAAAAAGGCACGAAAATGGATAACCATTTTCGAATTAGCCACTTTCGAGCTGTTTTCCGGCCAAACCACGGCGAGTTAGCCATCAAGAAAGGTACCATTTTCTTGGTTAGAAACTTTCGAGCCGTTTTTCGGCCAAACCACGGCGAGTTAGCCGTCAAGAAAAGTACCATTCTCTTCATCTCGTTGATAAATATGATTTTCATTTTTTAATCACTCGATTTCGTTAAGTATTGAAGAAGTTATGAACGTTTAAAATTTACCCAATTTTTGGAGAGTTTTTCAATTTTTCTGCGGACCAGTCACTTTTGAGGCTATTTTTCCAACAATATCCGGCAACCATTGGGCTTCCAAATGGTATAAACTTGTTCTACACTTTCTTATCTTCATTTTGATATATTATAGGTCAAATTTGGTTAAGAAACGATGGAGTTATGAAGTTTTGAAATTTGCCCAAACTTCAAGCCATGAGCTTCGGAACACTTAATGGAGTTTTTAACGGAATGACCAAAATGATGGATGGTGGTCAATCTCAAGAACCATTTCTATTGATTTTTAATCTAAAGGACCAAAGTGATGTGTTATGTAAATCTCAGGGATCATTTTGACTATTTAACCATTTTTTGAAAATGTTGTATGAGGTTACAATAGACCTCAAACTTGAGGGAGTAAAATATAATTTATCCATTACAATATTGAACAACTTCGGATATGAAATTTTAACTGCATGTATAATAATAATTATTATTATTTAAGAAGTCCTCCAATTAATTAGTATTTATTACAATAGTACTGTTATTCATTACTAATCTTTTTGTGTTGTGGGGAAGGGGCTTGCTTTGGATCAATTAAAACGCTAATCCTCGTGATTCGTGCATGATTTTTATGAGGGTTGGGTTTGCAAGTAATAATTAATCTCAATATTCGAAAAATCCATATGTATATCATCATGAGCTTTTCAACTTCATCTCGATTCTTTGCACGCTCAATCGATATAAACCCTACGATCCCATGATCTATCTGGTGCCGGTTGGGTACTGCATGACTATTCTTATGAAAACTTTCATGGTGGTTATCTTACCAATCATCTATATCAACATTCACAGATCAAGTATTAATCCGACGGTTGTGGGGTACATATGTCAAACTGATTGGTTAATCATTTTTCGAGATAGCCAAGATGGATACGTGTTGTCGTTGTAGTTTAGGTTTGGGACCATCATATCATAATCCTCAGTATCTTCAATGCTATATGAACATGTGTCACATAATACATTGCAATATGTTACTATTTATAGAGGGAACTTCAATGATCTCGTATTTGAGGGATTATCAACGTAGAGTACTACATGATGGGTGTCAATGATTAAAATCTATTAGAGGAAACGATAAAGAGGTTCTCTCAAGATTTTTCATTGTCTCTTTACCAATTTATAATTCACCGTAAATTTTTATGTTAACATTATAAAATAGAAAGTATTTTTGCTCACCATCTTAAATTTTGGTGTATACTTACCATATACCTAATCATTTAACACGTGTCTTTCACTTAATCTTGGTTAATTTTTTTTTTAAATTAAAAAACTAACATTAATGTAAAAGTTAACTACAATTAGGTGAAATGATATATGACAAATAATTAAGTGTATGGTGAGCATACACCATAGTTATGGTGGTGAGCAAAAGCTCCCTTATAAAACATTGTGTCAAACACATGAGAAGACACAGATCCCATAGAAAGTCACATTTTTAAGAGAATTTCCGTAACATTTCTCAATTTATTATTATTAAGGAGGGGAGGGTTCAATACTATTATAATGATTTTAAGATTCAAACAGTCTAATGTTACTATTTTTTTAGAGGCCATCTTTGTAGAAATTTAAAAAAAAAATAAGAAAGGGCGGCAAGACTCACCGAGGTGGACATAAGCGAGCAAGGCAAGCTATTTTTTTAATTTAAGAAAATCGCATAGTGTTGCGACTTTCATTTAGACAGAAAAATATTTTGTATTTTATGTTTTCAATAAATTGTAAGTGACTTATTGGATACTTGGATGAACACTCATTAATGCTTATTTCCCATTGTTTTTAATATGTTATAGTACTTTATAATTTACATAAATACCATTCTATTTCGCAATTTATGTTTTCTAATACAATTATGTATTTTCAATTATAAGTAGACACTTATTTATGTTAAATAATAAATTTAATTAAAATAAAAAACCATATAGACTCCCGCCAACCTCTACATGCCTCCTAACTAGCGCCTAGTGTGACAGCCCATCCTGGAATATTTTATCGATATCATGAAATGACGTTTTTGCCCTTAAGCATTAGTGGTCATGTGTGTGTGATTTGGGCTACGTTTTTGGGCCAATTAGGTTGCTTCCCATATTTTTGGACCCAATTGGGAACTAGACCTTGTTTTTGGGTTTGGATTGTGGTAATTGGTTAAAAACTACACACACACACTCACATACACACGTGCACCATTTCTAATTCACTATCTTTATCTATCTCTCTCTCTCTCTCTCTCTCTCTCTCTCTCTCTCTCTCTCTCTCTCTTTCTCGAGCTTTCTCCCATTTTCCATACCCAACGTACATACAACCATCCATCTCACCATTTTGGTCACAGATCGAGGTTTTGGTTTATATTTTTAGACTCTTTGCAAGCTCGTGAGTTCAATCATACCCTTGGTTTAGCAAGTAACCCTCGGAAACCCTAAAACCAGAAAACCCCGAAGATGGTACTATTCATACACTTGTGATGGCGAGGGTTTCAGTGGATTTTAAGATCGTAGGGAGCCTTAGAACACTCTCACGAAGCTTGGGGAGCTACATTGGCATGTTTTGGATGTCGAGATAGCTAGTTTCAAAGTTGGCCAATTTTCGTGGAATTTCTCCGACGAGATTCCGTCGACTTCGACGCCTCAAAGTGGTATAAACCTCTTCCTTTTGTCTTAAGCTTCATTTTGGCTTAAAAATCATGAATTTTGGCGTTGAAATGAGTGAGAAAAGTCGATTAGAAGATTTTCCAGTTTCTGATAGCAGCAGCGCCAGTGCCGAACTCCGGCGACTGGAGGTAGGAGAAGGGGAATATTCTGTCAAAGTTGACAGAATATTCCTAACGGAGGTTAATAGAGTTAGGTTAGATTAGATGGAATTCTAGTTTCTGATGGAATATTCCCTAACGGCATTAAGGATTCCGTCCGTGTGCTAGGCACGTGCATGCGCGTGGGCGGCGCGTGTGGCCGTGCCTTGGCCGACGCCTGAGTCATCAGAAAAATTTTCAAAAAATATGGGGGTGTTCGTGGGATTGAGTAGAGCATGTTGGTATATTCAAACACCCCAATTGAGCAATGTATGAGAAATTGTTACCTAATGTTGGTTATGTACTTTTAATTGACGGTTTTATAGTTGTTTCGCATATAGGTGAGACCTATCCTAAGGCGCAGTCATGCGAGACTCGGGGGCTACGATCCTTCTACGTATCAATGAGTGCGCTTTTGTTTCAGTATATATATATGCTTGGTATTTTTTTTCCCATAAATTACATTTTAAATGGTTTTATGATTAGAATGCCATGTTGAATGCCATTTATATTTATTATGATTTTGTGTTGAGTATTGCTTAGTGTCATGGACGCTCAGGTAAGTCAAGTGGGTATATTTGATAGTGATGATGTTGATGATGAGATTGGTATATAGCTCATATTCCTGCACCTCGGTGTTTGTACTCCGCCAGAGGTTAGGGCTTAGCCTTCATGTGATCGTTCACCTCCTGCACCACACACTCACCTTGGATCCAAGGCAGGTGCCAGCCTGTCGTACAGACCACTATAGGTGGTTCCGACTTGTAGGTGACTTGCGATACGTCGAACAGCCTTCATGTGATCATAGCACTGAGTGTATTTATATACATCGAGCCTGTCGTACAGACCACTATAGGTGGTTCCAACTCGTGTGCATGATATTGGTTGAAGAGCTATAAATTCAGTCGTACATGTCACGTTAGGTGACTCCGACTGACGTATTGATATTACCGGCATATTGTGATTATTGATTTACCTCACCTGATTGATGCATATATTGCTTGATTGGATATTTCGACATGGCATATTCGAGATTTATCTTTTCCAGCACGTTTTGGCATACGAGTACTATGATATTTTATGGGAAAGTATATAGGTTTTACAGAGAGGGGTTATTACTTTTGATATTGAAATGGTTTTGAAAAGCTTTGTTTTTGCCCACTCACGTTTTTTGTTTTACGCCCCTCCAGGTTTTAGGTAGCAGTGATCGTTGGTGGCAAATGAGGCATCGAGGGCAGTTCTGATAGAGCACCATCCATGTAGAATTTCTCTGGTTATCGATTATCTAGTATTTGTTCGTTTGGACTGCACCTAGGTTATTTGAGCTCTGATGTTGTGTTTTATGCTTTCATTTTCATCATTCTCACTCACTTATCTTTTTGTTGTAAATTACTTAGTTTGCTTTTCGTTTCCTCGCATTTTCACTTCAGTACTTCCGCACAGCGCACTTGGCTACGTCTCCCTCACGTGACGACCATCACGCCTTGATTTTTTGGTCGGGTTGTGTCACCTTGTGCCTTATAAAACTTTGCATTTTAGAATGATGTTATTTAAATGAAAACTAAAAAAGTAGATGCTTGAAATCCATTAAATTATAATATGGGATGCATTGACAATTGTATAGTCTACGTGATTTCTATACATCAAGAGAGAATATAGAGAAAGTAACTCCAACCAAATTAATCAGGGGAAATTTTATTTGAACTCATATAACCTATTTTTACACGCAACTTGTTCTCTACACCCATGTTATTTTTAATGAAAGAATTAATATCTATATAAACCCAATTTTATATCTAAATTATCCTCACAACCCCAATTCAAATGTGAATTTGTTTTTACATTCATTTAAAAAAAATCCCAATTGAATAATTTGGTGAAATTTTAACTTGTTTATGAATCTTCCACATACTTTCTTGATATCCATGTCCCCGTGACTGTATTTGCATAAGCATAAGGCCATCTCCAACCAAATGAGGGTCAGAGGGCTTGTTTTAGCTGTATAGCCCTCCAAGAAATTAATATTTTAATGAACAATGCAAGGCCATATTTCTTATCATCTCCAACCGAGCGGTCAAAGGGTCATAGGCCAAACATAGCCCTATGACAAAAAATCATCTCCAACTAAGGGGGCCAAAAGGCCATAGGGCCAAACATAATTTATTATTTAAATTTAAAAACTACAACAACTTAAATTTAAAGTCTATAATCATCATCATCTTCATCATCTGCCACTGTAGGAGTATAGTTGGAGGTAAACAATTGTCGTCGGGCCATAATTTCCCTCTTTTTCCTATCAAAATAGGCCTTACTCATTGGACTGTAATCCGAAGTGTTTCTTTGCATATTCTTATCATCCATCTCTTCTTGTATTTCTTTGGCCCGTTGTTCATGCCTACGGTTCATTTCTTCTGCGGCAATGGCATTTTGTTCTGCCATTAATCACAAAGAGGCCATCATTTCCTGTTGAAAGGCAATATCATCCTTTGTCTTGCCATTTTCCTTCAATTTTCGGGCCTTGTTTCGTCCCATAGCCCTAGGTATGGAACCTTCACCCGAAGACGGATTTTCTACCCTTGTTTCTTGAGTGGTAAGAGATCCATCTTCATCCCCATCTACAACTGAGGATGCAGTTCTAAAAAAGCGTATAACCTACTTTATGTTGAGGTGGATCTTCAAATAACACCCACCTTTTATAAATTTCCTAACAATCGTGATGTTGAAAGGGTTTCGAGTTGCCCTCCATGTACAATTCCTATGTTTGGCGTACCTAGAAAATATAATTACAAAAATTAAAGGAAATTAATTTATGAAATTAAATATTTAAAATAAATTGCGAAAACACTTACTTCGTTGTAGTAATTGGCGTCGCTTTCATGTCTACTTGCGGCTGTTAACAGTGCTTGATGCCATTTATTCAAACTTGAATGAAGATGTTTCTTCCATCATGAAGTACAACTCTCATGGTTTCGGGTATTTGGTGGAGTAGTGCCTTCGTAGAACTCATAGTATTTTTTGCACACACGAGTCCAAACACCTTCACTTGTTTGAGAACTCCCCCTCACACTATCTTTCGAGACCCATCTATAAGCCCTGCAAAAAGCTTCATATTCTTTTCAGGTCCAAGCCCTACCTTTCATTGCAAATGTGGCCATTTGAAAACTATTGAAAAAATTGAAGGAAAAATTATTGGAAGAAGTAAGAAAATATAATGTGAAGAATTGAAATAGAATGAAGTGAGATAGTATGGAATGGTGAAAATTATACGAGAAATGGTGTAGGAATGGCTTAGGTATTTAAAGGAAAAAAATGGGAATTTTACGTTAGCTTGTCGTTGCATTCAAATGTTTGGCCTGCCCTGAGGCTGGCTGGTTGGCTGGGTTAGGCCAGTCGGTTAGCCCTTTTCTCATTTTTTGGCCCAATGGGGCCCATGAGCCTTTTGGCCTAGCCCTTAGTTGGAGACGGTTGTCATGTCATTTCTGGCTATTTTCGGCTCTCTGGCCTGATCGGTTGGAGATGACCTAAAATACATGTTTTAATATGCCTATACTTAAATAAACACCATAGAAAATAAACTAATAACAACTTTTCTTTCTATGCAGATATTGTGATATGTATGTGGCAATTAGGCGGGAATGCTAGGGGTATCGACAAAGCTGCCATAGGTGTAGAGAATGGTGATGGACAATTTGTATGGCTAACTTTTTATGACTTGTTAAATGATTTAGATGTTCATATATTTATATGTTATATATAAATATATGAGAGATTTTTCAGTGTGCCCTGAACAAAAGGTGAAACGCTATATGTTATTATACAAGTGGATAAAAGTTTTTTTTTTCTTTCAAGTGTTCCTCCACTTGTATAAAGACATATGACGTATGTACCCCTATTCGGGGCCGACTAAAAGTTCTTTCTATATATATCGCGACATGCATGAATGACTTCAAACCCTGCATTTCTGCTCAGTTCGTCTGTAAAGATGTACGCGAACTGAAAACTCCACTTATATCACAACAAATCGCGCATGAAAACTGATAAATCTGTGTAATTGATACAATAACTGGTAATGGATATGATTACTCTGGATATACATGTGTGATGAATGGATATGATTACTCTGGATATACATGTGTTATGAATGTTACCGAAGACATTTTGGTGAGTTGTAAAACACAAAATGTTCCATTATTTTATAGTACATGTGCTGTGATCCGATGACAAATCTGGTTTCTTGGACTATTGCGTGATGCAATGAATATAATTTAGGTTTTTTTAGCTACGCTCTTGAAATTTGATTTTAATTTTACTTTGTTATCTGAAACTCAATATTCGCTTCACATTGTCATCTGCAACTCAATTTTGATCTCATTTTGCCCCTTAAACTTAAAAGTCATCTCTATAAAACTCAAAATTCGCTCTACATTGCCTTAGATCTGTTAATTTCTTATGTAAGTTTGATTTGTGTGCGCTAGCCTAATCAATTTCTTTTTTTTTAATTTTTTTATCTTTTTAATTTCTTTTAAACTTAATATTCTCTGATTATTAAAATAATGGAAATTATAATCAAATTTATTGCATATGTGGCATAGTCTTATTGGTGTTGGGCCCCACATATGTTTTAGAAGACGACTTATAAGTTTCAGGAAAAAAGAGAGTTCACAAGGCAAAGTAAAACAAATTTTGAGTTTCAAATGTAAAACTGTAACTTTTGAGTTAAAGAAAATAAAATGAGATCAAAATGAAAATTTTCAGGACGCGTAGTTAAAAATAAGCCTATATTTTAGTAAGAGTTTGAATTGGGCTTGTGCCAAACATTGAATGACGAAAATGATAGAATATTATAATATGTTAGCTCAATATATAACTCAGCAGCAGCAGCAGCTATTTATTTTCCTATAAATAGACAGACAATGGTTTAAATGGATTAAAAGTTAAGCTAAGCAATTGACTTTTATAAATATGCATGGTAGTAATAAAGTTTATCAATGTATTCGGTTTATTGTTACCTTTCTATATCACAAGAGTTAAAGTCTGGCGACAAATTGAATATGTATTTATGTGCCATAAAATGAAAAGAAAAAAAAAGGCATACCAAACATACTTCGGTTTAACCATGTTTAGAATAATGTGTTTTCTCTTTTGCATACAAGTTCGAATTTTTACTTTAAATTAATGAATTTAGTGTAGAATATAGTTTGTATTAATTATATTATTTTGAATTTTATTATTATTAAAGGGAAGGGGAGAGTTTGAAACTATTATAATAATTTAGGAGAGGGAGAGTTTGAACCACGATGCATGAGTGGAAATCCAACATCCAATCCGCTTAGTTTTGAACCGGTTTCTATTAATGTATATGTATATGATATAATTACGATTCTACCATAAAACCAATTGGCAATACATATGGAGAGTGGGGTTCCACCATAAAATCATATAAGCTTAGCTAGACTTGTCTCTCACCGATGTGGGACAAACTTCATCATAAAATTAACTCTCAACAAGCCCCTGCACGCGTGGCCAATTTTCAAGCCTACACATAAACAAGTGGATGACGCATAAGCACATGTGACCCTTTGAACTTTCACATGAGACAGCCTGACTGTAATACCATGTAAACCAAGCTTAACTAAGCTTTACAGTAAAGAAGAAGAAGTTCTGAGAGAGAAAAGGATTACTTGAGTATGCAGTAAGAAATGACTTCACTATTTCACTTATCTTGTGCGTTTAATACAACCATTACAAATGACTTACACATTTATCTCTCTTAGCTTACAAACTAACCCAACATGTTTACCAAAAAAAAAAAACTAAGCCAACATTCTAACAACTTGTAACTAACTCTCTAATCTAATGACACTTGTCAACATCTCAACAACACACTCTTAATACTTCATGAATTTAGGAAGCTCGTTTGTCAATTATGATGTGAATGCACACGCACAACAGTAAACAGTTTTCTAGATAAAATTGGTGATTGAGTTTCATAAGAATTAATTGTTACATATGCACAAACTAAATGGTACATTATTGTGGCTATAATGGGGGAAGAAAAATATTAGCAAACCGCATGTGAACTAGATTACAAGTTCATCATTTTGCAAAGTGATTCGAGTTTTGAGAATCCTTCTAATTGGATTAGAACTCTGTTATTGGATGATATGATGGGCGGCCCTAAGACTCAAACTATTTGTAATAACTCTTTGAGCTAGTTTTTGGAGTGATTTACCACATTTTGTTACCTAAAATAAGCGATTCGAGTTTTGTATATTAGAAAATTTTTAAATGGGTAATTGTAGCGAAATCCTTTTCTAATATAAACTTGGATTCTCTATATAGTTCTTTTTCCCCGTAGATATAGGAGAATTTTTGGATGATTATCGAAAACTCAAGATATATAGTGTATTATTCTACTTGTTATAATAACGATGGAAAAACAAGGTTAATAGGTTCTACTTTTGAGTATATTAATAAATAAATAAATCATGTGTCATAATTTGAATGAAATAGTAATATCATATGACCATATTCCAAGTATACTTAAATTACTCATAAAACCCATAACTACTTGCTGTATTGTGAACTAGTGCTTAGTACATACAATGGTAATTCTTTTTTCACTACCGGTAGAGTTTTCAAGTTCGAATCCACATAATCATGTAAGCAAAACTTAATTTTCACGTACACTTATATATGTATATACACATATATTCATACATACGTGCACACGTACATGCATATATGTATATAGTTTGGATGATTCCTCTATAGGTCCCTAGTCCAATTATCTTATCTAGATCATATTTAAAGCTCATATAAATCCATATACCGCTTATATAAGTGAGTTTACCACTTCTTGGCAAACAAGTGAACGTAATATCATTAAAAATGAAAACAAGAAAATGTCGACCCCAATTCCCGCAATTGATTTACACACATACATGCAAATACAAACAAATTGGCAATTACTGAATTTTTGTCGAAGAGACTGGAAAGTGGAAAGTCTTCAAGTCCAGTAGTTATCCACATACAACATACAGGATGCGTTCACATTGCTGCTGCATGATGCTGCACATTTGGTATTATTTGGTTTGTCAAAAAGTATAGGGGGAGAAGAGGTTACCTATTTTAGAGTCAGGGTATATCACGAGTTTCTTTTCAATTTATTGGAGGTCTTAACCTGCTTTTATTGGTTTTTATAAATAATCCATCAAGAAGAATTACTGGCAGCGGGACTCGAACTTAAAACTTAATTTAGCAAAAAGAACAATATTTTTCAAAATCGTTGGCACACATTTGGTATTGTTATATCACATTTTGTGCATCATTACTGACTAAATTAATGACCGAGTCATGGTAAATCCCAAATACATGGCAGAAACAGACGAAGATAGAACTTAATAGGATATGACCTAGATATATATATATATATATATATATATCACACCAAGAGTTTGACTATGTCTTACTTGAAAAGAATTTGATTAGCATATATTTATTGGCCGGGAAGGTCGATGTGGTCACGAACAATGCGAAAGGGCGTGCGTCATGAAAGAATGCAACCTCCATCCCTATATGTTAATGAGTGGCACATAAGGAGACAAAAGAGGTTGTATTTTCGTAGGCGTTGTGTGGCAATTCCGTGTTCAAACTCAAAAATTCAAATGTGGCGAGGTGCAAGGTTGGTTCTGTTGATGCACAAAATCGGTTTAACTTGAAACAACGTAAATTCAATCTTGAATCACACAAACGTACAAGAACACAAAGATATATCGTAATTCACCTCAAGTTGAGGTTACTTCACTATGTAAGTGAATGCTGAATATACATGGGAGGTTGTAGAGGTAGTGTTTGCTCTCTTTGTACTCTCTGTTTAGTTTCTGATTCTCTTCGTGTGTTCCCCCTTAAGTGAGGGTGAGGAGCCCTTTTATAGAATAAGGGTTTCCTCTCCTTTTACATGAATCATGGGCTAAGTCATGAAGCCCAAATATCGAGGCCCAATATATGATACAACGGGTTCCATTATTTGTTTTTTTTTTTTTTTTTTTTTTTTTTGCCTTAAGAAAACTGTGGGCAGTAGCCATATTTGTTCTTTATTGTAATCTTTTAGGGTTCTTCTTGCATAGTAACCAAAAATGGAAGGTTCAAGGGAGGTCTGTGTTTGTTGAGGATTGCATTGTATTTGTCGAGGGACATGACACCATAGACCTCTCATTTGTTTTTACCCTGTTCAACTGTTCAGATTATGTTTTGTCTATATATTTTGAGGAAGGAGAAAGGAAGGGGTGAGAACAAGTATTGAACTTTAATCTTATATGTACGAAGTCGTCACGAGAAGAGAAAGAGACCAAGAATTGAAGTATATAACAAGAAATAATGTGAATGAAATTGAGCATTTCACACCATATATTTTATCCCTTCACTTGGCTTATAATTACTTCTTAACGCAACCTAGCTACAACAGTGAGGGTAACCATTTATTGATTAGATCGATTGTCACCATACAATTTAGATTAGTTTAAGATAAAACTTTCCATTATAAAAGAAGTAAAACATTGCTTCTATAAAACCTAAAATGTGTTTTCTTCTATTATGGTCACACACACAAACAAATTTAATTATCTGAAGAATATCAAAACAAACCCTAAGCGTAATTAGTTTGATTAAAAAGAAAGCTAGCTTTCTTCTTCTACTAATTAATTATGGGGATACTATTGAATGATTATTGATCCAAACATATCCAACGTGTTATGCAGTTATTGACAGGTTTCAGTCCCTTAAATCACTTCATTCGCACTATATATGACAAAGGGAAAATGCTCGGGAGACTATATGGTGTGGCAGTTGATGGTTGAATTCTTTCTTTCATGATTTAGAGAAGAAATCCAATCATCACCCGTCACATCAAGTGGTCTCCAAAATTTGACTTAAGTAAATGATATCTCTAACAGTACCCATGGCATAATACACGTATAATGTCACATAGTTATCATCGATCTCAGAATGATCTTAACTCAAATATGGTACATAGTTATCATCGATCTCATAATGATCTTAACTCAAATATGGTGTGGCAGCTGATGATTGAATTCTGGCATAATACACGTATAATGTCACATAGTTATCATCGATCTCAGAATGATCTTAACTCAAATATGGTACATAGTTATCATCGATCTCAGAATGATCTTAACTCAAATATGGTGTGGCAGCTGATGATTGAATTCTTTCTTTAATGATTTAGAGAAGAAATCTAATCATCACCCGTCACATCAGGTGGTCTCTAAAATTTAACTTAAGTATATGATATCTCTAACAGTACCCATGGCATAATACACGCATAATATCACATAGTTATCATCGATCTTAGAATGATGTTAACTCAAATATGATTTTGTTAATTCCATCTCTTTAGAGTGTTCCACTTGTCTCAATATTTTACGCTGTTTAGCTATATATCTAACAAGGGGTGTGCTATCCACACACCCATTTTTACTTCTCACACACCCCTTTTTACTTCTGTTCGTTAGATCTTCTTCAATTCATCCGATCCGACGGTCGAAATCCAAAAAAGTGTGGGAGAAGTAAAAAGGGGTGTGTGGATATCACACCCCATCTAACAAATGCCGCATGATAGGTTTGACAAACAATGGTAATACTACTCACGTCCTTCTCATGTTTTCATGCACTCAAATTTCATTGGGCAATTCGTTAAATCCTAAGCATGTTGGTACCACCTTTCAATTAGCTATCTTAGTTCAAGATTTTGATTAATCACTTGTTGAAATAAGTCAAGTTCAACCACTACTCATGATCCACCTCTGTCGAATATGATGGAACATAGCTAGCATAAATATTATCATTGTTATCATCGATCCAAGTGGTGACGTCTCTCATGTGTGAACCCAACAAAGTAACTTTGAAGCTTGTTCTTCCATCTCACACGTAGACTTGGCATGCACTAGAGACAAATATGAGGTATGGGTTATTTAGGTATGGCGCTCAATGTTCAAACTCATTTAAAAGATGTAAACAAACCACTAAAGGATGTATATTTTGTGGATAATATTGCCCTAAACTCATTTAAAAGATATAGAGCTCGTTTGGATATACTTTTAAAATAACTGAAAACGTTTTTGATTAAAATGTTTTTGGAACCAATCCTTAGTAAAAATGCAACTAAATCATGGAAAAAAACTTAAAATGCTTTTAGAACCCAAAAATATTTTCTCTAAAAGTGTTTTCAGCCATTTAAAAGTACATCCAAACGAGCCTATAAACAAATCACCAAAGCATGTATATTTTGTGGATAATGTTGTCCTCATCCCTAGTGAAGGAGGAAACGTGAGAGTGCGACATTATGCTATTGTTATATTCAGAACTGTTTTTTATTTATTGTTTTTTCAACTATTATCTTTAAAAAATATTTGATTTGGATACCGTTTTACATTCATACGATAATAAGTATTATTCTTACTTCTGAATTTTCAAAATTTTTATTTACATGAATGATTAACTGATTTATAAATTAAATGAATTTTTATAAAAATGATATGCAGATCATAAAAATTTAAATTATAATTTTTGCACGATAAAATAATATATCGTGAGTAGGAAGAAGATTTTCCTTCTTACTAGGAAGGATGTCCTTTATCTTACCCAAAAGATGATAATAATAAGACGAAGAATAAAATGATACGTGTAGTTCTAAAAAAAAAAAAAAAAAAAAAAAAAACCAACTTTTTTTTTTTTTTTTTTTGGAAACCACTATGATTGGGGTTTAGGTATACCCCAAAAGTAGTATTTTAATCGTATTATGTGGAATGGGGGCACTCTGCATTCACTGGTTATTGTTGCCCACAGGTGTCACAATCGTTTCGACTGAACAATGAACAGGGAGGAGGGGGGGGTGAAGCTTGGAGATCACCATCGGAAGTGCCTATCCCACGTGAAGGGTTGACACGTGGAGCGTCTGGAAATCGCTTGCCCGACAAGTGATTCAATGTGGTGTGATCTTGGATAGCTACAAGGTGTTGACCCCGGCATTGCAATTTACGATATGAATTATGAAATGAATCATGATTCGCTGCCGGAAACAAAGTTGCAAGTGCTACTGAATTTTTTTTTTACAAATGAGTACGTATTTGAATAAGTGGAGTTAAAAATTATGATTAAACACTTGTTTATTTGTGATTGGGTTACAGCAACACTTGCTAATTTTCTTTCAGCGGCGAAGAATATGGTTCTTATGGAATATATGGTTGTATTTGCAGAAAGAAACAAATTCTGCTAGCTTGTCTTAACATGGGTGGTGATGAAGGCCGTATATTTAAGATACTCACATCTTTTGCACATAATTAAGCCTACATTGAAAATGTTGTGTAGTCCTCTGGCATATCACCACGTCAATGGTGCTATTAAAACTATACATATTATCAGTAAAGAGGTGTCAAACGGCGGGTCCGACCCATTTAAAGTCGGCCAGCGTGACTTTGGGTTGTGATTGGATCGGCCTATTTAATAAACAAATCGTATGAGACTGACCCCATTAACGAAACATTAAGCCTAGCTCAGCCTGCAACTCTAGCCTATTAAGAGCAACTCCACCGGGACCATTAGCCCGAAGGACCGGCAACTTTTTCATTCCAATAGTCCCAACTGCAAGCTCCAGTCCATGTGGGCGTGTCGGCTGAGAGGGGGCCCGAGCAAGAGGCCCGACTCAAATTGGTGGCCCAAGAGCCTGAGGGCTGTGTGGCTGACGTCAGGATGACCCATCCGTTTTCCTTTGTCGGAATCTGGAAAAAAAATGGGATGCATGCAGGGAATTAAGCCCTCGAATTAAATCACAAGAATTGCAACACAACAAGATTTAAAGCTCAAGAACACAAGATAGTGATAGAAACATCACCTAGGTTCGAGATTGAGAGCTCAAGCTCTCGGCTTCAATGGTAGGACCTCGCACCATGCACCAATGCCGCATGCAAGGCCATGGTTGGGTTCCTTGAGTTCTAAGGATTTCAAAAATATTATTTTTGAGCTTTGATTTGTTGAAGGTTTGAAGAGGAAGAAGGAAGAGAGCTCTAATATTTTATTGCCTATTGCCACGACTATTCAGTTTAGGGGTGGAGATGCAAAAGGTAGTTACTACCAACTTAAGCAAAACAAACTTTAATTATTTGAAATATAAATAAATAAATAAATAAATATATATATATATATATATATATATATATATATTATTTGAACATGTTATTAAGCATTTAAGCTAAATATCGTTAATATGAAGCCATACTAACCAAACTATACGGATCGTTATTTATTTATTTATTAATTGAGGTCTCAATAGTTCTCCTTCATGTAATGAAATGCAATTAGTTTATTAACATACTAATGTATGCAAAAAAAATTAGTATAAGTAATTTATGTGACACAATAATTGTATTCATTTTGTGTTTGTATTTGATCTCATAATGATAGAAAATAATAAAATAAGAAGTGAAACAATCCACAAATATAAATACATTTAAAATGATCAAAACTCACGCATAGTGCACCGTAATAAACTAAAGGCCTCTTGTCGTTCATGAGCGTGTGCAGAAGAGTTAGTCATATTTTAAATTATCTAGTTTAAAGAGAGTTTTAGACAAGATTTGCTACATAATCGGCCTCATTATAACCTAGGCTGATTGGGTGCGTTGGAAAGCTTTTCCTTGCAACTTGGAGTTAGATTTTCTTCTAGTCTGAACTAAAAGCCATGCGTTAGTTATGCTCTTATGTATCCATGCCCAGTGAACAGGGACATAAATCATAACATGGTAATTGGGATTGGATTTTTGGTAATGGGTCCTTGTCATCCACATAGTTACGCTAATACTGATTGATGCATGTTGGGGTACACGTACTAGGAATAACCGACATCTTAGAAGGTAATCTTTACGTGCGTCTATCGCATACAACAACACACTTACAAGAAGTGAGATGCAAATGCTGACAGTGTCGCCCTTTGTGAGTGTGTTTCGACAGCCGCACGTAAAAATTTCTCGACATCTTAAGTTCAAGTTGCCTGCTAAAAGAACTTTTCTGGGTCATCCCGAACAGAGCAGCTGGTTTGCTATGCCAATTTGGGCCATAGCTAGACTTTACTCTGGGCTAGCATTTACGCTACCGATGCCATAGGCAGGCCTCAGCCTAGGGCATTTGCTTGTTGGGTTTTGGTTCGCCAATTATCCAACTATCACAGTTACTCTGAAAATGTCATTCTGCATTCTTCTGCTCCGAAAATACTAAACAACGACATATGGTGTCAGCTTCCCGTAGAGCTTCTATTTCTGCTTTCGACCTCTTTGGAGATCCTTCGGTGGAGAGGACAATAACTGGTTTCTTCCTTCTGCCCATATCCGCAAAGAGTTCAAGAAACTCCTCTCGAGTTTGTACAGGGTCAAGGAGGCCAGTCAAGAAAGCAGCGGGCGTGTAGCGAGCTCCCTTCGGCTTTGTCAGCGCATCTCTACTTTCGACAATTCCAGGAGTCACATTGTCAGGATTTCAATAGACGTGATCAGTATTGTGATTCAATTGACTTCTCATTGCTGACCAGCATGTTATACATCATCCAGCCCACAGCAGGGGCTTGTAAGGTGCCTCGAAGTAGTCCGTACCTGTAAATTTGTTCACGAAAGGAGAGATCAATGAGGTTCATAGATCATAACAAAGGTGGCGGTTCAATATATGGTTTCAAGGAAAAGTAGCACTTTCCATAGAAGACATCTGTATCGAAATCTTAACAATGGACGAACTATGTGCGCTATATAGAAGCAAGGAAGGATTATCAAACACTTGTCCTCCAAAATAGTTATCCTCAATTTACGACGTTCTCTATTACCCCTCAAGTCTCAAGAACAAGAACCATTCCACCTATATATGAGGTTTTCAGATAGAATACCTAGTTTACATGCTAGAATCTCGATCGAAAACAATAGGAAGGGGACCAGCCCAGGTGAGTGCAACAGCGGCAATGGCTTTAGGTTTCACAGCACCACGTTTTAAAGCACGAATAGTTAAAGTAGCTGCATGCCCTCCTCCAAATACCACAAAGTCATTTTCTGGTTGATATCAAGAGACTGTTAGTTCAAAAGTAAAGCTTTGTATTGGTTTCAAACCCATGTGCAAATTGACAAAGTAATAACAAAGAAAAAGTACAATTTCAAATTTTAAGTAACTGACCTTTGATGGGAGTGAAGATTTCTAACCCACAGGGAGCTTGGAGGAGTTCTCCAGGGTGGTTGAAGCCCTAACTGTTAGGGTTTTCTGAAAGCAAGCACTGGGAGAGATATTTGGTTTCCGGGTTCAGAACAAAAGAGCACGGGAGGGCTGTGAAGATGTGTAGAATGCTGCGGAGGGCGCCATGAGTTTGTTGCAGAAATTGAGAGGAAGATGCTGACCACTGGTTTCTCTTCTGTAGAAAAATATTAAAGAATCTCAGTTCAGCAATCAGCGCACCAAATGAGAGATTTGAACATATCGCTAGTGTCCACAAAAGTTTTGGAAATATCAGTTGGCACCAAATGAGATACAAGTTTGTTCACTTTTTCATATGGTACCGTTGGCCTCCCTCCCTCCAAACGTTAAATTTTCTCACCTAATTCCTTTGGATATTCTTTTGCAATATTGTATTAAAAGATTCAAAACCACAACAGATTCAAGCCAAAAGAAAACCCCATGAAAATTGTAAGGGCCACGAATTTTTCACAATTTAACAAGTGCTTCCTACCATCAATTACTCCATCTGCATTATAATCCCTCTTGATTTATAAGATTTTTCCAGCATTCATGATTTCCCTTGCTTCCATTGAACCAATTGTCGAAATTTGAACCAATGATACAACTCCATGCCAAATTCTTGGCATTCTTTTTTGTCTTTGTGCATCAGGGTCAGTATATTACCTTCTTCCACGATGTTGACCTCTCTTAAAATTACAGGAGCTAAACTTCTTGAAGCGCTTCATCAGTCACCACTCACCAGTAATCTTTGCATGAACAAGAGTCATCCTTGAAGGAGTGAAAACAGCTTCTATCTCTAACCACAATCTCCACTCTATAAACCTTAGAAATCAGCTTCATCACCGTATGACAGTCCTTACAGACCCGTAAATTCTTCACGATCCTTTTAATCCTTCCTTCACACTGTCTTGCCAACCCAAAAGCTACAGCAAGTTTCTCGCTGTGCCTGAAAACTGAATCTCCTTTATCCTCTTCTTCTATGTCATGCAAAACACTCCTAACCTCCAGAACATAGCCTCCTTCAACCCTAAGTTTTAACATTACCTCCCTTAGCTTCTCATAAGCATCTTCTGTAATTTTATTTGATATTTTACCAGCCATAAAACTATACATGACCCAGTCAACTTCAATTGCACTCCATCCTGGAGCTTTCTTAATCCTCTGGTCAGCCATTGATCTTCTTAGAGCAGCAACATCCTTCCACTTCCCTGCAACAGCGTATACATTTGACAAGAGAAAATTGGTCACCAGAATTGTCGGGATCAAGTTTGGAAAGAACTTCCTTCACTTGTTCTGCCAACTCAACATTACCATGAATGCTGCAAGCCCCAAGAAGAGTACGCCAAATGACAGCAGTAGGAAATATTGGCAATTCATGTACAAAATCATAGGCCTTCTGCAGTTTGCCAGCTCGACCATATAGATATACTATACTTTATACAACCGTAATGTCCCAATAGCTGGTTCTATACCATATAAATCTCTCATCTTAAAGAAATACTCACATCCTTCGTCAATCAGACCAGCATGACTACAAGCATACAAAACTGAAATGAAGGTGATCCCATCAGGCTTAATTCCAGGCATTTTCATCTTACGGAAAATTTGTATTGCTTCTTTTCCATAACCATGCATTGGAAGCGCTGCTATCATTGAAGTCCACGAAATAATACTCTTCTGGCATTCTTTATAAGACCAACCTAGCCATGTCTGCATTTCCAGATTTAGAGTAGGTGTCCAGAAGCGCATTATTGAGTGAAATCATCCAATGTAAACCAGCCTTCTCTACTAAACCATGTAAAATTTTACCAAACTCAAATGCAACAGCTTGCGCACATGCAGAGAGTACTCCAGTCAAGCTCACCTCATTCGGTCTAATTCCCTCCCTCTGTAGTTCCCTGAAAAGCCCAAAAGCCTCATCAAAGCAACCATTCTGAGCAAACCCCACAATCATAGTACTCCAAGACACATCATCTTACATCGGCATCCTCAAAAATGCCTTCTTAGCCAGCTCAAGCTCATCCGTTTTCACATACCCTGCAAGCAAAATGTTCCAAGAGGTCAAATTCCTCAAAGGCATCTGGCCAAACATCGTCTCCACACCCTTTGCATCCCTTAATAAGAAAATTTGTGTTCTTTTTAGAATTCCTTGACTTACAATACAACAACAATCAAGCCTTAATGGGATCGAATGTATGAATCCTAGGACGCTATTGCGTGCGGTTTTGCGCCATGTATTAGTTTCAAGTTCTCCATATCTTTTCTTAAAATCTCTCTCCAAGTCTTCCTAGTTCTTTCTCTGCCCTTTTTTCCCTGAGCCTCTGTCTCATAGGAATTCCTTGATCTGAAATATGGAGCAAAATTGAAATGGGGACTTGAAAATTGATGAAAATAATAATCTGCATTGTCTGCAGTTTTGAGGTCTTTATATCTAAGAGTGAGATGGTTACCGTATAATTGGTTTTACTGGCTTCGACTAGCTAAATGCCCGTTTCTTGTCTCCGCCTCTTCGTATTCTATGCATTTGATTGTATGTTTCTGAGTTGGAGTTATGGCATTGTTTGAAACAATGCTGAACTTTAGTTTACTTCATTTGTATGTCATATATCATAGTTTACTTGGATCGTAATCAATTCATTCCTGCGGTTGCATTTTAAACGTATTGTAAAGTTTTCCATTCTGTTGGTTTTATGTGGACGGGGTTTCACTTGTACCTGTGCTTTGATATATAGGCGGAAAGCTCATGTATCAGACCTCTAAGAAGAGAGCAAGTGGACCCAAATGTCCTGTTACTGGAAAGAGAATCCCAAGGGGTGAGTTGATTGTTTGGGGCTACGACTTGTTTTGGTTCTAAGTTCTAACTTTTGTTTTTTTTTCACAAGAAATGTATACCTGATATGATATTGACTTTAGTGTTGTCATTAGGAAAACACGGATTCACATTAAGCATTTTGGTTTATCGCATATGTTGCTAATACTGCAAATCTAATTTTTATGCAATTTCTTCCTTTAAAGGGTTGCTGTCGTATGTATATGCTTAGGAGTTAAGATTATTGCATAACGAGCTTAATGTGTCATAATTAGTGTTTACAGAAAGTTAGGGATGCCATGTTGATACATACATACATACATACATATACATACATACATATATATATATAATATATATATATATATAATATATATATATATATATATATATTGACGATATGAAGTACCTTGTATTTCCTTTTTCCTGCCACTTATAGTTTAGGTTTCTGCTTCCCGTCTTGAGAAACTGTGTTGTGGCACAGCCTACCCTTTTTTAAGTTCTCACTCACCGCCATATGCAGATTCCTCACTTGAGACCTGCTGAATATAAGAGGTCTAGACTATCAAGGAACAGGAGGACACTGAATGGTGCCTATGGAGGTGTGCTGTCCGGTGGGGCTGTCAGAGAGAGGTTTGTATTTCCACAAGTTTTACTTATCGAGTTGTTTGGTTTATTTGGGCTTTTTTGTTTAGTGATATTTTGATTGAGCAACTATATTTCTTGTCATTTTTGGCATTGCAGGATCATCCGAGCCTGTTTGGTGGAGTAGCAGAAGATCGTGAAGAAGGTTTTGAAGATTCAGAAGGCAAATGAAAAGCAGGCGTCAAAAAGCCAATAGAAAGCGAACTCTTTTCATGATATGCAAGTGAGAAATTTTGACTATTATTATGAGATGATAAAAATTATTGGAACCAAATTTGCTGTCATCTGTTTCTATGATTCAGTATTACACACAACTTATTAATTTCGGATGGATGCAGATTGAAAATAAGGAAAACTAATGAAAAGGGCTTGAAAACTTTGAGTTTTAATGATAAGGACAAAATAAAGGGTAAAGTGAATAGTGCCAGGATTGACTTTTTAGTGTAAAAATGTGGTTTTTCGTTAAAGTGAACAGTACCGGGAGCTTTTCGTTAAAATTCTCATTGAAAATATGCCGTAAGGCAATATTGCAAGCAAAGTCTTAACCCAGAAATGAAGCACAATAACTAATGTATTTCACCGTTACGTGGTCAACTAATGCGATCGAGCATGACTCGTCTGCTTGATAAACTGAAGGAGCTGAACAAGCTTGTCATGAGGAGGGTCTAATTCTTTCACCAGTGGATGCTCATTCATTGCAGCTACCCATGAGAATAGCAACGGATTCCTATCTGGGTCCAACATTTTGAAACCGAGGACTTGTTCATGAGCTTTGTAAGGACCAAATGTTGCAACCATCAGTATGTCCAGGAGTCCCAGATTCTCGCCGTTGGTGAACGAATGTCCTCCGTGAAGGTACTCCTTCATTCCTTCTTCAACACTCCCAGCTTCGCAAACACTTCCTCGAGCGCTTTCTCTTGCGCTTCACCTTGACTTGTCACCACCCGGCTCATGCCCTCGAACAACTGCATCAACAAAATTAAGCATGATGATGATTGATGATCGAAAAGACAGACAAACATCAAACAAAGATATTGTACTCGAGGACAAGTACCGGAACCTTCTTGTGAACTGGATTGTACTCGAGGAGCTGCTGGCTCTTGTTGCTCAAATTTTCTTCTATGTACTCGTATGGTACGCCTTTAAGCCGGAGAGTGAGTTCCACTCTCTTAGAGTAAGTACTAGCCCACATCCCATGTAGTTTTACTCCGTTTTCGCCTTCCAACTCTCCCACTGCAAGCAATGGCCTAGTTTTCTGGGTTCAAGTCTATGAGATTAGCCTTTTATATATAATTTTTCATTCATCTTTCGTCATGCTTTTGCCTTATTTTCTGTATTCAACAGTCAAACAAATAACCTCAGATATGCTTTTGGAGAAAGGAAGGCATATTCTTTGAAATTTGACCACGTTTGCTTGGGAAAGAAGATTAGTTTAAACCATTTACTTAACTTTCTTGACAAGTCGGCCTAAACAAAGATTAGTGCACCCACAAGTTTTCAACGTTTCGAAAGCAGAGGGGCCTCAGTCGACAGGAAAACAATTGCTGATACAATTTTCTTGGTCATAACTAACAAAATATTAGTAGCTGCACGGCAAAATTCTAAAAGACGTTAGGTGCTAGTCGGGTGGCTGATTGAGCCTAGCGCCTAGGCGGACTAGGTGGATTTAAGTCAATTTATTATATTTCATGTAAATAAGTGTCTGGTTATACTTAAAATATATGTAATTTCATCATAAACTACAAAATAGAATGCATATGTATTATGAAGTATTGAAACATAATGAAAACATGTGAAATAATGATATAATGTGTGTTCATTTAAGTATGCAACAAGTTTCTTACAATTTATTGGAACAAAAATAAAATGTAAAATGAAAGTTATCTATTTTCTATTTAAGTGAGTTGTGATCTAGACGGGCGCCTAAGCGGTCTACTCAGTAGATTTAGGCGTCCTTTCTTAATTTTCAAACGCTTAAGCATTAATTGAGGCGGGAGAGAGAAAAAAAAACAATTAATTTGTCAAGAATGGGATTCGAACCCATGCCCTTTCGGACCAGTACCTGAAACTGGCGCCTTAGACCAACTCGGCCATCTTGACTGGTTGCAATTGTCAGACCCAGAATTTGAATTAAATAATAAATATTTGTGGCCACCGAGTGTTAGGTTATTACAGATTCATACGTTCCCGCGTTTATTCAAAATGATCTGTGACAAAATCATTAGGCTCTCCTTTTCCTCTGCACGAACCCAAATGAATTCTCTCCTCAATCCAAAAATCCCCTCCAGAATCTCACTCTTTCAACTCAAGTTTCTATCTTCGCTTGCCGTTGCGGAAAACCCATCTTTTTTCCCCATCGAAAACGACCAAATTCCCAGTCGATTTGACCCCTTTCAGTTCTTCAATCATTATGCAAAATCAAGACAGTGTACTGCTAGAATCAGTAAAATCGTACACACCCATTTGACCACAACCGGTTTACTTCAATCCGATATCTTCCTCTCGAATTCATTGCTTGATTCGTATTGTAAGTCCGCTGCCATGGTAGATGCACTCAAGCTGTTTGATTTAATTGCTGACCGAAATGTTTTTTCGTGGAATATCATGATTTCGGGTTATAACCACATTTCGTTATTCGAGATGGCATGGGAAATGTTTTGTAGGATGCACGCTTCGGGTTCTGGGCCCGATGAGTTTGCCTATGGGAGTGTTCTTTCGGCTTGCAATGCCTTGCAGGCACCTCTTTTTGGGAAGCAGGTTTATTCGCTTGCAATGAAAAATGGGTTCTTTCCGAATGGTTATGTTCAGTCCGGAATGATAGACTTGTTTGCGAAAAATTGCAGCTTTGAAGATGCTTTGAGGGTTTTTCATGATGTTTCATGTCAGAATGTTGTGAGTTGGAATGCTATTATCTCTGGGGCTGTGAGAAATGGAGAGAACAGGGTTGCTTTGCATCTTTTTCGGAAAATGTTCCGTGGATTCCTGTTGCCAAATAGTTTTACATTTTCTAGTGTTTTAACCGCTTGTGCTGCGCTTGAAGAAATTGAAGTCGGGAAGGAAGTGCAAGGGTTGGTGATTAAACGTGGTGCAGAAGATGTCTTTGTTGGGACTACTATTGTAGATTTATATGCCAAATGTGGAGAAATGAAAGAAGCTGTCAAGGAATTCAAACGTATGCCAACCCGTAATGTGGTTTCTTGGACTGCCATCATTTCCGGTTTTGTGCACAAGGACGATTATATTTCTGCCCTCAAATTTTTCGGAGAAATGAGAAAAGTCGGAGAGCAAATGAATAAGTACACTGTTACGAGTGTACTTGCTGCATGTGCTAGACCATCCATGACTGAAGAGGCAACCCAAATTCACTCTTTGATTTTGAAATCTGGATTCTATTCAGCTGCAGTTGTGGGGTCAGCGTTAATCAATGCATATTCAAAAATGGGAGCAGTCGATCTATCCGAGATGGTGTTCAGAGAGATGGAAAATATAAAGGATCTCGGCACATGGGCAGCAGTAATATCTTCTTTTGCTCAGAATCAAAATTCTGGAAGGGCAATTGAATTGTTCCGGAGAATGTTACAGGAAAGTGTGAGACCAGATACGTTTTGTACTTCCAGTGTCTTGAGCATTGTAGACTGTTTAAATCTAGGGAGACAGATCCACAGCTACACTCTTAAAAGTGGGTTGGTATTTAATGTTTCTGTTGGTAGTTCCCTTTTCACAATGTACTCGAAGTGCGATAGTTTAGAGGAATCTTACAAAGTTTTTCAGCAAATTCCTGACAAAGACAATGTTTCATGGGCCTCAATGATTGCCGGTTTTGTGGAACATGGCTGTGCAGATCAAGCCCTTCAGCTGTGTAGAGAGATACCATTAGAAGAAATTGT
Source organism: Crataegus laevigata (assembly GCA_963580275.1). Lineage (NCBI taxonomy): Eukaryota > Viridiplantae > Streptophyta > Magnoliopsida > Rosales > Rosaceae > Crataegus > Crataegus laevigata. The sequence continues at coordinate 4,187,202 of OY756950.1, forward strand.
ACCTGACCAGATGACTTTAACTGCAATTCTAACCGCATGTTCTGCTTTGCGATCCCTACGGACTGGTAAGGAAATTCATTGTCACGCTCTTCGCAGAGGAGTTGAACAAGACGTACTTGGTGGGGCAATTGTGACCATGTACTCAAAATGTAGTGCTATATCATTGGCAAGGAGGGTGTTTGATATGCTTCCCCAAAAGGATGAAATTGCATGCTCCTCCTTGGTTTCAGGGTATGCCCAAAATGGGTATGTCGAAGAGGTGCTTCTGCTATTTCATGATATGCTGCTGGCAGATTTGACTATTGACTCCTTCACAATTTCCTCCATTCTTGGGGCCATTGCACTTTTGAATGGATTAAGTATTGGGACTCAACTGCATGCCCACATCACGAAAGTTGGCTTCAGTTCACATGTTTCTGTCGGCAGTTCACTAGTGACAATGTACTCAAAATGTGGAAGCATTGAAGATTGCCTCAAAGCATTTGATCAAATTGAGAAGCCAGATTTAGTTTGTTGGACAGCTATGATTGTGAGCTATGCTCAACACGGGAAAGGCGCAGAGGCTTTACGAGCATACGAGCTTTTGAGGGAACAAGGAATCAGGCCTGATTCAGTGACTTTTGTTGCACTTTTATCTGCCTGTAGCCATAACGGATTGGTTGAAGAAGCTTATTTCTACTTTAATTCAATGGTTAAAGACTATGGACTAAAGCCTGGTGATCGTCACTATGCCTGTATGGTTGATCTTCTTAGTCGATCAGGCAGACTGAAAGAGGCTGCAACATTCATTAACAATATGCCTATTAAACCCGATGCTTTAATATGGGGAACACTGCACGCTGCTTGTAAAGTTCATGGCGATATGGAGCTTGGAAAGCTAGTAGCTAATAAGATGATGGAGTTGGAGCCATCAATGGATCCCGGCGCATATGTTTCCATTTCAAACATGTATGCAGATGTGGGCCAGTGGGAAGAAGTCATCAAGATTAGAAACCAGATCAAGGGAACTGATATGAGAAAGGAACCTGGTTGGAGCTTTGTGTGAGCTATAAGTATAATCTGATCTGGTGAGTCAAGACTGCCGGTGATTTCTCTGTGACAGACGGGGTTTGAACTTTTTTACTATGTCTCATACTTTGTTTCTCATTCCATGTTTTCGTTGGTTCTGTGTAGCGAAATACAGTCTCACTTCGGAATCAGACAGACACTTCTTGTACTTACTGCACATGGATTTGAACAAGCATGCCGAGGCGGGCATAAGTTTGGGATTAAGCACATCTGAGGCCAAGCTGGTCCGAAACTGTACAGAATTTACACGCAATTTTCGTTGAAATGCCTTGTAAGCAAGTCCTTGAACTGTTCTTTTTGTTTCGTTAACACGGCGCTGTTTCAGAGCTCGTTTGGATGTGCTTTTAAAATGATTGAAAGCGTTTTTGGTGAAAATGTTTTTAGAACTAATTTTTTGTAAAAATGCAAGTAAATTCTGGAAAATCGCTTTAAGTGCTTCCTGAAAGAAGCACCATTGCAAAAAGCACTTTAAGTGCTTTTGGAATCCAAAAACATTTTCTCTAAAAACGCTTTCAGTCATTTTAAAAGCACATCCAAAAGAGCTCTCATTCTATTTAATCAATCAGTGTTCTCGTTATCCACTTTCTTTACTCCGATGCTGCCAAATCAACGAAGAGAAGGGATGCAGGCCAAGAGAACTGAGGCCAATATTGCAGAGATTAGTTCGTGTAAACGCCTATCGGCCGTCATCGTTATACAGAGATGGGTGCTCAACTTAAGGTACAGTACGGAGCTTCAACCCAGGACAGAACTCATCGAAATTGATTGATCTTAACGTCGCTCCAACTTCTAGCACGTAATTCATATGTAAGCAGCCAACAGATGGTTTTTGTACACGCGTTTTACTCGTATAAATTCATTTCTTCTTTGATGGATATAACGTTTACAAAATTGTATTCAGATCTTTCTGAACTTCTCTTCTGTCCGGCAACGTGATGAATGCCCAAAACTACGTTCTCGGATTTCCGATGGCACAGGTCTAGTAGAACCAAACTGTATTCTATAAAATACATTCATACCAATCTATATATTCTCCAACATGTATATTCCTGTATCTACAAGACGCTCTAAAAGACAACAGAGCAGGCCCTACATAATCTGCTTGTTCAAAGGACCGGTCCAAAATGGTGTTGGAACCAGAACCAAGGGGCACTTAGGTTCACATCTTCCTTGCCTCGTGCCGCCAGTTTGTTCTGCGAGATAACTCAGACGTTCTACGCTAAAACCTGAAAACATGTGCGAATCATGACTATATCATAAGTCTGTCCCTACGAACAACACGAGGGAGCCAAGATTTAGTAACGAAAAACATTAATATCTTAATTTCGTTGTTCCTTATAAGTACGAAGAAAGATCACATAGTTTTGAAGCAGAATAATAAGAACAAAGTGACATACAAACCTGCATGCTTCCTCCAGTTAAACAGAGCACAAAAATTTAACTCGAATCATCTTCGTTATAAGCAGTTAAAAATTTCCAGAGTTGGCACTCTCGGGGCAGTTTCTGTGAAATATAACCGACGCCAAGTCATTTTCAGTTTCATCAAAATATATAACTTAATAAATATATAGGAATTCGGTAATAAGTACCAAATTTGTTCACCGTCTTTACAAGGGACGATTAGTTATCCATGCCCTTCCCTATGTCAAATTTGTTGTTGGAAGTCCGAAAGGCCCCAAACATGATACTCAAGTTTCAATATTCGAAGTATCAGCCAAATTCTGTGACATATAAGGCTGTTAAACAGACAACACGAGGGAGTCAAGATTCAGTAACGAAAAACATCAGTTAGCCACTTAGTGATCAGTGATTTAGAGGCTGAGCAAGCTATTCAGAATGAAATCTAAGCAGTAAGAATAAAAAGATGACCACGACCAAAAGTTCAGTAGACTTACCCTCAAAAGCTACAAGAGCACTGGTAAAAAAGTGTTACTTCAAGTTTACGCCATCATTGCGCTTACCGCCATATCAGTAGTGAAGAAGTATATGCTCCATAAAAGAACTGTACTTTGCAACACTCAAGGACTTCGTTTTGAAGTCACGGAAACACCTCGTTTCAAGCTCTTTTGTGTTTTCTTAACTACCTTTTTATCTCTAATTCCATCATATAGAAGTTCATAGGCATAATAAGTTATATGACCCTTCTTCAACAAATCTTCTACAACAATCTTGGGTGCTGCTATTTCCTTCTTATCAGACTCGAAGATTGTATTGACAACATCAGGAACAATGCCTTTCTGCACCATAAGGTAGATGATACCAACAGCCTCCTGAACTCTATGCTTCATACAAAAACAATTTAGCACTCTTCCAAATGTCACCAGTGATGGAATGAACCCCTTCTCGATCTTCTCCAGGAGGAAATTGTACCCACGATCATCATTTCCTGCTTTACAGAAACCATCAATCATGACACGGTATGTGAAACAGTCGGGGACACATCCCTTGTCAGGCATCTCACAAAATAGTTTTTGTGCCATGCTACTGTTAAGCTTTTCACAGAAAGCACTGATCATGATATTGTATGTCGCTGTTGTATGAGATACATTATATTCATGTTTCATTCTTGTAAATAGGTCATATGCTCCATCCAAATCCCCATTGCCACACAAACCATTCATCAACGTGCCAAAACAAACAATATCTGGAGTCAAGCCCTTGTTTCTTATTTCCTGTAGCATGTCCAAGGCCTCGGTCACTTTCCGGGCTTTGCAAAGGCTTTCTACAAGTATGTTATATGTAATAATGTTAGGAACACACCCCTTCTCCATCATTGTTTGAAAAGTACGGATCACATCCTCATATTTGGCAGCCTTGCAAAGGCCATTTAACACAGTATTGTACGTGATCACATCAGGAGCAACACCATGACTCCACATGCTACTAATGGCCTCAAGAGCACTATTCAGATTCAACTGTTTACAGTAACCATCTATTAATGTATTGAAAGTAAATATGTCGGGAAGGCATCCTCTGGCAATAGCATCATTCATTAGTTTACTGGCATCAGATACATAACCCATCTTGCACAACCCGTTTATGACCAAGTTGTATGTCCAGATATCGGGACTGCAACCGTTTCTTGACATCTCATTCATCAGTTGCAAAGCTTCCAAGAAAAGCCCATTCTGAGACAACCCCTTTACCAACGTGTTATAGAAAACAATATTAGGCTTGAATCCCTTTCCTAATACCTCATTGAATAGAGCTAGGGCACGGTCGATCTCGCCATCCTGGCATAAACCCTTAATCAAAGAGCAATATGTGAAGTCATCGGGTATGAATCCCTTGAAAATGGCATCACTGAGAATCTTATCTGCTTTTTGTATCATACCCAATTTGCAATATCCATCGATAATACTATTGTAGGTAAAGGCATCAGGCCAAAATCCATTGTTCACCATTTTATGCATATAGTCCTCTGCTTCCTCAACCTTGAAGTTTTTACACAAACCAAAGATCAATGTATTATACGTGACAACATCCGGAGTTAAACCTTCCATCATAAAACAATCCAACATTCTGACAGCCAAATTAAGTGAACTGCTGTTGCAAAGCCCTTGAATGAAAATATTTAATGTAAACAAATTCGGAGACACACCCCTCTTCAGAACCTTGTTGAGAAGTTTTTCGATTTCTTGGACATGACCCTTCTTGGATAATGTATGAATAAGCTTGTTAAATGTGGTAACGTTGGGACATACACCTTGCCCAAGCATGTCTTTAAACAATTCATATGCCTCAATCAAGTAATTCTCTTCATAAAATCCACCTATGACCGTACAATATGCAACGGCATTGAACTCACACCCTTGGGTAGGCATGTTATTAAGCAGTCTCAAAGCAACATGAGGCCTACCAGTCTTACAGAAAGACTTTATCCGTATTGTATAAGTATACACATCCGGATCAATCCCATTATCCCTCATCCCCATATACACCTTATGCGCTTGATTGAAATATCCATACTCAACGAGCACATTCATGATTGCGTTATAAGATTGAACCGAGGGCTCACAATTATAAAACTCCATCCGCTGAAACACATTAACAGCTTCTTCAACCTTTCCTTTCCTTCCATAACTCCTCATGGCTCCAATGTACACTCCTTCTAGTAAGCTATTATCAACATTCATCCTCGTCTCGGAAATCACACGCTCCATGGCTTCAAACTCGCCATGAAACCCGAGTTTTTCAACCATGCATTTGTAAGTCAGCAACGTGTGCTTAAACCCATCTTCCTTTTTCACTGAGTTAAACATTTCGAGCGCTTTAAACGGATCCTTTTGACACTTAACGACGGCAGCAACATGCTTAGGAAGTAAAACCCGACTCATTCGAATAATTCAAAAACTAATAGCAGATGATAACAAAACAATCCATAATCCACAAGAATTTGAAGCCTCAAGCTTTAGCTATCCTGAAATCACAAAAGGAAGAAAGCAACAAAAAGCTATCATCTGTTTTCAACTTAGACACAAAAATTCATCAGCATCAGCAGCATTTACTTAACCGGAAGAAGACAATTAAAGGGTCTGTTTGGTTGCTGGGAAACTGTAAAAAGTAACAAAAAATGAATTCCTACTAGCTGGGATTAAGAGAAAGATTTACCTCTTTGCGTTCTCTGCTTTATCTCAGAACCAATAAAAGATCAAAACTTCATTTGTTTATCAGCAGGATTTAACTGGTACCGTGGTACGTAAAGTAAATAATCTCCGAATACAAGGGCAATACCTAAAGTTGAACGCAGGGAAGGCATTGTAATGGTTGATGTTGCTCAAATTTCCCAAAATTAGGGAGATTAGAGTTTCAATTGCAGAGTTGGAGAGGTGAAGACGAAGAAGTAACCAGGACTGGATCCTCTGCTGCGAGTGTTTAGTTCCGTTTGGTCGAGTTACAATTATGATCCCACCATGTCATCTTATAAGAAAGAGGAAATTCTTTGTGAAAATCCCGAGAATCTTCAAATCATATCCGTTCATCGTATATCGTGAAGTTAAAAATTATTGTAAATTCTTTTATTTAAAATTGAATATAAATAGTACCTGACGAAAAATGATTTCACGATGTACGATGAACGGATGTGATTGGAGGATCTCGAGATCCTCACATCGTGTCTGTTCATCGTACATCGTGTGGCCAAAAATTATTTTAAATACTTTTATTTAAAATTAAATATGAACAGTACCTGACGAAAACTGACCGCACGATGTGTTGATAATGTTATCACATCGCCATTCACTTTTCAAATAAAGATGTGTTGATAATCGGAAAAAAAATCAACACGAAATTTATCCATGCTTCCTAATATTATGGGTTATTAAAGATAGATGCTAAACAACACTAAATTTATACATATTCGAAGGAAGTCTTTAGTTCATTACCCTGGAAATTTCGTGGAAAATTTCGTGGACAACACAACTCCGCAAACAAAATTAATTCCAAAACCTAAATTAAACTTCAAAAGGAAGACAGAAACTAGATTACAAAACACTAAATTAATTACCTAATTTGGGTGAGAGTGAGACTCGGTGCTAGATCGAGAGTTCTAAGTGTATGTGAGAGAAAATTGCACCAGAGAGAGAGATCGTGAGAGAGAGTGGCTATGTGGTGGAGGAAGGCTGGAGAGTCAGAGACAATAGTATGGTGCGGTGGTGGGCCGGTGGCTGGCCTAAATTAGACACAGAGAGATGACAGATGAGGGCTCGGTGGCTGAGGAAGGTTGCGCTTCTAGCCTTCAAGTTCGATAGAATCAATGGAACTTAAATGAGTCGGATCTCATTTGGAGAGCCCTAAAAACAAATGAACGGCACTGATTAAATCCAAAACAATGAACGGTTCAAATAATTCTCTTATAATTATATATATATAATACTTATTTTCGGTTCGGTATGGGATTATCGAAATTTTGGGAAGACAAAACTGAATCCCATACTGAAATATTGGGATCGGGATTTTTTCAGTTTGGTTTGGGATTTTCGAGAACTTTTTCCAGCCCTAATATTAAGTGGTTAGACAAGCGATGAGATCATACTGTTTGACCTAATATTTTCTCAAGGCCCAATATTTATGGAAAAATGTGAATAGTACCTGATAAAAATTGACCTCACGATGTACGATGAACGAATACGATTTGAGGTAATTGATGTCATAAGCATTGAGGTTTGAGGTAATTGATGCCATAAGCTTTGAGGTTTAAGGTAATTGATGCAGTAGCAAAAATTGCTTTTGATACACCTACATGCTATGAGAAACAGAAACAAATGAGTTAAGAATTCCAACACACCTTTTCATAGGATTGCTTCACTATTTGTAAAAATTGATCAACTGCTTGAAATGCCTTTGATCGAACATCACTGCACCAAAGGGGAAAAAGTTATAATTCCCGTTACAAGGATTCCATTAATAAAGTAGGACTGGGACAGTACAAAATGTAATCGAAAATTTTCTTTTCTCCTTAAGCGTTTCCTTTTTATTTTTTTTTTAAAGTATTCCCCCTTAAGCTTTAGCTACAAAAATTTTGGGGATACACTATTATGGTAAGTGCAATACACAAACATGCACATGGTTAATGACTCAATACAATATTTAGAAGAAAACCTTCATAAATCTAAATCCGTGCTTCCTAATATTATGGATTATTAAAGATGGATGCTAAACAACACTAAATTTATACATATTCAAAAGAAGTTCTTAATTCGTTACCCTGGAAATTTCATGGAAAATTTCGTGGACAACACAACTCCACAAACAAAACTAATTCCAAACCCTAAATTAAATTTCAAAAGGAAGACGGAAACTAAATTTCAAAACACTAAATTCATTACCTAATTTGGGGTGAGAGTGAGACTCGATGCTGGATCGAGAGTTCTACGTGTCTGTGAGAGAAAATCGCACCGGAGAGAATCCCGAGAGAGAGAGAGAGAGAGAGAGAGAGAGAGAGAGAGAGATTGCGAGAGAGAGCGGTGGCTGTGTGGTAGGGGTGGGTTCGGTTCCATTCGGTTTGGTTTTTTGCCAAAATCGGAAACCGAACCAAAATTACTATTTGGTTCGGTTTTCTGTTGGTTTGTGTTCAGTTTGGTTTTTTTTTTCCCCCAATAGAAAAAAAAATTCTAAGAAAACAACTTTCGGCTCGGTTATGATTTAATCTTATGTGATCATTTTTCAAGGTCAATGATACAAAAATGCAACAAGAATAAGATAGAACAGACCTATGAGGTGTATACCGTGATAAACCAAATGAAATCAAACATATATCAAATGATATGTAAAATCCACTTAACACTAAAACCCCCTCACAAAATCTGACTCGAAGAAATGACAGCACTCTGGTTTGACATATCTACCAGACAGACAACTCATATAATACCTAACCATTTGCTTTGCAGTTTGCAGTAAATCCCTTCAAAATTCAAATAAGTCAAGGTCTGAAATTTTGTCTTAACAAACTAAAAGAATAGTGAATCAGTGCATCACCTCCCGTTCTTAAAGTTAGTCACCTCGTTTCGAGTAATGCTGCAGTCGAAGGAATATGGTTTTACTGTAATTATGGTTCTGCATATTGGTCCACCTAATTGCAATATAAAAGACCAGTTACAGATTCCCATAGGATTCCAAAATACATAGTGTTGTAAACTGTAAACCTCTCCCGTGAGTGAGTATAAATTTCGAGGAATGATTTGGATGAACTTAAAACAAGAGTGCAGAGCATGAAATCAGATAACAGTAACCACCAATAGTTTTATTGTGTATATATATACATCTCAAATTCAAAGCAATACCCACAAACAGGTTCTCAAAATCCCAGAAAACCATCAAAATCTTCAATCAAGACAAAGAATAATCAATCAAATATTACAATTTCTGAAACATGGGTATTCTCCGATTCTGCATGCATTAATCTAAATTACAAGAAGTGAGAGTGTGAGACTAACCTTTTGCAGAGAGTTTGAGAGTGAGAACTGAGAAGGGTCGTGCCGTCGCGGGTTACCGCTGGGAATGAGAGACATAGAATGTGAGTCTTTGAGAAAGTGATTGAAGACCGGAAGAGAATCGGAGAGAGGAGGCTCAGGGGGCTGCGCGAAGTTGAACTGGGAAAATGGGAGAGAGGGGGTTGCGCGAAGTCGTACTGGAAAAATGGGACAGATGAATTAGGACGCGTAGGGTTACACTTCGGGGTAAACGACGTTCTCGGATTGGATAAGAACTTCGGTTTGGTTCGGTTCGGTTCTAAAAATTAAAATCGAACCAATCAAATTTAGTTTGATTCTGTTCAACACATTCAGTTTGGTTTTTTTCGGTTCAATTTTTTGTCTGTTTTTTTTTCTTTTCAGTTTTCGGTTTTTTCAACCCACCCCTACTGTGTGGTGGAGGAAGGCTAGAGAGTCAGGGACGATAGTATGGTGCGGTGGTGGGTTGGTGGCTAGCAGGAGTTTAACACAAAGATGACAAATGAGGGCTCGGTGGCTGAGGGAGATTGAGCTTCAAGCCTTCAAGTTCAATGGAATCAATGGAACTGAAATGAGTCAGATCTCATATAGAGAACCCTAAAAACAAATGAACGGCACATATTAAATTCAAAACAATGAACAATTCAAATAATTCTCATATAATTTAAAATATATATTTTTTCGGTTTAGTATGAGATTATAGAAAATTTGGGAAGACAAAACCAAATCCCATACCAAAATATTGGGGTCGGTTCGATATGTCATACTGAAAATTTCGGAGAATTTTGATTTGGGATCAGGATTTTTTCGGTTTGGTTTGGAAATTTCAAAAAAAAATTCTAACCCTAATATTAAGTGGTTAGACAAGCGACGAAATCTTACTGTTTGACTTAATATTTTCTCGAGGCCCAATATTTATGGAAAAATGTGACTTAAACTGCAAAATAAAAATCTAGACGACTTGATGCTCATACCTTTTTATAGTCCTAGACTTAAATGACACAGATATACTGTCACAAATGCATTGTTATAGCAGCGTTCATTGTGACAAGATAAAGATATGGGTAGTTTTTGTTTACATGAAATTGTATTATTAACACAAGAAGTCATGTGACGGTAATCATATATGTTGTTCTTTCTGGCCCCAATATACAGTTCCCTTTTCTGACTTGGCAAGATCAGGGAGATAGACCGCATGAGGCCTCGTGAATGAGCGCACTATACTATCACCAAAAACCCCTTCGCTGCCAGACCCAAAAACCAGGCTCGTCGTCTCCGATCGTCTAAAACAGAGGGAAAGCTCGAAACTGTGGGGGAGAGAGAGAGAATGGGGGCGGCGGGAGAATGGCTGGAGAAGGCGTTGGTGGATCTCTGCGGGAAGATGGAAACGGGGGGTTTGGATAAGGATATGATATCGGGTTTGGTCTCCTACTGTGAGCTCGCCGATCCTCAAGACGCCAAAGAATACCTCGACGTGAGCCCAATTTCTTACTTTTTCTCCAATTAATTTGTGTTCTTGGGTTTACAGTTCTGTGCAAATTCTTAGAATTGGTGTAAAATTCAGTGAAAATGTTTATATTGCTGTTGGATTTATGGGTATTTTTAAACCCAATTGTTGATTGCAAATTGGGGTTGAGACTTGAGTGGCACCAATTGGGATCCAATGAGAAAGCTTCCATTTTGTTTTGGGCAATTCAAATTAGTAATTTTTTTGGTGTTTTATTGGAGTACATTTGAAATTTGGCAAACAACTTGTACTAGAACAATTTCTTGTTTTGGACTGGACTCGAGACGAATGCTAGGGTATATCTTTCGTCTATTTGAGAGTGTATGCAGTTTGGTTGGAGATTCAAAGGAACTTTTATGGCTGTTGATTGAGATACCGTATCCAAGTTGAACTTGGTAAAAGCTATTAGGTGGTGTTATGGAATATTGCAATGTTACTGAATTGAAGAAATAAATGATTGTTTGTGTAGTTCCTTTACTTCTAGAACCGCGGATGTATATGTTTGTATGTTGGTATTTAAGATTGCATGTTTTCTATGCAGAACATAATCGGGCAGGAGGTCGGCAAATTTGTGATTGAGGAATATTTGCAGAAACGGGGTCGCTCAGATCTTTGCAGCAGCACCCCGGTTGTTTCAACCTCAAGTTTGCATGCCTATGTTAAACCACCCTCAAATGAAGGTTCTGCAAGTGGAACCAAGAAACCGTTAAAGACACCGAAAGTGGCTAAAGTCCCCAGTGATCAAGCAGCTTCCAGCAATCAGGTGAAGCAGCTTTCAAGTTCAAATAATACAAACCAAGGTAATTCTAAGAAGAAGAAAGCTGGGAAAGTCGTTTCACTTGCAGAGGCTGCCAAAGGATCAATTGTATTCAACCAGGGGAAGCCATGCTCATGCCAAGCTCGTCGCCACAGACTTGTGAGCAATTGTTTATCTTGCGGGAAGATAGTCTGTGAGCAAGAGGGCGAGGGGCCTTGCAATTATTGTGGAGCTCTTGTGCTGAGGAAGGCAGCACGTATGCTGGTTTGGAGGAAAGTTTTGCTCCCACATCAGATGCTGAAGCAGTAGCAGAAGCTTATGCAAAGAGACTCGTTGAGTATGACCGAGACTCTGCAGCACGTACTACAGTTATTGATGACCAGAGTGACTACTATGAAATTGAGGGGAATAGTTGGTTGTCAAAGGAGGTTCGTAATTTTTCACTCCATTTTTGGAAAACATAATATGAATAAAATTTGTGGATGTTTGTATGTTAAATTCACTCACATCTCCATCCCTAATCCTTTTTTTATTACTTCCAGGAAAAGGAACTTCTGACAAAGAAGCAGGAGGAGATTGCAGAAGCTGAGCGGATCAAACGAAGTAAAGTAGTTGTATCTTTTGACTTGGTTGGTCGCAAGGTAATTCTAACTTCGCTGATTGTGTGCTTGTATGAGTACGGTTTGTTGTTGTAAAACTTTTCTTATGAGATTTGTTGTTGTATACTTCCATATTGCTTTTGCATCTTTAAACCGCATTTTCCTAAACGTGCATTTTGCCCATCCCATAGTTTGTGTTCCGCAGGTCCTTGTAAATGAAGATGAAGCTTCTGAAGTAGAATCAGAAAGCAGAATATTGAGGCCCCAAGATGAAAAGGAAGTAAACCGCATCAAACCAAACCCTTCTCTTAAAGTACAACCAGTCTTTGTGGATCCGGGCCCTAGTAAGAAGCCTGTTCAAGGTAGAAAGGCAAACAAGACCCTAACAAAAGGCTTGTGCTTGGAGATAACCGGGAGGGTGCAGCATGTCAGCGATGAATTGAAACATTTTATGGTGGACAATCAATTGGAAACTGCTTCAAATGGGAAGTTTTCACAAGAGACGCCTGTGAGTGGGGGTATGCTTGATGATGATGGACAATGTTTTCTGGATTTCCATTGAGAGCAGTTTTGTGGCTTCATTTTTACTTTGCTCCAACTTCTGTTGTTTTGGAAGGATAAAAAGAACAAAGGGGTTGAATGAAATACACAAGTTTCAGAACACCATTAGCTATATTACAATCTTCCTTTTCATTGTAATCCTTTTTCGAGAATTTTGAACAGTTGAATTCCTTTTACTCAAACAGGTGTCACATCCCAGACCGGCTCTGCCGTAGCACGATATTTTTCGTATTGGGCACGGTTTTGTTTATGGAACTCACACCAGACTTTCACCGAATTTACCTAAACATATGGTACCTTTTCAAATTTACCCTTTCACCAAAAAGCAAAGCCATCATCTTTGGCCCAAAAGTTGTGCTCAATTTTACGGACTTGGATCCTAGGGATCAAGTTCAGTGGACCGTTCATCAAAAATCGTGCGGCTAAAATTAAATGATTTTTATATTTTTTAAAATAAAGCAGTTTCGTTTTGCGTAAAAAACATTTAATTGTAACCGCACGATTTTTTTTGAACGGTCCACGATCCGGAGAGGATCCAAGTCCCAATTTTACCCTTAAACGACGTCGTTCCCCAACACAACCCCTCATCTTTTTTCTGTGGCCGCGGGACCCAACCGATTGGGAACCAAAATGGCGGGATCTGATTGGGTGGAAGCATCATCAACTCTGATGCCTTCTGAACATGCGATCTTAAAAGTCACTAACTTCAATTGAAGCAGCCCCGCCCCCCAAAAAAACAAAAAAAAAAAACTGAATTGAAACAGTGTGTGCAAACACACAGAAGAACAACAAAAGCATCCTCGGCCTCATCGTACTTTGTCTTTCCAGTTAAACAACGAAAGAAGAACAACGGCAGAGCCGCTCTTCCCGCCTCCGAAATCAAATTCGTGTCAGAATTTTTGCCGCTGCCCACGATTTCTGCCGCATTTCCTCGCATAAAGTTGTCGTCTTTTTTGTTTTTTGTTTTTTTGTTTTTCCTGGATGTCTCCGTCTGTGTCGTGGGTTATGGATTGCTGGAGGTGAAAGATGCGTTTGATTTGATCCGACCCGAAAAGGATTCGTGCTCTTCGCTCCCTGAGATCCGTAAGACCCCTCGATCCCTTTGATTTGGATATGAATTCTGTGTTCTTTACGCAGGCTCCATTTTTTTTTTCTGATTATTTTATTTTATGGGATTTAATTGATAGTTTTATTAGTTTGTTTGAATCTCGTTTTGTTGTGGTGTGCTTTGTTCTTGATTTTCTTGGAGTAACTGTGATTGACAAACTGTTGGTTAGTTTCGATTTTTCGAGTTTGTGAAACTTTGCCTAAGAAGAAAAGGAAATGGGGAACAAATGAAACAGTGGAATTGCAATTATACGATTCAATGATTTGTGTTTCGACCAATGTGTAATTTGTTTCGCGTGGAATTGAGCTTCGAGGTTCCAAAAAATAACTTTTCGAAAATTTGATTTGTTTTTGACATCAACTCATCAAGGTAGTCAAGTAGTTGTGGAGTTTGGATAGAATATGGAACATACTTGCTGCATTTTCAGACATTTAAGGATCTACCCTATTATTTATTTTCATTTATTTGGAAAATGTCCTAATTGGTTTCGGGAATCCCGAAATACATTCAGGCACATCATGGCGACAAAAGGGAACTCAGGAGACAACAGGAGTCGTAGCTCCATGTCAATTGTCATTGTAGCTGGCCTGTGTTGTTTCTTTTACGTATTGGGTGCGTGGCAGCGAAGTGGTTTTGGGAAGGGAGATAGCATAGCTGTGGAGATTACCAGACAGACAGACTGCAGTATCCTATCCAATCTGAATTATGAGACCCATCGTGGTGGGATTGACGATTCTGAAGGAGTTGTCAAGGAGTTCAAATCATGCGGCAATCGCCATATTGACTACACTCCCTGCCAAGATCAAATGCGAGCAATGACTTTCCCCCGAGAAAATATGAATTACAGGGAAAGACATTGTCCGCCTGAAGAAGAGAAGCTGCATTGCCTTATTCCGGCACCCAAAGGCTATGTGACTCCATTTCGATGGCCCCAAAGCCGTGACTATGTACCTTATGCCAATGCTCCCTATAAAAGCCTGACAGTTGAGAAGGCTGTTCAGAACTGGATTCAGTACGAGGGCAACGTGTTTAGGTTTCCTGGTGGTGGAACACAGTTTCCACATGGAGCAGATGCATATATCAATGAACTTGCAGCTGTGATCCCAATGGACAATGGGATGGTTAGAACTGCATTGGACACTGGATGTGGGGTAATTTTATTTTATTTTTTTCATTTTTCCTCTCCTTTTTAATGTCTTGGCTGTAAATACTGCTATTCTCAAACACATCCGTACTCTTGTCCCTCGTTGAAACTTACAACCCAATTTCAAACACCTAGCAGTCATTGCACGTTGTCTTAGAATTTGATTTATCGCCCATGTTGGTTCATGCTTCATAGGTTGCCAGCTGGGGCGCCTACCTGTTTAAGAAAAATGTTATAGCAATGTCATTCGCGCCAAGAGACTCTCATGAAGCACAAGTTCAATTTGCGCTGGAAAGAGGTGTTCCGGCAGTTATTGGCGTCCTCGGAACTATAAAGCTGCCTTACCCTTCTAGGGCCTTTGACATGGCTCACTGCTCTCGTTGCCTGATTCCGTGGGGTGCAAATGGTGATGCTCATAAATTAGCCACTGATATTGCTTTACGTGTTATGAAGTTTAAGTGATTTTCATTCCTCATTTTCTTTTTGGAAAAAGGCAAGCCTTCATAACTTTTAGGTAAGGATATCATGTATGACATGAAATCATCCTTGGACTTCTTCTGCAGATGGAATGTACATGATGGAAGTTGACCGGGTTCTAAGACCTGGTGGTTACTGGGTGCTTTCGGGTCCTCCTATTAACTGGAGGAATAATTATGTAGCATGGCAGCGCCCTAAAGAAGAACTTGAGGAAGAACAGAGGAAGATTGAAGAGGTTGCAAAACTTCTCAACTGGGAAAAGAAGCATGAGAAGGGTGAAATTGCCATCTGGAGGAAACTAACAACTTCTGAGTATCGTCGTGACCAAGATCCCCAACCAAATGTGTGTGAATCCAATAATGCCGATGATGTTTGGTATATCACTTTATTTGATCTACTGACTCTTTTACAATTTTGATTGAACATTTATTGGCTATCAGTTTACCTTGAGCTTTTTTTGCCATTTCCAAAGCAGTATTTAACCTTTTTTCTGTTTCGTAGGTACCAGAAGATGGAGTTGTGTGTAGCTCCTTATCCTGAGACTTCTGATGCCAATGAGGATGCTGGTGGGCCATGGAAGCCATTCCCGGAGAGGCTTAATGCTTTACCTTTCAGAATATCTAGTGATTCTGTCCCGGATGTATCTGCTGAGACATTCCAGGAGGACAATAAGGCATGGAAGAAACACGTAAATGCTTATAAGAGGACCAACAAGTTAATGGACACTGGAAGGTACCGCAACATTATGGATATGAATGCCGGTCTGGGAAGTTTTGCTGCTGCTCTCGACTCTCCTAAATTGTGGGTTATGAATGTTATGCCTACAATAGCTGAGAAAGACACATTGGGAGTTATATTTGAACGTGGATTGATTGGCATTTACCATGATTGGTAATTCTCGAACATTTCTTTTCTGTTTGTTCTTCTCTGCAACAATAATGTTCTCAAACTGGATTTTAAATATGCTGAGGATTAGGACGTAAAATAACATCTGTCTTGCTGCTTAAAACCAATCATTCATCCAGAGTCATGCTCCTGGCCTTCATAAATTATGTTTCCTTGACATGCTATTCTGCTTGATAATCTTTTTATCTTCCTCCAGGTGTGAAGCCTTCTCCACGTATCCAAGGACCTATGACCTTATTCACGCAAACGGTGTTTTCAGCTTGTACAAGGATAAGTACGTTGTTTTTGACCCTGCTTGTTACTATTGATTGCAAATGGTGTTTCTCCAATCAATCAAAGGCACTCGATCTTTTTGTACTAATAAAAGGCCAATGCAGGTGCAATGCTGAAGACATTCTTTTGGAGATGGATCGCATTCTGCGGCCTGAAGGAGCAGTGATATTTCGTGATCACATGGATGTGCTAGTCAAGGTGAGCAAACTTGTGAGAGGAATGAGATGGAACACGAAAATGGTGGACCATGAAGACGGCCCTCTTGTTCCTGAAAAGGTATTGTTTGCGGTTAAACGGTACTGGGTTGCCGGTGAAGACAAATCTACAACTTCGGAATGAATAAGAAGCAAAAGGGGCGCATCTCCTTCTCCTATAGCATTTTTGTTGATTGCCTTGTTCTCACCCCTCTTCTTTAAGTAATTAATTGATTTTTTCATTTTCTTGGTCCTAAAATGTTCAAGTTCTATAGCATTTTCTTTTGAGTTTATGTTTAGTTTTTCTTCTCCTTTTTAACTTGATTAATTAATGATTTAATTCAATTTTATTATTAATTTATGGAGTAAGGAAGTTGACAGTGTTCTTGAATTTCAAGTGTGCTAATACAAATTAGCTTATCTGTATAAAATGCAAACCCCTTGATAATGTTAAACTTATCGGGACATCGTTGTGATGTTATCTCAAGTCAGTCATGCACTATTGTGCATTTTAACTTTTTCATATGGCCAGTCAGTGATTGGCTTGGATCCTAACACAATAGCATCTCTTCGTTGCATGGAAGTCCTTTTTCCGCGTATTATTTAGTGCAAACTGAAGAGTACACGGCACTTATATGTGATGAGGGAAAGGGAAGGTGGAATGGTTGCAATCAAGCCCCAAGACTGTAGGACCTTCCCACAAGCCTACCTATAGGAACTGGTTCTCAAGAAGCCTGTCAATCTCCAACCCTCCAAAATCTCCTCGTCTTTCCAAAATTCCTTTTCTATTTTTGTGCTTTCTCCCTTTGTTAAATTTAAACATACTCAAAGAATCAAGCTTCAGTAGAAGCCATGGAAGGAGACGCCAACAATGGTACTCATACTCAGGAGGCTTCATTTTCTTCTTACCTCAGAAGAGCAGAAGGTAACTTTGTAGTCAAGTTTGCAGGATCAGTTCATATTCCGAATCCCCCTCCTGCCACGAAGACTGAGGGTGAAACCAGCGTCTTTGGTGCGAAGAAATATTTCAGCATGATGCTGGAAGATGACGGTCCACGACTTGTGGACTATGACACAAGCAAGTTTGGGCAGAAGAAGAAAGAAAATAGGGGTGGTCAGCAGCACAAGCAACCAAAGAGTAGGCCAGGAACTCCGAGTACTTGTTCTGAAGTGAGTGGGAACAGCCAAAGTGGCTTGTTATCTTCGATGAGAACCCCGTCTCAGAGCAAGAAGAAAAAGGTAAATGGAAAGATCAGTATCTTTTCGAGTTTTAGCTGCAATGGATCTTGCTCAGATAAGAAATCCATCGATGTTCATGAGATGAATGCCGGGCATGGAGGTCGCGGCTTTAAAGATTTTAGGAAGCAAAACGTTGGGAATATTGATCACAACCCTGCTAAGCAGCCTCAACCAAGATTTAGGGCAAGAGATGAGGTGTACTACTCCAGCTTTGAAAGGTCAAACAAGGAAGAGCATTTCGCATTGGCAAATTTGAACTCCGGTGCGCAGAAATTGGCAGGTAAATCACAGTTGGAAGAGAAGACAATGAAACAACAAGAAGGTCCCCAGAAATTGCTCGAGGGGTTTGGATCCCAAAGGATGAAGGAAGGCAATGTCGCAATAAATTCAGAGAGGAGATTGTCCATGCTAACTTTGGATGCCATTCCAAAAGCTCCAGTGATGAATGAAGATGCCGAGAGTGATGCAAGTTCGGATTTGTTCGAGATAGAGAGCCTATAGGGGAATGGGATGCCTATGACCTGTCATCAGGGACGAGTCCAGTGACACCGGCATGGAGAAGGTGGCGGTAAACGGTTGTACACCGGCTCCAACAACGACTGGCAATTGGAATCTTCAATGTAAGTAGGGAAAGTTACAATTGGAGACTGGTAAAATTAAATCTTTGAGAAAATTGTTCTAAGTTTATCATGAACTTCACTTTCTGATTTTATCTTGTTCATGTATTTCATTTCTACTAGTTGAATGCATGAATTCAATTTAGAAACCTTACCAATAGGTCAAATATACAGTCTCGCTATTTCCGTTGACGAATGTAAAGTCCCAGGTCGGAAACTTGACAAACTAAAATACAACTATAATCTCCTGTCTCTGGTGAACTGCGCATACTATTATGTTGGGGACAACGTCCGTGTTCAATTAGTTGCGTTATCTCATAAGAGAACAACATTTTCTTAAAACACCCTCATGTCATTCAAAGACAAAATACCCCAAAAACATTGAGAGCAGAGTTTCCACACTTTCCAGGGCCATTTTCCACACCCCATTAGTTGTGATTTTATCTTGTTTTCTTGATTTGCAAGTGGCTGGCCAATGTGCCATTCATGTTTTGGAGCTTCTTAACGACTTTTAACAGAAGCTGTTTTTTAAAAAACGACTTTAACAGCAGCTGCTTTGGCAAGTAGTCGGCAAAATATCTCAAATTAGAAACTAAGGGAGCGTTTGTTTGTCTTCATTAGCTCTTATTGGACTAAACTTGATTAGACTGGACTAAGAGTTAGTGTAGTTTCGTGCTTGTTATTCGAAGCGACTAACTTTAATGAAACTTAAAAAAACTCGTCTCGATAATCCAGTGCAATAGATGCACTTTAAAAGGCCTTACAACTGGAGGTCATGCTTCAGAAAGTCCTAGCACTCATTCGTCAGAAGCCCTAAAACTTTCTTTGCAGCAACTTACCACAGCTATATAAAAAGCTACTGTCTTGTCAAGTCAGCCATAGCCGAAGCTACTTCATGAAAGAATAACTCCTTCCATGTAACAAGCCAAGTATTTTCGGCTGAGATGTCACATTTTTTTTTTTCCTTGTGATTTTGATATGATTAATTAGAAGGATGGACCGCTAGATAAAAAATCAACATAGCAAGTTGGGTGGCAACATTCAATTCTGTAACTATCTTACAACTAAAGGTGGATCCCATTCTCTCTTCTCTCCCTTTCATATAATAGAAACTAGGTTTGACAAGTAAAAGGCTGCATAAACACGATTTTTATCCAATGTTGAGAGTATGAATTCTGTTGGAATTTTTGAGTTTGAGTTGAAATTTTTTTGTCCCACGTTGGTCATTCCCAAAAGATTTCTTCACTTTATAAGGCTTTGTCCCTTATAAAAAGATGGGCCTTGGGGCTCGGGCTCTAATAATTAAATTAATTAATTAATTTTGAATTTAATTAATTAGTTTTTTACCAACAGACTCACTCATCCTTTCAGATGAAGTCTGATGAGTTCAGAAAAACGCAGAGCAAAAGCAACCCTTCAAAAAGATGTCTTCCAACAAATGCATCTCTACTTCATACCTGTTGCGAACAGGTATAATCACATTATATATACATCTATCTGCTAGACATTTAGAACACAGAAAAACATAAATCTTCTTCTACAATCCATATCATTCTTACTGAGAGTACCACAAAGAAATTCACCAAAAGTTAAACTTTCCGTTGCTAGAATTTTAACTTGATCGTTGAATCCTAGTGAGGCAGACGTCCGTAGAACTACAAGCACATAGTAGGGACGAAATTTCTGTATCAAGGACATTGCGGTATGCAAGCCTCGATCTTCAAAGTTGCCTGTTTTTATATTTTTATATTCTTGTTCATACTCTGTTAGATTTTTATTCACATTTATTTATTAGCATATACAAATTATCTTTGATTGTTGATATATCTCCAACAAATTCTGCATTCAAAAGTTAACGCCTACAAAATAGTTATATGATCTTAAGCGTTTCCGCACATAAGGGCTTGTAGTTCAAGTAGTTAAGAGTATTCACCAATTCATCCACGCATTGTCAAATATTAAAAAGAATCATATCGATTGCATTTCAGAATCTCGAGCGGTAAAATCCGTATATCACCCCATAATGAAAGGGCCAATCTCAAATTATTGGTATGTGAAGTACATTGGGTGCTCCCTTTTTTTTTTCTTTTTCTTTTTTGAGGCCAAACCTAAACTTGCGCATGAGAGATAGCTATCCATACAATGTTTGTACGGATTCTCTAGAAGTTTGGTTTCAAATTCTGGTTCAAATGAGAAGTTTTGAATTTGGATGCTCACGTTCTAACATAATATCTGAACAAGCTATTAACACATCACACATTCTAACAATCTTATCTTAAAAGAAAGAATAAATATTGATTAGATGCCCAATAGTTGTCCATACAACAACAAATGACATTATGGATTGAGAGGGAAATATGGACCCAAATTGAACAATTTGGCTGCTCATTCATCAGTGGTGACATACTATGTCCATGAACGGTAGTCGTAATCATTTAGTGTAATTGCACAAGCTGTCTTCGGCCATGTGCAATTACAACATGAGAATTCACCTGCTATATGTATCACCGTATGATTATGACCACCGTTCATGGACGGAGGTAGCTTGTGCCCACTGGGGCAGTTGCCTCCACTCAACTCAACCTTTTCTGATCTGAAACTTTCATATATTTACTAAAAAGACACTAATATTCTTCTTCTTCGCCTAACAAATGTATCAAATGCGTCTACATAGTTGTGTGTGATTGTGACAAATGTTGTTTTGAGCAAACTTTGATTTAGTGCTATTGTAAACACGAAAATTTCCTGAAGGAACAAGAACACGTGTACAAAATATATTTGTTATTTGATAAATTTTGTTTGGGGTTACAATCTCTATTTGTTCCTCTGATTCTATCTCCGTAAGATATGGATTTTGTTGATGGGCCGTTGATCTAAAGGGCCGTTGGGCTTGATCCTTGGATGAACAGTGATGTGGATTTGTTTGTGTTGATCCGAAGAGGCTGTTTTGGCGCTTGATCCTTGGATGAACAGTGATGTTCTTCAGAGGTTGGATGATGAATGTAGAACGATGAACGATGAACGATGGATGAGCTTCAAGGGGCTTTGAGCTTGATTCTTGAAGGATGAATGTATTGATTCCAAGGGCCGTCGGGGCTTGATCTTGGAAGGTGGATGAATGTTGCTTCAAGGGCCGTCGGGGCTTGATCTTGAAGAAGATGGATGAACGATGAACGATGAACGATGAATGGATCTTCAAGGGCTTCTGGACTTGATCTTGAAGAACAGTTGTGTTGATCCAAGGGGCCGTCGGGGCTTGATCTTGGAAGGTGGATGAATGTTGCTTCAAGGGCCGTCGGGGCTTGATCTTGAAGAAGATGGATGAACGATGAACGATGAACGATGAATGGATCTTCAAGGGCTTCTGGACTTGATCTTGAAGAACAGTTGTGTTGATCCAAGGGGCCGTCGGGGCTTGATCTTGGAAGGTGGATGAATGTTGCTTCAAGGGCCGTCGGGGCTTGATCTTGAAGAAGATGGATGAACGATGAACGATGAACGATGAATGGATCTTCAAGGGCTTTTGATCTTGAAGAACAGTTGTGTTGATCCAAGGGCCGTCGGGGCTTGATCTTGGATTAAGAATCGGCACGTGACCAAGGTGCTTGTTGATTCTTCAAAGGTTTTGGCGAAGTTTCTTCAAGGGCCGTTGGGCTTGATCTTGAAGGTGGATGAACGTTTCTTCAAGGGGCGTTGGGGCTTGATCTCGAAGAACGATGAACGAAGAACGAAGAACGAAGAACGAAGAACGAAGAACGAAGAACGAACTTCCAGAGAATTCTCTTCCAATTTTGGGAGTAGAGAAATGTATTTGTGAATTGGTGAAATGAAATGAATGAAATTGGCTTCTATTTATAGAATTCCAAAACTTGATTTTTGGATTTAAATAATCAGATGAAATAAGTCGTCTCTGCCAGGTGTTGACACGTGTCCTGTTTGACAGCTTTTCGGACTCTTTTCGAATTTTCGTCGAATCACACACTATGTGTACAATTTATGTAATACATGAGCGTTAACATTTTGACCATCGGTCAACATTTTATTTATCGAAATTTCACTGTCTACAAATGCCCCCACTTCAAAGCGTGTCGTATACATGTGCTTGTCACGTGTAGAAGACGTGTTTTTGAAGTCCCTTAATGTAGACGTTGATCCAAGGGCCGTCGAGGCTTGATCTTGGATCGGGCTGGGATCTCCTTCAAGTGCCGTTGAGGCTTGATCTTGAATTGGGCTGAGACTATATTCAATTTTGCTAGGGCGAATCGGCACGTGCATTTGTTGTGCTTGTTGACTTTCCACAGCTTTTATCTTGAACTGGTTTTGATTCAAGGGTGATGGACACCTGATCTTGAATCGGATTTGTAATTTCTCCAAGGGCCGTTGAGGCTTGATCTTGAAGGTTGATTCAGGGGTGTTGGACACTTGATCTTGAATCGGGTCTTGATTTTCTCCAAGGGCCGTTGAGGCTTGATCTTGAAGGTTGATTCAGGGGTGTTGGACACTTGATCTTGAATCGGGTCTTGATTTTCTCCAAGGGCCGTTGCGGCTTGATCTTGAAGGTTGATTCAGCACGTTGTCTCCACATGTTTCAAGTAATCGGATCTTCATGCAGGTCTGGCATCTTCTTTTGCAGTATTTTTCTCTAATGCAAAAATTCCCATGAAAGCAATTGGAGATGCCGCTCCAAAACATTCAATGTGGAGATTAGCTATGCTGCAAAAATTCCCATGAAAGCATCAGAACATCACTTCTCAGCGACTCATCATGTTTTCCAGCTTCCAACATTAGTTGAAGATGACTGCTCGTGAGCAACGCTAGGTAAGCAATCAGGGAAGGGTTCCAGACAATCAGTCCCAGATCGGAAGCTTGACTCCAAGTGGCGGCTGATAGCTCTCTTTCTCTTTGTCCCGTAGGCAAGAGCAAGGGTAAAGGAAAAGCATGCCATGAGATATCTTTGCCTTCGACCCTGCTGATATGAGATACTTTGGCTTTTGAAGAAGTACAAGTTGATTTTTGAACTGGGTTTGGGAGCCTTTTTACTTGCAAGCGATCCTCAGCTTAGTTGAGGATGAATCAGCACGTTGTCTCCACATGCTTCAAGTAGTCCGGTCTCCACGCAGGTGTGCATCTTCTTGAACTCTTGGATCATCTCAGACTCTGCCTTCACCTGGATGAAACTCAGACTCCTCCTGCTTCGTCTGTGAGGTACTTTTGCTTTTGAAGAAGCACCTCAACACAGGTTTATTTTTGAAGTGGGCTGGGAGGGGTCTGAGATGAGTACTCGAGAGCAAGACTAGGTAAGCAATCAGGATCTCACTTTCTCCACGTTCCTCAGATGAAGGTGAGGAGAAAGCGTAATATGAGATACTTTTGCTTTTAACCTTTTTAATATGAAATATTTTTGCTTTGGATGATTTGTTTTCTGGGGTGTTCCAAGGGATGAAGAACACTGAGTGACTCGAAAGGTTTCTTTGAGAATACATTCTCGGAGATGAAGAGATGAAGAGAATGTGTGAGGTTGAGAGGGTGTGCCTTTGCTGTGGAAGGCGAAGGTAGAACTTATAGAATTTTTTTTTTTCCTTCTCAACCGGAACTATTCTTGCACTATTTGTCGGCAGCCGGTGATGGATGAACAGTACCAGTTACGCGCTTTCTGACACAGCCGTCCGTAATTTCCGCGAAGCTGACTGCGCATGCGACGAGTGACGACACGTCTGGAATGATGATGTTTTGAAAACCGGGGTTCAAATCCGGGTTCGGCTCGTGGTTTTTGCAACGCTCCAAACTGCATGCGACGCATGTGACGAGTGATGACAAACTGGAAAAGCTGATGCCACGTGATTTCTGAGTCAAGCCCAGCTTTTGATAGAGGAACGGCTCTTTTGAGACAGAAATCCGGCCTTTGAGAAAGAAGCGTCCAGCTTTTTCGATTTGCGTGAGAACGTTTCTTCGATCTCTGAGGAGCGGGCGCTCTTTGATTTGCTTCTTTTTATAGAGGCATGAATTTTGTTTCACCTCACACTTGAACTCCTTTCCTCAAACACTTCCTTCTGCAGCAATCTTAATCTTTCTGAATTCTTTTCTTCCTCGACCCCCTCTAAAATGTCTTGCCCTTCCGACCGTCGCCTTAACTTGAACGTCGGAGAAGATGATGACTTGTCTTCTCCAGACAATATTTGGCGTCCGTCCTTCATATCTCCCAATGGTCCTCTTACAATTGGGGACACAATGATGAGGAATGAAATAACCGCTACGGTGGTTGCTCGAAATCTCCTCACTCCAAGGGACAATAGGATGCTTTCCAGGCGGTCAGATGAGCTGGCTGTTCAGGAATCTCTTGCTCTCAGTGTCCAGTGTGCAGGCACAGTTTCAAACATGGGCCAGCGCCTTCTTGCCCGGTCTCATCAGGTGGAGTCGCTGATGGCTGAGGTGGCTAGTCTCCGGCAAGAAGTCAGAAGTCTTAGGCACGAGAACAAGGAGTTGCACCTGCTTGCAACTAGTTACTCGACCAGCATGAAGAGGAAGCTGGACCAGCTGCAGGAGTCGGACGGTCGGATCCAGAGTGACCATGAAAGGTTCATGGCGTTACTCCCGAGGTTTATGTTGCCTTCGTCCTCTGGAGTTGCACCAAGCGTTCCGGCTCCGGAGATTCCAACTCTGGCTCTTCGTCTTCCCGGAGCTCCGTCGACTTCTGAGGCACCACCTGATCGTCCTTGAATATTTCCTGCTTGTAATTTTGATTTGACTTTTTTTTTTGTGGCATGTAGAGTGCCAATTTGTGTAATTTTCCAGAGAAATAAATAAAAAATGGACTTTTATCGCTTTTCTCTTTTCTCTTTTTTTTTTGCTACACATATACAATATACATAAATATGTATATACGTCATATGCATACACATGCATTTTCAAAACTTTTTTTTTTTTTTTTTTTTTTTTTTTTTTCGGACATATGGGCCTTCCCTCCACATAATATTCCAGCCCACCATTTTGGGCCTTTTTTTTTTTTTTTTTTTTTTTTTGGACATGTGGGCCTTCACCCTCCACATAATTTTCTAGCCCACCATTTTGGGCCTTTTTTTTTTTTTTTTTTTTTGGACATGTGGGCCTTCACCCTCCACATAATTTTCTAGCCCACTATTTTGGGCTTGCCGACACTTTGCTTCTTTTTTTTTTTTTTTTTTTTTTTTTTTTTTTTTTTTTGGACATGTGGGCCTTCACCCTCCACATAATTTTCTAGCCCACTATTTTGGGCTTGCCGACACTTTGCTTCTTCATTTTTTTTTTTTTTTTTTATTTATTTTTTTATAATTTTTTTAATATAATAATAATAATAATTATTATATATATATGTATATATATATATATATTTTTTTTTTCTTTATGGTTTTTTTTCTCTGGTGCAATCCGCACCATTTCAAACCCCCCCCTTTTTTTTTTTATTTTTTATACATATATTAATATACTTTTTATGGTGAGTGCTCCACTAAAAAAAAAATTATATATTTATATTTTTTATATATATTTTTTTTTTCAACTTTCGGTAGATGCACACCCAAAACGTTTTATATATGTATATTTTTTATTTTTATTTTTTATTTCTTTATATATATATATTTTTTAATGATGCACTTACTTTTTTTATATATTTTTTTATTTTTAGTGCTGCACTATATATATTTTATTTTTTTATTTTTTTTATTTTCTTGTTACCCTACTATCAATATTTTATTCTTTTATTAATCCTATATATATGTGTGTGTGTGCTGAAGACGAAGACAAGCAAGCATTTACAGATGTGGAGTGTTTGACCATTTGAGGGGTAAAACACACACTGTAACTTTTTGTTTTTGTAACTTTTTTTTTTTTTTTTTTTTTTTTTTTTTTGGGCCTGGGCCTTTGGCTCATATTTGGGCCGGTTTTTTTTTTTTTTTTTTTTTTTTTTTTTTTTTTTTTTTTAGCCGCATACATATATGCATGTATAACATAATGTGCGTACCCCCACTGATGGACTTCTTTGTTGTGATGTCAGGGATTACGTAAACAATTTTGTAGAGGCATAACATGATGTCGGGATACCCATGAAGCTTTTGGAAGTGGAGTGAACGACGGTGTTCTTTGTGCTCTTTGCTGCCAAGTGCTTGCGCGAGAGACTGCGCCGGAGTTCCGTCGTGTAGTGCCTTTTGATTACAGTATTCCCTCGGTTGGTGCGCTGCCGTGTGGTGCTGTACAAGAGGCTGCACAGGGGCTTCGTTGTGTATTGTCTTTTGGTCGCAATTTTCCCTCGGTGGTGGCGTTGCCGTGCGGTGCGAGAAACTGCTTGTGTGGTCGCTACGAGTTTACGTGGTGTGACTACGTGGCATTTTAGTTTCTTTGCTACCGTAACGTGCCTTTGAAGGACCGTCTTGGAGCTGCCCTTGTTACCGTGCTTGCTGTCCCTGCTGCATTGTCCATTGCCCTGCCGAAGTCTTGTGGCTGACTTTTTGTTGCGGTCGGTCCCACGACGTCCAACCCCCATGCGTCGAACGGCCATGAAGCAACTGTAGGGTGCAATGGTTCAGGCGGTTGATGTATGAAGTTGGCATGGACAAGGTCAGATCAGGCTATCCCGAGGAGAAGGAAGAGGGAGATGGTGTTGTGCCATGCAGAGGAGATGACGAAGCAGCTGTTTAATCAAGTGGAGGTAGAAGAGCTACAAGACCACGCATTTGCTCTTTGAAGGATGGAAGTTTCTGGGACTGGGCCGGTACCGCCGCTGCTACTGAGCTCTTCTCCAAACCTTTGAAACTCATGTCGTTCTTTTACCCAGCACCCAGATGGGCCACTTGACACCCATGCTACGACTTGCCGCGTTATTGCTTTATCTAAAACCACTGCCCACTGAGGCTCACCCTCATTGCCGTGAATTCTGCCGACCCGTTTTGGATCTAGTTTGAAATCATCCGCCGCCGCTGATCCATGTTTTGGTTGTAGTCCGACGCGATAAACACCCGGCTGCCAGCCTCTCTTCGGATTAAAGAGCTTGCTCCGCTTCATGAGGCTGAAGAGCCAGTCTTTAGTTCTCGAGATTGTGCGCATCGAGGAGCTCGCGCATCTTCCTGGTGTTGATTTCGAAAGGCTCCGAGAACTCAGGAGGAGAAAGCCAAGGCAGGTTTCGGAGTGGAGATGGATCCTGGCGTCGTAGGGCAGGTATCAAGTGGATGGCGTTCTACATTTTCTCGATGGCTCAAGGTGCGCAGCAGCCATGCTTGCAAACATTCGCAGCAGATCAGTTTGATGAGAACACACCGAAGGAGATAAAGGTCAAAAGCTCATTCTTTAACTGGTGGTCCCATTTCCCTTCCATTCTCGTGTCGACCTCGGGGCACCTGTGGCTGCCGCAGAACAAGGTCCAGTACCTGTACTTTGAAGCCGGTTAACCCGACCCGTTTCCTGCAAACGGTGCACCTGGTTGGTTGTGATACCACCGCAGCCACCTCACGAACTAGGAGATCTTCGGCGAGATCTTTGATTGTATCCCCGACTACCTCCGGCAAAGTCAATGACGGAGGCAGTGGCTGACGTTGAGGCTTGTCCCTGCTGGAGAGGAAGACAAGGCTGTTGAAGGCGGAAAACAAGGCTTGATGCTGCCTTCCTTGGTCTCGGGGGAGAAGATGATCCAGAAGGGCTCAATTTGGATGGGTTAGGAAGTTGGACCTTTGAAAAGTAAGGGTGGGTGTATAAAGTAAAATAGGGTGAGACTTGGGCTGGATTTGGGAAGATGGGCCACGGAACATATACATGAAACATATGTATTTAATGAGAAATTGTATTTTTTTTTTTTTTTTTGGTAAATACATAAACATATGTATCTTTTTCATTTCAGTTTTTTTTTTTTTTTTAAATAAAATATTATTTTTTTTATTTTGATGTGACTGAACTCAAACATTTGAATATTTAAGATGCCTACGTACCCTTCCAATGAAAGGGATCAAGTCAAAACGTAGTTCAAAGTACATGCATTTTTTTTTTTTTTTGGTATTTTCTTTTGGTGCCGTTTTGCAGTTTTAACTCGTGCATGCAAGGAGCGTCTTGCTGTCGCCTTTTAGACTCGTGCGAACGAGGAGCGTTGGTGTTTGCCTTTTATGCTCGTGCAGACCAGGAGCCTTGATGTTGCCTTTTATGCTCGTGCAAGCCAGGAGCGTTTTGTTGTCGCCTTTTAGACTCGTGCGAACGAGGAGCATCCGTCTTGCAGTTTAGGCTCTTGCAGACAAGGAGCATGGTGTCTTGCAGTTTAGGCTCTTGCAGACAAGGAGCAACACACAGATTTGTCAAGCCATTTTGGAGAAGCTTTCCTCGCAATCTTTGTAGCAAGGAGCTTTGACCGGGTGTTTGAAGAAATCTTCCGGGAGGAAATCGCGCATCGCGATGGGGACAGACGATCTTTGTGTTGAATTTCCATCATCTTCAACAATTTCCCGTTGCTTTGGAGATTGGCAAAAGCCGCTTTGCCCCCTTTCCGGTTGGTGGACTTGTGGTGGAGGCGTAGGCTTCATGTGCCATTTCTTTGGAGCAACATGAATCCATCTTTCAGCTTTGCTTGATTCGGAGCATGTCCCCAGCGGTGGCTTTGAAGACTTCAAATCAAATGTGCCGGAAGTGATGGTGGTATAATTTGTCTTTACCACATCGTCGAGATCCAGCTCGATGATCCCTTGCTGGGCCAGCTTTACGATGAGATCTTTCAGCACGAAGCATTTTTCTGTTGGATGGCTGACGAAGCGGTGGTACTTACAGTACCTTGGGTTGTCGGTGCGATTTATTTCTTCCGGCCATCGGCATTCGGGTAAATTGATCACCTTCTTCTCCAATAGGTCATCCAGCATTGCGGCCACGTCGGAGTCCGGAAAAGGATATATCTTCTGCTCTAGTTCCCTCAAGGTGCTTTTGTACTTGTCTTGGGTGCTAGAAGGCTCTCCTTTCTTTATCTCCCTTGTTTTATACTTGGACGGGATTTTGACGGGCGCCGATGAGACTTTGACAGGGGCGGTGTTAATGGTAAAAGCTTCCTTAGCGGGCTTCTTCCCAGTCTCGTCCACCCTCGGAGCAAACACTTTCTTTTTGAAGTTGGTGGTTGGCTCCCTTCTTCCATGGTTGGCGATGCTTAACTCCATGTCATGGGCGCGAGTTGCTAGCTCTTCGAAGGTCCGCGGTTTGATGCCTTGAAGAATGTAGTGCAATCCCCATTGCATGCCTTGGATGCACATCTCGATCGAAGAGTGCTCCAAGAGTCTATCTTTGCAGTCAAGGCTTAAAGTGCGCCATCGGTTGATGTAGTCAACAACTGGCTCATCTTTCCACTGCTTCGTGCTTGTCAGCTCCAGCATGCTGACTGTGCGGCGGGTGCTGTAGAAGCGGTTGAGGAATTCACGCTCCAGTTGCTCCCAGCTGTTGATGGATTCGGGCTCAAGATCGGTGTACCAATCAAAGGCGTTACTTTTCAGCGAGCGCACAAACTGCTTGGCAAGGTAGTCCCCTTCAGTGCCCGCATTGTTGCAAGTTTCAACGAAGTGGGCGATATGCTGTTTCGGGTTCCCCCTTCCATCGAACTGCATGAATTTGGGTGGTTGATATCCCCTTGGCATTTTCAGGGCATCAATCTTTTTAGAGTAAGGCTTGGAGTACAACTCGGAGGTATTTGAGCTCCCTTGGTACTGTGCCTTGACTGTGTTGGCGATCATCTCTTGCAACTGCTTGATTGAGAGAGATCCCATGAGCGGCGTTGCTTGGTCTGGCTTTGGGTTTTCTTCAACTTTCTCCAACGGAGGCTCTTCTTCTTCGTCGCCACCTTTCTTGGAGTCAGAGCCGGATCCTTCATCATGCCTTGCCCCCAATTTGCTCACGAGCATAGCAATCTTCAAGTCTTTTTCTTCTAGGGTTTTCGTCATCATCGCAAACATCTCCTTCATCTGAATCAGCTGTTCTTCGACGGATGTGGCGCCAATGACTTGTCCTCCTTTTGAAGCCATTTGTGCTTGAAGTGTGTTTTGGATATCTTGAACGGAAAAAGAGATGAGAGGTAGAGATTGTCCCACTGGGCGTGCCAAATTTGTAAACACGAAAATTTCCTGAAGGAACAAGAACACGTGTACAAAATATATTTGTTATTTGATAAATTTTGTTTGGGGTTACAATCTCTATTTGTTCCTCTGATTCTATCTCCGTAAGATATGGATTTTGTTGATGGGCCGTTGATCTAAAGGGTCGTTGGGCTTGATCCTTGGATGAACAGTGATGTGGATTTGTTTGTGTTGATCCGAAGAGGCTGTTTTGGCGCTTGATCCTTGGATGAACAGTGATGTTCTTCAGAGGTTGGATGATGAATGTAGAACGATGAACGATGAACGATGGATGAGCTTCAAGGGGCTTTGAGCTTGATTCTTGAAGGATGAATGTATTGATTCCAAGGGCCGTCGGGGCTTGATCTTGGAAGGTGGATGAATGTTGCTTCAAGGGCCGTCGGGGCTTGATCTTGAAGAAGATGGATGAACGATGAACGATGAACGATGAATGGATCTTCAAGGGCTTCTGGACTTGATCTTGAAGAACAGTTGTGTTGATCCAAGGGGCCGTCGGGGCTTGATCTTGGAAGGTGGATGAATGTTGCTTCAAGGGCCGTCGGGGCTTGATCTTGAAGAAGATGGATGAACGATGAACGATGAACGATGAATGGATCTTCAAGGGCTTCTGGACTTGATCTTGAAGAACAGTTGTGTTGATCCAAGGGGCCGTCGGGGCTTGATCTTGGAAGGTGGATGAATGTTGCTTCAAGGGCCGTCGGGGCTTGATCTTGAAGAAGATGGATGAACGATGAACGATGAACGATGAATGGATCTTCAAGGGCTTTTGATCTTGAAGAACAGTTGTGTTGATCCAAGGGCCGTCGGGGCTTGATCTTGGATTAAGAATCGGCACGTGACCAAGGTGCTTGTTGATTCTTCAAAGGTTTTGGCGAAGTTTCTTCAAGGGCCGTTGGGCTTGATCTTGAAGGTGGATGAACGTTTCTTCAAGGGGCGTTGGGGCTTGATCTCGAAGAACGATGAACGAAGAACGAAGAACGAAGAACGAAGAACGAAGAACGAAGAACGAACTTCCAGAGAATTCTCTTCCAATTTTGGGAGTAGAGAAATGTATTTGTGAATTGGTGAAATGAAATGAATGAAATTGGCTTCTATTTATAGAATTCCAAAACTTGATTTTTGGATTTAAATAATCAGATGAAATAAGTCGTCTCTGCCAGGTGTTGACACGTGTCCTGTTTGACAGCTTTTCGGACTCTTTTCGAATTTTCGTCGAATCACACACTATGTGTACAATTTATGTAATACATGAGCGTTAACATTTTGACCATCGGTCAACATTTTATTTATCGAAATTTCACTGTCTACAGCTATGCAATCAAATAAATTGTCAATATGATTAACATAAAAATTCGGTTAAAACTGGCTGCAAAGTTCATATACCAAACAGCTACACGCCATAACATAATATGTTATCACCAAATATATAAAAAACCTTACCATTAACAATTTTTTTGCTTATTTCATAGCTCAAAAGTTGCTCCGATTAGAAATTTTTATTTACTCCGTCACTGACACCGTCACACTCTAAAAAAATATTTGGTAAACTGTGGAGTGTGGAGTTCAATTCTCTAAAATATATATCTTTACTTTATCTGGTGAGTAAACTAACACCAGCTCCGTTGGAAATTGGAAGATAGAATCAATTATCCAATATAATAATATATCTTAATGTTAGGATCAAGAAACATTGTGTAGCCACGGGAGATTTTTCAATGTGACCATCACACGAGGTGGTATATTACGTGTCTCTATATAAATGATGAGTTATGTGTGTTAAAAGGTTAATAACTTAAAAATTAAAAATTTTCATCGCTTGTATAAAAACACATAGTGTACCATTCGTATTCCCGTCACAACTAAAAATTTCTCTTGTAACCACATGTGTTTGTTGATTAAAATACTCTTGACTTTTAATTTTATATGCAAAGCTTGTCAGGCAAGCTTTTCCTTTCAACTCTATATCAAGCTGCTTCCAGTAGTAGCATGAACTCAAGCTCTTGAGAGAGAGAGAGAGAGAGAGAGATGGCAGAGGAAAACAAAGTGACCCTATATGGAATGTGGGCAAGCCCTTTTGTTAAGAGGGTGGTTTTTGCCCTCAAACTCAAAGACATCCCTAATATTATAGTCAAAACTACTATATTCAATTTTTTGTCAATTTAAGTCACATTATTTGCATATAATATACACATTGGAGGGTAGATTGATAGTTTTTCATAAAGAAATAGTGTATGTAACTTTGGAGCGTAAATTAGTAGTTTTTCATAAGAAATAGTGTAAGTTAACTTTGGAGATTAAATTAGATGTTAGATTCACAACCTATATGAAATGTTAAGGGTTTATAGATGATAAAATGACGGTATTACACTCTAAAGTGTGTCAAGTGATTTAAGTTAACGAAAAATTAGATAAAATAGCTTTAAATATAATAGTATGGCTGAAATTAGCAATTTTTAATGAATTTAGAGACTTATTTTACCAAAAAAATAAATTTAAGAACCTAATTTTTATTGAAGTGATAGTTTATGGACTAAATCGGTAATTCACCCTTTCTTATAATAGAGGGAAGGAGAGAGTGGGGAAAGAAGAAAGTATCGTTTGGTCATTGGTGATGCAATGGGCGATATAAAATAGTGAACCTACCAGTGCAAAGCAAAAAATTTGTGGTAAACTTAAGAGTTCACAGCAAATTTGAATGCGTCGGTTGAGATAATATATATCATTTCTTTAATTATCTGGTCAATAAACTTTTAAAATTTCGTAGTTGGTAATTAGAAGATAGAATTCCATTTTAATATGATATAAATGCAGATATCTTAATTATTATGACTTATATCATTACTTTAATTATCTGGTCAATAAACTTTTTAATTTTCGTAGTTGGCAATTAGAAGATAGAATTCCATTTTAATATGATATAAATGCGGGTATCTTAATTGTTATGACTAATATTGAGGTCAATTTCAGATATATGCGTTTGGAGCACGCAGACCAAGAGATTCAGGCCGTTCAAAAAGAGAGAGAAATAAATTCGAGACGTTTAAGTTTTTATATCTTGTAAAGTGGATCAGTGAAATGAGCTAATAGAGGACGTAGGATTGAAATTAAGTGGTCCAAATATCTTGGTCCGCGTGCTCCAGAATAGAAATCGGGAGTGAAATTGGATCCAAGAAAATGTTCGCGCAGGTTTTTCAATAATTTTCTAAATTTTTTTTATTGAAGACTTGTGAGACAAGTTTTTTCTACCAACTTTCCAAGCAAGTTAAGAAAATGGTTTGAGCTCTATATAAAGCTTCTTCCAATAGCTTGAGCTCAACATCAGATAAAAAACTATAGAGAGAGAGAGAGAGAGAGAGAGAGAGAGAGAGAGAGAAGCTGAATCTGCTTGAAGAGGGACTGAAGGGTTTCTACCCTAATGGATTTCCCAACTCATTTGACCCTAAGAATGTGGGACTGCTAGAAGTGGTCATTCTTGCACACTTAGGGGCATATGAGGCTCTGGAAGAAGTCCTTGGATTTAAGGTCATAGACCTTGAAAAAACTCCACTCATATTTTCCTGCGTAAGAGCTATGATTGAGATACCTGAGGTGAAAGAGGTGAGCTATCCTCGTGGGAAAATGGTGGCTTTCCTCAAGTTTTATAGAAATAAGGCTCTGACTGAAGAATAATCATGCTACTTGAGTCTTTCTGACCAATGTTTTGTTGTAATTTGTAAAAGAATAAAACGATTAGTATCGCGATTTCTGATATAGGTGATAGTCAATGTTACTATTTTTGAAAAAGGTTGTATGACCATGGACGATTTATGTTAGCTTTTATTGTCGGAGTTCAAATCCCCCTCTTTTATTGATGACATAAATAACTGATTCACATGAATCTATGTAAGTATCAATTCAATTTCTTTATGTATTTAAGAACACATTTCATTTTGGTTTAGTGTAAGTGAGCATGATTGGAACACTGGATGACGATGTTACTAATTTCGTTATGTCAAACGTTACTAACACGTTATCTTAAAAGACATACTTATAGAAGTGTAAAACGACTTTTTGAAGTGTCAATGATATATCCCGTCGATAATTATTAATTAATAATATTTAAAATGTGTGTGGCCCAAACAAAACAGAAAATAGAACGGGCGTGCTATTGTTCTATAGCATTTGGTCCAGCCCAATATGAGTTTTTGGGCCCGGTCGACGTCGACCATCTTTATTACTACATGTCAATAGATGAGTGGGTCGGTATTTGTACTATTACCGTCGGTTCCCGCAGCGGATTATAACCCCACCCCCCAAAACCCTACCCCTTTTGTACTCTCTCACACAGTCGCATTTGTCACTCGAGGAGCGAGACAGAGAGAGAGAGAGAGAGAGAGAGAGAGAGCATCAGAATTCAGAAGCTCGAAGAAAGATGGTGGCTGACAAGGGCAAGAAGCAGAAGCTCCCAGAGAAACCCGAGGACGAGAACGCCGACCACATCGACGAGAAGCTCGTACTCTCCATCGAGAAGTTGCAGGAGGTCCAAGACGAGCTGGAAAAGGTTGTACCTTCATGCCTATCTCTGCATATTCTTGTTGTTCTTTCATAATTGAACCAGACGGATGTAACGGTTTCGGTTTTGGTGATGTTCTTTTGGGAAGTTTCTGCCGATTAAGGGGTTTTTGTGTTCTTGTTTTTTTTGAATTTCAATTGGTTTCGCGGGATGCATGAGTCGAAAAGGGATTTGATTTTCGGGTTTTGGTTTTCTGGGTATAGGGAAATTAACCCAGAAAAGGATCTGATGGTGGTGTGCTTGGTTGATAGAAAATTGGATTTTTTTTGTTTGTTTTAAGAATTTAAAGCCGCTTTGTTATATATACGGCCATAAGCGGAAGCTCCGTGCTTTGCATTCTCGTATATGTTGTAGCACTGTGGAATGCGTTTCGTTTTTGTGAAGTTTGAATTGTTGGCATCCGGTGTTAGATTTTCTCCTTGTTTGTTTATCCTTACCATAGGTTGGGTCTACATTCGACTAGAGAATAAATGGGGAAGGAAAAGAACTTTAAGGTTTGACATTTTGTGAAGTTTGAATTGCATAAAAATGTAGAGAAGAATGTGCGATTTTTGTAGCTTTTGATCGTAAGAGCCCCTCATCAATTCTTTCCTATTTTGAAAAGAAATTGCGAGGGTAAACTCAGCAGTGGATAACGGTTGGCGGTCTTTCTCTTGTCTTGAACCCCGAAGAAAAAGTTGATCTTGTAGAAAGAACGCCAAAGATCAATGGAGATTGGGGAGTAACTGATCTTCTTCTAGTTGAAGACAAAATCCGGTAGCCAATCTTTGCCCTTGAATAACCAGCTCAGCAATAAATTCAATTAGTCCATTACATATTTGGGCAGGGTTGCACCTGACAAGTGACATAAGTGCATAAGTTGTCAGCTCGATAGGGAAAATATAGAGTTATTTTCTTTCGTGTTCTGTACCAATTTTCATGTTTATTAATTTTACCAAACAACTGATAGCTGGTAAATTTAATTATTGTTACTTTTCTTATTCATTTCCCAAATGCTAAACTGAACAGAGTTATAGTATGTGAACCCATCCTACATTTTTCACTTTGTGGCTTTGTTCGTAAGGTGAGGCATTTCGTAATTATGAATGTGCATTGCTTTGTTATCTTTTAAATGAATTATGTTTCTTATAAAAATGTCCATTGATTTGAATTTTTATAATCGTACAGGGTCATTTTTAAGTTCTGAGACATACTTTTAGCTGCTACAGTTCACTTGTATCAATTTTGACTTATGAGTTATTGCAGTGGATCAACATTGGTCATTTGATTTTAATGTTGTCTTTTGAATGCTTTTTAGATCAATGAGGAAGCCAGCGATAAAGTCCTGGAAGTGGAGCAGAAGTATAATGAGGTACGCAGGCCGGTCTACGATAAGCGAAATGATATCATCAAGTCCATCCCTGACTTTTGGTTAACCGCTGTAAGTTATCTATCCTTATTTATATGCATATGTGAAGAATTTATTATGTTTAAGTGGCGTTTGAATAATTTACTTTCTCCGTACTCTGCAGTTCCTGAGCCATCCTGCGCTTAGTGAACTTTTGACTGAAGAGGATCAAAAGGTTTGCATTTATTGTGACTCTGAAATTATTTAGTGCATCCTTCTGTTTATACCTTTAATTAATCCCTCAATTATAAATTTTTGTCGGTGGTCATTGATTATGCAATTCAATTACTCGCATTCCCTTCCTGCTCTTCCATAATCAATGAAATTATGGAGATTATTTCTATGTAATCTTTCAGATTTGATTCTTGTTAGCTTAGTATGGATTCATCGTTCTTTTTCTTTTCATAGATTTTCAAGCATCTGACTTCTCTGGAAGTTGAGGACTTCAAGGATGTGAAATCTGGTTACGCCATCACATTTGTGAGTTTTCACTTTTCCTATTCCATAGTATCTTTGAAGTGTATCAAGGGCATATTTTATGTTTTATTTTAGTTAATGAATGTACTGAGATTTTAACCCAATTTATTATTTAATTGTACAGATCTTCAGCCCCAATCCTTATTTTGAAGACACAAAGCTTACGAAGACCTTTACTTTCCTTGATGAAGCAACAAAAGTTACTGCTACATCCATAAAATGGAAAGAGGGAATGGTATAAGATTTGTCTTGCATTCAGTTTATATTTCTGGTCAATTATGTTAGGGTATTACTACTTACTGCATACCTGATTTGTGAAGGGCATTCCTAATGGAGTTAATCATGATAAGAAAGGGAACAAGCGACCTCAGGTTGAGGAAAGGTTCGTTAATGGAACCTGTTAGGATGGACCTCTAGAAAATACTTTTATTAGTCTTTCGAATTACCTCATATTGACTGAAATTCCAATTCTTGTTTTCTATGCAGCTTCTTTAGCTGGTTTAGTGATAGTCAACACAAAGATATTTTGGAGGATGATATTCATGACGAGGTTAGTTTGTAGTTATATTTCAATGTGGTATCGAGAGCTATGTGTCAATCCCAACATTTTCTTACTCGTATGGTACCTTTCTGAACTTCCACATCACACTGCAGATTGCGGAGGTTATTAAGGAGGATTTGTGGCCCAATCCTCTGACTTACTTCAACCATGTAACTTCTGCTTGACCACTTCCCTATTTCTCAAGCATAATTTAACTATTGCGTAGAAGCTTTTACGGCTTGCCTAATTTTCTAATGGTAGCTCATGACCTCATTGACGTAGGAGGCTGATGACGATGAGGAATTTGATGATGAGGAAGCTGATGAAGAGGTAAATGCATAGATCCTTTTAGGTTTACATGTCAAGTGAAAATACTATGAATACAGACAACCTTTATGCTAGATTAACCGCTAATGGAATCTGTACTTTCTAAAGCTTAAAATTTTGTGGCATACAAGAAGATCTTGAGGCTCACATAAGGATTTTTTTGCCATTCAAAAGTGAAGAAAAAAAATTTCAGATGTTATTTTCTGACTTTATCGTTATTAAGTCTTTGCCATGAACTGCATAAATGCATGAGAAATACTAGTAGCTGATATTGTATTTGTGCAACTCGTGTGTTGCTACATTTGTGTGTGTAATTTAATCTCATAGAGTCCTCGTTCATCTAGGTTCTATATTACGTAAGGACATATATATAGTCACCTTTCAGTAATTTCAGTAGTTTGAGTGTGGTTGTTTACTGTGCTTCCATTTGAACTGTCTGGGTAAATGCCCTTTATGATCTGTTATAACTAGTCAAATGAAGATTATAGTAGGAAATCAGATATCTTAATCTTTGAGGTTTGATTATTGGCAGGGAAAGAATGAAGACGACGACTCTGAAGATGATGAGGATGACCAAGATGAGGATGAAGATGGTGACGAGGATGACGGAAAATAAACATTCGTCTGGTTCTTCAAATCTTTTAGCATTTGCTGCTTTGTTAACAGCCTGTGTAAAGTGAGTCTACAGTATTAGTAAGTCTAGTCTAAGGTGACAGGGGATGACCATCATAACTCTTGACAGCCTTCTGTCATGTAGGCGCCCGACTGTTCCCATAGGCCGGTCTGGTTTTTCGACTCTGCTGTTACTATCTCCGTGGCGTTTATCTGTTACAGTAGGGTTATTTTTGTGGCTTCTCCCTGGTATGCAGGTCTCTACTCTAGATGACAATATTATAATGGTCTTTTCCTTTTTGGTTTTTTGAATGCCATCGATGAGGATACATTATGGAGTTGGGAAGTTCTTTGGCATCATTTTATTGTTTGATTCTACATGTATTAGTTCATGGAGTAATGATTTCCGCACACCCCTTCTCTTGTTCTGCACGCTCGGGCCGGGTGTACGGCCCTTCCTAATTCATGTACAAGTGTGCTGCAATCTCAATTCTGGGACAACCTGTAAAGCCATTTAGGCCACAATTCCAGTGCCCTCAGACAGGTTGACCTTCATGGGCACACCCTTCAGGCAATGTCCAACAGAACCCATGCAAAGGGTGACCCAGCATATAGATGTGACCAAAGTAGTGCCTGGCTGGCTGGCTGTGCTGCCGGACACGCGCCTTCCCGCACCAAACGGTAGAAGCTGAAAGTTATGAAGTTTTCTGATGATCCGCCACGGATATGGTTCCGGAGGAAGCGTAAATCTGACCTGGTTTTATATGGATTCTCATTACATTAGGCATTATTTTTGTCAGAGGTCGTTGTGCATGTCTAGTAGATTGAGCATTCTTCTTCGTGATAGACCTTCGTCATGCATGTAAGCAAGTTATTATATGGAGAATCCGTTCACTTATATTATAACATGTTAGTTAACACTGCATATCGATGCGAGCGTCAGATCAAAAGAATTCCAATCTTTGCACCCAACAAAACCCTTGAAGGAAGTAGATTTATAACATTTATTCATTCTCTTTGATGAATTATTTAACTTTGTGCTGCAATATATTCTATTTCAAATATTATTTTTTATTTTATTTCTAAACTAATATTTATAAGAGTAATGTTATTTATACCATATTTTTATGGGAACTTTAACGAAAAACTCCCGGTACTGTTCACTTTAACGAAAAACCACATTTTTACACTAAAAAGTCAATCCTGGTACTATTCACTTTACCCTTTATTTTGTTCTTATCGTTAAAACTCAAAGTTTTCAAGCCCTTTTCATTAGTTTTCCCTATTTTTATACTATATTTCTATACCACTTTAGGTGGCATCTGATGTGGACAGTCACATCATTTGAAAAATTTGCAAAACCTAAGGAAAAAAAAGGAGAAATACTCTTCGTATATCACAATCATCATTTAATTAATTAATTTTTCTTAATTATTAGTTTATTAAATAATAAATTAAATTTAAAAATCTAATTAATTCAAATAATGTGACTATCCACATCAAATATCACCTAAGATGATATAAAAATATGATATGAATAGCATTACTCTATTTATAATGATTGATATACACTGGCACAAACACTGGCGCAAACATGTGGATTTCACTTCACAGCCAACAAAGTTGATAAATGCCTTTAAACAAGCACGTGCATTTGTTTTTATTTTCCTAATTTGTGTGGACAATAAAAACCTTTTATTTTTAATTTCTTTTTCTTTTTCATTACATGCAGAAAGGGAAGGAAAATATATACCTCAAATGGCTAAAGACTTTTTTTTTTTTAATTTAAAATTTATTGTCATTGAAGAGAGGAGGAGGATTCGAAACTATTATAATAATTTAGGAGATGACGAGTTTCGAACAAGGGACGCATGGTGTAACGACCCATCCCAATTTATTATATAAATTTCTCCCCAAGTGTGTAAAATGACAAATAGGCCCTCGTTGGCTTAGTGATGTGGATGTACGTATGCAGTTTTAAATTATTTTTCTCACTATCGTAATTAAATCGTACTCAACGTCCCGAGTGTGTTGACGCGAGTTAGACTCAAATCGGAGTCGTAACGAGAAAGTTATGATTATTAAAGGGCGTAAACGAGTAAACTACGAACCAATTATTTGGGCTCCTAATCCCTTGGGCCTAATTAGATTTTATTATTTTCTTTTCTTGCCCAATTTGGAACACACACACACTCACACCCACACTCTCTTTCGCTCACCTCTTCTCGAGTCTTCTTCCTTCTTCTTCTCTCTTTATGCCCGAGACACCCTATACACATAACCATCATCAAACTCGCATGGATCAAGCTTGAAACTGTTACCAACGTACTCACGAACTCAGCCACACCCTTAGTTAGAAGAAAGGACGAGTTTTTACACTGGAACCAGAAGCTCTGATGAGGAGCAAGGTTGCTTTAACACGACCCCGACGTGGTTTCAAAGTTTTAGGACTTGGAAAGGTATTCACTCAACTTCCCTAATACTTTGGAGTAAATTTGAAGTGGTTTGGACGTCGAAATAGGCAAGTTTGAGAGGTTGCAGAGTTGGTCGGATTTTTCAAGCCTTTTTTTGTTGGATTTTGGACTTCTAATAGAAACCGGCGAAATTTTCCAGAATCCGGGGAGTTCAAGCAGCGGTAGACCGTGGCTCCGGCAAGAGCGGACGACAAAGTCCACTGAAGAAAAAGGAGAATATTCCGTCAAAGTTGACAAAATATTCCTAACGGCGTCAGGTGATACATATATACATATTGCATTGTTATGAATTCTATTACATTGGATAATGCTGTAGAGAGGCTCAGGTAAACCTCAGGTAAGTTAGTATATAATTGAGATGGTTGCACTACACTGGTATGCATTTAGAGCTCATCATTACTGCACCCCAATGTTAGTGTTCCCGCCCGAGGCCAAGACACAATTCTTCATGTGATGTTCACCTCCCGCACCGCACACTCACTTTGGATCCAAGTTTGGTGCACAGCCTTGTCGTACAAACTGCATTAGGCAGTTCTGACTCGTAGGTGACTCGCGATTTATCGCACAACCTTCAAGTGATCGTAGCACTTGAGCATACGTATTTACACCCAATCCTGTCGTACAGGCCACACTAAGTGGCTCCGACTTGTGTGCAAGAATAGGTTGATGAGCCATAGGTCCAGTCGTACAGGTCACGTTAGGTGACTCCGGCTGACATGTTATTTTTACACCAGTCTTACATATTTTAGCGCTAAAACATTATGACATGGCGTATCTTGGTTTTCACTATCTTGAGTATTGGTTTTTATACGTATGTAGTATTATTTTCTGGGAACTATATGAGTTTTACAGAGAAGGGTTATTATGTTCAGAAAAGATAAATGTGTTTTCAAATGCTTTGTTTTTGTCCACTCACTCTTTTGTTTTGCGTCTTTCCAGGTCCTAACTAGCTGAACTTCTCTGTGGCTCACAAGGACTTTCAGGCGGTTCTGTCGGTCTTTTAAAATAAATGTAGGGATATTCTCCTTGTTTTATATTATTAGTACTTGATAGGTTGACTACACTTTATGATACCTATACTCTGAGATGTTGTATCTTGAAACTATCACTTACACACACTTTGTATTACCTCTAGTTTAAATAAGTTTTAGTTTTGGTTTTTAATTATTCACATTTTCTTATTATTATTATCACTTTTGTTGCGCACTTGGCTACTTCACTTTCACGTGACGACTAGCATGCCTCGACTCAGGTTGGGGTGTGTCACATGAAGGGAAATTCAACACCCTATCCAATAAAATATTGGATCACATGCGGCTAAAGACATTATAGTTAACTTGAATTTTTATAGTAACTTTTGTTTTTTTACAAACCTACATGGGGAGGGGTATTCAATTTAGGTGTAAATAGGAGAGCACACTGCAATAGCTAATTTGAGTAAGTTACAAATTTGTATTTTTACAATAATCTTTATGAAGCTATAAAGTTTAAGTTTTCCTTTTTCTTTTTTTTTTTTTGCTTTTAGTATAAATAATTCAAGCATGGTGCATGGATGCAATTAGTACTCTTTTGGATCCGATGAGAGGATGACTATGACATTCAATTGTGTCCTGTTAGACTGACATGATATCATTTTCTGAAGGGTTTTTAGTTAAAATGGTATTTAAGAATGACATAATTTTTTATTTTGATTCATAACAATAAAAAGTAATAGAAATAGTCTCTTAGTTTGTCTACGATAAATCATTTTAGTTATTTCATAAAAAAATTTGTCAATCTTATTAAATTGACATTGCAAACGATCAC
This sequence comes from Crataegus laevigata, assembly GCA_963580275.1. NCBI lineage: Eukaryota > Viridiplantae > Streptophyta > Magnoliopsida > Rosales > Rosaceae > Crataegus > Crataegus laevigata. The sequence continues at coordinate 4,229,893 of OY756950.1, forward strand.
GTGATTACATTTTAAAACATATTTTTTTGTCAAACCTCCATTTTGACTAAAAAAACCTTTCCCGAAAGCTAGTCTATCGTTCATGAAAGTAATTATACTACTCTAGTCTCGATCAAAAAGAAATGGGGGTCTGGAATAAAGGGGTAAGAAAGGGTTCAATGGATCTTTTTTTAATTTTATTTTTACTGAAAAGGGACAAAGACATGAGGTGTAAAAGTAAGATTGTTTTCAAATCAAATCCTAGGCCAAGCACTATAAAAAGTAGACTAGGATTCTCTTTTTTTTTTCTTTCCCTTTTCCTTCTCTCATCTCTTATATAAACGGTCACGATTAAGCCATGTTAATATCTTATATTAATTTTTTATAAAAAGAGAAAGAAGAAATAGAGAAAATGAGAGGAGTTGATGGTAAGAGGAGGAGAGAAAATCCTAGTTCATAAAAAGTAAATGTAAAAGGATAAGAGATTTTGTTATTCTTTAAGGTACCGTTTGGTATGCAGACGGGACGGGATGGGACGAGACAGGATGGGACGGAACAAAGAGGGAGCAAAGATGCCCTCGAATGGAAATGAGGAGGAAGAAGAAGGAGATGGAGAGGTTATAATTGCGTGTTCCACAGATGTGGAACGAGTCGTTCCAGAGAGGTGAGGTGGAACGAAAATTCACCCAAAACTCGTCCCGTGGAACAGCTCGTTCCACCCGTTTTAGGTGCACCAAACGTGGGACGGAACGTCTCGTCCCGTTCCATCCCGTTCCGTCCCGTCCCACGTACCAAACGGTATCTAAGGGAATGCTTTCCATTTTTTTTATCCCTCTTTTGCTACAATTTTTTAATGAAACACTTGATCACATTGTCAGTTAGGTGTCTGACGTAAGTCTTTTTGGTCTGAGATTATGAGTATGTCATGTTGCTGATGGCGAGAGTAACTAATCATTCTCTCAATTTTCTTGCTATCGAAAAAAAAAATTACTTGACTGCATCAGTAGGATTTTGAAACTACTAATAGAAATAAACTTATTTGCAAATGAGATGTTACAGTAACGAATCAATTATGCATTATTATCATTTCAACATTTTTGTACGACAGAGTGTGGTTCAGTCGAAATATCACCACTTATATTTTTTTTATATAAAAAAATTGGGAAAATCGAAGCTTCTTAAGCACATCTAAGCCAGTGGATGTGTGGGCCTCAAACAACAATGATCAGAAGGTTATTACTGGTTAATTAATTCAACCTGCGAGCAAATGTAAATTCGGAAAGGAAAAAGGAAGTACTTGTGCTTAGTCACTGTCTACAATAAACCTGTGATGGTGGAAGTGATGAGATTTATATAATTTTGGAATTTTCTGTAATTTGGAGAGTAGGTTAAAAATCAAAAGGGCAAACAAACTGTTGTAAAGTGACTGAAATGGATGGCCACTCATCCCATTATTCATCCCACTATTTAGCATGTGATGCTCCTACTTTGCTTATAAATAAAAGGAAGAAAATAGAGAGAATGAAACGGGAGAAAGGGAGAAAGAGAGAAAGGGAGAAAGGGAGAACGGGAGAAAGAGAGAAGGAGAAAGAGGAAGAGAGAGAGGAAGAAGAGAGAAAAGAAAGGAAAGAGAAAGGAGAGAATAAGAGAGAGTTATCTTTGTACTCCTATTATTCCAGATTATAAATGAAAGCACTACTGCTGCCCCGAGGATGTACTCCAGTCACACTGACTGTAGAGGAACCTCGTAACTTTTGTGTCTTGCTTATTTATTCCACTGCACACATCGTCGATTTTACAACACGTTATCAGCACGAGAAGCTCTCGTGTCAGTGGAAAGCACAACGCCACAAATCTTTTTCACCTATGTCGCCTGGAATCCCACAGATAAGAAAATCTTTTCATTTCATCTTAAAATATTTGTACTACTGATTTTCTTGAAGCAAATATGTATATGTTGTTGTATAACTGTATATCATCATTTGCAGAAGCAAAATGGTACGGACTCAAAATCCGTAGAAAATCTGGCAGCCATGTAAATAGCCTCGGAACTCCAACTTGCAGACCTCGGATTGAAAAACTTTCTTCTTGAAAGTTGTCCGTCCGCTCAGTACCTACAACATATCAAAATTTCAGAATTTTTCAACGGTTCGATCGTCGCAGATGTCTGAAATACCAAACCAGTTTCCAATTTCCGTAGAAAACTGGACAGCCATCTTATGAGTACCAAAACGCCATTTTCAATAGCTCAGATTGAAACTGTTTCTTCACGAAAGTTGTTTGGTATCCTCTTATCTATATCATACTAAAATTTGAGCTAAATCTAACGGTTTGATCTTCTTATAAGTGGCAGACAAAGAAAAGGTTTTGGAATGGTGAGTTGCACCATTTGAAAAGAAAAGAAAAGAATATAATAATAATAAACAGAAAAATATGTGGGAGATGGTCATTATGGCAGACAAAGAAAATTAATAATAATAAAATAATAAATAAATAAACAATCATATAGACAAGTGAACAATTCAGTGCATAGGCAATAAAGAGAAATTGAGTACTGGAAGTTTACTCTTTCTTTATCAAGTTTGTTATTTATGTGAATGGTGTTGGCTTAAAACACTTTCACAAGTTCTATTTACTTTAAAGCAATTTACTTATCATGGACGGTTTTACCGCCTACTGCTTTAAGTTTTTATTTATGTGAATGGTGTTGGCTTATAACACTTTCACAAGTTCAATTTACTTTAAAGCAATTTATTTATCATGGACGGTTTTACCGCCTATTGCTTTAAGTTTTGATTTATGTGAATGGTGCTGAATCAAAGCCCTTGTCACAAGCTTTATTTACTTAAAAGTAATTTATTTACCATGGTTGGAATTATCGCTTATTTCTTTAATTTAATTTATTGTACTTCTTTTGTTACGATGAGTATAACAAGGACCCGAAGTTCCTTGATCAGATTAGAACCTGCAGTTTCTTGATCCTCATCATATAAAAATGATTGGACCAGAAGTTCCATCATGCAAAAAGATTGGGCATGAAGACCCTTGATCCTCAGAGATCAGACATGAAGTTCCTTGATGAGTACTTTAAGTTTGAAGAGCCGAAGTGCCATAACTTAATTGTAATAAAAGCCATGAGAGTACCAATTCATAGGCAATTAAATAAGGACCAGAAGTTCCTTGATGTATGTAAATGATAATATAATACATGTTTGCTGGAGAGCTTACATCTCGAAGTTTTGATGATTATTGCATGACATTGGGCATTGATGTTGAACACCATGTTCCTCATGTCCGTACTCAAAATGGTTTAGCAGAAGCATTTATTAAACGGATGAAATTGATTACCCGTACTCTGCTCATGAAAATGAAATTGCCAAGTTTTCTACATGGAGACATGCCATGTTACATGATACATTATTAACTTGGTTGAGACATGTTGCCAACCACTAATACTTCTCAGTATAACTCGTGTTTGGGCACTAATTAAACATTACACATTTACGAGTTTTTGGTTATGTTATCTATGTGCCTATTGCAATGCCACAAACGTATTAAAATGAGGCATCATTGCAAATTGATAATTTATGTTGGAATTGATTTATCATCCATCATTCAATATTTTGAACCCTTGACTAGAGATATATTTACCGCATGATTTGCGGACTATGATTTTAATAAGACAGTTTTCCCACCATTAGGGGGAGAAAATAACATCGTTGTAGAAGAATGATGAGAAAATACCGTTCCAGAAGAACGAAGAGAATTTGTCTTATTTTGATTCACGAAGTAATCAATGAGAAAATGAAGATTCACGAAGTAATCAATGAGAAAATGAAGTAAGAATAATTGAATGATGTAACGAAAGTGATGAAATCACATATACTTGCTGCAAATGTGCCTACAAGAATTGATGTCCCTATTGGACAAAATAATGTGGCAGCAAATGATTTATCTGTTGCACGCCTGAAGCGTGGCATACCCTCAGACTCAAAAGGTTCAGTCCTTCGAAAGAAGAAGAATATGGCACTACTGAACTATTGCATTCTCGAAGCATAACTGTTGCATGCCGGAAGCATGACGGTTGTCGCATGGTTACACGTCCCAGAAAGGACAATCCATGGACATGGAAATTTTGATGTCTCATGCATGAAGCTTGATAGACATATAGATTCCAATAACTCAACTCCCGGAAGTGGAGATTAAAATCCAAGCTTTATAACGCTCAATAAGAGGTTATGATCCGCATTCTCTAAATTATAGCTATCCTGGAAGAGATAGTGTAATTCCCTTGAATAGGCAATGGATATCCAAAGAAATGAAAAGCTTTTTATGCATGCGCATGCACATGAGAATATGGGATCACGAATTGATGATAACCAATGGTAAATTTGGTTTTTATAAGTAGCTACTAAATTTCATCAATAAGCTGTGTTGATAATGAGTCACGTTCTTTTGTTCGTCGACGAAAGGAAAAATTATTGGCAAAAAATGGAGAAAGGCAATTCCATTACAATCCTGTAAGAACGTGGAAAAATGGATCTATATATATTTGAATATAATACAAATAGCCAAAAGATGTTGAACCAAAGAGGTTACATATGGGCATTTGTAATACAGTGAAATACACTCACATGATATGACACGAGGTTGTAAACGAGTTCATATGAATGGAGAATTATATACGAAGGGTTGTGAGTCGCCCACATCATATCTCTATAAGTAAATCCCTCAAGTATACATGGGAGCAAATTGCTCTGTATAAATTCCAAAAGAAAATGTGTCATGAAGTGTAGAAAATCCCTGAAGGATTCAGATTGCTTGAAATAAGTCCTAGAAGGATAAAGCATAAATTATGTACTCAATACCAATGGATGGTATAAATTGCCTTAGTGAGTACTATCATTATGATATTGTTGCAACATACTAAAATCTCTTGCAAGAGTCGATGATACTAAATTGGAACTCCTGAAGAGTCAAGAAAGATTATAAAGTGTTGAGAGAAATATTGTCTTGAACTGCAGAATCGAACAATATGCCAACATGAATCTTATCCATGATATTTATGATGTTAAAGAATCATATGGATTGAAGATTATGAGTTGAATACTCAAATGATTTAGACACTAAGAATGATCATTTATCTTCGAAAGGGTAAAAATAAATTGATATTTGGTCCAGAAGTACCACATCTTAGTGAAGAATATGCTTTATTGTATTTGGCACAATACATTGAATGAAATAAAGCTTATTTATTGATATCTCAAAGAAATTACAGATAGGTGCATACACATGAGCTACAATTATGAAAAAAAATAAATTTTAGCGGTCATTGGTCAGGTGGTGCCTGAGAGGTCGACGGAGCTTCGGGAAGACGAAGAGCCAGAGTTGGAATCTCCGGAGCCGGAACACTTGGTGTTACTCCAGAGGACGAAGGCAACATAAACCTCGGGAGTAACGCCATGAACCTTTCATGATCACTTTGGATCCGACCGTCCGACTCCTGCAGCTGGTCCAGCTTCCTCTTCATGCTGGTCGAGTAACTAGTTGTAAGCATGTGCAACTCCTTGTTCTCATGCCTAAGTCCTCTGACCTCTTGCCGAAGACTTTCCACCTCCGCCATCAGCGACTCCACCTGACGAGTTCGGGCAAGCAGGCGCTGGCCCATGTTTGAAACTGAGCCTGCACTTTGGACGCTGAGAGCTAGAGATTCCTGAACAGCCAGCTCATCCGACCGCCTGGATAACATCCTATTGTCCCTTGGAGTGAGCAGATTTCTGGCTACCACCGTAGCGGTGATTTCATTCCTCATCATTGTGTCCCCGACTGTAAGAGGACCATTGGGGGATATGAAGGACGGATTCCAAATGTTGTTCGGAGAAGACGAGTCATCGTCTTCCCCAACATTCAAGTTTAGGCGACGGTCGGAAGGGAAAGACATTTTTTTTAGAAGGTGTTGAGGAGGAAGAGTTCGGAAAGATTAAAAGTGCAGAAGTGCAAGAAGAGAGCGGAATGAGTAAGATTGCAGAAGTGCAGATGGAGTGTTTGAAGAAGGAAGTTCAAGTGTGAGGTGAAACAAAATTCATGCCTCTATAAAAAGGAAGAAAATGAAGAGCGCCCGCTCCTCAGAGATCGAAGAGACGTTTTCACGCAAATCGGAAAAGTTGGACGCTCATTTCTCGAAGGCCGCTCATTTCTCAAAAGAGCCGTTTCCTTTCTCAAAAACTGGGCTTGACTCAGCAAACACGTGGCTTCAGCTTTTCCAGAATTGTTGTCACTCGTCACATGCACTGTCAGCTTTGCGGAAATTACGGACAGCTTTGTCAGAAAGCGCGTAACTTGTATTGTTCATCCATCCACCGGCTACCGACAGGGGTAAGGGAATAGTTTCGGTTGTGAAGAATTATTCCTATAAACGCCTACCTTCGCCTTCCATAGCAAAGGCACACCCTCTCAACCTTTCTTCATTTCCGAAAATGTATTCCCAAAGAAAACTCTCGAGTTACTCAGTGTTCTTCATCCCCTGGAGTACCTCTACAAACTTAGTCATCCAGAGTAAGAGTATCTCATATCATCAGGGTCGAAAGCAAGAGTATCTCATATCATGCTTTCTCCATGTCCTTTTCTTTGTCTTTGTTATCACTTGCAAGACAAGGAGCAAGAGAGCGATCAGTCGCCACTTGGAGTCAAGCTTCCGATCTGGGACTGATTGTCTGGAACCCTTCCCTGATTGCTTACCTAGCATTGCTCTCGAGCAGTCATCTTCAACTGATGTTGGAAGCTGGAAAACATGATGAGTCGCTGAGAAGTGATGTTCTGATGCTTTCATGGGAATTTTTGCAGCATAGCTAATCTCCACATTGAATGTTTTGGAGCGGCATCTCCAATTGTACACCTGCGTGGAGACCGGACTACTTGAAGCATGTGGAGACAACGTGCTGATTCATCCTCAACTAAGCTGAGGAGCACTTGCAAGAAGAAGGCCCTCCAACCCTGTTCAAGAATAAGCCTGTGGAAAGTTAACTACTAGTAAAGCAACTCTGTTGGCAACTCTTATCGCTAAGAGATCGAAACAGAATGATCAACGATCAGCCTAAATGATTTGAAATCAGGGGGAGATACTCATCAGGGGGAGCATCCCAATACAGATCAAGATTTTAACGAGTCAGTCGAAGACTTGTGGCCATCCAAGGGGGAGTGTTGTAAAGTGACTGAAATGGATGGCCACTCATCCCATTATTCATCCCACTATTTAGCATGTGATGCTCCTACTTTGCTTATAAATAAAAGGAAGAAAATAGAGAGAATGAAACGGGAGAAAGGGAGAAAGAGAGAAAGGGAGAAAGGGAGAACGGGAGAAAGAGAGAAGGAGAAAGAGGAAGAGAGAGAGGAAGAAGAGAGAAAAGAAAGGAAAGAGAAAGGAGAGAATAAGAGAGAGTTATCTTTGTACTCCTATTATTCCAGATTATAAATGAAAGCACTACTGCTGCCCCGAGGATGTACTCCAGTCACACTGACTGTAGAGGAACCTCGTAACTTTTGTGTCTTGCTTATTTATTCCACTGCACACATCGTCGATTTTACAACACAAACAAATATTTTTTGTCCAAAAACAATTGATTATGATGGTGCTATTTACACATTTTTTTTACTTTTTACATATTTTTCTTTTAATTTTTTACTGTCAAATCAAATAAATTGAAAATGATTAAATGAAAAAAATTAACAGAATGTGTGCAGAAGGTAAAAAGAAGTATGTGGGTAACACCAATCTTAAATTATTGGAAGCCAAAAAACTACACCATTTGTTGGATATGTATTGAAAAGTAACTCACACGGCATAAATACATAAATACATATCACGTAAAATCATGTGTCGTGATACAACGTTAAGTGGACATAAACATATATATATATATATATATATATATATATATATATATATATATATATATCATTGTATTATTAATATAGAACATCTCAATAGCAGTACAAATCAGTATTCATGTTTTGATCTTTCTCTCATGTCCAATTGTCCATTGTCTAGGAGTTGGATTCTCTCGCCTCCCTTTTCTCCTCCCCTCCCTCCTCTCCTTTTTCAGTTTCCTTTTCTTCTTTTCTTTTTTATAAAACAAGATGATAATATGATATAATCTTGAGCGTTAAGGAGTAATCTTGAGCGTTTAAATACGAGAAAAGAGAGAGAGAAACAAGATGATAATATGATATAATCTTGAGCATTAAGGAGTAATCTTGAGCGTTTAAATACGAGAGAGAGAGAGAGAGAGAGAGAGAGAGAGAGAGAGAGAGAGAGAGAGAGAGAGAGAGAGAGAAAAAAAAAGGGATGGTAGAGAATCGAGATCCCATTGTCCATTGTCCAAGGCAGATTTTTTTGATAGTGTGATTGGTTCATTGTCTTTTCATGCTTAGCTGCGATGCTCTGATTGGACTTCCCTAGGTTTGTTGAGATAAGATTTTCAGTGTATCGTGGATTTTAGCAACTTGGCACGACCGCAAAAAGTCATCCAAACTGGTTTCTTTCATTGGTGCAACAAAAGTAACAATCCATCTCAAAATACTCATTGGTGCTACAAAAGTAACAACCCCAATACTACTGCACTCATCTTTTGTTCGATCAAAGTTATCATCTTTCTTTCTTGCTTAGGCGAGGCACCACTATCGCTTGGGAATATATACTTAATTATTCGCACAGTCGAGTGTGATTTAGGTACAATTCTTATATATAGTAGGTATAAGATCTTATCCTTGCTTATCATAATTAGCAGCTAAGTACTAAAGATTTTCAAGCTTATAAAAAGTGATACATCTTTTAGTGGAGTAGTCCTCTTCACTTTCAAATATTGTTTCCTTTTGTTAAGCATAAACAACTGTATGTGCCACAAAGCAACGTGAATGATTAAAGCCTCGTCTCAAAACCTGCGCCGAAGCGGTTTTTTCTTGAACCCTAATTTGTATTACATGTGAATGCAATTGTAGCTGTTAAATCCATTGACAAATTCATGGATCATTCTCTATTAAGGTATATTGATGATCAGTGTCGAGTCATTTAATCGTGTACATATTCGTGCAAATTCATATGTAGATAAGTGACAAATTAACATAAACAAATATAAATATGCAACAATTTGTGTTGTGAACTGGACACATAAAATCTTTCAACAAAACATGATTCACATCTATCAAAGGAAGTGAATGGTGATGAGTGGTCGAATTCTCTGGCGACTAAGAAAAATAGAAAACAAGGGCAGTGGGATTGCATGCAGATGCAGTGCAGACGATGAAAAGGGAAGGTGTGGATCACAGAAGGGATCCCAAGAGGGAGCTTTCTGTTCCTTTCTTCCTTTGTTTTTATTTTATTTTATAGAGGATGGTGAAGTCACTGAGGAGTCCGGAATAGAGGTAGGCAAAAAGTTGAGAAAGTGATGTGACTCAACTCCCTCCGTTTTCAAAATATTCCAGTGCAACTTCCAGCCCTACATGAACGCCAAGATTCCAACTGTCTTTACTACTCCCATATATGATATATCTAAACACCATAACCAAAAACCCTTCTTTATATACATATTTATATGCTTCTAAATTGAGTTTTAGGGTTTCTTTCATTGCTTCCAACAAGTTCCACAATCTTCGATTAGTGTTCTGGTTAAGCAAAACAAGCTCCAAGTTAAGTGGGAAAACTTCTTTTTAAAGGCTAACCGCTGTTTCCCAATAAACCAACCATATTATATTGATTAACAACTTAATTTCCTTGTTTCTGTGAACTCCAATAGTGAAATGGTATGGACCCAACCAAATGTAATCCCTTCATCCTCAAGAAGAATATATGAAAAACCCCAATAAAAATTTACTTAGCAGGTTTTGGAGGACAACGTTTTTCGACTTTTTTAGTAAACGATATGGTAATTTATACTAAATTAATCTGAAATACGGCAATGGGAATACGAACTTAAGTGCAAAGAGGAGGGAATCATAGTACTCTTGGCTAAGCCCAGGTCTATGACAAGGTTTTTCTGGTTGAGTTTTAGGCTGCCCAACACCATTAAACAACCTTAATCGTGTATTATCTCTATAGATAAATATGGTGAGTGGATTTTTAATTTGATTTGAATGTAAGCTTTAGGGTTTCAATTTTCACATCCAGAAAATTGACAAACCTGAAGAGGACTCTAGTTTTCCATAAGATATTAACAGTTGCACAGCTGAAGAAGATGGTGGTAAGCTGTCTTGTTCAATGACATTACATAAGTGGCAAGGCATGTGGTCTAAATGGAGGCAGGATTTTGCTAATTCCCTGGTTCACATTTCTCGACAGTAACCCCACAATGCTGTCATGTACAGAAACCCTGCCACCCCCAATGGGATGTCACCACATGTTACAATGGACTTGTTCAAATGGAGCCCCATTTGATTTGGTTCAAGTTATTAGAAAGAAAAATAAAGTCATTAAACTAGTGAGGTAGAAGTTTTTACATGTATATATTTACTTACACAGTGAATACCTTTTATTTTCATAAACAATCATCCTCATGAGATTTGAACTCAAAGACCTCTTATAATAAAGGGAAACCTAAGTGTCGTAGACAAAATGATAATATAGAAAGTTTTAATTAAAAACTTATTGTTGCACTTTTTTTCTCCTCTCGCGCTCCCGTCTAAATTTAGCTGTTTGATTGGATAGAATAATCAAACAAGAATAAACGAACAAAAAAAGAGAAGTAAAATTCGAATATCATTTTTCTTTTTAACTATTGTATAGTTGATAATTAATATGTTTATGCAAATATCAAAAACCAAGTGACCCTACATAAGTTAAATATACATAAAGAATGAAGGCATCGCAAATTATTTATAATTAAAAAAATTAAAGTTTCACTATAAAATAAATTGAGAATTATCACAACTTATTTACGAGCTCATGCAAAGTTACTTCTTCCATTAAATCAAAAATAAAGGGCGCGGAAAATCAGCAGTGGTTGTGACAATCGGGTCAAGAAGTTGTCATAAATGCTAGTCATTATCTCTCTATTGTAAAACCAATTATACGAAGATTATGGCTTGCTTCTTTGATATAGCAATAGTGGTAACCTATATATTTAGAACAGTTCATCATCGACATCTTTATTTATCCAGTTTCTTTATTTAAACCACCAAATCAGATTATGCCACATGTTCATTAATTTGAGATTCCAAAAGACAAAAATACCATCAAAGATTAAGTATATCTCATCCATTTTTGTGTGGAGCAGATCACACCAGCTGTGGTACTCAATAAAAACATCCAATCAATTTCAACTACGCAATTTTCAGATATTATAGCAAGTAATTCTCCATATATATATATATATATTTATATATATCTGTGTGTGCGTGTGTATGTATATGTATTTACAACATTTTCCCAGCTGCAAAAAGCTCAATATCCAGATCAATTCAGCTAAACATAGACAGAATATTCTTTCAGCATTATTGTGGTCTAATTAATGATGCAAATGGATTAAAAGAGAAAAAAACAAATGGGGTTTGTAATTTGATTAACTAATTAATTTAATTAAGTAGATTGCTCAAATGAGTGGACTTATGGACCAGCACGAGTGTAAACAAACCTTAACACATTCTTTAGACAAAATCAAAATGATTTATATGGGCCTGCACGTAAAACCAGTAGCTCTGTTCGATCATGATTGCATATTCTGCATGTTTTCCCAAATTTAAAATTTGGAGCGAGTACTGCTGATCATCCAGGGCCATCTGTTTGTCCTCAAGGGTAACCCACATTAGCATCAATTAAGGAACACCAAAACCCAAAAGCTTTAAGACCACCCAACCGTCGTCATAATACAAAAAATTAGGGTTGTGAGAGCTAGCAGAACTCTTGTGGTGGATAGGAGACTATCAAAACTCTTGTCGTGTATGGGTATAACACCATAAGTAAAGGATTTGGTTATCGTTGGAGTAACAAATTCTCACAACATGCATAAATGAGAACCTTAGTTACATATAACCACCACGAAGTGACTCAAGAGTTGAGGACGAATTCCAAGCCCAATTCCACACGGCATATCTTGTGTTCAATCACTAATGGTGACTAAGAGGAGGCTAATAAATGCCCCACAAAGTATTTTCGGCCTCTGGAGAGTGGACTGTCATGACGAAGTCACCAACTAGTTCCTTTTTTTTATAAAAAAAAAAAAAAAAAAAGCAAGAAAGAAGGAAAAAAAAAGAACCCTAGTTACATATAAGATCAAATAGAAGAATGGAAGATGTTTGGAAAACTCTAAATCTATAGGCCAACCACAATATATTAAGAAATACCAAAACCCTACACTCATCCATCTAACAAAATTAAAAAAATTACAATAAGTACTATAATATATAACTCTTCTTGTTGTAGAGAGATTTTTCAGTGTGATCAGAATACGGAGTGGTACACCATTTGTCATTATGTGTGTTAAAATGTTAATTACTTATATATTAAAATTTCACAATACATATAAAAATATATAATATACTATTCGTGTTGTGATCACAATAAAAAATTTCTCGTTGTCATGAACGCGAGATTATCCAAAACTCTTTGCCGTTTATACATAGAAAAACATTTGAGTGACAAGTCATTTGAGTGACAAGTCCTCATAACCTGCACTAAGTAAACCAGGGGGTGGTACCCAAGAAAAACGTGCATAAGTGAACCCCAGTTAGGGTTTTGGGATCAAAAGAGAAGAATGAAAGATGCTTGGGAACCTAGAGGCTAAACCCTAAAGCCAGCGAAGATCATAGGCCCAATAGGCAACAGTCAGCAAAGAGAAGAGAAGGAGGAGGAGAGCAAGTTTAAAGTTTTTCACTGATTGGAGGAGCTGAGGAATCCCAAAGTTCCCTTGCCAGCAACCAACAAATGGCAAAGGTGCAGAGCAAAAGGCAAAGGGCCAAAGGCAAAACGAAATGATTGCTTGAATGAGACTGGGACCCGCGTCGATATAATCTTTCCTTTTTTCCAAGTCTCTAAATTTTTTTTTTGACTTGGGATTGGTCCCACTCGGCCACCATTGTCTTTATGGATTGAATGATAAAAAGAGCACCTCACGTGGAGTCCTGAACCAAAGGGGCTGTCCAACCACAATAAAAAGGGGAACCCCCACACCCTCCCCCTCTCCTCCTCCCACCTCATATCCGAGAGATGAAGTGGTACAACTCATGTCATTATATAAATGATATTTGTATTAAAATTTTAATAACTTAAAAAAAAATTCTACTTATGTTATGACACGTGATGTGTTATTCGTGTTCTGAACACAATGAAAAATTTCTTTTCATATCCTAAAATTCTCAGAAAAATTAAAATATAAATGTTATTTGACATTCGGGTATTTGGTAATAGACGCTTTGATATTTTCCTCCACAGAATGAAATAATTATTGAAATTTTGGATAGGAGTTGTAGACTTGTAGCGCAAGGAGTCTAGAGCATTTATTTTTGTATCAGTGAAATTTTGAGTTTGATTTTTGTCTCCGAGCCCTTTTTATTAATTTTAAAAAAATCAATATTAAATTAAATATATTTGATTTGTTTTTTGATATTTGATCATGATCTTTTCCTCTTAAGATCGGAATAAAAAAGTAAAAATTAAGGCGCTTATAGCTAAACCTTTATTCATGCGTTCGTAGTTTTAAGTTTGATTTCAGCCTCCCTTAAGCCGCCTTCAACCGACTCAATCAAAGGGCCATAAGGCTAAAAATAGCTCTAAATGACACGAAAATCGTCTCAAACCGAAGGCTTGTGGACCCTATTGGGCCAAAACCACCAAATTAGGCTAGTAAGCTGGCCATTTCCAACCAGCCCGATGAGCCCAGCCAACTTTTTTTTTTTTGGACGAATTTAAGAACTTTTTTTTTCTACATCATTCCATACTATCTTGTCTCATTTTATTTCAATTCTTTACCTTCTATTCTCTTCCAATAACCTTTCCTTAAATTTTTTCAATAATTTTTAAATGGCCACCTCTTTCAATAATCTTTCAATATGTCCAAAATCTTATTTTAATATGTTAATTTAATTTAATTAACTATATTAATTCAATTAAAATAATAAATTATGTTTGGCCTATGGCCCTTTAGCTCCCTCAGTTGGAGATGATATAAAATATAGTTTGTCACTGTTCATTAAAACAAAATTTCTTACAGAGCTATAGGGCTAAATATAGTCATTTGGCACTCTTTCGATTGGAGATAGCCTTACTATTATTTATATAATTTTAGATATATAATAAAAAAATTAAAATATAAAAGCTAGAAAAAGCTCAGCACAACAACAAAGCAATTTCTTTTCCTACAAAAAATTGCTTTTTAAAGCTCACCCATATAATTCCCACTCATTATCTTTGTTGCTTAAAGCTTGCCTGCCCAGTGCCCAGTTCTCTCTCTCGTTCCCTCCCTCCCTCCCTTATCTTCTCTCTCTCTCTCTCTCTCTCTCTCTACGAAGGACCATTTTAGTCCATCCTTATTTCTCACTCTATATATCTCAAGCACTACTATACAACTCTTAACCCAAAACACATCACCTAAACCAAAAGCTCAATTTTTTTCGTACACAAATTCCAGCCAACAAACAACCAGAGATTTTTATTTATTTATTTTAATAAAAACAGACTTGTTCTGTAAAAATATAGTGCGAGTGAGTGAGTGAGTGAGACTGAAGAGAGCTGAGAGTTGAGTTGATCAACTGCTGAGTGAGAGACCCACCAAAACCCAATTATACTAAACTAAGCCCTCTCTCTCTCTCTCTCTCTTCCACTCTCTCTCCCTCTCTCTCTACTCTTCTCTCATAAAACCCTCCACAAGCTGATCATAATTCTCTTTCCCATGCGATCATGGAAGGAGGTGATGATCATCAACTCCACCACCACCACCACAACTACCAACAACACCAACAACAATATCACCACCGTCCAAACTTCCCCTTCCAGTTGCTCGAGAAAAAAGAATTAGATCATCAAGAAGCGGTCTCTTGCTCCAACTCCACGTCCCCCTACCCTTCTCTAGCCATCACCACCGTCGACCCCACTACTAACAACAACACCTCCTCTACTCCCGCAGCCACAACCACCTCAGCTCTCCAAGCTTCTTCCGCCGAGCCCTCCAAAAAGCCACCCCCCAAGCGGACCTCCACCAAGGACCGCCACACTAAAGTCGACGGCCGCGGCCGCCGCATTCGAATGCCGGCCTTGTGTGCCGCCAGAGTCTTCCAGCTCACACGCGAGCTCGGCCACAAGTCCGACGGCGAAACCATCGAGTGGCTTCTTCAGCAGGCCGAGCCCGCCGTGATCGCCGCCACCGGTACCGGCACAATCCCTGCCAACTTCACGTCACTCAGCATCTCACTCCGCAGTTCCGGCTCTAGCATGTCTGTCCCATCGCAGCTAAGATCCTCTTACTACAGCCCAAATTTCTCTCTTCATCAGAACCAGCGGCGTAGCCTCTTTCAGGGCATGGGCCTCTCGTCTTCTGACAGCTCCTCAACTTTCCTAAACTTCCAAACAAACCCCATGCACGCTTCCATGTTGCAAGCCAAGCAGGAGCTCCGCGATACAGTGTCATTAGATCTCTCGGAGGCGGCGTCGGCAGGGGAGGGGAGCATGGGAGGGAGGAAGCGTCGACCGCCGGAGCAGGACTTAAATCAAATGGGCGGCGGCGGGGGTGGTGGAGGAGGGTACTTATTACAGTCAAGCACCGGTGCGGTCCCGGCCAGCCACCCACATAGTCAGATTCCGGCTAATTTTTGGATGCTGGCAAATTCTAACAACCAAGTTATGAGCGGAGACCCTATCTGGACTTTTCCAGCTTCGGTCAACAACAGTGGACTGTATAGAGGAACAATGCCCGGTGGCTTACATTTTATGAATTTCCCCGCCCCAGTCACCCTGTTGCCTAGTCAGCAACAATTAGGTGGCTCGGGCGGCGGCGGCGGCGGCAGTAATGATGGAAATAACATGAGTGACGGGCAGCTGAATATGCTCGCCGGACTCAACCCCTATCGGCACATGTCCGATACCGGTGTTTCAGACTCTCAGCAGGCGAGCGGATCCCACTCGCACCATGGCGGGGGCGACGATCGGCACGATAATACTAGCCACCACTCATAAAGCCGGCGAATGGCGGTCGGATTTTATCGTCGTGGTCATCGTTCGTGGTCGTCATTTCTTCCCACATGTGTACTCGTTTGCTGTGTAACAACACACGTGAGGTTTGATTGATTGCTCTTAAAATTCTGAGGTTTATTTTTACTTATTCCAAATTTTTTGTGTGATTAATATGATATGGCCGGGAGAAGAGGGGTTTTTTTTAGGGTTTGCAGAAAAAGAACACAGACACTTATTTTTAACATGGGTTAATTATTTTGGCTGCGATCTCTTATTTCTTGAATTTTTGGTGATTAATATCTCATTTGGGAGATGAGTTTTTACCACAAAGTATACTATCATCATTGTGTGTGCCATCATTTCTCTCTTCTTTCTCTCCTTTTGATTTTTCATGAAAAGTAACGCAGCGAAAATTCTAAATTAGACCGGCTCGAACATGATCGCGGTGAATGAACGACTAAACGATATTGTTAATTATGTAATTTATGCAATTTTTATTGTGTTGGTGAAAATGACATTGTTTGCATGCTATGGTAAGTCTCCTACCTAACTAACAATTGGATTCCCTCGCTAGATTCTCTCTCTAGGCCACTACCAAGTTTTTGTTCATGTTTAGTGAATGCTAACGAGTAGGATTAAATTTCTCTCTCATCCTGTTTCTTATTTAAACGGTTATGATTAAGTCACGTCAATATGTATTGATTTTTTTATAAAAATAAAAAGTGAAGAGAGAAAGAAAAGAGTAAAGGAGGATTTGAAAAAGAGAGAATTCTAATCCCAACGTATATAAAACAGTAGTACTATTGTTACTGCAAAATGCAGTGTTAAAAAAATTTCACAGCCTTTTGATCATTCTGATTCTCTCTCTCTCTCTCTCTCTCTTTCTCTCTCTGCCATGAATCTCTAGGGTTTACTGCATCAATGATTTAAGATTTTCAGAGAAGGGGGGTTGGGGAGGGTAATAAGACGGTAGGGTCCACCATACCTTATCAGTTCCAGGGGTTGCCTCAGGTGGTGGGACCCGGATGCTGGTCTTTGCCCGAACTAATATACAACGTCACTGACAAACAGGTGGATCATTCCTCATCTTTTTTTTTCATCACTTTTTTTTTCTTTCTTCTTTTTAATGGTGCAGTTGCTGACACCGTTGAGGGGGATCGGTGGTGAGTTTTAAATTTATTTAATAAATCTAGGAGAAATTTGAAATAGGTCTAATTTTATAAGCCTCTTTTGATATAGGTCCAATTTTTAGTTACTTTTGATTTAACTCCAATTTTTGTAGCCTAAAATTGTGTACTTACTTTTGATTTAGGTCCAATTTTGGACCTATATCAAAAGAGACTTATAAAATTGGACCATATCAAAAGACCCCATAAATCTAATGGGTCATGGCCCACCATCTCATCAATCGATCTCGACCCTTCATTTTTTATGGAACTACCTTTTGATTGGGCACCATTGAATGATTGGGTCTCCTACTAAATAAATAAAATTTTCATATGTTTTCGGAATAAAGAGCGATATGTCGTATGTTGTTATACAAATATAAAAAAAATGTTTTTTTAATGTCTCTTTACTTGTATTATGAAATATGTTATACATTTCCAAGCTTAATAGAGGGTGGAAAAATTGTGGGAATATGGTGGTTTTAGTTTCATGCCCACAACGTTCAAGTTGTTGCTGGGAATATGGTGTTTTTAGTTTCATGCCCACAACGTTCAAGTTGTTACTGTCTCCCCCCTTAATTTCAAGATTTATTTTTAAAGAATGTTATATATAGTTGGCAACCATAGATAAATCTATAAATTTCCTTTCTTTTTAAGAAAAATTAATGAAAAAGACTTGAAAATTTTGAATTTTAATCAAAATGACAAAAATGTATTGTAAGTGAATGGTATCAGGAGTGACTTTTTAGAGTAAAAATGTCATTTTTAGTTAAAAGTGAACAGTACCAGAAGTGTTTCGTTAAAACTCTCTTCTATGGTAGTGGATAAATTATTTTGTGCTTTAAAAACTTCAAAAACCAAAATAATAAAAGGATTGTACTCTTTGCACCAATTGGATTCCATACATTTAATTGATGGTTCCATATTATTACCTAATTAAAGATTATATTCTTAATCACACAAGCGACGATTGTCAATGACCTTTGACAAAGGGCGTATGACATAATTAATTTTAGTAATGTCGCATCGAACATGACTTAATGGTGGTTTGGTTGTAGTTGGTGGAGTTTGTTTAATTTACAAACGAAAATTATACTATGCTTCAATGTATATGTATAGGAGTATTTGATTGTTAGATGTGCACTTGAGCATCGATCAAATGGACAATGATCAATTCAACAGTCAAATTAAGACTATGACGCTTTACCGCAGTAACGGAAAGCAAGTTCGATACCCACCCATCTCCGTCTCTCCTAACAACTAACAATTCAATTACTAACACTATCGTTTGTCAAGAAAAAACAGCAAAGCCTCCTATGTATACACCGATGCATACTAAAGGATTGATTAAATTCATTATTTTGCTAGTTGTCATTTCTACTGTACTTCCCAGTTAAAGTTGAAAACAAGTTTTTCTTTTCAATGAATTATTTGTAGATCGACTGAAAGAATTAATGACCCGTTCTTGAGTCAAACAGTGTAACTGGATGAAACTTGAAAGGAAGATAAAGGTTTTGGCTAGGATTACACAGTTCATAAGGATTTATGGGGTCTATGGTTTATGCATAATTTTGGAGTCTTGGATTAGTCGGGATCAATGCAAATCTTGGTAGTGCTCCAGTTAATTGTGGCCCATCGCTTTTAAATCAGATGCATATATATTTGGTAAAAAGTTTACGGGAATAGAGGCTACCCCTCTCGCATCCCGGGATGAGGGCAATACCAAAACATAGGGGGTTTTAGCCTTTAGGGGGGTCTTACCCTTTTTTTTAGGGTTTTACAGATCCTCCATTACGAGAAATTGTTGGCAGTAAGACTCGAACTTAAGTCTTAATTTTGTAAAGAACGATTTTTACTAACTCAACAAATCTTGATACGCTCGCTGTTATATATTCTTAGTGGTCCTTTGATGAATAAAGTACAAAAATACAAGTGTAAAGTGATCACTTGTTATAGTGTATTAAGTATGCAGATTTATCAAATATAAAAATCTAATCTCATTAGTTGTATTAGACGTACGTGTTAATTCTTTTTATAATATTCCATATCGAATAAAATGCCATGTTCATAAGATTTAAGAAGGAAAATGATAATCACGCACAAATTTTCTCCTATACACCTATTTATTTTCGAGCATCATACTGAACCAATATCACAGAAACAACAAACAAGAGTGTAGGGTGAGATAAAGGGAGTGTGCCTGATTGTCATTTCCCTATAACAATAAACATACGAACGGCTAATATTCTCGTAACATTTCTTCGAAACTTTTGTGCATAAGTTGCAAGCTACTAATCAAACACTACATATTTATCGAGAAGCGAATTTCAATCACGCGTGGCTAGTTCTTAGTAGGTTTTTTGTTTGTTAATATTCTCGTAACATTTTTTCGAAACTTTTGTACGACTGCAGGAAGTGAAAGATCCTAAGAGGATCATCATTGTAATTTTATTTCAGTTGAAAAAACTCATGTAATTTGCAGCAACCACAGAATTAATAGATATCTTGATATATGTTTGTAGGTTGTTCGTTGTCAAGACTCAAGATCATGACAAGAATGATTTGGCATGTACTATCTGTAATCTTGTGTGAGAAATCTGTGTCACCCCCGTCATCGATCGCGAAATATAACTTGTTCTGGGTCGTACACACATTGTGCACATGGTCTGGAACCCTGTCGACGACACTGCCGATGGTCCCATGCAACCACCAAATGAAGATCTCGATAGATCGTATGCCAGTAGCAGCATGATTAGACCATCTAAACTTATTTAGCCATGCACGTAATCTTCCGGAGTGAACCAACAAACCTGCCTCCATTCGGGAATTAAATCAAAACCTTGTTAATGCTCTACTAATTTGGCCCATAAAATCTCTTCTAATCCCGTTTCATGCGATTGGTTAGGGCCCAGAAAATCTTATAACCCCAGCTTCCTCGTAGGGTTTGGTTAGCTTATTATTATTTTTTTTTTTTTGGTGTGATGGAAATGGATGGAGTGGCATGTCACATGTGCCCGCTTAGCTTGCTGCTGGCTTTTAGGTTGAGGGTTGTTTGTTGGCAAGCAAGAAAATTGGATCAAATGACCCACCACCACATCCACATCCACCCTTAAATGTCATGCTTTTTGGTGATATTGTAACCTAGAACTCTCCACTCCAGTAGAGCAACATCTTGGGTGTAATTGTTTTACTATTTTTCTCGCTACGTGATCATTATTTGATAAGTCACGGTACATTCGCAGATTAATATTACTATGAAAAAGGTTAAAGAAAACATAGACAACTAACTTCATCGACCTCTCAAACTCAAATATTCTTCCTTAAGGATCATTGGTTCATTCTTCTAGCTACTAGGTAGTGCAACATAGTACATAGTTTGAATTAGATCCTTTAGGAAAACTAACGAAAATGGTTTGAAAACTTTGAGTTTTAACGATATAGACAAAATAAAAAGTAAAGTGAATAGTACCAGAATTAACTTTTTAGTGTAAAAATATTGTTTTCCTCAAACACTCCTCTCATATATGTTCGTTGATAATTGTTTTTTATTTTGAGAGTTTTAATGAAACACTTTTGGTACTGTTCACAATTAAAGAAAAATGACATTTTTACCTTTTCTAATACTACTCACTTACACTTTTATTTATCTTTTTTTCATTAAAAAGTAACTTTTTAGAAGACTTTTCATTAATTTTCCTTTTTATATTTTCAATCCAAATACCGCAATAAAAAGAGGTTGTGCGGAGCAGATAAAAGACTAACCACTTTTGAAATACGAATCATTTATTTAGGGGTCTAACATTGAGGGGAATCTAGCATACAACGGTACACTTTCATTATTTTCCACGTTATGTGCCAAGAGCGATATCTCTCAACACGAACAAAAATCTCCTAAGTACAACAGATTGGTGACAATGTAGTTGTCAAAATAATTTCATGTGTAAGAATTAAAAAGTGAGTTTTCAGTATGCCGAGAATACGTACAATTGGTTGCAAACTTGAAAGAAAAAAAATTCAATCTATTGTATTATAATAGTTAATGTATCAAGTTGTGTTCCGTTAAAAAATTTCTTGTATCACATAATTAATTTTTTTTTTTTTGTACCGACGCGTTAAAAAAATTCTTGTATCACATAATTTATTGATGTATTAAGTAATTCTTTTTTAATTTTAACTGACACCAACTTGTCTTGTATTCTACTTTTTGTTATAAAAAAAAATCCCATTAACTCAGCTTCTCTCTAGTTTAGGAAGTTTCCAGTTTCGGAGTCACTGTTGAGATATGGCGACGGCTGTATGGCGGTGATGGGTTGGATGGTGGCGCCGACGACGTGGTAGTATGAATTGCTCCAAGACCGTAGTTTTCATCTGGCTCCTCTACGCTTCGCTCTTCTACTCTCTCTTCCAAATGGCCCTCCGGAACTCCGACTCCTCACGCAATTACACCTCTGCCTCCGGTAAATTCAATTCCTTTTCCCTTCACTCTCTCACTATTTTCTGTTTGGTTCCCGAGAATATTTCTTAAATCACAATTTCCCGCTTCAGATTCTGTAATTTCGAACAAGGAGCGGCGGTCCGCACTGTACGATCAGATGGGTCGGGATTTGGCTGAGCACGGGCCAGTTTTTCTCAGCGGCCGGACCTCCCAGTCTCTGTCAATTTCTGATATTTTTACCATCAGGGATGGATCTGTAGCACCTGTACTTAAGGTAATATTAATTAATTGATTAATTAGTTGATTAAAGTTTTAAACTTTGGAGATTTGGCTAATTGGGTTTTGTCATGTGTGTGTTATACGCAGGCAGCAAATCCTCCTGTTCGTGCTAATGTGTTGTATCTGAGCACACAGTACTCGCTTCCGATTTTGTAAGTATTTGGCTTTGTTTCTCATAGTTTTGTTCTTTCATTGTGTTTGCGGGTTCGAATTATGGATGCTGATAGGGAAAGAAACCATTTTTGAGCTGATATTAGCAATGTTTGTGTTGTGTTGATCGTTGATTAAATGCGTGAATCGGAGTTTAGTGTAGAAGTGAAGTCGTCCACATTAAAGTTTAGAAATTTTGTTTGGGGGAGGTGTTTTGTTGCAGGATTACAGGATTAGGTACAATTTTTATAGCTTCATCTTATTGCTCTTTCGTTAATGTCCTGCATTCATGGTTGGCTTGTTGCAGGAAGGCGCTCAAACCTATACTCGATCCTTACTTTGATGAAGGTAAGCTACTTTTGACAGATTACATGATCATAGCCTAAGAGTAACGGAGTAATTTCTAATTTGCCTATTTTTCAACTCTCACTATTTACTATTTGCTGGTATGCTTATGTCACTATCTTTGCCAGCGATCTGGTATCAGAACTCGAGCTTATATCATTTTAGTATGTTTCATGCCTCGCATCATATTTCACCTGTTCCTGCTACTCCAGACGAGGTAAACTGTACTTTTAGAGCCATTTTTGTGTTTCTTAACATCATTTGCTTTCACTTATACATCGGTTTAGTTTGAATTTGAACTTTGAACCCTTTATTTATTTTTTCTTTCCTCAGATTGAAGATGAGGCAGCTGCCGTTAGGGATATTGCAAAGGGTCTCTGCCCTTTGAAAATTGTTTTGGACAGAGTGGTCTTAACTTCAACAGGTGTGCTTCTTGGGTGCTGGCAGGTTATTTTCCTTAACCTATATACTCACTTTTTTCTTTCTCCCTGTCTCATAATGTATGCCAAATATGAATATATAATCCTTGTAAATATAGAGTATTAGAAAAGTTTGAATTTCATAACCATCAAGGGAACGATATAACCAAGAAACTATTTTCTGGTATCACTCTTTTGTATTTACCATTGTATTTTATTGTAGGTAACCTCTGGATCAGATCCTATAACCATTCGAGAAAAATTGAGGACTGCGCTTCCACGCGCACCAGAAAAGCAACTTGTAAGAACCATATATCCATCTTAGTTCATTTTAAACTAGTACAGTATCCCAATACTATGCAGACTAAGAGTTGTCAAGTTTACCAATAGAGTACTCTAATTGACTTGAGATCATAGGAGAACTCAAGCTTAGGAACTGAGGTTTTAACGGTTTAAATATGTTTGAAAGTGAACGATTGTAATGCTTGCTTGAGGTGACTATCTCCTGCTGTGGAACTTATTCCTTTCTGATTCATCTTATCGGCTGCTTTACTTTGTTAAACTATAAGAACTACATGGTAAAAATCCTGATGTGGAACTCATTGTGGCATCACAGATATCATCGTCATAACCTGGCCTCATTAGGACGTTATGAAATATTATTGATAGACTGACGGTAAAAGTCCTCCTGTATCTTATGCTTGTAGCACTTACTAATATGCAGCTATTGTCTCCTGCAGTATGATGCTGCTATTCTTCATACTTCATTTGCAAGGCTTCTTGGTCACCCCAAAGCATCATCCACGGTAGTGCATTGAATAACTCTTAGTTGCCTATCTCTTTGCTCAGCATCCTATGTGCGTGTTTTTAATATTCTGGTTCCAGTTTATTAGGTGATCTTTTGAAAGTTTGATTCCCAATCTGGCTTCTACTTTTCCCAGAAACTAGGCTCGTTTTCTAATCACTTTTCAATTTTCATAGTTTGTGAAATTTGACAGTTCTTTATAAGATCCAAAACATTTCGCCGACTAGAGTTGAAGAAACATGTCTCATCTCATATCATTCTAACATTGATTGCCGTTATATCTGTTTACATTTATGTTCTGTTATTTACGTACTCTTGTCGTTTTTGTCATTTTCAGGTGCTATCTAATACTTCAGAACAAGTCCACTTCTTCCAAGAGCTTGTTAATCGTCTAAACAATGAACTCCAAGGATTTGAGGTGAGTTGTTATGCCATATATTATCACTCTACATACGTGATTCATAGTATGCGTGCATCCATTATATATTTTAGTCTTGCAAGGTCCTCAAAAATCGATTGAATTCAGGCTGTGGTATCTGAGCTCTGGTATGTCGAGGAATTTGACGTTTTGGCTCTAGCATTGAACGGAAGAATGAAGGTTCGCAAGTTTCAGCTTGGCTGCTCAAGAAGTTGACATCACGATTCGCCAATTTCACAAGTATAAACCCAAAACATATCTTCACAAGGATATTCCCTTACAAATATCTCACATCACATGCATATGTTGTACATTTCCTTCATGTAAAGAACACTAGTTACGGGTATGTCCTTAAACCGTGTTTGTTTTACAATTTAGTTTTCCATCGAAGCAGGTTCTCTGAGTTGGCGCGTGAATTCGCACCTTGTTCTGAACTGAAAATCTGAAGAAAATAATTGATGGTGTGGGACTTGATGAACGTTTCTCGAACTTGAATGTACCTTATGATAAAGGAACGCGTAACGGCATATATGATGTGAGGCATGGAACATACTAAAATGGTACATGCTTTAGCGCTGAAAGCAGATCATTAGCAAACAGAAAGAGACGCATTACGGCATAAGCACGCCAACAGATGGTAGAATGGAGCATTTGGCCGGAAACCAACCGGCGAGTTAGGTCAGGGATGTGTTTTTCAGGCCATAACCACTCTGCAGTCGTTAAGGGGCTGATAAAACCCACACCCTATGACCGAGTTTGCAAATTCAAGCTCCAAGTAATCTCATGTGGAAGGAAACAGATCACTCATATACAATGCTTCACCCTCTCTTACTCAAGAAATGTCGAATACGCAAATGCACGTTGTCACATGTGGCTTTTACTTGGGCTGGCAAGAGAATTATTACACGTGGAGTATCGGCTTGAATACTGGATGCTTAGAAAAATCACTCGTGAAAAATGATGAAAATATATATTTGATGTGTATCAACTTGGGGTGACATGGATGTTCTCATGGATGGCACACGCCTAAGCTTTGCTACAAAACATAAAAATTGCAGTCACTTTCAGTCACGCTTGGAAAATACGTATGCCTCCTTGTGGATGCCACAAGCCTCTCTTGCCAAACAAGTCCTTGTTGTCAATTGTTTCTAGAAATAAAATAAAATAAAATATATCACTCACATTTTATTTTAATACAGGATTTTGCCCAAAGTCAATTGTCAAGTAGGCAATTAGTCACAATTGATCAAAGTACATATGTGTGGACAACTGTAGCATGACAAATGAACACTGATCAAAAATCAAATATATGCGTGTGGATGATTGACACTAACATTTAGTAGAGGAGAAACTATTTACGTATGAGAAGATTGGGTGTTACGGTGACTTGTTAAACGCTGCTATATGTTTTGACTTTATCGCATAAAAGTGCACTGTTGACTAGAGATATCACAATTTGAAGTTCCAATTAAGAGAAAAACTTATATACATGTAACCAGCACGACATCCTCATGACGTCTCACATTAATAATACAAAAGTAACGTAGAGAGGGTTTTACACAATTTTTGTATGATTGGTTCATCGTCCAAAGTTCATGGTTCACTCGGGTAATGATAGCAAGATCAACAATTTAAATCATATTTTGTAAATTATATAACGTGATTGTTGATAATTGAATTATTATTAAGTGTTGATTAACATGCTCATCTTCTATTGGTGACACACCACATTGTTTGCAAATATAATTGGAAAAAAAATTGATCTACTTAGCATTCCTCTAATTAATAAAAACGGAATGGCACAAGCAGAAAGAAGTAAGGCCATCTCCAGCCAGAGGGCCATAGAGTTGAAAATAGCCCGAAATGACACGAAAAACTGTCTCTAACGAGAGCTAGGCTAAATGGCTCGTGGGCCCCACAAGCTAAAAAAAAAAGAGGAGAAAATGGCCAATCGGCTGGCCCAACACAGCCAGCCTCGGGCAGTCCAGCAGTTTGAATCCAACGGCTACTTGATGACGTCATGCTAACGTCAGCTAGCCGTTATATTTGATTATTTTTTTTTAAAAAAATTAAAAATTCTATTTTTTCCTATAACTACCTAAGTTATTAAATAACATTAATAGAATACAAAGGGACACAAGTCAAAACTCAAAAGAAGGAAGGTCACGTGGCAGGATCACGTGTCTGGGTCCATTACACAGCGAGACGGCGGGCACTCGGCACACGCTCTCCGCTGCCTGGTTTTCTCCCGCCACACTCTCCGTCTTCCTCCCCCCCTAAACGCCAAGCGTAGCAGTTAACTCTTTCAATCCCTTACATTTTATCTCTGGATATGTATAAATCCCCAATTTTCCTCAGATTCGTGCGCTATTTGTCTTCAAAGTTCCCCAATTTTTCTTGATCCAAGACCCAATTTTTTTGTTCCCTGCATTTCCATCTGCAGGTAACTAGGGTTTGGTATCTGGAATTCTACATTTTCTGATCAAATTATGCAGCTTTTTGTTCTTCTTCTGCAAATATTGTTGATTTTTTTGATATAGCGTCTCTGGCAGTACGTAATTTCTGAAAAGCAAAAATCTTTTGTAGTTTTTGTTGGTTTTGGGTTTTATTTTAATGGCTAATTTTAAATTTTGATAGTTTTTAGAATCTGCTAAGCTTGATTTGTGATTTTCAACTAGAAAATTGTAAATATATTTTCAATTTATTGATTTTTTAGTGGGGAATGGGGTAGAAGTAATAGTTGGGGAAGACAAAACTATTGTTTCAATTTGAATGTCTATTGCGTGCTTCGATTATGTTAATTCAGCATGTTTTATATAATGAAGTGCAAAAATTTACGCGTTGTTTGGATGTTTTGTAGGATATAAAGCCTTATCCAGTTCATCGAGACGATCATGGGTTCTCAGGATCCTGTGCCGGCAGCCGGCAAGGGTAATGTTGCAACGGAGGCATCAGTGCGTGGGTAAGTTCTAGAGATCTTAACTTTGGCATGATCATAAGTGTTGTTACGTGTGTTAGCAATTTTGTATTATCTTGATTGGATATAATGCTTGGAGTATAAATTAAAGGTTGGAAGTTCATGTGTACATAGGAATGGTAGAACTTGCATTGCTTTAGAAACTTGATGCAAATCATTGTAGCGTCTGGAAAACGATTTGAAAAATGAAAATTTATAAACGGGGTTTCTAAAGGAGTGTTTAAAGATACACACGGTCTGTGTATGTTGTGGCACTGAATCACTGATATAACGTTTGTACTTGTTCAAATCTACTCGGCCTTCTGGATTGTTGGATGTGTTACTCACTAGTTACTGATCCTGAATTAGCTTTTACAGTGCAAACTAGTGGTGAATACATTTTGGACTAGAATTGTAGAAAGCTTTGGTATTTATGTGAAGGGAAGAATGCATATGGTTGGTAGACTCACATTGCATTATCGAGGTTAAAGGTAGTGTTGACATGTAGCATATCTAACTGACCAGAAGATTCAAACAAGGTGGAATTCTGAACTTGATTAGAGAATTTGAAATCTTGACAGAAGTGTTCACTTAGGCTCTATTGTCAACAAGTATTTGACTCCCATTGATAAAGGTGATGTATTTCGGATATATGACTGCACTAATTGTTGTTATTACTATCCTATGCCAAAATCAATTTGTGTGAAGTTCTTTAGAGATGTGGGTAAAACACATCCAAGTGGCATAGCATGGCTGTTTATTTGGTTAAAAAAGCACACAAATTTATTGGCTAGATGTTTAGGAAGCTATTTGATGTGCAGGGCTTGTCCTGGAATAAAGAAACAGGGGAAAATTCCGAAAAGAATCCAAAAGTCTGAGAGGGAGAGAAAGAAGCGTGAGCGTTTTAACGAGCATTTTTTTGAGCTGGCTGATGCTCTTGGTAAGTTCGTTTTATCTACAAGAACTTCACTATAATTTTGTTTTTGATAGCAGTTCGTCTTACATTGATTTGTGGCCTCATTATTTGGTGTAATCAATTTTGATATGATGGTGGGTCGTTCTTAATTTGAGATAACTCTTGTGCAGAACTGAATCAGCAGAACAGTGGAAAGGCCTTTATACTAAGTGAAGCTGCTCGACTGTTGAAGGACTTGTTTGGTCAGATTGAATGCTTACAAAAGGAAAATGCATCCCTGGTGTCTGAATCAAATTATGTAAGGCGTTCGACGTCTTTTTATTTTGCTACTTTTCATGTTTATAGAACATATACACATTATATGTGTACTTGTAGTTAGCTAATTCCCTATCAGATCATTCCTCGCCCGTCAGTGTTTTGTTAGAATGGAGAAAAACTCGTATGGTATTAGTGCATTGTTTTAATCAATCATGTTCTCATGAGTTCTTCAATAACTGAACAGATGACCCTTGAGAAGAATGAGCTGAGAGACGATAATTCTGCCTTAGAAACTCAGATTGAGAAATTGCAAAGTGAGATACAAGAGAGGGTGGCACAGTGTAAACCGGACCTAAATGCACCACCTTGCACAGAATTGAGACCAGAAGTTGCCTCCCATTTTACCGGAAATTGCATCGGATTTCCCACTCAAGAACCTGGCTCGCAGCAAGCGCCTGCTGTCTTTGTTATGCCCCTCGGCCCTGATCTCCAAGCTTATCCACAGCCGGATGTCGCCCACCTCACATCTAACACCACCTCACATGTGAGCAAACCGCACGCTAGGTATCCGACCTCGGTGGATTCTTGGCCGTCCCAACTTCTCGGTGAGAAACCAACCGCAGGCAAAGGGTTTCGACAAAGTCGGGAAAACGACCCCAGTACAATGTAAACCATGTAATTGAAATGATTTATGTGCAATGCACCACCTTAGGTTTAATTGACAATGCCCTTTATTTTGTAGTCTGTATATTTCATAATGTATGAAGAAAAAGCGACCATGTCCATTTTGTATGAAAATTTTATTATGTTTCAGGGTGTTCTATATTTTAAGGTTTGTAACCGTTCGATTTTTGTCACTGTATATTTGAACAAAAATCTAACGGTAAAAAATCTCAAAATATTATAAACTGAGCATGCTAGAAAATCTTCAAATTTAATATCCGTAATCTTTGGATACCTTCATTTGTCGTGGATTACATAGACCGGAGCATAATAAAATTTTCGAAAAGAATTAGTCTTTTTCTACAATCTACTTTAAAATTCCATACCTCAACATACAACGACTCAAAAGTCTATTTTTGACTCAATATTTGTCCTTTGAATAAAACGGACCACAGTAACTCCCATGTGCAGGAGAGATTTTTTAGTGTAACTGTCACATGGTACATCACGTATTTTTATATAAATAGTAGATTATATGTGTTAAAATATTATTAACTTAAAAATTAAATTTTTTTACCGTGTACATAAAAATACTTGATATACCATCTGTGTTCTTGTTACAACTAAAATTTTTTCTATGAGCAGCGACTCCACTCAATAATTCCTCTTCAGACCTTTCGCTTTTGCTTTTGCTTTTATTCTTTTTTTTTTTTAAACCAACTTTTGCTTTTATTCTTCGGTGGTGCTGAAATTGTTGGAAGCAAGCACCTGTCCCCTCCTACTCTCTCTCCTTCTACCGACGCTTCACACACAAGCTGACAAAAAACCCTAGCTTATTCCAGAAGTTCATACGGTTTCAGTTCAGCGAGTGGTAGATTTGCATTGGGAAATCGGGAAATGGGATCTGGCACCGGCAGCTTCCTCAAAGTGCTTCTCAGGAACTTCGACGTTTTTGCTGGGTACACCCACACTCTCACTCTCTCACTGACTTTACCAAATTTTGCAAACCCAGTTACAAAGTTTTGATCTTTTATTTTTTTTTTTGTTTCTGGCAGGCCTCTGGTTAGCCTTGTTTATCCACTGTAAGTTGGGTTCAAAGACACTAACTTTTTTTTTTAAAATTCCAATTTTATCTATTTTTGCGTCGTTTTTGTGTTTAATTTGAAGTTTTTTGTAATGGGAAGTTGAATTTTGGGTTGTTTTCGATAGATACGCATCGATTCGAGCGATAGAGACGCAGTCGCCGGAAGATGATCGCCAATGGCTGACTTACTGGATTCTGTATTCCATGATTACTCTGGTTGAACTCACCTTTGCCAAAGTCATTGAGTGGTAAATCATTTTCTCCTTTCGAAATGTAGTTCCTTACTCACTTGTTTATAATCTGAGATTGCATTCAATGTGCTACTTTACGTCCGCTTAAGATACGAGACCCCGAAATGTAGATTCGTTCGTTAAATTTTCGTGTAAAGATTTCATCCTTGCTGCATTTACCAGTTTTTTTTCTTCATACTGGTGCTTAATGGAAGATGCATGAGAAGTTATGTTCGAGTTCACTTGGTTTGCGTTGTCCTGTCAGCCTTGTTGGGGCTGTAAACAATTACCTTGCATTAGATTGAATTAACTCTCGAGCTGTTGTCGTTCACGAATGGTGTGCCGTTGCTGCATTTGATATAATTCTGTGTGTGTAATGTTCGACATCTTTCTTCTTGCAGGATTCCAATCTGGTCTTACGCGAAGCTGATTGCGACTTGTTGGTTGGTCCTCCCATACACGAGTGGCGCTGCGTATGTTTATGAACATTATATCCGACCTTTCTTTCTCAACCCACATAAAGTTAACATTTGGTATGTTCCGAGGAAGAAGGATGTATCCGGTAAGGCAAACCCAGACGACGTTCTGGCTGTTGCGGAGAAATACATTGCGGAGAATGGGATTGAAGCATTCGAGAAGATCATCCACAGGGTATGCTTATTGACCATAATATTTGAATAATTCACTGTAATGTGCTTCTAACGTTACGTATTCCGCTTCTGTAGGCTGATAACAACCAGAGGGGCAGGGGGATCCGTCTTTGATGAGGACCGTAAGTACCATCGAGAATATTAACCGTAAGTTTCACTGCATCTAGCTCCGCGGTGCTGTAAAGAAGACGGTGTTGGGCGTTACCTTTTTCATAGCTGGTAGCGTATCTGTATCTTTCGGTTTTGTAAAGGATGCTGAATGTTTCTTGTTTACTAATGTGTTGTTATCATGGTTTGGCGACATCTTTTCTCAGACTTTTGTCTCTTAAACTCAGTTAGTCCAAGGTTTTAATTTATTTGCCTCGACTCAAAGTTGACATAAGCAAAAATTCGATGGTGCTCCAGAGTATAGGATGTTTCGGCTTTTCAACCGTTGGACCTTGGTTTTTGTGTTCTTGAATAAAGATCTAACGGTTAAACATCTCGAAGTACCTTGTATTCTGGAGCAGCATAAAAAATCCCTAAGGTGGGATTACCCATGAAATTCGAACATCCGGCATCCGCCGCGTAAGCTCGTACCTTGAGTAGTTAAGCACGAAGCACAAACTAATAGTTGCTTATCGAAGACCAAAAAGCAATAAAATTCGTCAAAAGCACTTCCAAAAGAAGTTGTAAAAAAACAAGTTAAAAAGATCTCATTTCGAGTAGAGGGTTATTAATAAGATCTCATTTGTTTCGGTTCGCAACCATCTGTTCAGCACATACAAGGGAGGAATAAGTTCTTGAATTAATGGAAAGAGAGACCACCGATTCGTCGGCTTGTTCCGACGCTAGTGTCTTGCACAGGCAATGTCCTACAATGTTGGCCTCAAAACTCAATGGTCAGTTTCTGTTTCGGCTTCAGCTTCCGCTTCTGCTTTGGCTTCGCCTTCATCTTCAGCTTCACCAGCATTCAGCGATTTGTAGAGGTACTCCTGGGCTTCAGCAAGTGGTGATTCTTTTGCATCCGCGGCATACAATATCTTCTTTACTGCCACCGCCATCTGCACGAAATATAATCGCTTGTGTGATAAGTTGGTTCATCAGATCACTTGACATCCAACATTCATACACAACGGCATATATACCTACTTTCACACACAACGCGATAAATACCTACTAAATCACCCAATTTCAAGAGGGGAGGAGGCAGAGGCCTGCACAGGAGGGAGCGACAGACGGACAGAGTATTGTTTCTAGTCAATACTAGCAAGAAATGCCAGCCTAAAGGAAAACAAAGAAATAAATAACCTAACCTAGCTCCTTAAGAAAAGAAAACCGAAGTCTAGAGTACATATAATCTCAAGATCCATTAAACAATTCCAATATTTTGCTTCAGAAGTTATTAATTTCTTTCTTCAGCTTTAGATGCACAGCGAGATTTGAAAAGAAGGCATGATACCGGGAAAGGAATATACATCATAGGAATACAATGCAAGAATAAACCAAGTAATATAGAAAAACATGTCCGAAATTCCTACCGGGACCTCCTCCAACTCTGATGTCTGACAGAGAACTTCAATATCCCTTAATTTTGCGAAGTAAAAGTCCCTTTCTTTTTCCAAAAGGTCCACAGAGAGCTTGAGATCTGTAATCTGTACAACAAAAACTATTACGAATTGCACAAATTACGAAGCAAGATGAATAATTACATGAAAAGGTCCACACAAAGAGAGGGAGAAAGAGGAATGATTTCCTCAGGCAAGACTAGATACTGATACCTCCTTAGACAAAGCTTGAATCTCTCCTGAAGAATTAGCACCGCCTGCTGCTGCATAAGGCTTCCCTTGCCTTGGTCCTAAAGAAAAAAGCATCAAGCAATGAGAAGCACTCTTAGATTTTAAAAACTAAATAAATGGATTAGAAACGACACTTTTGGTGGGGGAAGGTGATCTGACCTGAGGTCTTATTAAGACCAACTGTATCTCCAGTGCCAGGGTTATGTAAATTGCTTGCTTGCAGAGATTTTGAGATTTTCTGAGCCCCTTTGGGATGCCGATCCTTCCCACCCTTGCACCTTCGCTCCACAGGGTTATAGTTTCTACAAGGAGAAAAGATGTGAGTTGAAGGAAAAAGAGCCATTAATGTAACACCAACACGCATGAACCCAAAGCTTTAAAAAGAGAGGGGTATGTTAGAAAAAAGAGCATACTCATTCATAATGCCACCATTTATGGAATCACAGTAACGTTTCAGCCATTGCAAGAATTCCAAGTTGTCCAAGGGCCTGCCTTTAACAAGCCTATTGACTTCAAGAGGCTGCAGAAGGATTGTGGTCAGTAAGAATATAAACATCTTGGTTGTGCTTGTTCCAAAGATTACCCCAATCTGGTTTCCCGGCTCACCTATATTAAAGTTTGCAGAATACAAACTATCCCAAGTCATGGAACCTCTACCATTCACAAGTTGCAGTCCCTCCATTCGACTAGGAAAAAGAACTACAACAGAAGTACCACATATGAATACCACACAAGCTCTCTGTCAACCTTACTCTTTGATCATTAATGGCAAAGAACGTAACTGCTAGCCTTATCCTAGCAAACAGGTCATGAAGAGGGATATTTTCTTTTTCCTAATAGCCAAACAAAGTTAAGACCAACCAACTCGTAAAGGTACCACAAATGAGTGGGAGACGATTTAGAGCAAACAACACCATACGAAACCTTATGAACAGTTCCTAGACATAAAGAATTCCCATGATTCATTCTAGCACCTATCATAAGTTTTCATCTATACAAGATAAAGTATTCCCATGTGTGGTGAATATCAATAAATGCCCCCCCACAAACAGAATTTTGATTGGATAATTCTTTATTCTAAAAGTGAGTATGTATTGGAGGTGTTTGTAATAACTTTCAAAATAAGGTTATTCCTCGAAAGCCAACTATGAAAAAAAAGAAAAGGAGGAGTGGAGGAGCATCGTAATGAAAATACCTTCTCAATTTTTAACTTGTTGAATACTTCCTGTAGAATCTTATAATTCTGGATCATATCATATTCTGTTTTCGCATCAAAATTGACCTGCCATAAACCAAATAGAAGGAGAGTGAAGAGGGAGCCAGTCCGGCAATAGAATTTTAATCACACCACAATGTGCTGATCAAATAAATAAAAGATGCAAAGCCGCAGATACCTTGTGCATTGGAACAACACCAGGATAGGTCATGTCCATCATTTGACATTGCACAGCACCAGATGCAGCCTAGCCACATTTGTTCGCACCGTTATGATTACAAGAAGTTTAGTATTCGTTTTCAAGTGAAAAATTTTAAGATCAAAATCGCACAATGTGACTTAAAACAGTCCAATGAATACATATCACAATTTAATGTTCAACACGAAAACTACTTTAGTTTCATCCATCCATCCATCCATCCATCCATCCTACGACTGAGTATAGAACCGTTGTAAATTGTCCAAAAGGTGAAACCCCGAGCTGCATTTAAGACTAGGGCTAATGCTATTCGACATTAGACACGGGCTCACCCCATACACAGCTCAACTAGAAGCACTATACTACTTCTATCACTTAATTTGTGAAAAATAATCAAAACCCACAATTCAGTGTCACCTCTAATCAATTGGGTCTCATCACTAACACACTTTCATAAATCTAAGCAGATAAAGCATTCAACTTTCCAATTATATATACGATTACTTCAATTGGGTCATACATTACCTTGAAATTAATGGATTAAAACATAGAATAAAGATAATTCAGAAAAAATATTGGAACCCAGAAAGCATTTTACAAAATGAACAATGGGTAATGCTCAGATAAACAAACCCAGATCAAGATCGTTTCTTTTCAATAAACAAACCCAGATCAAGATCGTTCCCTTTCGACACCCACATTGTCAAAATCACAAAAGAGAGAGAGAGAGAGAGAGAGAGAGAGAGAGAGAGAGAGAGACCTCTTCAATGCGGGAGAGATTGAGCTGAAGGCGATTGTTGATCCAGGTCAAAATCTCATTCCTCCCAACAAAGTAAGCACTGTCCATTATCCCAATGTTGGAAGCCATTTTTCTTCACCCAGAGTTTTCCCAATTCTTCCAATTCTCACAGACCCAGAGACACGCAAGGGAGAGGAAAATGCCAAAATAGAGTCGGAAGAGAAAGCAAAATGTTTGTTTGAAGTATTTAAACCGTTGAGGATTAGGGTGTAATGAGTTTTTCAAGGAAAAAAAAATTTAAAATTCAAACAAAAAGAAAAAAAGATTGTGGAAATCGTGAGAAGCTGAAGGAGGATGGAAATTTAATGGTGAGAGAGGAGAGAGAAAAAGAAACGGAATTGGAAATTTGCACGACCGGCGGGCACTGATATTTTGTAATCCGGAGGGTATCGTATCGTAACTGCGTTAGGCAAATACAAGCGGGCAAAGAGGAGAGAGAGGGTTTTGTTTTGTTTTTATATTAGTTAACTTTAATCCCTTTGTTTTATTAACTTAATCCCTTTGCCACGTAGGATTGATAGTAACTTTCTTCATGAGCAACGTTTGTTTGTGGAGGACGGAAAATTTGGGTGGAGGTGCTCCACCGTGTCATGACATGCCCCGATCCTGATATTCTCCGAACATCAGGGTAGGCACGTGCTGGCCGACACCCAAGGGTGACGAAGCTATTGATTAAATACGAGAGTGATGATTAGGAGAATATATATACATGATTGAACATCAGAATTTACAGAAATTAAACAAAGTTTACAGAAATGTCGAAAGTGCACCTAACATGTTCTACATAGAGGTTACAAAGAGAAAGATTATTACAATATATTACACAAGGAGGATGATATTCAGTTACTAGTAGGGGAATGCCTCGTACGTTGTGTCGAAATCCTCGTTCCTAAGACCTAAATGGAGGCGCAAAACAAGGGTGAGTGGATCAAGTTCATTTACATATATAATACGAAAACAGTTATGAACGTACTAACCCCCAAGTTTTATATACAATGAAA
This sequence comes from Crataegus laevigata, assembly GCA_963580275.1. Classification (NCBI taxonomy): domain Eukaryota; kingdom Viridiplantae; phylum Streptophyta; class Magnoliopsida; order Rosales; family Rosaceae; genus Crataegus; species Crataegus laevigata. Next base: position 4,265,792 of record OY756950.1, read on the forward strand.
ACTACTAACATAATAAATGATAGTTTTCAGAAATGCCAACATGCCTTAAAATAATTCATAAATCAATGCATAAGATTATCACATAATTCAAATCATCACATAACTCAATCTCGCATAAATAACTCAAGAAACAGTTCACATATCACAATTCATCATATATCAATCACTAGTGAGTTCACTGAATAATTATACTCCCGGCCCAATGCCTGCACCTAAGTCTCTGTGCCCGTAGCAAGAGATAACTCTCTCCCGGCCCAATGCCTGTCTCCGTGTCCCTCAGCCTTTCGCTAGGGATTATTTCTCCCGGCCTAATTGCCAACACCAAATCCTCGCCCCAGGCGGCATAGTGCTCACTAGGTACGTACAAAACATAATACATATCTAAAACTCAACTTCATAGTATAGAGTCATCCATCATCTATACTATAAAGAGGTGTTCTGAAAACATGTTATAGCATCCTATCGCCATTCATCAAATAGTCTACCAGTTCATGGTTTTTATAGAAAATACGATTTATCAAAATATAGCTCAATATAGGCCAAAAAATAAATTCTCAAGGTAATATTCACAACATATTTCAAATAATTATGCTTCTTGTAAAACATTATCCAAATCATAAATATGTACGACATGCTATTTTTATATGAAATTTCTGTAATTAAATCATGCAAATTTTTGAAAGGATCCACTCACAGATACTCCGTAGCAGCAGAGTTGTGCGGAAAAGTATTAAGAATTTCCTCACTAGCCACTTCACCTAAACACAAAAATGTACAATTAAACCAAACCACCTAACTATAGAATTTCAAGAAATGGAAATAGATTTTGGATTTGGATTAAGGTTTAGGTTTGGGTGAAATAGGATTAGGACCTATTTGGTTTTGGGGTTAGATAGGTTAGGAAAAGGTTGGGGTGATTTGGGCTTAAACCCAAACCAACATACATATGCTCCCTCACGGCATGTACACATGCATACCCAATATAAAACACACACACCCACACGTTATACATATATACACACACACACAACCCACACACACAGAGTACCAACACTTAACACCACATACATACATGCATTGCACATACACACAACACACACGGGACACTTACACATTCACACAATATACACATATACATGCACGGCCCAAAGGTATAATAGTCAAGGAGACTAGGCTTAAATCTCATTATCCCAATTTAAGTCTAAGACTAAACAAGTAAGTATGGGCTCGGGTCCAACATACTACACACACACAGAGCTCCTAAACACACCCACACACTCAACACATAACACTACACACACACACGGTATGTATAACACCCACACATACAACTCACACCCATGGCATAACGTACATATACACACTTACACACACCGATCATACATATATATATACACCCACTCTCACAGTACACATACACACACCCTACACACACACGGCACATACCAAGTACGGCCTGTACAAATCTGCACACCCACACATACACCATACACGCAATATACACACACACGGGTTGAGTACTTGGGTTAGAACATGCACACAGGTGGAGTCGAACTGGATAAATCCGTGGGTCCTCGGACCCTTCGAAGAAGAACACCGGAACTTTAATCGGAAAAATTATTTCCTATTCCGATTTGAGTCAACACTAATTTAATTAGCTAATTCAAATACGAGCAATGATACTAAGAGTGGATAGAATTACCCAAAATCGACTTGAAAGGAGTCAAGATTGATTGAATTGGTGTACGGACGTCGACGGAAATCTCGTCAAAATTCTGGAAATACCAACACGGAACGCATGCACATCAAAACCGCAGGGTTAGCCTTCAATTAAACGAACAGGAACCCAACACCTAGATGAAATCCCAGAAATTCGAAGGAACAAGGAAGAATCTCACCTGATATTCTAGAATAGAGCTCTGAAGCTCTCGGAGCTTTCGCGTTTGAACCCTTCCCCGTCACTGCTCACACATGCAAGGGCATCACAAGACTCCCCAGGCCATGGTGATGCAGGAAATGAAGGTTTGAAGTACGATTGGGTGATGAAGAGAGGTGAGGGTGATGGTGGTGTCTCTCGGTGCAAGAGAGAGTGCAGAGAGAAGGAAGCTTTCTGGAAAGAAAGCTTACGGTGCACCAAGAAGAGAAGAAAAGAAAAACTGGGCCGGGTCTTTGGGCTCAAACAAATAAATAAAATAAAATAAAGGCCTTGGTTTAAAACACAAAAAAGATGGGCTTATTACATGTCATGTGCTATTAGTTTGAGACGTTACAATTGTAAAAAAGTAAATGTAACCACGAGCTGGTGATTCAGGAATAAATAACAGATTGCGAGGCTTCATTTAAGTTAAAAAACTAAAGGTTTTGGGTTCAAAACCCGTTGCTGGTGTGGAAGCCAAACTAGAGGTTTTGCGAGGCATTATGCATGTCTCTAACTTTATAAACAACATATGGTTATGGTAAAAGATAATAGAAAATGCCCATACACAGGGTTAATTCAATTAGAATTTTGCAAGATTTTAATTTTTTTAATGAATTGAAGGGTGTTCAATTAAGATTTTATTTGAATAATACACCCTCTATATGCATTTGAAAAGATTTGAAATCTTATGGGAGAGGAGAGAGAAAAATGTTGGATTTAAAGAGAGAGGCGAGGGAAAGGAAAAAAAACTTTTTATTCGAGATTATTTATCGTCCATGATTTTACTTTTTAATATTTTTATTTAATTGTGAATAAAGAACCAAATCGTCTTTTCATATTTTTTTGGTGGATAAATATAATTTTATTAATAGCTACTGATCTATTTACATTTCATGTGACGATATTAATACTACTGAAAGGTGTTCTATTTGCTCATAGTTTGTGCTTGATCCAGAAACAAATGGCAGTACTGTCTATTACATCATTATACCAACAAATGTCGTGCCGGGTTGTTGATTATTCGCTTAAAGAGAAACTTGGAGCTAATTTGTTATAAAGTTGAATGGAGGAGTTTTAGAGTTAGAACTCGTGTTTTACCACTCTATATCCATCAAATTATCAGTATAAATTCGCCGGGATATTGATTCAAGAGGTGTTCTTCTTCCTGTTTCATTTCGATTTCTGCTAATAGAGAAGATGCCATAGTGTTTGAATGGATCACAATGTTTACATATTATCAAACACCAGCCAGTGTTTCGGTTGCTTGAGCTGCAAGGTGAACATTCATCCTCACTATGCTTTGTTCGTTTCTTGCGGACAGAGTTGGGAGGCAAGTGGTGAACATTCCCTATCCCTGGTGAGATGTGACTCCGAGAAGCACATCGATTTCTTACTTACTAGCCGGTTCGGCGGTGGACAGAGTGAAGCGAAGGAACGCGAAGGCGCCTGCAAAGAAGGCTGCTGGTGGAGACGCAGGCGAAGAGGATGAAGATTGAAAGACATTAGGTTTTCTCCTAGAACTACTACGAGTCACTTCTCAGTTGCAATTCTACATTGCCTTGCAAATAATGTTTTTTTTTTCCAAACTCGATTTTTGGGGTCACTATTTCGAGATGTCCTGTATTTGACTAGTTTTGAAGGATTCAATTTTTCATTATTCAACAACTAGCTCTTCTTCCTAGTTGTTTATGTATCTCTTTGCCCATCGAATATATTTACCGTTAGCTACGCGATTATATCTATTACATTATTAGTTTTTTTATTTGTTAATAGAGAAACGTCAAGGGGACTTTTTCAAAAGTATAACTCTTCATGGACTTTCTATGAACGTCAAATTTCGTGCAACATTATAAAATATTGTAAAAAAAAAATGAACAATTCCTCTTTTGAGACAGTCTCTTACCATTTCTCTTGTTAATATTAGACAATTTTTATTTTCGGGACTAGTTGATTTAGCCAACAACTATTTGTTGAGAGATTCTTTCTGCACACTCATGTTGTTTGCCCCTTGATTTTTTTTTTAATGTAATTCAATTGATGGGTTAGAAATAAACAATAGCGTCCGCGAGAAAGAAAAAAAAAAGTGCGAAAATCACCTTCTTATTCATTAATTATCAAATGTCAGGGGCAATAATAATAGCAATCTTATTTTGAGGAGAAAATTTTCAATGTGCACATAACATAGGTTGTTAATAAAAACATTTCAAGTCTCCAACTACTTGTGTTATGATACTTGACGTACTAGACCGTGCTCAAGACGAGACGAGATTTTCTGCATCCATTTTTGTATGTGGCTCCTATGTGCCTTTACTTTTTGAACTAAACATAATTAGTGTTAACTTAACAATGATTAAAATAATAAAAAATAAACCAAATCTTCAGCCAATTAATTAAGGCACAGAAAGACCACATGCAAAAATAGGTGCAGAAAATCACACTTTTAAAAGGCACTCCATTTTGAGGGCTTATTGTAAGCCAGCATCAACCTCGTGGCAGATCATATTATAAACTTAATTAGATTATTTAATAATATCATTAGCTTAAACTATACTCAATCTCAATGGTCATCAGCCCATTAAACCTTCCTTCTCCAAAACTTCATCCAAAACCCCAAAACCAGAGCAGGGAAATGGAATCCATCAACCACCTCAAAGGCTATGGCAAAGTGAACCCAGAAACCCTTGAAAACCCAAAACCCCCTAAGCCCCAAAAACTCATCTCCTCCACCCTCGTCATAGCAGCCCTCATCTGCCTGACTTTAGTGATCACCCTCGCGATCGCCGCCCTCATCTACGAGTCCACCACCGAGTCACCCGACGAGTCCCAACCCCAATCCCTCTCCAACTCGGCCGAGTCAACCATCAAAACCGTCTGCAACGTGACGCGCTACCCCGACTCGTGCTTCACTTCCATATCCGCCCTCAACCGCTCTCCAAACCCCGACCCAGAAGCCATTTTCAAGCTCTCCCTTGAAATCTCCGCCGCCGAGCTCTCCCGCCTCTTGGCGTTGTTCAAGACCGTGAACTCCGATCCGGCGACTCAGGACTGCGTTTCTCAGCTGGAGGAAGCGATTAGCCGGGTCAACGACTCGGCATCGGCGATGAGGGTGGACCCGGGAGAGAAGGCGTTGACTGGAGACAAAGGGAAGGACATACAGACGTGGATGAGCAGCGCGGTGACGGATCAGGAGACTTGCTTGGATGGGTTGGAGGAGATGGGATCGACGGCTGTGGAGGCGGTGAAGAGCGAGATGAAGAAGTCAAAGGAGTACAGCAGCAACAGTTTGGCAATTGTGGCCAACTTCAAGGGCATTCTTGACAAGTTCAATATTCCCCTCCACTAATTATATTTGAATTATATAAAGAAAAAAAAGAAAAAGGAACATGAGTTTAACTTTTTTTTTTTTTTTTTTTTTTTTGGGTTTTGAGTGTTTTAAGTATAATTTTCTTCTTCAATTATATAAATGGTGTTTTTTGGTTGTATGATTTTGTGTTTTTAATTTAGTGATTTGTTTGCACTTGCAAGTTCTGTACGAACAAAATATGAATAACCACATACTATCCCCGTCTTGTAAATAATATCAAGATCTTTGTGCGGAGTGAAGGAAGGGGATTCTCAGTTGGCTGAGGATTCTCTCCTCATTTTTATCCATTCACTTTCATCCTTTCTTTGTTTGTGTGGTATGATCACAGTTAAGTTACGTAAATATTTTATATTTAATTTTTATAGAGATAATAAAACAAAAAACGTGATTTAATCGTGATCACATAAACAAAAAATGATGGAAGTGGATGGGGGAAAAAGGAGGAGAGAATCCTCCTCCTTCTCAGTTGGCGATTGATGTTGTGACTTTTAGGAAGACAACCCAATGTCATTTATAGCTCGGTCATCTTTTTCAAGAGTGTGTACTTTTAGGATTATACAATCGCTTTGTTGATAAGAATGTGTTACTAATTGACGGATAAATATACATTAAAAAAAAAACAAACCGATGTCATTTAAGTTGCATTTTTAGGATTATACAATCGTTTTTTGTTGATAAGAATGCGTAACTAATTGACATTGTTCGACTCTTTCTTGTTATTGTTTTGTACACAGTTTATTTTCTAGAGGAAAATCACAATTTTCAATAACTATTTTTTAAGAAGTGACGTATCAAATTGTGATTTGCCCTCACTTCCATAAATTGCTCCTTATGCATGAAAAGTGAGGGGCTTCTCAGTTCTCTTTTTAACCAAGTTATTTTTTAAGGAAATATAAACAAATAAAACTTATTAGAAATTTTAAAATCTAAAAAATCAAACTCAAGAAGACTATGTGTAATATTCCACATCGACCAACGAAGAGAGGGTGATGTGCCTTATATGCACATGTCTACCTCCATATAGCACGAGGTCTTTTGGGAGCTCACTGGCTTTGGAGTTCATCGAAACTCCGAAGTTAAGCGAGTTCGGGCGAGAGCATTATTAGGATGGGTGACCCGCTAGGAAGTTCTCGTTTGAGTTCCCAAAAACAAAATCGTGAGGGTGTGGCCCAAATAGGATAATATCGTGCTACGGCGGAGCCGAAGAAGAGGGGGTGATGTGCCTTATATGTACATGCCCACCTCCATATAGCATGAGGCCTTTTGGGAACTTACTGGCTTCGAATTCCATTGGAACTCCGAAGTTAAGCGAGTTCGGGCAAGAACAATTCCAAGATGGGTGACCCACCAGGAAGTTCTCGTGTGAGTTCCCAAAAACAAAACCGTGAAAGCGTGGCCCAAAGAGAATAATATTGTGCTATGGTGGAGCCGATCTGGGATATGACACTATGACGTCAAAAAAAGAACACTAAATTACAATGTATATACGGCTTATTGTTGGCTTAGTGTTCCTACTATTGTATTTTAATTTAAAAATTCACAACTTTTGTTCCAAATTATGCAATTATACCATTTCAACTTTTGTTCTAGATTTTACCATTTCAGCTGTATACTCCCTTGAATGAAACAGGTTCAGATCCATATTGAAAGGCCCCCTTGGGCAATTGCTTATTGAATCCCCTCTAGTGAACAGTAACTGCCTTAAATGAACAGTAATTGTCTTTTGCATCTTTACCCCTAAACTGAATAGTTATGACAATATACAATAAAATATTAGTATTTTTTATTTTATAAAATAATAAAAAATAATTTTATTTCAAATTTTGGATATGATTTTTAATCGATCTCGTTGTATCATGTTTCATTAAATAAGAAATTACAACCCAAAGTATTTGAGAAAATATAAAATTGTGGTGTAAGGTGGAAGATAATGAAAAGATATTTATAGAAAAATTAAATCTTTTTTTTATAAATTTTTTATTATTTGTTTACATTTTTTGTATATTAATTGTTTATATTTATTATTATTAATTTTATAATGTGGCTGACGTCAGCCTTGCATCAACTTGCCTCATTCGCTCGGCCCTGCTATTCGAGCATGCCCTCTCACTTGGGCCCTCCTCAGCCCAATTGCCAACATGGGCTGGAGCAAGGAGCTAGGGCTATTGGGTTGCAAATGGAGCCGGTCCCCTTGACAATTGCGAACGCTAGACTTGCTCCCTAACAACAACCTGGGGGTGGTTGCTTTCGTTTTTTTTTTTGTCTATCTTGCTTTGCTTTCAATCCTAATCGTTCAATGATTGATTGTGACTCTATATTTTGTAAATCGAAGACATTGTTTCTGGTCTGTTTATTGCAGCAAATCATGATTAATGTGGGACCAAAAATTATTTTAATATGTAGTTTGGAGCTAGATCAATGACTAGCTACCATTTTAACAACACAGAAGAGATCAGAGTAGGGTACACTGAAGATTAAAACACATATTTATATAGATAGATAAACGGATCTCATGGGAATATTAGGAATCAACCCACATCGTTGATAAAAAAATCATGCGGTCACAATTTTTTATTATACTTCTCACGTAAAACGAGGCTATCTTATTTTAAAAAATATAAAAAATATTTAATTGTTGCGCACGATTTTTTATTGATCCTTAAAATCTCAAAAAAAAAGATCCGGCAAAGATCCAAATTCAGATAAAGATATATATATAATCCTCAAATATATCTATCTATATCTCTCACTGATCGGATAACCAACCAAATTAATGTCGTAAAAGCGTTCTAATAAGTTCTTCATCAACATCAGTGATGCCTGCCGAATCCAGGAGTTGAGATAGTCTTTTGCTCAGATCTTCCACCTCCCTATGCAGCCTCTTTATGTAACTGCAAGTTTCTTCCAAAATGCTCGATGACGATACCTGCGTGAAATTTGAAACCGTCAGTGTCAATTGTGATAAAACCCTAAACATAAAACACTAGCGATAGGTCACTTTAGTTAGAAATTGCATGCATGATTATTTCCCCAAGCCTTTACCGGTGCGTTGCGCGAATGATGAAGCTGAGGAAGAAGCGGTTGTAGCTTTAAAACGAGCTCCTTAATCTCATCATCTGAGGGTTTAGAAGCTCTTGATGATGATGATGATCTTCTGCTTGACATTGCTGGTTGAAGAAGCACTATTGCTATTTTTTCTTTCTTTCTGCTTATAGCTTTTAGCTTCTTCGCACTATTAAATGGTTGGGGGGAAGTTTTAAGTACGAGGCCAAAGCTTCTTAAAAAGAGAGTGAGAAAGTGGGTGGAAACACAAATCTTTTTAGTTAGAATAAGACACCAACGATGTTGAGGCCCCATTGTACTTACTTCTTGGTTAAAAATTTCATCAAGATAGCCAGACACCTTTACTTGGTTTTTTAACTGAAAATGTGACTTTAGCCCTTGAAATTCAAGTTTCTTCACATAAAACCCCGATATAGTATTTTTTACTTGAATAAAACCCAATAACTAGGCTCCGCATTAGGAAATTCATTAATTTTGTTTGATCTTACACATTTTTTATTTTTCAGATGACTAAAATATCTCTAATTACAATTTTAATTATACATTTAATTCTATGCAGATTTGAAGGGAGGGATTAATGAAAAAAAATGCATTAATGTTTAAATGCATTGCATATTAATATATCATAACAAATTGTATGTTAATGCTTCTGGCAAAAAAAAATAAATAAATAAACATTAATGTCATACTTTCTTTAAGATTTCGTAATTGTTTTCCAAATTTGCATAAAATTAGACAATTTTAATTTAATCTTGTCATTTTCTTACCAAATGGAAACTGAAAGGGAATTATGGAGTAATTTACATAAAAATATAGGTAAATTATTTGGACATATGTGTTAGTAATAAAATAATCTCAGTATGTAAGATCCCACATCGCCCAGGGGTGAGGATCATGTAAGCCATATATGTACATTCCCACCTCCAATTAGTATGAGGCCTTTTGGGAGCTCACTGGCTTCAGAGTTCGTCGGAACTCCGAAGTTAAGCAAGTTCGCGCAAGAGCAATCCCAAGATGGGTGACCCACTGGAAAGTTCTCGTGTGAGTTCCCAGAAACAAAACCGTGAGCGCGCGGTCGGAGTGTGACAACTCGTCCCGAAAATTTTGTACAGTTGATGTGAATTTAATAGTTTGCCCTTGAGTGTTGGGTGTATATTCGTATTTTTAAACTAAGGTTTTGGGTCCAATTGTGTTTATCCTAAATTATTGGGACCAATGGGAACTAAAATTTCTCCTAGTTGTGATTGGGTGGTTAGCTTTGGACCACATGCTCACACACACACACTCTCTCTCTCTCTCTCTCTCTCTCTCTCTCTCTCTCTCTCTCTCTCTCTCCTCCTCCTCCTCCTCTTTGTTCGAACCTTCACCAAAACCCATTCAAAACTTGCAGATCGAGGAGTCTAAAGGCACCATTGTGTTCCTCGCGGTGCTACGAGTCGTTTAGTACCAGTTTTAGGTAAGGTTAGTTTCGAAATCATGTGAAAATCTCAACCTCCAATTGTGTGTTGTTCATGCAATCTTAAAACTTTGTGTTTTTGGAAATTCTAAGCTCACAGGGAGCTTTGGGAGGTCCTCTAGAGGCTCGGAGTACTTCGTTAGAAGAGTTTGGACGTTGGAATCGTGAGATCGAAACTTGGCCGATTTTTCTCAAAATTTCCCGACGAGATCCCGTGGGTTTTGGGGCTTGAAAGAGGTATTAATGTGTTCTTCATCTCTTATGCTTCATTTTGGTATAAAAACCTTGAAAAATGGTGAAAAAACGACGGAGATATCACAGTTTAAAAATTTCCCAGTTTTCCAGCGACGATTGCCGGAGGTCTGAGGTTGAAGACAACGGAATATTCCGTCAAGTCTGATGGAATATTCTGACACCGTCAGGTTAGTTTTAACAGTTTTCGTCACTTTTTAACGAAATATTTCGAGGAATATTCCTAACACCGTTACTGTTTCGTTACATGTGGCTGGCGCGTCTAGCCGTGCCTTGGTCGGTGCGTGGCGGCGCGTGAGGGCTCGAAAAAAAATTCTAAAATTTGTTGGGGATTCGTGAGGTTGTGTAGATCACGTTGGTATATTCAAATACCAAAATTGAGCTATGTATGAGAAGTTATTTCATGAAACTTGTTTATGTGCTTTAATTAACGTTTATTTAGTTAATTCTCATATAGGCAAGACCTATCTGGAGGACGAGCATAGCCAGGCTAGGCGTGGGGCTTACGACCCAATTAAATACCAGTGAGTGGGCTTTTGGTTTTCCGTATATACCTATATACTTACTGTTTTTCCCATAAAATGAATTTGAATGATTATGTGATTTGAAACGCCATGCGAAGTATCTGTCTATTTTATTATGCATTCATTATCGCATATATTTATGATTGGTGCTGTGGACGCACAGGTAAGTGTCAGGTAATTTTATATAATGGTTATGATAAGAATGATGTGATATGATGTGTGGAGAGCTCATAAACTTGCACATTGATATTAGTGCTCCCGCCCAGAGTTAGGGCACAGCCCTTCACGTGATGTTCACCTCCCGCACCGCATGCTCGCCTTGGATCCAAGTTAGGTGCACAGTCCTATCGTGTAGACCACTATAAGTGGGTTCGACTCGTAGGTGACCCGCGATTATTCGCACAGTCTTCACGTGATCGTAGGACTAGAGCATATTATATATATTCAGTTATGATTGTGCAGACCACTAGAGGTGTTATTGATTGTGTGCAGGATATATACATGATTTGATTGAGATTGAGTATGAGCTATATATATTCAGTTGAGGGCTGATTTGATACCTGACATATGTACTTGGTCATTGACTTACGATTAGCTTTCAGTGGCAATACTTTGGCATGGCATATATGTTTTTATGGCATGATTTTGAGATATATATATATATATATATATATATATATATATATTGAGAAATGAATGGTTTTGAAAAGCTTTGTTTTTGCCCACTCACGCTTTTGTTTTTCGCCCCTCCAGGTTCTAGGTAGTGTTCCTTGGTGGCTACGAGGATTTCAACGGTAGTTCTGATAGACCACTCCTTATGTAGGACACCCTTTGGTGTTATTTGAACTTATTATTTCTTGCTTGACTGCATTAGACTAATTATTCTCTGGTTCTGTAAAAGCACTATAAACTCTCGCACTAGCACGTTACCTTAGCTTGGACTGCTAGTTGATTGGTTTTAATTCGTTCGTATTTCCTATTATTAATATTGCTTCCGCACTGTGCACATGGTTACGTCACACTCACGTGACGGTCAACATGCCTTGATTTAGGTCGGGGTGTGTCACGGAGCCCAAAGCAAACAATATCATGCTACAGTGGATTCGAGCCCGAGATGTGGTGGGGCCTGGACTGGAATGTGACATAGTATATGTAATAATACATGCAAAATAATTTACCTACAAAATAAAAGAATGTTATTTGATTGAAAATTAATTTATCTACATTTTATATGTAATAATGCATGTAAAATAATATACTTACAAAGTAAAGGAATTTAAGTTGATTAAACAATAATATATCCACTACTTTTTGTTTATGAATTTGAATTTACCTATTGTTTTTTTTTTTGTACAAATATAATGTACCTACAATATATAATTCCTACTAAAACTAATATAAATGTGCCCAGTATATGTAATAATGAATTTTTGTGACATCCCACATCACCCAGGGGAGTGATCCTTAAATGTATATTCCCATCCCTACCTAGCACGAGGCCTTTTGGGAGCTCACTGACTTCGGGTTCCGTAGGAACTCCGAAGTTAAGCGAGAAGGGGGCTAGAGCAATCCCAGGATGGGTGACCTCCTGGGAAGTTGCTCGTGAGTTCCCAGAAACAAAACCGTGAGGGCGTGGTCGGGGCCCAAAGCAGACAATATCGTGCTACGGTGGTGGAGCGAGCCCGGGAAGTGGTCCGCCCCGGGCCGGGATGTGACAATTGGTATCAGAGCCAAACCCTGGCCGTGGTGTGCCGACGAGGACGTCGGGCCCCTAAGGGGGGTGGATTGTGACATCCCACATCACCCAGGGGAGTGATCCTTAAATGTATATTCCCATCCCTACCTAGCACGAGGCCTTTTGGGAGTTCACTGGCTTCGGGTTCCCGTAGGAACTCCGAAGTTAAGCGAGAAGAGGGCTAGAGCAATCCCAGGATGGGTGACCTCCTGGGAAGTTGCTCGTGAGTTCCCAGAAACAAAACCGTGAGGGCGTGGTCGGGGCCCAAAGCAGACAATATCGTGCTACGGTGGTGGAGCGAGCCCGGGAAGTGGTCCGCCCCGAGCCGGGATGTGACAATTTTAAAAAAAATTTATCTACAAAATAAAGGAATGTAATTTGATTGAAAAAATAATATATCTACTACTTTTTGTTTATGAATTTCAATTTTTCTTTTTTTAGAAACATAATATACCTACAATATTGTTTAATTTTTATAAATAAATAATATACTTATAATTTACCTATTGTTTAATTCTTATAAAAACTAATTTACTTATATTTTACATATAAATATAGATAAATTATGTATAATAACAAATAAAAATTGGCTAATGTATGTAATAATATGTGTAAAATAATTTATCTACAAAATAAAAGAATATTAATTGATTCTTTTTTTTTATCAAACAATATTATTTGATGCAAAATAACTGATCATACAAATGAGTCTTTTTTTTGTCATACGAAAAATGTGCCTATAATTGTTTATGAATATGGGTAAATTAATATATATATATATATATATGTTAATAATATTTATGAAACAAAAAAGGTAAAATTTCCTTATGGGGTTAATTGCTAATCATAATTAGGGTGAGTTATAATATTTATTAACATAATTAGGGTTTTGTGGCATAAGTTGTAAATATGTTATAATAATTGGTTATATATTTGCCTACATGGTAGCCTATTTGAAATTTGGATTTTATTTGAATGTTTAATATTGGGGGGTTATTGTTTGGAAAATAGAAGTTTCAAGGGTCGTTCTCTAAAGAATTCTTTTTTATTTAGGGCATAACGTCTACCCCCATTTGGACACGTGGTCTGTTTTAGTCTGCTAATCACTGCTTAATGTTAGATGTTACATGCTACCAAAAGGTACTTTGTCCTTGTATGCATGATTAAGGTCGATGGGATTTCTTTGTTTGGTGCATTATTGCCCTTCTGTTTAATTGTTTTATTTTGATTTTAATTGTTTTTTTTAATTCTTCCCTTCCTTTTGTCTACTGAAAACACTTTGTTTAATTTGGTTTCGAAGTTGGAAACTATTGTGGAGAAAACGCTTTTGAAATGAGGGTTTCCGAAAACTATTTTAATGAGTAAGTTGGTTAAACATCACACAACTGCGATGCTCTTCATGTTTTTGGTTCAGAAAAAAACAAAAACATTGAAAAATAAAGGTTGTCAAATAAACATTTATGTCGAGTACTCTTACACTTGTTGGGGGACCAAAAAATGCGACCGCAAAGCATAGTGTTAGCCCCCGCTCATGCTAAGGAATAACTAATATGAAAGCAAACGTTTGGTAGACATGATTAGTTTCTTTTTATTAAACATGATATTTGACGTTACGTCGGGCTTGGTAGCTTTAGAGGTAGAACTTTATACTTAAGCATTCACGTAAAATTGCAGTCTCCTCCTCCAGTCCTCCTCCAATGCCAGAAAATGAACAAATCGTAGTAGACGAGTTACTGTGATTCAATAGTGCAACATTGTAGCAAATCTTATTCAATATTCTCAAACAAACCTATATGATTCGCAATGTTTTTTGTCTCTCTCTATTATCATGATTATTTATATGATGAGCCAGTTCTTTCAACTGAGGAACGATCAAATCAGCCTGACCATATGCTTCCAATCACAGTATTTTCCCATTCTTTTCTTTTTTTCTCTTGAAGAAAACGTCGTACAGTAAACCAAAGTTCAACAGTATTTGAAGTGTAAAACTCTAAATTCATTGAATGGGGCGCCTATTTTAACTGTGATTATGTGGTAGATAGATCAAGAAAATAATGAATGGTAGGTAACTTTGTTAGAATTTACGCACCGACCAAACTAACTCTAGGGAAAATAAGATTTCTAAGAACAGTGCTAATTAGAATCAAAATGGTGATTTTTAAGGGCATTGGAACGAGGGTTACAAGAATGTACATGCAATATGCGATAGGTATGTTCTTCTGGCAAAGTCGGTGTGCAAATTAAACAAAATATGGGAGTGATTAGGGGGAAGGGTTGATGTGACAAAGCAAGCGCGAGTTGGGGAGTGACTATACTAAACAGCAATGTTTATGAAGGCGCCACCTGAGGTGGTGAGGAATTGGGATGGACAATGCCAATAAATTGCTCTTTGGCCTTATTTACCAACCCTAATCAATAAGGACCCTAAATTTCCGGTACCCGAAACCCACTGTACACTGTCCCAGGGCTTACATGCTCTGCATCTTCCACGTGGCACTTCCATGTTGCAATGTGACGATTGCCCTGGTAAAGTGATCACTGAGTCACTGAGTCTCTCTCACTCTGGGACCCCTCTTGTCTTCTTCTCCAAGGTGTTGCCTTTATCCTATGCATTGTATAGGTCAGGGCCAACATGCAGGACTGGTTAATTGTAGCCTGCAGAAGATACAGCAGTAGAATGTCCTTCGAGGATTCGAGGTAGAACAGTAAAAAACACAAGACTAATAACCCTAATGCATGCGAAGTAATTCCAGTTCTGGTTAGGGCATACGTCCTAAACGTCAGGCCTTAACAAGTTATATAGTTTTTTCTCTTTACCTAAACTTTGGAAACTTACGATTTTGACCATCATTTTGCATGCGAATGACTTACATGCATGGAATGAATAAAAGGTCGAACATGTATATATAGAATGGTGTTATTCACACATTTTTTTTTAATCTTTCATACACACTCTGTAAATTTCAATCATTTGATATTCTTTAGTTCATTCGATTCGACTGTCAGAAATTAAAAAAGTGGAAGGTAAAATGAGTGTGTGTGGATAGCACCACCCTATATATAATCCACATAAACGCTCAATAGAGGTCCATACATGCAGTGCTTGAAATATCCATTGTCGCTATTTCTATTGAAATATCTGAAAAATCAAATATCGATATGGAAAGGGAGCGTAAAATGCAAACTTCACCCTATATCGGTGAGATATAGGAAAATTGGTGAATATCGACGATATTTACCGATTCAATATAGATATTTTGCCAGAAGCCATTGTATATTTTGAATTTTTGAATTTTTTTTTGAGAAATTTTTCTCTAATTTCAACTAAATTTGACTGAGTTGATTTACCCATCCATTGCAAATTTCCATAATTTCTATCAAAGGCAACCGACATTGATATATCCAGCGATATTTCCATAAATTTACATATTAATATTTCTACCTATATCGATATTTTAAACACAGCATGCATGACATAGTAAGTTAAATGTTTATAAAACCCTAATTGTTCTCCAACATTTTTGTCTGTTATTTCATTTCTAATTTATAAACACGAGTTTGAAAAAAACAGTGTCCTGGGGTGGGATCATAGTATATGATAGGGTGAGGAAACTGTAAATTATAATTAACTCTTTGACATGTGAGAAAACCCACATAATCTGAGTCAAATAAAGGGTCGAACGTTTATATATACTGACCAGAAATTTCAACTTGAAGCTTGACATATCGCCTCAGATTCACCCTATATATGTGTAGGGATGAAATTAACCATCCACCTGCCATCACATATCGTTTTCTCGTCTGGCCTCTTTATAAGTTTATGACTGCGACTCAACCCCAGTAATATAAGTGCCCAACGGTGGTGTGGTCCATGCGTGAAAGACCACTGTAGTAACAGCAGTCTACTTGTACTAGTGGACACTGTAGCTTCTGCGTAGCTACGACTCTCAAGTTCCAGAGAGATCTGCGTATGGAAAACGCATGCATGCAAAAGATTTGGTGGAGATTGCATGGCCACACACTATATAATTTTACATCGTGCTGTGTAATCCTAAATTATTGTAGTGGTTTCTTCTTACGTATTCTCGAAACTTGAGGTGCTTAAAATGTGCAACCGAGTTAGGCCTCGCAAATAGATTGTGTTTGTCGTTTTTGTATCATACTGTTATCTTAACAGACCGTGTCGTGTCAAATATGTTATTTTAATGAGTTCTCAAGAGGTAACCCGAAAGCGACCAAATTAGTAACGAGTTGTGTCGTTTAGTGTCGGGTTGACATGTTATGCAAGAAATTGTCATGCCCAATGTTTACTCCTAGCAAACAATATCTTATCGGGTGACCCGAGAACGACCCAACTTGTTGACGAATTTTTAACGAGTGAATCGATAACGACTCGAATCATTACAGGTTGATCTGAAACTTATTATTTTTGCATTGTCTAGTATCGAGGTTAACGAGTCGTGCAAGAAATTTCGAAACTTAAATTGAGCCTATAACATTCATAATTAGCTGGTATCTAATACCAAATTACGGCCAAATATTTCTTTCAATGTTTCTAACATTTCGGTCAAATATTAACATAATATCAACAAAAGTACTGTGAATTGATATGACTTACCAAACACTCTTTTGCCTTTTTCTTTTTAGCCTGGTATCTAGCTTCGAGGTTAGGGAACAGGGTAATATGAAGGCTGAATGTCCATCTTTTTCAGTGTCATGGAAGATGCCAACAGCCTTCACCTTGCAGGCTTGCACCCGTATGTTGCTCCACTCCATATTATGTGTTAACTTCTACCCCGAGTACCTACTAACAACATCAACCTATACTCTTTGTCATCAGTGGCTGTTAAATTTCCAGTTTCCGATCCATGTGAGAAAAGGATGACTGAAGAAGAGTTAACAATATGACACGGTACCCGAGGTAAACTCTTCCGAACATACAAACGAACACCGGCGTGAATTGCGCCAAGAAAGAGAGAAAAAAGAGAATGCCAACATAATTGTGATGAAATTGCAATAGAATATGACATTTCTATTCACACTAACAAACTATACTATGTAGTCAATATTACATTATATTTTATCTTATTCTTAATTGGATTTTATATGTTTTTCGGAGAATTTTGACACTTTTTTTTATGTTTTGATTGTAGGTGTGGAAAAACAATGAAATCTTAGAGTGATTCCAATTGGAGTCGATTATTTGAAGAGTGAAAATGATTGTATCAAAATTTCAGCTCTAAATTCCAAGCCATTTGATTGTGGTCATTTATGGAGGCAAATGCGCAGTTGCAAATTGACATTATGGGCTTGTTTAGGCATAAGTACTTGAAGATGATATTTTTCGAGGAAAGTTTATTTTACAAATTTGATGGGGACTAGAGAGGATGCTCACCGGATCCTCTTTGTGAGGATTTCGATTACATCTTTTTATTGTATATCATGCGGCTAGTTTTTGTCAAATACTATTTATATTTAATTTTAAATAAAAAAATTATAATAATTTATGACAGCATGATATACGATGAATGAATTTGATTGAAGAATTTCCAAGATTCTCACAAAGAGAATCTGGCGAGGATATCCTCCTGGGATGGGGACATCTTAAGCTTTCCAATGCTACCTTGGAAACCTGACTCGGTGCTATTTGGTCAGTCAATGGGTTGAATTTATGGCTTACCAATTTACCAAATTAGAGTAAGTATGCGTTTTCTAGTTATATTATTTTATTTGGTTTTTCAGATTTGTTAGAAGACCTATTTTAGGTAGAATTCAGATTTTAAAGTCTATTTTTTTAGTTTGGAGCCCTAAAGGGCCGTAACTTTTTTCGACTTTAGGAAATGAGTTTTTGGCTATCTATAACTTGTTTTACAAGGGTGTTTTCTATCTTTTCTTCTTAATAATATTTTTGTTATTCAAATATGATTATGCGTAACTAATTTCTTTGCTAGGGCGAAACTATGAGGCTTAGCATGAATATACGTTTCTTTTCAACTTACTTATAGTGTTATGCTTGCTTGCTTTGAATTTGGCAATCACTAATTTTAAACTATCTATATATCTTGATGCCTGATCACCATTAGAATGTTTAGATAAATAATTGGATGTAATTTTTGTTGGAATGTCACCCTGAAATTGGTTAATGATTCTTGTGGTTGGAAATTGTAAGTTCACAAGCGAATATCACGCTCTTAAGAGTTGCATAATTTTCAAAGAATTTTTACAAAACTTAATAAGTCTTGCATGTTTATTTTTGATCTGAATGCCACACATAATTCATATTAGATATACGTTCTAACTTGAATGCCATAAATAGAATATACATTAAAAAAACTTACCCTTCAAAGTTTGTATGTGTTAACTCATAAGTAATTGGTAATACTACATAAATAATTAATGCTGACGACTAACCTTAGTGCTTCTCACACTTGATTTTTTTTCTTAAAACGTTTGCATTCTTACTTTTAATATTGTTGATTTCTGTACTCTTAATTATTTGCACTTGTTATTTAATCCACAATTCCAAATTTCTAATTCTTGCATTAAATAAGTAATTAACAATTGCTTTTAAACACAAGTTATTCGTACCAATCTCTGTGAAAATCTACTTTACTTGAGTCGTTTGTACTATAACTGCCGTGTTCTCTTGCAAATATTTCTATGTGATTTAACCCTGGTTTTGCAGATGACAAAAACCCAATCAAGTTATCAAACACGTATAAAGAAAATTGTATCTGACGTCCTCAATCCACCAGATTCAAGATGGCATAAACAACGATCATCATTCACAAAATTGTACAGATGTTAAGAGGATCGATACAAAATAAAATTGAATGAATTGAAAATAATCAAACGAAACTACATTTCGAAAATAAAATGACATACTTTCTTTTCTCTTTACTGTGTTCTGCTTTATGAAAAATGAAGGGGGTCAGTCCAAGGGTTCCCAAGTCATGTACAACACGAAACACTCGGAAGCCCTCAACTCGTAAAAACTCTACTCTTCACAATCTTTTCTACCTCTGTTTCACTCAAATTCCTAATCCCATTCTCCTTCATCCATTTCTCCCCTCTTGCCAAGCTGCTTCGAAGTTTCTCTTCTTCCATCTTCAACAGCTTCAACCCTTCACTTACTTTGGGGAAAAAGCCCTCCGGCCTCAAACACCATGCCCGAAACGACCCAAATACAACCTCCAAATCACTACCAAGCCTCTCGACGCCGCTGTCAGAAAACTTCACATTGCTCATTAGAATACCGCTGAAAAACAATCGATCAATTCTAGCTGCCAAACTTCTCCACACCCCAACAAAGTCTATCCCGTTCAAATCAGTTTCTACCACTGATATTTTACCTTGCAAATAATCTAGAGCGCCAACTAAAAATCTGGATACTGTCCAACCATCCTCGCTCTTTTCTTGCCATTGCCTCCTGTTCTTCATATAATCCCTACTTTGAGCCTCAAATCCCCTCAATATAACAACAGACAATTTTTCAGCCCATTCTATTCTAAACGCCTCCAACTTTACAACCTCCTCGTGAAATATACCACTATCTAGACCTTCCACTGACTCGACATTACCACTTTGATCGCCTACTGATATTCCCAGTTGATCACTCCGACCTGACCAAATTTCGAGGAAAAAGACGTCCTCACACCATTCCTTCAAAACAGATTCGATGTAGCGAGCGGCATTAATGGAGTTGGCAACTTTAACTAGGCCATCATCATCTGTCAAGGCAGTCAAACCTTCAGCCTCTTGGCACCTGATGAGTAAGCTCTCCAAAAAGTTTTGTATAATAGGTACCCCAGCTAATCTGAGAAATCTGGACCTCATAGAGATGATAGGCAATGATCGACAACGATCAACCACAGATGATAGGCACCGAAGATAGGCACTACAAATTGCAGGAGGCTTGAGATCTTCAGCATCAGATAAAAGAGCTGCTCCTTGGACTTTCATAGTCCAATTTCTCTCATCACCAGCATCAGGTTTCAACTTTTCTAGTATATCATTTAATTCTATCTCTGCCCATAAATCAAACCAATCTGGTCGATCACTGAAAACTGATAGAGAAGAAACCTTTAAGAAGTTCCCGTCATCCTGAAGTGAAAGCAAGATTCCAGAATTTTCTATTAGAGACTTGATTCGTTTATCAAAAGATATCATCAAGTCAATAAGATGCAGCCAGGATATTCTAGCCTGTGATTGATTACCCGTTACACTATCTTCATCTGGTTGTCCAGCATACTTTGGAAATATCTCTTTCGCTAAGTATGTTGATAAGGATGATACCATTCCAGAAATCCATTCTTCTCTGCAACTGTACCCAGTTAACATTGCTTCATCAACCAGTGGTTGCAATAATTCATCCATAGCGTCAACATAATCCCCGGTGGTCTTGTAGACAAGAGCAAATATAAATTCTGGCTTATCAACCCATTTTGTGAAATGGCGTTGGGATGCCAATGATATAGGATTCACAAGCTCTTCAATCACCCAAAGTGGCTGGTGAAGAGCAAGCTCACGATTATAGCCCTCTAGTTGACGCGATTTTCTTCGTCTTTGCAACTCCTGTAGGCAGCACAAGGCTAAAAAGTTTTCACAGTACTGATCTTTGAGGTCTCCTTGCATCGTGAAAAGAGGATTCAGAACTTCAGTTGATCTCCCTGTATCTGGAGTTGAGGAAGTTAAAGTGGCAAGAGGCGGTGGCCATCCCAGGGAAGTAAGAAGCGCCCGGTGATCTGCTATAGCATGGGGTCTTAAAACAGCCAGAGCTCGATCTACTCTGTGATCAACTGCTGACACAAGATGTGCCCATTGAGGGTGTGTCTTGGTAACTGAAGTTAAAACATCTTCTATCAGTTTAAGAGTTTTAATAGCACCCAGACGCATTTCCTGCCAAGAGAGAAAATGAGGACTTTGCAAAATAAATAGTGATATAACAAAATTGTAATTACCAAAATATTTTGTTTTCACAAACAAAAAGGGTACTCACTTCTGAATTCTGTCTTGCTGAATGCTTCCATGAGTTTTTCTTCATGGTAGAAGATACAGCATCTTCAATATCACCAATCATAGTTTGAAGCTTCAATGCAGTCTCTGAAGACAAAAAATAAGGGACCAAAAAATGTGAGAAAGTTTGATGTCGAATATTCAGAGACTATGCTTTTCAGTAGTTGGTATGCTAGGAAATAAAATTGTAGTACAGGCATACAAAACACGGAAGACAGAGGCCAAGCGGCAAACGAACCCAACACAAAGTATGCAGGAAGTACTTCAGAAGTAAAAGGACAACTTCACATTAACGAAAAAACTCTCCCAAATGTGAAAAACAAATCTGGCTGCATGATTTTGAGAAAGTCCAACAATTGATGTAACCATTACTAAGAAAGCACTAATATTTCCACCAATTAAGGGCCCGTTCAATAACTCTTTTGTTTTTAGTTTTCATTTGTTCTTACAGAGATAGAGGAAACGCACAAGGGAGAAGTGAGGAATGGAAAATAATAAGGGAGATGGTGGGAGGTAGAAGGTAGGAATGCAGATTATGTGAAAACAAAAATTTGAAGGTCAAAACAACATGAAATGGTTTTCAACTTTTGGTTTTTAGTATTCACTTTGCGTGTCATTTCATACACATTTCCTCCACCATCATTCCTTCAAATTTCTTCATTCCTTGTTTCACCCACACACTTTTCCTTTATCTATGGCACAAATTATTGAAAACTAAAAACTAAGAACAAAATGTTGGGCCCTAAGAAATAGGATTGCACTTGTTGGAGCTTAATCACATACTATCATCTTTCAACTTAAAGTTTTTAAACAGGAACTGGGATTCTAACATTTAGTATCAAACCATTTGTAGTTTTGCAAAACAAATTCAGCTTCATGGTTCTACATTAGCCATCTGTTACTGCCTAAAATAATATGTGATCACACCACAGTTAGACCAGTTGGGGCCTTCACAATACATATTACACAACAGTGCATCAACACAAGCAAATAAAGCAAAATAGCAGAACTTTCATGAGAATCGTACAATTCACTACTCGCAATAATAATCGAAGCATCAATGTAGTATGCCATAATTGAAGAACAAGTATTCGATTACACATTTCCGGTCTCTATTCAAACAAAGTGAGCTAATTGTAAAACAATATAACAAGTAAAATACGAAAGTTTATAGCTTTCAGCTAAAGCTAGTTCATTGTTTCGCAAGAAACACACCTGCGTATGATCGAACGGACTGGACTCTCGCCACTTCCTTGGCCAACGCCGGCAGCTCTTCTCCCAATATCTGCTCCGCCCTCTCGTTCCCTTTTCCATCTACAAACAAAAGTTATCCAAATTAGCAAGACCAAAAACGAAATTAGACCCAAAAAATTGAAAATTGTAATCAGAATTGCCCAAATATCAATACCAGCACACACAAACCTGAAATGCGAGAGCGGGTGGAGGACCCGAGACCCGCCACTTGGGCATTGATACCGCCTAAGAGGCCGTGGACTCGATCCGAGAACGAAGCGTAAGTTAGAAGCGAGGATCCGAGTCTCCGATTCAGGTCGATTAGGGTTCGATCCAGGTCACCGCACTGGGATTGGAGCTCCGACAGGAGAGTCGTAGCCCCGCTCAGATTTTCATTGGTCCGGAACTTGTCGTCGAGGAAGGAGACGATCGAGGGCGGGAGGTCGGAGGCGGAAGGGAGGGTCTGGACCGCCGAATCCATGGTCGTCTCAAACCATTCCGGTCCGGTGGTACGAGTGGGAAATTTGAATGGGGAGCGAGGGTATTTTAGGGTTTTTAACGGGAATTTCAGCGTCTTCAAGGCCGTGCTTATTTGTGCTTTTGCTTTCGTTGAGAGATTAGAGACTGAAAATTGACTCCCACCAAATACCGTTTTCGGTTACGCGGGTCGGTTCGTGGACTAAATTGTTAATGGGCTTCAAATGGGCACTATATTGGGCTTTGCTTTTGAGAAGGTTATGCTCTATTATTCGGCTGCCCATCCTTGGGGAAAGTATTGGCTCGACGGTCGGTTCATGTCACACGTCTGACCATTCTCACAAAACTTGAAATCTCCTGTGATTGGTCTTGCTCAATTCCACGTTGATCCAACGCTTTCTAAATTGATACCCATACAAAAGAATTACTCCTACTCTGTGATTGGTGCCACGTGGTTAGGCATGTAAGGCAAGTCAATAAGACGTTGTCAAGAGCCGGATTAACCAAAAAGCAAAAGGTTGAGTGTGTTTGTGAGACAGTGGGTCAAAGAAGGGAAGTTTTGTAGTTAAGAAATTTTCAACCTACAGTCTTTCATTCTAGGTTGGGTTTTTACTAACATTGTTAATGGACTCAAATGGGCCGACTACATTGGGGTTGGTCTAAACTATAGTTGGGCATAGTTTCGGTGGAGGTTTTGCACTTATTCTTCGCATGCCTAAAATTCTTGAGCCTGATTTTCGAATCATGTCACTTGTCCGACCATCCTGGTAAAGAGTTGGACCTATTTGTCCCATACAACCGCACATTGATCTTACATCGTTAACTTACGTTCCCTGACACGCAACAACACTTGCACCTGATTTTGTGAAGAAAAAAAAACATCTTACATGTGCTCAGTGACGAATCTAAGAAATATTATTAGGGGAGACAGCAAGAATAGCATGCCCAAAGCAAAAAAAAAATATGGAATAGCATACAAATTGGCAATTCATCGAGATTGCACGCCTGTCAATAGATGCCAACAGCTTCTGATGAGCGTGTCGACTTATGTCAATGACTTTTGGCAGTGCCAACATATGCCGAGTGAATTTATCGAAATATGCTTATGGCAGCACATATAAAGGCATGAGGCTTGCAGTTACCTTGCCCAATGCCCATAGAGACAATTTGTCAAGTAGTTGAAGAGTAGCTCTCGAGTGCATCTTAGATTTTCAAAGAGAAGCCTCAGTTCTTTCTTGGAGAATTTATGAGCTTAGGTGGTCAGCTGACCCACCTTGTCTTAAGGTTGATCTGCCTCTGCTTGTGTTTCTCCTTTTAGATGATTATGGTCATTCCATAAATCACTTCCAAATGAGCGTTTAATCAACCGAAAAAGAAAAAAAAATCTATATTGGTTTTTAAGAATTAATTTTTATTTTTAACCCACATGCTTTCATTCTAGGTTTACATATTGTTGTCAGCTTGCGTTCAAAAGTGATAGCACTAAAATAGCCAATCAATTTGTATTAACAATGTTTGGAGGTTTGAGGTGGTCCAAATGCGTGGCAATTGGGTAAAAGGAGGAGAGAAAAAAAAAAGATTGGCCGGTAGATTTTGTTAAGTTGATAATCTTATTCATCATGTGCGAGGCTGTTTAAAACACTTTTACTGTAGTAGTAATGCAACCCCACAAAAATGGGTGGGGAATGCAATGTGAACCGAAAATCCGTTTCACTTTTGGTAATGTAAGCACCTTAGACGAGACGACTCGTCCCTATGAGTGGAGAATTTCGAACACGGAACCTCAAATATAGTAGTATTGCAGTTGTCAGTTAATCAGTAAAAGGAGTTTGTTTTTATTGTTTGATAGTGGTGAAAAGAAGTCCGATACGTTACGTGATAAGGTTAAAACTTGAAGATGATCTTGGAGAAAGAAATTTTTTAATTGAGCCCTTTCTTTCTTGCTTTTTGAATTCTCTTTTTTTTTGACTTGCAGTTTTCAATCAATCTATTTGGTTAGCACCAAGGGAAAGATAATGACTTCTATCCATGGTCAAATTAGTGTTCAATAAGACATGATACAACGAGACCTGCAATTCGTGTGAGTTACCACACAAGACAAAACGAAATGCCAAATGCTACGAGATTTTATATAAAAAATTAATCTTACAAAAGTAAAACTTATTCATCATGTGCGAGGCTGTTTAAAACACTTTTACTGTAGTAGTAATGCAACCCCACAAAAATGGGTGGGGAATGCAATGTGAACCGAAAATCCGTTTCACTTTTGGTAATGTAAGCACCTTAGACGAGACGACTCGTCCCTATGAGTGGAGAATTTCGAACACGGAACCTCAAATATAGTAGTATTGCAGTTGTCAGTTAATCAGTAAAAGGAGTTTGTTTTTATTGTTTGATAGTGGTGAAAAGAAGTCCGATACGTTACGTGATAAGGTTAAAACTTGAAGATGATCTTGGAGAAAGAAATTTTTTAATTGAGCCCTTTCTTTCTTGCTTTTTGAATTCTCTTTTTTTTTGACTTGCAGTTTTCAATCAATCTATTTGGTTAGCACCAAGGGAAAGATAATGACTTCTATCCATGGTCAAATTAGTGTTCAATAAGACATGATACAACGAGACCTGCAATTCGTGTGAGTTACCACACAAGACAAAACGAAATGCCAAATGCTACGAGATTTTATATAAAAAATTAATCTTACAAAAGTAAAACTTAAAAACCTTCCGACTTAACCACCACCTGTTTAGGAGAAAGTCTTCCATACAGAAGACGGATTAGGAAGGTTGTGAGAGTTAACATAACAAATCAATTTCTGTGGAATGCAGAAAAGTACGTCCTGCTGCCCAGAGAGAAAGTCAGTACAAATAGAATAAAAAGTAAAACAAAAAAAAAAAAAAAATTCAGTTGTGATTCTAGTTTCAACTCAATTTTTGAATCTCTGGTATTCATCCTCTTAATTTAAATAATATTTTTATGATAATGTTACGAAAACTTAATTTTTAAATCAAATATTGCAAACCAAATGATATAATTGTTGATGATTGAATTATTACTTGAGCATCGATCAACGTGCTTATTTTATGTTGGTGACACATTATTTGATTTAAAAATTTAACCTCCTCAACATTATTTATCTTTTTATATTATAAAAACCCATAAAACGTCAGAAAATTTTATTAAACTCCAATGCAGCTTAGGATTTAACCTTTAAAATTAAAAACCCTAATGTGTGTATAATACTTTAGAGTTTAGAGCATGTTAGAAAAGAAAAATGATAAATACAACATTTTTCCCCTGTTCAATAATATCCATTATTTTTGTTGATTTATTCAATTTAACGACTGAAAATAAAAATGAATGTGCGAAAGACTAAAGGGTGTGAAAATCAGCTGTCATTAGAAAATCCCTTGAAAATCATTGATATCAAATTTAGCAATAGGTGACCAAGAATTTTTGGTAGGTGACAAAGAGAATGAAACTTTTTTTTCTTCTTCTGATCTCCATTTCTCTTTCATTCTATTCAC
The DNA here is from genome assembly GCA_963580275.1 of Crataegus laevigata. Lineage (NCBI taxonomy): Eukaryota > Viridiplantae > Streptophyta > Magnoliopsida > Rosales > Rosaceae > Crataegus > Crataegus laevigata. The sequence goes on from OY756950.1 coordinate 4,292,351, forward strand.
CGACGAGAAGGGAAAGAAAAAAGACCCTGTAAACAAGAAGAAACATTGGTCATAGGAATGGCAATAGTTCGCTTTAGGGACGAAAATGTTATATCCATTCTCATAACCACAAAAATTAACCATATCCATAACCACCAATTAACCATCAGGTGTTATCCATAACCATACCCACTGGGTAATGAATTTCCCGTCAGTTAACAGTTATACCCATCTTCATCAATACAAAAAATATATTTGTTCAATTAACGCATGATAATTTAGTACATATTAATTTTGTCACTAAATATTTGATGTATAAAATGATTTAATGAAAAGATCTTGTGGAGCATAAAAATTAAGGGAGGTTTAATAAAACACCCCCGGTACTGTTTACTTTTAACGAAAAACTATTTTTTTACCTTTAACTGTCACTATTCACTATACATTTAAAAGTGGCTTTTTGTTAAAAGGAAAGTTTTCAAGCCATTTTCGTTAGTTTTCCTAAAAATTAAAGCTAAACATTGATAATATTGGCTAATCTTTGATATCTCTCATAAGTTCTATTGGTTTGGATTCTCTTAGATTTTGATTCATATCAAAACTTTTTAACTTGCCCACAAAATGCAACTCACACTGTGCAACTTTTTAATTGTCAAGGTAATAGATTCAATGAATAATAAATATATATATATATATATATATTAATATTATAATACAATTATATTATATATGATTATATATATATATACTATTATATTATATATAATTCGGTTCGGATTCGATGACGGATATGGATTGGAGATCCATATAACCATATCTAAAACCATAACCGAATATTATTCACAGTTTTTCCCCGTATCCAAAATATACCCGAATTTTCATACTCAAATCTAATCTATTTGGGCGATATATGCATCCGGTATAGCTAAAGAAAACATTTCTAAGAGATATATGCATCTGGTATAGCTAAAGAACACGTCTAAGGAAGTATATGTACCTGTCAATGCCAATGACGTATGAGTATATCTAACGGCCGTTTCTGCACGTGTTAGCATACAAATTGGCAATTCATCGAGATTGCACGCTTGTCAAAAGATGCCAACAGTTTTTGATGAGCATGTCAACTGATGTCAATGACTTTTGGCAATGTCAACACATGCCGAGTGAGTCTATCGAAAGATGCTTATAGCAGCGCATATAAAGGCATGAGGCTAACAGTTACCTTACCCAGTGCCTATAGAGACAATATGTCGAGCAGTTGAAGAGTAGCTCTCAAGCGCATCTTAGATTTTCAAAGAGAAGCCTTAGTTCTTTCTTGGAGAATTTCTGAGCTTAGGTGGTCAGCTAACCCACCTTGTCTTAAGGTTGATCCGCCTCTGTTTGGGTTTCTCCTCGTAGATGATTATGGTCATTCCATAAATCACTTCCAAATGAGCGCTTAATCAACCAAAAAAAAAACAACTATTTTGATTTTTAACAATTAATTTTTATTTTTAACCCACATGCTTTCATTCTAGGTTTGCATGTGTTTGTCAACTTGCGTTCAAAAGTGATAGCACTAAAATAGCCAATCAATTTGTATTAACAGTGTTTGGAGGTTTGAGACTTTGAGGTGGTCCAAAGGCGTGGCAATTGGGTAACAGGAGGAGAGAAAAAGAAAGAAAAAAAAGATTGGCCGGTAGATTGTGTTAAGTTGATAATCTTATTCATCATGTGTAAGGCTTTTTAAAACACTCTTACTGTAGTAGAAATGCAAACCCACAAAAAATGGGTGGGGAATGCAATGTGAGCTGAAAATCCGCTTCACTTTTGGTAATGTAAGCACCTTAGACGAGACAACTCGTCCTTATGAGCGGAGAATTTTGAACACGAGACCTCAAATGTAGTAGTACTGCAGTTGTCAGTCGATCAGTAAAAGAATTTGTTTTTATTGTTTAACAGTGGTGAAAAAAAAGTTCGATACGTTACGTTATAAGGTTGAAACTTGAAGATTGACACCTTGGAGAAGAAATTTTTTAATTGAGCCCTTTCTTTCTTCTTTTTGAATTCCCTTTTTTGACTTGCAGTTTTCAATCAATCTATTTGGTTGGCACCGAAGGAAAGATAATGACTTCTATCCATTCTCTACGAATGTGACAGTACAATCAACCAAATAGGTCAAATTAGTGTTCGATAGGACATGATACAACGAGACCTGCAATTCGTGTGAGTTACCACACAAGACAAAAGGTTCGAAATGCCAAATGCTACGAGATTTTATATAAAAAAATTAATCTTACAAAAGTAAAACTTCAAAACACTCCGACTAAACCACCACCTGTTTAGGAGAAAGTCTTCCACACAGAAGCCGGTCTAGGAAGGTTTGTGAGAGAAGGTGGGACCACAAAAAGGACATAACAAATCAAAGAAAATGGAGTAGCGGTGGTTTTTTGTGTGTATATCTGTATAGATAACCTGGTCCAGTCCCCCTACATTAGAATTTCTCATTGTCTACGGTATATATTTTCTTTTCTTTTTTCTTTAAAAAGGAAGACAACTGGTGGCAAACCACGATTATTCACATCTTTTGAGAGTCGAGAAGACTCACAGAGGCATTTCAACCTCCTCATAGCCACAAGTCTAACTTCCACACCAACATCGGGTTTCGAACCCAAGCAAGCATCCATCCAATCTTCACTTATAGACATCAAATGGCCTTATTTCCATTCGTTAACTACTTCTAACGAGCAAGTTAGTAATCAACTCCGGCAAAATGTTTGGACAAAGAGCAATAACCGTGCTTATCCTTCTAATAAAGAAACTAAATCTTACCTAAGAAAGCGATTCACCCACCACTACTACTATACTATTAGTATAGAAGATCTATTAACACGCACGGCTATCTATATAACAAGTTGCCTTTAACCTCTATCTCACGACCGCAAATAGAACATGTAGTTTCATGCTTTGACCTGAAGTGAGCTACTACAAGCTTAGCTAACTAGCTACTAATAACTTGGCACCCGTCCTGCCAATATAGTAGAAAGATGACCTCCAGTTTTTAGTTTTAAGAAAGCCTCTTAATTCGCATTTTACTACTGGACCACCAGCTCGTGATTTAAGATATACATTCTCTAGGTGTTGTAAAAAAAGTTACTGCCTCCACATTTTCATTAATCTCAAAAAGTTGAGGTTGCCCTCCACATTGTCTGCCCTCCTCCTTCCCGTGCCCTCCTATTTGTGTGGTTACGGTTAAGTCACGTCAATATTTTATATTATTATTCATTTTTGTCTTATTATATCTATAAAAAAAATATAAAATATTAACGTGCCTTAATCGTGACCATACAAAATAGGAGGACACGAAAAAGAGGAGGGCAGACAATCTTCCTCTCCTTTTTAGGTGCTTTGGAAACCTTCCAGTAAATGCAAAAGTAGCTCCATGGAATTTGATGACATCATTAAAAGAAAGTGAAAGGGAAGAATTTCCAGGCCGCACGAGGAAAAGTAAAAAAAAAGAAGCAGTAAAAGTGTGATTTGACAGCGTAGTATAATTTTGAAGTCCAAGTTCAACGGCAGCAGACACCGAGGTCAATGACGAACGCCCCCGCCACGTGAGCAACTGCAAGGGGGAGTTGATGAGGCGGGGCCCACGTGCATAAACAGAGAGAGGCGGAGTCGGAATTTATCCGTTCTTCCAAGGTACAACTTTGTACTTTTATTATTTTTTAAACTAATTTCTGTGGAATGCAGTAAACGTACGCCCTGCTGTCCAGAGAGAAAGCCAATACACATAGAATAAAAAGTAAAACAAAAAAAAGAGGATATTTTATAGAGAGGTTTAATAAAACACCCTCGGTACTGTTTACTTTTAACGAAAAGTCTTTTTTTACCTTTAACTGTCACTATTCATTATACCTTCAAAAAGAACTTTTCATTAAAACTGTCACTATTCAGGTCCTTTTCGTTAGTTTTCCTTATTTTATATCATTCGGTTTAGCAATATTTTTCCCTCTTTATAATTGAGAAATTTTATATTTGATTATCGTAAAAAATAAATTTAAACCATAGTTCATTGTGAGGTAAGCACACTCCGCACCTCTTTATTATGGATGAGTTGTCGTGTGATTCAAGTTTCAACTCAATCTCAGAATCTCTCGTTTTCATCCTCTTAATTCAAATAATATTTTTACGATAATATTAGGAAAAACTAATTTTTAAATTAAATTTACAAATTAAATGATATAGTTGTTGATGACTGAATTATTATTTGAGCGTCGATTAATGTGTTTATTCTCTGTTTGTAACACATTATTTAATTTAAAATTTTGGTCTCTGCAACATTATTTATCTTTTTATATTATAAAAACCCATAAAATGTCAGAAAATTTTATTAAACTCCAATGAGCTTAGGATTTAACCTTTAAAATTAAAAATCCTAATGTGTGTTTAATACTTTAGAGTTTAGAGCATGTTAGAAAAGAAACTTGATAAGTACACCATTTCTCTCCTGTTCAATAATATCCATTATTTTTGTTGATTTATTCAATTTAACGACTAAAAATAAAAATGAATGTGTGAAAGACTAAAAGGGTGTGAACATCAGCTCCCATTAGAAAATCCCTTCAAAATCATTGGTATCAAATTTAGCAATAGGCGACCAAGAGAACGAAACTTTTTTTTCTCTCCTTTTGTTCTCCGTTTGTCTTTCATTCTACACTATCGTACAATACATTTCGGTACAACTATTCGTACAGGGTGCGTTTCGTATGCAGACAGGACGGGACGGGACGGGACGAGACGGAACAGGACGGATGTTGTAAATTTTGAAAAAGACGAGGGGCATTGCTGTCCTAAAATGTTAAAAATTTCTATCCTACAGACATGGAACAACCCCATTCCAGGGGGGAGAGGTGGAACCAAAAATCATCCAAAACTTGTCCCGTGGAACGCCTCGTCCCACTCGTTTTAGGCGTACCAAACGCGGGACGGAACGCCTCATCCCGTCCCGTCCCGCGTACCAAACGCACCCACAAGGCACAAGACACGGGGATGAACCGGAACGAGACCAAATTTCATGGGTTTGGGGTGTTCTGTGTGCGAGATCAGAAAAATCTGAATCAACAGATCTAAGATTAAAAGGACCCTGTACTTAAAAGTAAACTGAAATAACAGATGGTATTTCAACTTCTTTTTTTTCTTCCCTAAATAAACAGAGAAACAGAGTGCCAAAATTCCTATACCACTTCGAAACACTTTCTTCGATCGCCATTTTATTCACCGACGAGAAGGGAGAGAAAAAAGACCTTGTAAACACGAAGAAACATTGGTCATTGGGATGACAACGGTTCGCTTTAGAGACAGAAATGTATCCATCCCATAACTACGAAAATTAACCATATCCATATCCGCCAATTAACCATCGAGTATTATCCATAATCATACCCACCGAGTAACGAATTCCTGATCGGTTAACAGTTATACCATCTTCGTCAATACAAAAAATATATTTGTTCAATTAGCGCATGATAATTTAATAAATATTAATTTCGTCACTAAATATTTGATGTATAAAATGATTTAATAAATAGATCTTGTGGAGCATAAAAATTAAAGATAAACATTGATAATGTTGGCTGATCTTTGATATCTCACATAAGTACTATTGGTCTGGATTCTCCTAGATTTTGATTCATATCAAAACTTTTTAACTTGCACACAAAATGCAACTCACATGGTGCAACTTTTTATTCTTAAGGTAATGAATTCAGTGAATAATATATATATATATATATATATATATATATATATATATTATAATACAATTATATATAATTCGGTTCGGATTCGATGACGGATATGGATTTGAGACCCCTATAACCATATCCAAAACTATAACCGAATATTATTTACGGTTTTTCCCCGTATCCAAAATATAACCGAATTTTCATACCCAAATCCAATCCATTTGGGCAGTTATCCACGATTATCGGTTTTATAAGAGTTTTTAAAGAGCAACAACTGTCATAGCTAAATTAAACATTTCTAAGAGATATATGCATCTGTTATAGCTAAAGAACACGTCTAAGGAAGTATATGTACCTGTCAATGCCAATGACGTATGAGTTAACGGCAACGAAAGTCGCTTGCCGCAGCATTCCTGGAAACATTCATGTAACCAAACATTGCAGTCACCTCATCAGCAATTTTCAACGCGGACGCGGTTGCTTGCATCAGCTCTTACTCAATTTGTGTTTCTGAATTCATGATTTCAGAAACGTCGCTTCTATTGTGTACATTCGATGAATCGAGCCACATCTTCAACTGCGAAAACAGAAGAGAAATCCAAGCATCCTACTCATTTCCTCGTCTTCAAGTTCACGAAGGAATGAAGTTTAAAACTTTACCAAATCGATACAAAAACCATATATGTCATCACAACTGTAAAAAAGCTACTTCACGGAAGCAATATGTCATCATCTTTCGAAAAGTTAAAAAGAAGCGAAAAAAAACCCTACATATACACTGATGCAGTGGCTAAGAGCCTATGACTAACCTGATAACACAAGAAAAATGACTTTCACATTGATTACAATACAGCGAACGTTAACAAACAGTAATGAAGTCCTCGTAAAGGGTTATGAGTGGCAAATAACAGGCGCAACAAGAAAATAGGCATGCTTATTATGACAATGAAATCAACGTAGAGTTCGATATGGTAAGCACTGATATGGCTGTAAGATGCAATGCAGAAGCATTCAGAAAACAAAAGGAAAATTTAAAGAACAAAATCACAGGACAAGAAAGAGGAAAACCTGATGCACAAGTCTCACCTGTGGTCAAAAAACTATCCAACTTGATCTGAGCTCGTAGCATAACAAATCGACTGTAAATTTCACCATGCAGTTGCTTTCAAGATCAAGTTCTCTGAGAACGACAGGGATCTAGAAAGATTGAACATCATTATTTCCGCTTCAGGAATACCATGAGGCTTGAAACTAATGCAAGGATTTCATTAGAAGCACGCTCAATGAGCAAAGGCATCGTCAATGGAGTCCTGTGTTCGCTGTGGCTCATGGCGATTCCAACTTGATAAACCACATCCAAAAGATGGATTCAGCTCAAACTTGTAATGACCAACCACATTTACCAGATAATATATATATTTTCATCAAACCATACTGTTCTGTTTAAGTATCTCTCCACGTCGTTCATATAATTTGATCAGCATTTTAAGGCTAATCATCTTTGTCAAGAAAAATATACAAAAAAGTTACTTTCTGGACAAATATATACAAGCCTACTGAAGCTTTCCACAAAGAATTCAACTTCAGCAATAAAACTGGGCAGCTAAAGTATTATAAACATTTAAACTTCACAATTTCCGTTACAGAAAAGAAAGAAAGAAAGAAAGAAAGAAATCGAGTTCACAAGAAAAAGAAGAGGGGAAATTCATATTAAAGTTCTTCATACCAATCGAAAGAAGTTCCTACAACCTACATTGTAGTTTAGGGTCCATTCAGATTGTGCAACAGCAGTGAGTGAAAACGCATGTAGAAGGAAGATAAAAATATAAATCTATATAAAGGAAGTCTTTCTTTTTTCTGTCCTCCAACATGGGAGGGGAAAAGAGACTTTGGAAATATAAGCTTAAGAAACAAAGGAAATGAAAAACTTGAACCATTACAAAATTCTGCAATGTTTCAATAAAACTTATGAAAATAGTCATGAAAACCTAAAACATTTACCAGTACTTCAGTTTATTCACCTTTTCCTGTTCTACATGATGCCAACCTTTCCGAAAACTCTCAAAGTTACCAAAGGGAAAAAAAAAAGGACGCAACACGATAAAGTTTAAAAGATAAAAAAGGAAAATAACTCTCCAGGCCTCCTTCTGTGAATGTATCTATGACTATATAAAAACCTGAATTTCCCCAAAAAGGAGGGCCGAGATTAGCCAGGAGCTGGAATCCCATCTCCTTGAAAAGTGAAGATTGCAAATTCCACCCAGGATTCCATGCAGCGCACACGGTGTCACTGAAACCAGACACCTCAGCCCTCAGCATCCCATCACCGCACAATTATACACAAAGCTGCCAGAAGGTTTTCTGGCGAGCAGGTTCCACTGTGGCGGGCCTCCATCAGGGACCCAAGAATTAAGTTCAATTGTCCCTCCGCCTAAAGCCCTCGGTCCACCAATTACAATTAACCGATCTCCACACGCCCTAAATGCTATTCCCCAACCATTCATTGAGGCTGCACGCTCAGGCAAACTCCCAACAGTGATCCACATGTTCCTATCTTTATCATATCTCCTCACCTCCTGTTCTGCATAATCTGCAGCATACAATATGTTATTTACAACTGCCAGAAGAGGAGGTGCCGCAGCTGCAGCAGGTGCCTCAGCCGCCCCAGCATTTCTTCCAGGAAACATGTTAGGTATCTCAGTCCAAGTCCTCTTCTCCAAATCGTACACCTCTCCACATGTAAGTTGCTTTCGATCGCCCACTCCAATCCCACCAATGACATAAAACTTCCCATCCATAAATACCCCAGAACACATTTTTCTAGGTTTATTCATGCTAGGAAGAGTCAGCCAACTTCCTGTTTCAGAATTATAAAGTTCAGCAGAGTTCAAGATAGTGCCACGTGGATCGCAACCACCTGCGAGAATTGCAATTTCCCCACGGCTAGCTGAACCGAACAAGCATCTAGGTGTATTCATCTCAGTGCCAGATGACCACGTGTTGGTCAAAATGCTGTATCTATAAACGACATGGGACGTTATTTCCTTTCCAAAAACAAGAAGTTCGGTACCAACAGCTAACGACTCCTTGTCTGAACACATGAAACATTCATTTGACGCCATTCTAGGCAAATGCATCCAACGTCGGCGATCTGGATCAAATGCCTCCCATTCGAGGAGGCTGCAAGAGAAGTAAACCCAATGTTCGACAACGCCCATTTTCCGCCTCAGTGTGTACAGCTCCCCACTCCGAATTAAAGAGCGGAAGTTTGTATTCAGTGAGGCAATAGAGCCATAATCAGACCTCGAGCAGCGAAGGAGACAGTTGATTGAAATATCCCGTCCAAGTTGGTGAATCAGTGAACTTGAATCAGAATTGCCACCTCCCTGAAGCTCATCATCTGACTGGTCCTTGGCAGGGGAAAGACCATTCAGATCCATAACCACGTCCCCACCCAGAACAGCATCTGACAGCTTGCATGCCTTTCTCAATGTGATTTCATCACCGTCTTCAAGGGGGCGCTTATTATTTGAGAGCTCCATAATGCGGTGAGTATTGTAAATCCATTTGCTCTCTTGCTCACAAGAGCTGGGCAGCTCCCTTGAAACAAGATAGGAAGGACCTTCCAACATCTTGTTGGAATTCTCCAACTTGACCGGCCGCGAAGAAACCCTTCCTTTGGTATCCATAAAAAAAAAAATCAATGATGAGTATACAAAATGAAATTCATATGCCTTTATTACTCCCCAAAACGAACTATGAGCGAGGTATCTGCCAAACACAGACAACCCTCGAATTAAATCATAATCCCACAAATAACGATTTAACAAATTAAAAAACATGCAACATAACAGATAAATCAAAATTCCATTACTTATACAACAAGATCATGTGTGGGGGATGCTAATACAAATCCTAAAAAAACCGCCCGAAATCCGAATTTTCCATAAAGAGAACCACATGCAACAATGCATTTCGGATCAAGGATTCAAGGGCATATCCATATTTATCAAACAATCCTCACTCATCCATTTCAAGTAAAACAGCTGAAAATTCAAGCAAGAAATCAAAAACCTGCATGCACAAATCCAATCATTAGACACAATTTACCCAATTCAGATCTCAGGGTTCGGATTCCAACATAGAAAAACCCCAAAAAATAGAAAAACGAGAACACAATCAATTGAAAACCCATTAATCCACACCCCACCCTGCAATCAAAACTTTAATGCAGCAGCTAAATCCCAACACAAAAACAAATTCAGAGAGAGATCCATTTCAAACTTCTCATCAATACCTAAGAACCCATTTGCACTTTCCATTTTCTAATCACCTGGAATTCATCAAATCATGCAGCTCCTCCCCACAAAACAGCAAAAGCCATGGCAAAAAAATGAACAGAAAGCTTCAGAAAAACCAGAACAAAGAGCAAAAAAGCTTACGAATTTGATGAGAAGAGGACGGTGCGGTTCTGCCCCAGCTCTTCTTCCTCTTCTTCTCTCCTCCTCCTCCTCCTCCTCCTCCTCCTCCTCTCTCTAGCTCAAGATTCTCTCTCTCTTTTGCTTCTGGTTATATTCGCTGTGTGGGTGAGTAATGTATTAAATAATACATATATATAAAAAGAGTAAGAAAATAATTTTTAATTCAATTTCTTTTATTTTATTTTTCTTTTACAAAAAAGAAAAAGGTTGGTGTGGGACCCCCAACTGGCTCACAGAGTCGCCGGTTTGGGATTGCGGCCAAGAGTTACCGAAACCGCTAACGGCCGTTTCTGCACGTGTTAGAAACTAGGGAGGGCTTCTGGCGCCAGCCCCCCTCCCCACCGAGTAATTAAACGACAGGTTCACGCTGCGTTGTAAGTGCATTTAGTGAGTCGAGAAAGATTTTTTAATGTACTCAGAACACGGTCCAGCATACAAAGTGTTATAATATTAAATAGTTGGATAGCTAAAAAAAGAAAAAATTAACTACTTATATTATGATTTGATGTAACTGTGTTCCTTCCTTACATACTAAAAAAAATTCTCGGTGATTGGAAGGGGTGGTTTTTTGATATTTTTTAAATTAAGTTCCTTTTCTGGATTTCTGCTTTCCGTTTTTGAATGCATCCTTCGATTTTTTTGCTTCCTTCGTTTTGTTTTGGTTTGCAGATATCATCATATTTATGGAGGTTTTGTTTGGATTTGATTTGGAATGAGTTTGGATTCCTTCCGGATGAGCATCGGTTACATTTTCTGAAAAAAGAAAAAAAAAAGATAATTTCCACACCATGCAAGAAATACGAAATACTCGAATTTCAATTCTTACGAAATTCAAAATTTTGGATTAACATTATCACCAAACTTTAATTATTAGTGATCAGAATGGTTTGCAATAATGAAAAGTATTCAAGGGAAACATCTAGTGTAGTTCGTGCTAAAATGATTTAACTTTTGGAACTTTGAATACTTCTTTAGTGTCCGCATAGAATATTGAGATTCTGAATTGTTCATCAGTGCGATTCTAATTTGTTCTGTAAGAAACGTTAGTATAACAGTTCGATCAACTTTGAAACTATGAATACTTCATCAAAGAATTAATATATATTCAGCATACGGCACCCGTATGGCCGTTGAGTATAAAGTAAAAACTTGTAGTATAATATCGTGTTAAAGTTAGCTTCAATAACTGTTTTACGCAACATGCATGCAAAATTATTTTTTTGCCAATTTATTCTTATATTTATTTCCCGTGAAATTAACTCATCAGTTGCATATACCACAACATATATTTAGGGAAATAGGAATGTAAATATTAGTCTCCTTTATTAAGAAGAATATCTCTGTGTCTTTTTTTGTTTCCTTGGAGAACAAGGACTGTATGTACTTATATACTAAATTGTGCAATACATAAAAATTAAGCCGTAAAATTCTATATATATCAGGGTTGAGGCACATACAGTCTGGAGGGGGCACATGTACCCACTCAATATTTTGAAACAAAATAACATGCAAGTGGTGAATTCCTTAATGATTAGAGTCTTCATCTTCAACCTACTATATTTTGATTCAAACTCTCCATCTCTTTAGCATAAATTAATGTGGAATATTATTTGTAATAAGAAACTACTAATACATTACAATTATTGTATAATTCTCCTTCTTCGTTATAGTAAATTAGTAGTTATATGATTAATTAACTGTGTTTAGCTCCGTGTATATATAATAAGCTGGATATCTTAAAAAAATTAAGCTTTGTATTAAAAAAAAAATCTCATTCCAGCATCATATGGTATCACACTGGTAGACTTCGTACAGAAAATCCACTTCGAAATCAGAGTTAGACAGTCAACAAACACATTTTATTTCAATCTCACCCACATGTATATACAGATCTCATCCTATACACATTTCATTTCAATCTCACTACAAAACGAGTGCAGTGAATATGAGAATGTTTCGTTCGATATGAGGACACACGAGAAAAAACATGATTAAGAACAAGAATATCTGAGATAAAATAGGAGTATCCGTAATAAAGATAAGATGAGAGAAAATTAGTTAAGGTAGTTTGAACATGTGAAACAAAACATAAAGATGTTTCAGTTAGAAGATGCGAGTGCGAGACAGAGGCTTAGGGCCAAAGTGGTAGAGGAAGACCCATAAAGACTTGGAAAGATACTCTTAAAAAAAACTTAGAGTACATGGATTTAACATAAGACTTTGCATAAAACCGAGCGCAGTGACATTGTAGGATTCATACAACAGACTCCACTTAATAAGACAAGGATTTTTTGTTGTTGTTGTTGTTGGGTATGATGTTTAAGCTCTTTTTTTTCTGGATTTCTTCATTCCTTTATGCATGCATCCCTCGTTTTGTTTTAATTTGCAGATATCCTCATAATTATGGAGGTTTTGTTTGGATTTGGTTTTGGATGAGTTTGGATTCCTTACGGATGAGCATCTGTTACATTTGTTTCAAAGAAAAATGATTATTTCAATGCCATGCAAGAAAAACGAAATACTCAAATTTCTCACAAAACTCAGAATTTCGAAATACCATGATCACCACCAAAATATTAATGTTCAGTATGATTTGCTGGTGCGGTCATGCAAAGTATTCGAGGGAACTTTATGATGTAGTCCGTGCTTAGATGATCAACTTTTTGGAACTCTAAATCCTTCATCAGTACCGCTTTAGATTAATAATGATTCATCAGTGTGATTCTGATGTGTTCTGTCAAAAATGTTAGTATAACAGTATGAAAATCAACTTCAAAGCTTTGAACACTTATCATATATATATATATATATATATATATATAGTAAAAACTTTTAGTATAATATCGTGTTAAAAGTTAGCTTCAGTTATTGTTTTATACGTAACATGCATGCAAAGTATTTAATTTTTTTCCCGTTTCATTTCATTGTATGTTATTTGTTGTGAAACTAACTCAAACGCGGATACTGCAGCATTTATATTTACAGGCACATACAGTCCGGAGGAGGCACGCTGCCCCGGTCAATATTTAGAAACAAAGTAATACATTACAATTACTGTATAATTCTCCTTCCTTAGCAGTTATATGAATCATTATGTTTAAGAGTCGACTTATATTCACTTGCAGGGGCAAATATTACTACTGTTAAGAATCGTTTGATTTTTACAATTGGTTTGATTCGGACAACTCACAAATTTTAATGACTATAGAATGGAAAATATTAATGCCCACTTACATATTTTGTTCAAGTGTAAGTCGTGACAAAGAATCATGAAAAAAATTAGGGAACTTTAACGAAAAGCTCCCGGTACTGTTCACTTTAATGAAAAACCACATTTTTACACTAAAAAGTCAATCCTGGTACTATTCACTTTACCCTGTATTTTGTCCTTATCATTAAAACTCAAAGTTTTCAAGCCCTTTTTATTAGTTTTCCTAAAAAATTATTCCTCTTAATTCTTACAAAATAGTAAGATTGAGAGAAACATGTTTTCTGTTATTTCTCGTGAAGCTAGCTAACTCAATTTCAATAGGTCATAAGACTGGAGATGCTTGGTATGGAATTTATACTATCCACTTCCAAAGTAGCAAATATTTGTTTGGCAGTTTCGACTTTGGGTGCGTCTTCTTGCCCGTTCATTAATTTGTTTTACATAAATTTACCGCGAAAGTATCTCCGTTGCACATAGTATTATGAGTAATGTTAGGAAAATTAAATTTATAGACTTAGTTTGTAAACTAAATAGTGTGACACCAGTAAGAAATGAACACATTTATTAACATTTAAGTGATAATCCAATCATCAACTTTCATGTCTTTAATTTACAAAATTTAATCTATAAATTTAGTCTTCCTACCATTACTCTAGTATTATATATATATCATAAGATATTATTTGGTCTTTGTGACAATCGTACATTATCTAGAGTCCATTACTTCTAACAGCAAATAGGTTATTGTTTTTCTTTTTTTAAAAAGGAACTTAGCTAGTAGCTTCGTCACAGAGTCCATCTTTTTAGAGGTTGAAAGAGGCATTTTAGCCTCCAACAATTACAATCATATAATTTACCAGCGTAATAAATCGAATCCAAAACGTGCCGTATGAAAATAAGTTATTGTTTGATAATTTGGGCTTTGAATGCGTTGCTTTCTCCTTATTATTGTTTGATAACCGAATTAGGTCAGTTTTTTCCTTAAAAAATATAGATAGCTACTGTATACCTGATTAACTTAAAAATGTAATCATTTGTAAAGTAATTGAACGTACGGTGTATCTTTGTTATTGAAAGATTACTATTTCTGTTTTATTCTTTATACTATCCATATAAAAGTTTTGTTTTTATATAGGATTGTTTTCTTCCAATTAACGGAATTACCCTTGTTAATAAAAAGTAAAGATTATGAACAACAAAAAGAAATGGGATTGGAACACATAACTGCTCTTTCTTCTAAAACACTATTGACTATTTAAGCTACAAGTTTTATTGAGTACTTAACTACAAGGTCAACACTAAGGGTAGACGAAATAGGTTACTTACATAATTTTGTTAACCATACATGTTACAATTATTTATGTAGAAAGAAGTTTTTCAAAATTAAAGTTGATCAAATCTTATTTTTGATCAACTATGTCACAAGAAAGATTGATTCATGGGTCAACAATTTTACCAATTGAAAAAGAATTGGTTGAAAAACTAGATTATATAAACTTAATTAGTAGATTTGAGTCTAAAAACGTGAAAAGTATGATATTTAAGTAATATTTGTATATCTTTCTTCTTTTGATATTAATTTTTAATGATATTTGATGTAAAAATAAATTTTTTATTTATTTATGTATTTAGCGATTTTTTTAATGCATATCAATATACAAAGGGTTGGGGGACAAAGAACTCTAAGCTCCACTTAAAAGGCTCGCTTAGGGCCTCCAAATTCTCAGGGCCGGTCCAAATTAACTAGTGTAGTCCCCTACACATATCATTTTTTATTTGTTAACAAGGGCAAAAAATGGTCACTTAATACTATAGTCTAGTGGTATTTGATACACAGTTGTTGCTAATCCAACTATAGTGACGTGACGGAAAGTATTTGTGTAAATATACTAAAATTGAAGTTTTTAGTAACTTATTTGTAAAGAGGCTTTCTTGGAGGAATGAGGATCCTATCCGAATTCTCTTTGTGAGGATCCTCACATCGTGTCTGTTCATCGTATATCGTACTTTTAGCTTTCGTCAAATACTATTTGTGTTTAATTTTAAATAAAAATATTTAAAATAATTTCTAGTCATAATAAATAAATACGATGTGAAGATTTTCGAGATCCTTACAAAGAAGATCCTCTCCGGATCTTCTTTGTTCTTGGTCACACGACCACATCAACATGTGATCCGTGCCCAAAATTAATTAACAAAGTTGTTTGCACTAGTTGTACTGCAAACGAGAGCAGTGTACCGCAAGGAACAAAGGCACAAAAGCATACACATAAGTTTAACATTCGTACTTGTCTTTAATCCTGTGCGAAAGGCGTAGAAGCAACCTCTGTTTATAACTCCCACTAATTATCAAACCCTAGGTCCCTAGCCTGCGGGCCCGTGCATAATTATACTCATGAGTACGTACTGGAAAACAAAAAGATGAGAAAAGAAGAGTTGGAATAATTAGTCTAAACCAGTGAAGGTTATGATTGGCTTTTCAGTTAAAACCTGCACTCTAGTACATATAGCATTATTTTTCATGAAAATGACATTGCTTTATTTATAGAGGATTAGCTGGTAGTGAAGTCACGACAGTCCAACATTTCGAAAGCAAACAAAAATTATAGAATCATTTAAGTTTCTTGTTGACCACTATTATGTGATTCATCAAAGCTAAAAATTAAACACAAGGCGGACAATGTGAAATACGAGCTGAATTTGCTCCAATCACTGAACCGTTTGTGGTGGATAACATTAGTTTATTTAGACCAATATGAAGAGACAATGGACCACATCACTGATAAAGAAAAATAAAATAACATAAAACATCTCTCATCTCTTTCTCCCCCTCTCACTAACACAAATCATTCATGGAATCTTAAATTTATCACAATTTATCAATATGATTCTCTGCAGTTTTGTCTGTGGCCCTAAGTTAAGTGGTTGTACCATTCAAAATAGTGGAATATTGGACCTCTAAATTAAATTCTTTCATGTATATATGCAATGCTTCATACATACTCATATAACAAATTCAGCGTTTACTCTTTTGTGTTTTGTTTTGTTTGTTTTTGTTATAGTTTTGTTGTGTTTAATTTTTAAAACAAGGATAAATTTGTTTATATAAGGTCAAAGTCAAACCAAGGATACGAGTGTTTGCAAATGGAAGACAACTCAAGAAAGCCTGAAAGGTCAAATGATCCAAAAGGCAAGATTTCTTGTTGAGGACCAGTCAAGTTTAAAATCTTCCAACTCACTATTTGTCCCACGTAATTAAAGGGTAATTTTGCCAGTGTATCCAAAATTTTTCAGCATATTCAAAACAACGCACGTAGTGACGGATTCAGAAAATAATATTAGGTACTCGCACAATATTTTTACCAGAAATAGCATGCATATCGCTATTTCATCGAGTATTGGTAGGCTTGAAGTCATTTGGAAATGTATATTGCACACCTGTTAATGTATGCAAGGAGCAGCACCCAAGGTATCCATAGACATTCACTGAGTCTTGGTAGGCCTGAAGTCAGTTGGAGGGCATGTATGAAATCAACTCTAATATTCAAAAGAGCAGCACCCAAGTTATTTATGGATATTCACTGAAGTTCAAAGAGTCAACACTCAAAATATCTATAAACGTTCACCGAAGTTCGAGAGTCAGCTTCCCCCTTGTCTCCTTAATGCATCGCACACATATGGATAAATTCACGTAGATATTTAGTCGAATATACAGTTGATTCACTATTTGATGATGGTTACCAAATTGACGCTTCGAATTGTAATGTGCGCTGCCTTTATGAAAGCCAAAGTTAGGTCCTTTTTTTCTGCTAGGGTTTCATTTCAGAGATAATGCTATTCGAGTAGGGTTTCAATTTTAGACACTGCAGGTTAGGCCACATCAACAACAACCTTTCAAAATGTCAGAAACTGCATCAGATGCTATGTGGTCTCCGTTGATACAACAAGTGCTGGAAGAATATGAAATTAATTACAATGGCTTCAATAATTTCTTCGTTGCATCAAATCAAATAATTTGATGTTAGAAGGATAATTGCTACGAAAATGACATATGTATTTTACTATATAACTTTACAATATCATATATGGGCATATATATGTATGTATATATATATATATATATGTATTTATATAGTTTTGTAATAAAGTGTAGACACTGATTTGTTGGAGAGCTGAGCATCTTGTATGGGCAGCTTGATGCTAGTATTCAGGCATCCTACCTAGTCATAGCATGCCCACTTAATCAACTTTTCTTGATATTTAAAACAGAAAAAAACGAAGTTATTTTAGAATAGTTGGGAATAAGTTGGATTTTCAATCAGTTAGGAATCAGTAACCTCATGCAAACAGTAAAAAAATCACTAGAAGATCCTCAATCAGAGAGAAAATATCACTTCTAAGATGATGTATGACAAAATATGAATCAATTCCAACAAAGAAAGATATAGAAAATAAAATGTTTCAAATTTTGAAAAAAAAGAACTAAAGTTCGGAATTATTGAATTCATCGATATGACGATAGAAAAAGCAACATAAATATTCTAGTCTCGCCATCGTGTTTAAGGACAAAAATAATTGTTTAGGCTTTCAAAACTGTTTTTTAATTTCTATATTAAAAAACGAACTTTTTGTTTGCCAACCGGTTAATGTTGTTTTGATTTCGTTTAATTCTCTGAGGCAGTAAGGGCCATGAGCTTCCCCAGGTGTTTTGATTGTGTTATTTAAGTCGTTGGCTTCCATTGTAATGTCATACTCCAATCATTAATCAAACAAATCCTTCAGGATTTTTCTCAAAATTGTTGGATTCCAAAAAAAAAAAAACTTCAAGGAAATTACGCTTGTAACTCTTTTAATTTTGTGCTGCGTCATAGAACTATTAAAACATAAGAACTATATTGCATGTATTAACCTTCAGGATTTTTCTCAAAACTGGTGGATTCCAAAAAAAAAAATTTCAAGGAATTACGCTTGTAACTCTTTTAACTTCGTGTTGCGTCATAGAAACTATTTATACATAAGAACTATATTGCATGTATTAATTCCACGAAACAGAAGCTGCCTTTGATTAAGAGAGATTAAGCACATGTGGATCACACCTTTCCCTGAGTTAAAATTATGCACTTGTGCAGAGTGATATTGAGTAATAATATGGTTAGCACTGCATTTAGGAATATGCTCAAATTAAAATTGAAAAAAAAGAGTCCTCTTCACATGCTTTTTTTTTTATAGAACTTTAACGAAAAGCTCTTGGTACTGTTCACTTTAACAAAAAAATCACATTTTTACACTAAAATTCAATCTCGGTACTATTTATTTTGTCTTTATCGTTAAAACTCAAAATTTTCAAGTTATTTTTGTTAGTTTTTTATTTATTTTTTATTTGGTGGGATGGAGGCAGCAGCCCCAAATCAGAGCCATGTTAAGCCCAAAATTGTGGCATCCTATCAAGTAATGTAGTTTTATAATTGGCCTCTAATTAGGAAAAGGTTAACCAAGACGTTGGCCCTAAATCATCTGCAAATCTCCAAATGAAGCCCAAAGTGAAACAATACAAACATGACTCTAAAGAGAGATCAAAGAATACACACACACACACACGGGGTGTATATACGGTTGTTAACCAGTTATTCTGTTAACATGATGCTAATTAGATTGAGTCTGTTTTATAATCTCAATTTCATTGTTTTCATCTATTTATGCAGAAATATTTAGATGACTGAACACTTTCCAATTTAAGTATTTTTTTTTTTAAATTTATCTATTTGTGATGGCCTTCAAAATGATTGATTTGTATCCTCAGGAATATTGCTGACCGGTTAGTTAGGCTATCTCCAACCGAAGGGTTCAGAGGGCCGAAAATTGTCTCCAACCGAGGGCTAGGCCAAAGGGCTCGTGGGCCCCACGGGACAAAAAAGGGCCAAAGGGCCAATCGGCTGGCCCAACCCAACCAGCTAGCCTTGGGCTGGGCCGGATTTTGAATTCAACGGTAACATGCTGACGTTAGCTTTAAAAAATTTATTTTTTTCCCTATAACTTCCTAAGCCATTAAACAACATTAAATAACGTTAAGTAACATGCAACAACATTAAACAATATTAAACAACATAAAAAAAACATTTAACAATATAAAACTTAAACGCCTACTTCATGCTTCGTTTGGCCAAAAGATGTGCAACAAGATCTTATTGTAGGTAATTGTTTATGGTACGGGAGCGTATCATTCTATAGCGCCTCATGTACTCATTTAAAGAGATATTGCCAATTCTTAGATTCAAAGGTAAATTAGGCCCATTATATATTTTTGCACAAGTCATTCTTGACCTATTTGGATCATCTTGGTTGTCATCAGACTCTCCATCAATATACCCATCTCACTCATTATCCATAATCATGTTGTGTAATATGATGCAAGACATCATGATGGAGTCCAAATTTTCTCGACTCCACCCTCTTGCCGGTTCCTTGATGATCTTCCATCGTGCTTGTAGAATACCGAAAGCTCTCTTAACATATTTCCGGTATGCCTATTGGTGTAAGGTAAACCACTTTCGGCGTCATTCGCAATGTTTGGAATTGCTTGGACAAGTGTCACCCACTTTGGGTAAATGCCATCTGCCAAGTAATATCCCTATACTGACGGTCGTTGATGTAGTAGTCAAGTTGAGGTGATTTACCTTCCGTCAGGTTATTGAAGATGGGTGAACGGCAAAGAACTGTAATGTCATTATGGGATTCAGGGACTCCAAAGAAAGCATGCCAGATCCATGTGTCATACGAGGCAACCGCCTCAAACACAATAGTTGGTGTTCTTGACCTTCAGCTAAATCTTCCTTGCCATCTAGTGGGACATTTCTTCCAATTCCAATGCATGCAGTCTAATGACTCTATCATGCTCGGAAAGCCACGGTCAGCTTTGCAATTGAGCCAATCCAGATCTTCTTGATGTGGCCCACGGAGGCGCTCCTCTTTGTAAAACTGAACAATTGTGTCACAGAATTCACCAAGAGTATCAAGGCATGTAGACTCAGACATACCATATATATCATCCATCGCATCAGCTAGGGAGGCATATGCCATCATTCGGAGTGCAATAGTAACCTTCTGATGAGGTGAGAAACTAGGGCGGTCTGTTATGTCCAACTTCTGTCAATTAGAGATGGCCTCAGCTAGTATGCAGCTAACCACATGTCTTGGCCCGCTCTATAATATTTCTCATAATCTAATTTAATCATTTTTTTTTGGGTTATCCATCAAAGGTCATTGGATCCTACAAAAATTCATTGAATCAAAAGTCGTTTAAATTATATAATTGTGACATGACAAATAGACAAACGAAGTGTTGTCAATAAATAATGAAATGTTCACAATAATAATTGAAGTGCTTAAAATTCTGCGAGTTTGAGTGAATTTTACAAAAATAATCCATAAATGGTGACTTAAAATATAAACAATTCAAATTAAGAGATTATTTTATGGAGCTGACCGAGACAAGTTGTTAGTGTCGAATTAAGTGTATTGCTAAATTAATTAAGTATTAAAATTAAAGTGGGCATTACGTATATAGTAGTGATCACAAATTCACAATGCCCACTTTTTGTTGGAATTCGTTTTAATTAAATCATGGTGGGGATTTCTTTAATTTTGCTCCACATTTTCCCTGCATTGAAAGGAAGGGATCATACACGACACACTTTCTATTGAGGGTATAAATGTAAATGCAAGTATAAAAAATCCTACTTAGATATTGGTTAGATATTGGATAGTAGTTTTTTTTGATAGTTTGTTTGTTTAAAGGAGTGGTGTTGTTATCATTAGTTGAAATACTTGTATATATAGAGGTTGTAAGATTATTGGAAATTAATGAAAAGAAATATTTCTCAATATGGTATCAACCGCCTTCTATCTCACGATCTGATCCAAACACGCTTCACCATCTGTGATTCTTCTTCTTATTGTGATCACGATCTCGATCTCTCAAACCCTAGCCTTGCATATCAATGGCAGCTCCTGCTTTTTCTTAGTCTGATTCCACTGCTCATGTTCATCCACCTCCGCCATCAACTTCCTCTGTCGCGATTCCTTCTTCGGTGACCTCTTCCATCACAATTCAGAATATTGGCTTTCTGGTACCAATCAAGCTTACCACTACCAATTATCTCACCTGGAGTGCCTTGTTTGCTCCTATTTTTTGCCGGTACAATCTCACCAGTATCGTTGATGGTTCCACACCTCCGCCGCCTCAAATGCTCCTGGATGATTCTGGTAATCGCACTTCTCTCGTCAATCCTGAGTATGTGTCTTGGTATGAGAACGATCAAAACATCCTCATCTGGCTTAATTCTACACTGCCTGAAACCCTAATTCCTTACACTGTTGGGGTTAATTCGTCTCGGGAACTTTGGGCGAAATTGGAATCGCGATTGGCTGCTGCTTCTTAATCTTATATTCATGATCTTCGATCTCGTCTACGTAATATTACAAAATGTGAATCTACAGCCGCTCAATTTCTTCAACAAATTGAGGAAATCGCAAATGCTCTTGCGAGTGCTGGAGCTCTGGTGGATGATGCCGAGCTTATTTCTGTCACACTTCATGGTCTCCCTTTAGAATATGATTCCTTTGTTGATGCTATTCAATTTCGCATTGGATCAACCACTCTTGATGAATTGCATGGCTTTCTTCTGAGCAAAGAAATTCAGTTGAATAATCGGAAGAAATCGCCTGTCACTGTTCCTTTCCAGGCGTTTAATTCTTCTACGGGTCTTCTTCCCACACAATCTATGGCTCTACAGGCTTATACTGCTCAACCTCATTCCTCTCAGATTTCTCTCAAGGTCATTCTCAACATTGTGGCAATTCTTCAAACCCTAGAAATTTTCAAGGCAGAGGTTCTTTCAGAGGCAGTTTTCAACGCAACAATTATCGGCAGAACAATTCTCGTGGCAGTTTTTATCGTGGTGGTCGTTCTTTTTCTGGTAAACGTACTCCTTGTCAAATCTGTCGTCAAAATGATCATGAAGCCTTTGATTGTCCACAACGTATGAATCCAAGCTACACTGATTTTTCATTTCACTCTGCTATGGTTGCTCACACTAGTTCTACTTCATCTGCTCATACTTGGCTTGTTGATTTTGGCGCCAGCTCCCACATGATCAATACTTCCACCACTCTGCAAAATCCTGAGCTTTATCATGGTCCTGAACAGGTCTACGTTGGTGACGACAAATGTTTGCCCATTCACCATTCTGGCTCTTCTTTGTTACATACTCGTAATCATTGTTTTCAGTTGAAAAATGTTCTTGATTTAAAGCAAAATTTGTTACCTGCGAATCAATTTCTTCTTGACAATTGGTGCTCAATGCATCTTTATCCTTTTCACTTCATTGTGAAGGATATTTCTTCGGGGAAGATGCATTTTAATGGACTAGTTCGTGATGGTTTCTATTCGTTTCATGCATCCTCTTCTGTTGCTGGTTCTCCCCATTTGTTTGCTGCTACTATGAAAGCTTCTAGGGATCTTTGGCATAAAAGGCTTGGCCATCCCTCTACCAAAGTCTTAAATAAATTGGTCTCTACTAAGGGTTTACATGTATCTGGTACTATGAATAACTCTTTCTGTTCAGATTGTGGTGTAAGCAAAATATTGGGTTCATGCTTTCTCCACCACAATCTATTTTATTAACAAGCTGCCTACTACTACAATTGTCTCTCCTTGGGAATTATTATTCAAGAAAGCACCAGAGTACACTTTTCTCAAAGTTTTTTGCTGCAGCTGCTTCCCTTGGCTGAAGCCTTACTCTACCTCAAAGTTAGAACCAAAGAGTAAGCACTATGTTTTCTTAGGGTACAGCTTAAATCACAAAGTGTATAAATGTCTGGATCCTCTATCTCAAAGAATTTACATTTCCCGCCATGTCATATTTGATGAGCATAATTTTCCTTTTCACCACTCTCTTCCATCCTCATCTTTTGAGCCTATATCTTCCTTCTCCTTACATCCTATCCCTCCTAATCTCACCTTCACAGTGCCTTCCCACTCTTCATTCCCAACCCAACAATCAAATACTTTCCCAGCTTCAACTCCTTCAACTCATACATCTTCTTCACCAAATCCATCTTCATCACTGCCACCCATTAATATTCCAACTTCACCACATAACTCTTCATCCCGTACGTCTTCTTCTCCTATTAATATTCATCCAATGCAAACTCGTTCTAAGTCTAGTATTTTTAAACCCAAAGCCTTACTTGCCACCAAATATCCTCTCCCACCTCATCTCAGTGTTGATTTTGTTCCATCCACCTATCATCAGGTATCTAAATATTCTCACTGGAGGAAGGCGATGCAAGAAGAGTTCAATGCTCTTCTGCATAATGGTACCTGGTCTTTGGTTCCCTCATCTCCTTCTCAAAATCTAGTCGGCTGCAAGTGGGTATTTCGTATCAAACGAAAGCCTGATAGTTCTATCGATCAGTATAAGGCACGGCTTGTTGCTAATGGATTTCATTAATAGGAAGGGTTAGACTACATTGAGACTTTCAGTTATGTTGCCAAACCTGTCACCATTCGAATTTTACTTGCTTTGGCTGCTCAATATGATTGGTTTCTCAACCAACTTGATGTCAGCAACGCCTTTCTGCATGAGACTCTTACAGAAACTGTGTTTATGCAGCAACCCCCAGGATTTCAAGATTCTATGCAGCCCAATGTTGTTTGCCACCTTCATAAATCTTTGTATGGGCTTAAACAAGCTATGAGAGCTTGGTATGATAAACTATATGGTGCATTACTCTCATTAGGGTTTGTTGGCTCACAATCCGACCATTCCTTGTTTGTAAAAAAAGATCCTCACCTGGTTTTCATCATTGTCTATATTGATTACATTCTTGTCACAGGTCCTTCACCTCAAGCCTGCAAGCTTGTTATTGGTCAACTCAGTGCCCTCTTTGCCACCAAGGATCTTGGTCCTTTGCATTATTTTCTTGGCATTGAAGTCAAGCGTTCTTTCGAGGGTATTTTCATCTCTCAAACTAAATATATTCTGGATTTGTTGCACAAGGCCGAAATGGATGGTGCAAAACCGTGTGTTACTCCCCTCAGTACATCAAAACTTGATCACTCTTCTCCTCTCTTGGATGACCCTACTGCATATCAATCCCTTGTTGGTGCTCTGCTATATCTCACATGGACTAGACCCGATCTCTCTTTTGCAGTGAATCTTGTTTGTCAGTTTATGCACTGTCCCCGCGTTTCTCATCTACAAGCTGTCAAACGCATTCTAAGGTATCTCAAGGGCTTTGTTGAATGTGGTCTTTGTTTTTCTAAAAGCTATTCACCCCCGGATATCACTGCCTATTCTGATGCTGATTGAGCAGGCTGCTCTATTGATCGCAAATCCACTGGTGGTTTTTGTATCTTTCTGGGCAATTCCATCATAAGCTGGAGTGCTAAAAAGCAGTCCACAGTGGCCCGGTCATCCACAGAGACTGAATATAGGTCTTTGGCTACCACTGCTGCTGAATTAACTTGGATTTGTAAACTTCTTGTTGATATTGGTTTCTCCTTACCCTGTCAACCTAAGCTTTGGTGTGATAATATATTTGCCATTTCTCTTGCCAAGAATCCTTTTTTTCATGCTCGGACCAAGCATGTTGAGTTGGATTATCATTATATCCGGGAAATTTTTTTGGCAAATCAGATTTCTCTGCATTTTGTTTGCTCACATGACCAAGTAGTTGATATATGTACCAAAGCTCTGTCTAAATCCAGATTCTTGTTTCTCAGGGCCAAACTTGCTCTTCGGCAACCTCCGATCAGTTTGAAGGGGGATATTGAGGGTATAAATGTAAATGCAAGTATAAAAGATCCTACTTAGATATTGGTTAGATATTGGATAGTAGTTTTTTTATAGTTTGTTTGTTTGAAGGAGTGGTGCTGTTATCATTGGTTGAAATACTTGTATATATAGAGGTTG
Organism: Crataegus laevigata; assembly: GCA_963580275.1. Classification (NCBI taxonomy): domain Eukaryota; kingdom Viridiplantae; phylum Streptophyta; class Magnoliopsida; order Rosales; family Rosaceae; genus Crataegus; species Crataegus laevigata. The sequence continues at coordinate 4,317,723 of OY756950.1, forward strand.
TAAGATTATTGGAAATTAATGAAAAGAAATATATCTCAATACTTTCTACATATATGTTTCCAAGTACGAGTCATTCCAGTAGGTAGGTGTTCTCACAAACCCAGGAAAAGCATATCAATTAGAATATAGACTCGATTCATGAGAGCCACAGATCACGTTGGTCGATCTGTCAGAAAGTAAGTATGTTGTCAACATGCAAATATGAGAATTGCAAGTTGCAATAAACTCACGTTACGCAAGCGGAGAGATCAAATTAGTTGCAGATCCTCTGCCTATATCGCATATGTATACATATACTACTACCTAGCTAGGGTTTACTAATCGACACCGTTAGCTTTATCACCATGGTACTGATATATATGGTTCAATGTTCTATCATATGGTTTAGGGTTCAAATTAATAGTACGTAAGATTCAAATTATATATTCGAAAGCAAGCATATCACTGATATTTTCTCATCTCATTAGATTTATGGGAGATGTAAACTAATGTGTTTTTTGCCTCAATGGAAGAAATGTAATTTACACATTTTATTCACATTATCTGGTTAATTAAGATAATATTTTATTTTTTAAATTGCTTGTTGAAGAGTATTCCGAACAACTAAAAATGCATATGTTCTATATTTTCATATACAATCCCAACTGAAAATGCTCTAAGATAAGGAAAATAGTGTATAAGATTCACCTAAAACCTACTCAAACTGATAAAAGAAAAATGCTAGGAAGACCATATTTTAAACATATTTTGTAAATCATATAATGTGACGAATGATATACATTCTTTAATAAATTAAACAAATAATACAGTAATCAACTATCGTATCATCTAAGTAACAAAATATGGTTTAAGTAAGACCTTTTGTTTAAAGCATGTAATAACTCAGTTGACCTAATACTAAGTCCTAATAAATACTAAAAGATAGAAAACTAGCCTTGTTTCTTGATGATTTTATTAATTTTTTCATAAAACCAGTAGTTTATTCTGCCCTGCCTATAGCTAGCACAATTAGGGGGCGTTTGTTTGCCCTCACTAAAGGGTACTGGACTGGACTAGACTAAGGGTTAGTCCAGTCCCATGTTTGTTCCTGACATGGACTAGGTTTAATGAGACTAAGTCTCACTAGCCTAGACTAAATCAAGGACTAGCTGGTCTTAATGAAACCCCTCAAAAACCATGGGACTAGCTAAGACTGTCCCCTTTTTCCTCCTTTCTCCTCCTCGCCTTGCTCCTCGACCACTCACATTCGAAAGCCATTGGACTAGATGCTTTTCACAACCAATTTGTATATAAAATACCAAATTGAAGAAAAGATTGGAACGGACAAGGGAGAAAAAGAGGGAAAAAATGGGGCGGTAAGGAAGGATTAAAGGAATAAAAAAATAGGATAAAAATAAAATATTAATATTTATGGATTAAATAATATAATATTATAGTTTATTAATTATCCTGCTTGTTAGTCCGACACTGCACCAAACGCTTCACTAAGCTAGTCCAACTTAGTCTAGTCTAAGCCAGTACAGCTTAGTTCCTGAAGCTAATTCAGTCCGAGACAGTCCGGTGCAACAAACGCACCCTTAATTCCTTATGCAAAACCCTAGAAGGATTTTGATAATTGAAACACCAACAAGTGTGTAGCTTCAATTAAACCTTAATTAAACTCACTTAAACGGTTGAGTCGGTGTCGTTCTAAGTTAACAAAATAATGTAGATCCCAACATCTTGATTGTGAATAATTAATAGTACTAAATCATAGTTTTCTTCCCTCGATGCATGGAAAGAAGAGAAGACGACTCTGTTAAATTAAGTTCTAGACGTGCAATTGCTTTTTAACTCTTGCCCTTAACGACAAAATTAACAGTAATCAACGACCGGTATTGTGCTTTAAGTTCAACAACATTTCCACATACTACCATGCACCAAGTAAAATCCATGTATTAGTTTGCAATTGTTATAATTAATGAACTTATATAACAAAGAAGACATATATATTATAGGCGTCATTAGCAAGTTTTATATTAGGTTGCCTTACTCAAGAATTGAGAGAGATTGAATGAACATGTGACCAACTCATTAATTTAATTCTTGATTTTTAAGTGTATATTAAGAGTAATATTAGTGAGATTAAATTTGTAAAGAAAATTTTATGAACTAAATGAAATGAAAGTTGATGATTAAATTATTACTTAAGCGCTGATAAACGTACTCATTTTCTATTGGTGATACATCATTTAATTTGTAAATTTTGTCTACAAATTTAAACATTCTAACATTACTTATTACAGACAGGTAGTGTGGGACACACATCTTTTATTTATTTATTATGTATTAATAAATGTCGAGAAGTCAGAAATTAAAATAATTTTAAAATCTGTGTGTTAGTAAACAGAAGAACAGTGAAAATTTATTAAAAGAAACCATGATTTTTTTACTCCTCTGTTTCTCCTCCTCTCCCCGACCAAAACCCCAACCTTACCTGAACCAAAACTCCACCACCATCAGCCACACCCAACCGAAACCACAACTGCCATAATCTGCCTCCTTCTCTCTGCTCTATTTTCTCCCTCGATCTCGGGCCCAAATACTCACCTCCTCGTCCTTTCCCAGATCTAACCACCCCCCCCCCCCCCCCCTCTCTCTCTTTTTGCATTAAAATTCATGGCTGGATGTGGGGAATTAGAAATTTATAAGTTGTCATTCTTATAGCTAAACAAGTTATATAGTACCTTTGCTAGCTTGTTTTGACATTGTTAGTTTGACTTTAATCTTAGTTTTACTATATTGGGTTAAGCTTTATCCTTAATTTATTAATAAATTAACCTCGAAAATATGTTGGAGAACCTGTTAATTGGTAATACACAATTCAAATTAAAAAGACCAAACAATGCCAAATATAAATAATTTGAAGGAAGATATTCGTGTCCACTATGGGTACGCCAACTTATTCATCTACTCGTGATTAATGTATTTTTATAATTTGAAGAAAGTTATCAAAATTATCGATTTGTTCAGCATACATTGATGGCTAAGAAACAGACTCTAAATTTAATAGTTCATTGTAAAGATGATCTTTACATGATAATAAAGATGATGACTTGTTTCTATTATGATGCTTGTATGGTGAAAATCCGTTAAACTACAAGTGAGTGAACAAGTAGGTGCAGTTCTCATATTGTCCTTAAGGCCTCTTCACTTAAAGACGTCCACGATGTATTCTGTGTGTGTAATACTTTGATTTCTTCCAACTATCATTAGCTAAAGATGGATAAGGAATGCGATTGGAGTTGAATTTTTTTTTCTCCCTAAATTGTAGCTAGAAGCTCATCTAGAGAACAGTCGGAGATGCTATAATAAAACTTCTATATAGTCATAATGTCGGGATCAAACCAAATTTATAACTATATGGAGGTGAAGTTAAAAAGAATGTGGTTTATATTGTACATATAATCTTTACATGATCATAAAGATGATGAATCGTTTTGATTATGATGTTTGTATGGTGAAAATATGTTAATTACAAGTGGGTGAACAAGTAGGTGTACTCTGTGGATATAAGTATTGTCCTTAAGAGATCTCTTCACTAAAAGATGTCCACGATGTATGTGTGTGTGTGTGTGTACATGCCCTTTAAGAAACTTTAAGGAAAGGGATCTCTATTTATTTATTTTTAAATGGGACTTAGTTGTAAGATCCAATATACGTCAAACTTCAATGATCTGAATCATCTACTTTGTAAGTCTCGATTCATATATCATCCTTGTTTGTAAGTCTCGATTCATATATCATCCTTGTAAAAATTTAATTCAATCCAAAACTATTTGCATATTTAATTATCACAATGAAATTTCAATGTTTCTTAGAGAATAAAGTGTTCGTCAATTTCTTTAAACTCAATTAGCTGCCTCAAATATTTTTAATTTGGCTAGTATTTTGTAAGGATGATCTATGAGGTGCAACTTGAAAAATACATGGTTTAGATTGTTAAAGTTCAATGTGGAGTAAACACCACAACTAATTTTTTTATTTTATTTAATGAGGATCTCTTCCCTTGAAGGCTTCCTATAAGGGTTTGTGTGTGTGTATTCTTTAAGGAACGGATCCCCATCTTTTTCATAAAATGGGGATTACTTCTGGACCTCACGTCATATTGAACGTCAACGATCCAAACCGTCAGAGATGTCAAAGTTGGATCTCCACAACTAATCTCCATTTTTTTTATTATAAAAAAATGGGGATCATTTCCTTTAAAGGGCTTGATACTAGGATCTCTTCCAATTATCATTAGCTAAAGTTGGACAAGGAGTGGAACTGGATATGATTTTTTTTTTTTAATTTCTCCCTAATTTTAGCTAGAAGCTCGTTTAGAGAATCCATTGGAGATGCTACAATAAAATCTCTATATAGTCTTAATGGCCGGACCAAATCAAATTTATAACTATAGGGAGATGTAGTTAAAAAAATAGAAAATTTCATTTTAATCCTTGGCAAAGATGACTTTTAAATAAAAACTATGAGTAAGATCAAAATCTAATTTTAGTCCCTTGATACATTAATAACCTCATTTATTAATTATATTTTGATTTTTTTAATTATTTATCTTTTTCTTTCTAATTTTTAATGTATTAGTTTTATTTCATTATAATTTTTATTTTCATTTCATTCATTGTAATATATTTTGTTGTGAACATTTAGATAAACTAATTTTTGTTATACAATATATTTCAATGTACTTAATCTTCTTCATTTAGGTGTATTAAATTCATTATAATACATTTCGGTGCATACATTTAGGTACACACATTTCAGTATATACATTTCGATACAAACATTTAGGTATATTAATTCAATATAATACATTTCGGTACTAACATTTTGGTGCATACATTACACACATTTAGATGTATTAATTTAATATTAATACATTTCGGTGCATATATTTAGGTCCATACATTTCGGTACTAACATTTAAATATATTAGTTCAATATAATATATTTTGGTATACACATTTCGATACTAACATTTAGGTACATTAATTGAGTCTTTCAAATTTGAAGAATGTTAAATAAAATTAATAAATTAAAATTTGTGTATTAATAAATTTAAATATTTAATGGGAGATATTAAATAAAATGCACATTAATTATTTTGAATTAAGGACACATTAGGAACTAAAATCAATATTCAATCTAACACCATTTTTTTTTTTAAATTTTAATTTTCTTGAAGGATTAAAGTTCAAAAACCCCTTAAAAATAATATAGTTTTTCTTACATAACTATCCTTTGTATGGATACAAATAACGACACTAGTAGCGAAACATGCACATTTTCAAGATGAAACATTGAAAACAGAGATTAATCTCTAAAATATTTTATTTATTCTAAATTTTTTGCTTGTAACAATATTACATATTTTTTACTTTAACAATTATTGCTATGTGGAGGCTGTTAGGAGTATTAGATCAATGGCTGAGAGATTGCCACTTGTCAGTAGATTGCATGGGCAGTTACAAAGATAGCTTATCTTGTAAGTTGTTATAGGTGTTAAGATTTATACTTGTATAAAAGATTAAGGTTGTAATTAAGAAAGAAGTTAGTGTGAATGAAATATTCATTTCTTCCTTTCTAAGAAATCTCAAGAACTCTCTCTCTCTCTGATGATCTTTCTCTCTAAGTTTATAGATTGATATAGGTTGGTTTACAGAGGCAGGTTTTTTTTAAATGAAACATAAAAAATTTAACTTATTACAATGCGAAGTTTATTTTAATAACTGGCCTTAGTTGGAACCGTAATTTTTATGACTACAAGAAAATTATTTCTGTATAGAATTTTACCACTATATAGAAGTTTTATAGTATATATTATTTCAAGAATTATGATGGTTTTAGTGCTGGTTGTCGGAAGATGTACATATACAGACGGACATTTAGTTAATGACTTGGTCAACATATGTAGATGTGAAAGAATGTGCATAGCTAATCACACGTACTAAACTACTAATTTCTGAATTAATTATCCTGAAACCATCTGGTTGGTAAGTTAATCAGTTAACTTGGACTGTTAAAGCTTAATCAAGCTCACCTAGGCTTAAAAATAGTTTAATTAAGCCTACCCTTCACCGACTTAATTGGAGACTGGGACTCTGATGAATTAATATATATCTATCTGAATTAAATAAGTAACATGTAAGAAACTCGAAGCTGAAATAGTTAAAAAAGTTTATTTTTGCACATGAAATTCTGTGTTGTTTCATTTCCAGTATCTTTTGACAAAGAATGGTAACCATAATAATGATTAAGAAATGAAAATGTACATCTACATGAGGCAGCAGATAATGTGCTTAAGTTATAATATAAGGAGATAGTACTGACTCCAAACTACAAAGCATATGCTAAGAGACTAAAGAGTATCACCATATATCTTTCTTGGAGTCTCAAACTGGACTGTATATAAACACAATCTGAAAACAGCAGCCCACTGGAAGTTGGAATCACTAGGGTTTGGAAGTTTAACATAAACAATTATGATTAATTAATTAAGAAATGAGGTTCGAGCACAGTCCTCGCTGTCCATTGGATCTCAAGGTCATGTGCCTGCGAGATGCACGCTGAGCCCTAGGTCTTCACTTTACTGGTCACTTTTTTAAATTCCCACCAAGCATATATTATTTAACATCCACCTAAACTTTAATCATCTAATCAAGCAGCTGCATGATCATTGCTGCTTGCTTCTGTCTGTGTGCTGATGCATGCACATTTGTTTTCCATTTTTGTCATGTCCCGTTTTTTGATACTTCAGGAGTTTGTTTGGTGGACTCACATCACATGGCAATAAAACTTCCTTAGCATCTAATTATTTAAACTCGTATGAAAGTCGATCGATTATTAATTTGCATTAGTTTTAATAAATTTCAGGAGTTGTTGCTACGAATAGCGAAAAGTTAAACTCTTTTTCTTCTTCTTTTGTAGTGAAGTTATAATCTTACATCTTATTCTTCTAGGGTTAGCTAAACTTTTCGTCTTTGCACCCCAAATTAGGGTTTAAGATTTAGGTCTTATTCAAACAACGAAAGGCATTATTTGGAGTTTTCTGTACTAACTTTTGCAATGTAACATGAACATTAACTCGTAAAAAATCATGAAAAGAAGTCACTCATAAATACTGATTGTTAATTTACTAAAAGCGGCTATAAGTCCGACTCTCAAATTCTCTTAGATGAAGTTAAACTCGTAACTTATTTCTCCAGGGTTATCGTCAAATCATAGATCTCATGCAAGCAAAGCAAATAATGGAAGGCATTACTTCGGACTTATAGCTAAAAATGTATATATCGGGGACCACTATTCATGCTGGGGATATCTTTGGTGCTTCTGTTCTACATACTAATACTATGTTGCTAGTGGATAAAATATATATTGACCCTGCAGGAACTAATTGTTACGAACATTTGTTTAAGTTTTAGAGATTTTTATATACAAATTAAGGATCAGGATCTTCCAGGTATATTTATAAATTTAAATACTTTGTTTACAAAATAATTTATGCATACTTAATTGGTCAACTTTCCAGTAGCTAGCCTTACAACTATATTAATTGGACTGGATCATCACAAGCACGTGTTTGGGGAAATCATGTTCAGTTTGTCTATATATATATATATACGTCTCCATAAATACTGATCAAAACTACTACAAATTTGCTAGATCTTTATTCTCGATCACTAAGTGTGATTATATTTCTGCATCCATATATATATATATATATAATATTATTTGTTTGGTTATGAATGTACTATTTATGATTAGTATATTAAAATTAAGATTCCACAGTAAGTGCGCTTGTGCATCACCAGAAGAGCAATGTCATCATCAAGATCATCAAAATCAAATTGGATACTATATATCAATGTGCTTCAGAGTTAATTGTTGCATGTGCATGGGCAAGTTTTTCTATTTTCATATAAGCGATCCCAAGAAAGGAATTTCGAGTGTAAAGAAACACTCCTTAAACAACCGATTTCCAACACTCTTGCAAAAAAATAAAAAATAAAAAATAAAAAATAAAATAAAAACGAACTACCAATACGGAAAGTTCATTGGTTGAAACCTTTGTAATCGATGGGAGCAAATTCATATTAGGCACTCCCGCATCGTCAACTGGTACAAGGAAGAGGCACGATAGCAAAGATCAATCCATCTTAATTAGTGCAATGCAGGTAAACCAATTTTTAGACCAAATTTACAAACCATGCGATGTGTCACCAATATAAAATAAGCACGGTAATCAACACTTAAGTAATAATCTATTTATCAATAACCACATCATATGATTTTCAAATTACAATTTAAATAGCGGATCTCCTCAACATTAGCTGGAAAAAAAAAATATCAATAGCTCGAAACTCGAAACACTGTAGTAGGAACACAATTGGATGCTTAACTTGGCAATATTTTTGCATCATCCAGCTAGGACCAGAGTGTGTATAGTGATCTCACCACAAACTTTATCATAAAATATGACTTGCAATTAGCATATGTAACTTTAAGACCGTTCATCACAATGCCATGAATTAGGGTCAGTGTAACAGTTGAGAAGTCATGAATCACAATGCCCAGGAAACAGGGTCGGTGTAACAGTTGGGTTTCAGTGATGACACGTGCCACGTGGAGCCATGTCATCTGGCTAGAACATGGTTTGTTCATCACTTTGACTGTTCAACACTTTAGACCGTTCGTCACGTAGCCATACTTTTCGCTGTTCCACAATCTCACACACACATTACACAACATTGATCCAGCACACTTATTTTTCTTTAATTCACATCTTCTATTATTCACATACTAATTAAACAAATAAAATATCATAATATTGGATTTTTTTTATATATATAACAAGATTTCGCTGAGACAAACGTTAATTGTACAGATATTATTTTTCAACTAAAATTCTGAAAATTATATAACAGTATAAGGAAGATGTTTTATCATAAAAAGTTTCCTTGTAAATAGCATTGTAGCCATACAATTAAGTCATATTTAACTTTAAGGAGACGCTAATGGCACATCAAAAAAAAAAAAATTATATTTTTCTATATATAACTGTATTTTTTTTTTTTAAATTGAAGTGTAAAATAAATTTTTTAAAATGCCACCCTAACTTTATCAATTCTCTTGAAATTCTTGTATTTACATATTACAATACATACAACTCTAGCTCTCTCTCTCTCTCTCTTAAATTTATTTCTCCGACAGTCACACACGAAGAGGCAAAACGGAGTTCACTTGAGAGATCCAAAAGTTTCAAAACACAAGATGCAGGTACATTAATTATGGCGTATCTCTAGCAACTTGATGAGTTGATTTTCTCTCTCTCTCTCTCTCTCTCTCTCTCTCTCTCTCTCTCTCTCTCTCATCTCCAAAACCCTATATAAATACAGACTTAGCCCACTCCTTTCTCTCATGCAATTGTCTTCAACGTTACCCAACATCCAACAGCTTCTATTTTTGCTCTCTCTCTCTCTCTCTCTCTCTCTCTCTCTCTCTCTCTCTCTCTCTCTAAAGTACCAGAAACATAGCTCCATAACTTGTCTTCAACACTGGTTCTCTTGCAACACTTTCTGACCCATATAAATTCCTTCCCATTTGCCCCTTTGAGTTAACATCAGTTTTCTGCTCGATCTTTAAGTATTTTACATTTCACATACACCTTTAATATTACCAATTCACACACCTAGCTATGTCTAGCAGCAGGTCAAGATCTAGGCAATCAGGTGGTTCAAGAATCTCCGACGATCAGATTAATGATCTTGTTTCCAAGTTGCAACAGCTTCTTCCTGAGATTCGCAATAGTCGACGTTCTGACAAGGTATATATACATATCCATCTGTTTCATTGTTTATGATTACTTTTCATACTTTGTTTTCTCTTAGGTTTTGGCTTCTCTTGCATATGAGATCACTATCGAAAGAGGAAAAATAATATAATCAAAGAAACTTCTGGGGTTTTCCTTGCTCTAGATCCAAAGAAAATAAAAAAAGGTTAAACAAATAATGATAGTAATGAATCAAGTTTGCAATTGAAAACTAATCAAGTTTGCAATTGAAAACTAACTGAATACATATATTTTATATACACGGGGTCCTGTAGCCGCTATAATATTTTAGTTAACTCCTTATCTTACTATTTGATCAAGAGATAAGGGAGAACATGTACTGCAAGTTATTGGCGGTATCCTAGTGGTGACGTTAACTGTGCAGAATGATGGATAAGAATATGTTACGTCCATGGTTTGAAACCCTCTCGTTTAACAAAAGAAAAAGGTAGAGACTTGAGTGTGAGATCGTTTCATATATAGTTATTCTATCTATAGATAGTTCACTATAAGTTCTTCTTAATGAATCACTCTTTTCTGAAGAATATATATATATATATATATATAATGAGTTAACCTATACTTTACAGTGCTAATTCAAGTCAAAAGAATGTGATATATCATGCTAATCAAAGTCATTTACATATGCACGCAGGTTTCAGCATCCACAGTGCTACAGGAAACGTGCAACTACATTAGAAACTTGAACAGAGAGGTGGACGATCTAAGTGAGCGGCTGTCCGAGTTATTGGAAACAACTGACACTGCCCAAGCTGCTGTAATCAGGAGCTTACTTTCGCAGTAGAAGGAATTGATTAAGGGCACTATGATTAATTCACCAGTAGAGCATCGTCGTCACCAGTTTATGTAATAGGCATCGTTTTTCTTCTCTGATCTGGTCCTTAGCTATCGTTCTAGGGTTTTTGTTCAGAAGGTTTATAAACTATGATGGTCAAGAGAATCCTTTTGCTACGTTATAGTAATGTGTTATGGAGTTGATATATTAAATGGACTTGATTAGTCTTCTTATTTAGAGTCTCGTCTTTTAGTTCATGTGGATATTAATTGGCATGCATGCTTCTCGTTCGTTCGACAATTAAGCTAAAAATAAGTAGCATTTGGAATCGAACTAATTAATTGATAAAAACATAAGCTAATTCGTTTGGAATATATTCTGAAGGAAAATGATTTATGCACCATTTTTATCCTTTTATGTAATCTGTGTGTTTATTTCATTTGATTCTCCTTTACTTACCCAATCAAAAAACTGAATTAAACATGTATGTGGATGACAATCGTTTCCCTAGTTTGAACTCTTCCAGTATATGAAAAATGTTATGCAACTACGTATGCAAATTGGAAAGTAAAATCAAGGCCCGTTCTTTAATTGGAGGATGGCATGGGGTGCAACTTCTGAAAACAAGCAAAAACGCTGCAAGAGATAAGCAAGCAACATTTGGCTTTTTCTTCCGCTAACGATATACTGGTAATGGATAACATATATCTTCAGGCCATTCATGCCTGATCCAATATCCATAACTTGTTTATACATACTCATGGAACCAAAATAACCATGTAGTTCAGAGAGAGAGAGAGAGAGAGAGAGAGAGCTACAGTATTGACTTTGTATAGGTGATTAATGAAGTTTCCAACGCGTATGCACAAGCGTGGAGTTCGTGATGACGACAATTCTACATTAATACACACTTCTTATGTAATCCCAAATATTATAGGGGATATCAACGCAATTTTTGACTCTCGGGTCAAAGATAAACTTTTGCTCTATGACAATTATAGTACATCGAGTAATGATAGGTAGACCTTTTTAAATAAATTTGCTAAACAAATTATGTGTCACCAATAGAAAATAAGCACGTGGAGTGACTCAGTATTTTACTCACTAATAACGAGCTAATTACTCAAAAGTGGTTATATAATATTATTAATTTATGTGTCATAATATAAGATATATATGGTTGATACCTAATGAACTTAAGAGTATGATTTTAGTTATAAATAAAACAATTATACCACGTGACAGTATGATAGTAAAAAAAAAAAAAAAAATTAAAAGAACAAAAATTCAAAAATTTAATTCAACCATGCATTCTTCACGTTGATTATGGGCTGGTGTTATAGTACTGTGGCTTGTAAATATCCTTTGTCAACATAGAATATATTATATTTATACCACATGACGGTATGAAGGTCAAAAAAATTAATCAAAAGTAAAAAATTCAACCATGCATTCTTCATGGTGATCATGGGCTGGTGTATGATAGTACTATTAGCTTGTAAATATCCTTTATTAATATAGATTTATGGTTCGTTAATCACGCCGGCGACTCAGGTTCAGTCCCAAAAAGGTCACAAACGAATATATACCGTACAAGTACAGCAAAGGTGGAAGAATTAGTTGCCATGGCCAGTTGGCCACACATGAACTTTGGCTCAGGTGTTTCACGTACGTACGCTAGCTTGGTTTTCCCTTCGTATGAGATAATTGGGAGTTGTGTTGGGCTAAAATTAGGAAGAGATTTTTTCGGTATGGTTGTAATACGGGACAGTATGTCACATAACACATAATTAAAAAAATGTTTTCCAAGTGATTTTTTAATAGTATAATGACATACAACGTGCGGTCTCATATTTCAGTCAAACTGAAATATCTCCCAAAATTAGGATGCATGAACCGTGGGGGTTTTGCAATTTGAACCCTACATGTTCCATCACATATTTTATAATGACCACTTATTTTTGCCATCAATATCCATCACCGCGCACGTGCTCTGAAATATGATCATATATTATGATTCTGATTCTGATTTTATCATGTGTGCCTAGGGAAACAAATCAAACCACCTCAAAAATCGTTTTATATGGTATATTTATGCTTTTCTTTTTTTGAGTTGGCACCGCATATGCGACATTTTTCTCATATCAGACAAAGATTAAAATTGTCGTTTACAATTTCTTTTTATACTAGTAAGCTACACATTGAGTCTATCATAAACTCCACTCAATAGTACCATTAAAGAACAAACTCGAATACATAATATACTTAAGGTTGGAAAAGAGCTGCATTCATCCAAAAGAAGGAAAGAAAAAGAATTAGGTTTCCTTACTGTTGCATGACTAGATTGGGTGTGTTTGAATAAGGAGAATGAGAATGTGTCCCTGATGAACCCTTTGTTTATTACTCAAGAGGAATGAAAAGTGTTGCAGGTTCCTCCATAAATTAGGACATTCAAGAAATTGAATTCCGAAGGGAGGAGGTCGGATAAGGTAAGGCAGAATTGGAATGAAATTTTTCATACCTAAACTACCCTCGCATTTTTTCTTGAATCACCAAAATACGCTTTTGCTGTGGACAGAAAAACAATATAGCTGCTCTCTTATCTTTTCCATTTTTTTTTTCTGTTGTGTCAATGAGGTGCAAAACACGAAGAGGAGATAAACACATAAATTTAGAAAACATTTTTCTAGACAATTATCATCTTATTCATACTACTTTGATTCGTATATACTCTGATTCTTACTTACTCCGATTTTTAGATAGTAAACATACTCTAAACACTTAGAAATTAATAAACAAGCTAAGCTAGCTATATATGGGGTCGTATATACGGACAATCCTTTTGGTTTTAGTCAATTTCCGTATGAGGGATTTCTTGACCTATAACATGTAACATAATCGCTCAGTAATTATTATATCCCCCATGCATGCTATTTTCTTATTTGCAATAGTTGATCGATTGACCATGTGTAATAATCGGTAAGGAAACGTTAGTACACTTATTTGTGTAATATATGTTTTAGGTTAGATGGTCATTGATTGACATAACTCATCGCTTTGCTCACTGAGATTTAAAATAGATAGAAGTGGTCATGATATTGTCTATCGTCAATCATTTTGATTATCCCATGAAAAATCTCAGTTAAATTGAGGATATTTTTGTCAAATCAACTCTTCAATTTAACAGAGATTTTTCACAGAATGACCAAATGATTGACGGTGGACAATTTCATTGACCACTTCTATCAATTTTAAATCTCATAAACTAAAGTGAGGAGTAATAACCATTTAAGGGACCATATTGCCTCAAATTATATTGAAAAACATTGTGATCAGCGCATTAATATGCCTTAGTTGGCTTGTGATAAGTCCATATTATACTATATATTTTACCCTAATCTTAGTATTAATTTATTGGTTATTTTGGTGAGATTTTGATACTTTGGATTATATTTTCAATGTAGGACATTTGATTTCCTCTAGAGCAAAAAGTGATCAAACTGATGAATTTTGGAGTGATTCCAATTCGAGGATGTTTTTGAGCCTTTCAAGATGATTGTATCAAAGTTTCATATTTTTATACTAAGCCGTTTGACCGTGGCGATCAAATAAAGACCCAGTGCGCAGCTTTCTCAGATTGACGTTTCTAGACGTTTTGGGTATTTTGGAGGTCAAGATGGCATATTTTGAGGAAGATTCCTTCTGAGAATTTATTAGGGACGTCTCAAACTTTGAAAATAGATATTTTTGGACCAAATCGGAGTTGATTTGGTCGGTCAATATACTGATTTTCTGAGAAATCCGAATTTCAGTTTACATATGAAACCTTTGATTAGTTATTTCATTATTTTATTATGTTTCCTAGTCTTATTCTAAGACCTTTTCTAAGTGGAATTTTATTTTGTAGTAGTATAAATAAGGTTTTTTAGCCATTAGATTAGGGGAACGCATCAATTTTGGGAGAAGAGATAGCAAGAATATGTAGTTTATTTTCAATTTGCTTATGATATTATGCATTCAAGTTTTGAATTATTAATCATCGTGTTCGAAACTATCTATTTATCTTAGAGACTGGCCACTATTAGGATATTTAGAAAAGTAATTTGATGCAATTTTCCCGGAAGGTTATCCCTGAAATTGGCATTGGCTTCTTGTGGTTAATATGTGTAACTTCTTAGGATGGACGATGCGTTTTAAGGGTTATATGTTTTTTCAAAAGGTTTTCACAAAACTTAACGAGTCTTACATGCTCACATTCGATCTGGACGCCATAGATAAATTGCATGTTAGATATACGTTCTATGTTAGAGATTCCAAGTAGGGCATAGTTTAGGAAAACCTAACCTTCAAAATATGCATGTGTAATTCATAAGTAATTGAAAGAACTATGTAAGATTGTTAAGGTGACGGCGGAACCCTAGTACTTAAATAGATTTTCAAAACTATTTTCTTTTGTTTGATTTACTTTCCCAAGTTATTTAGTTATTTTTAATTAATTTCGTTTTTAATATGTTAGGTCATAAAATCAATCTTTTCTAAATTTTGTTTTCAAATAATTAATTAAGATTTGAGTTTAACATAAATTATTCATTCAATCCCAGTGGAGAAAGACCTTACTTGAACTGCTATACTACGACTACCTTGTACTCTTGCAAATATTTAAAGTGTATGTGTTTTTATCTCTACTTTTGCAGGTGGTAAAAATACCTATCAGCTAGCTTTTGTTTGCCAAATTATTCTCAGATCCAATCTTGTCCATTCTTATCATCAAATGGCTTAAAAATCGTACATCACACTGATTTTGTTAATTGCGTTAAAGGCTTAGATTAAGATTGCATAAACATTAGTTTTGTGATGTGATTGTCAAAATAGTCCAAAATGTTGCATTCTCCATTTTTGACTTACTGTGTAACACCTAATAATCCAACAGCTGAAAATTCGCTTTTGTTTTATAAAATTGATTTCCTAAATTGGGTCAAATCAAATCATACTGTTTGAACAATACTTAACTATATATTGGTCACCCTCACCATTTTTACGGTTTAGCGGTTGGCTCAAACAATGACAAATTTGTCAGACTATTAACTTTGCTCAGCCAATTACAACTTGGTTGAAAAAACCTTTTAACTAATGAGCGAGTGGCTCAAATTCTTTTTTGACCAGGGAAAAGTCTCAAGTTTTTTTAATGGTATTGATAACAAATTCAATACCTATTTATGATTGATCTATTGAATTTTATAACCCAAAAACTATATCGATGTTGCCGTTGTGTATATATGGTCTAATAACCTAGTTGATAGAGTGTTTGACTTTCATTTATACGTGTTGAGTTTGAAACTCTCAATTCTTTTAAATTATTGCGTTTCAAATCCTCCCCATCCCTCTTAATAATAATAGATTAAAAAAAAAACTTGGGCCTCAGTCTTGTTGGGCTTCTTTGTCATTTCATATGCTTATTGGATTGGGCATTTGAGTTTCGATTTTGCAATGTAAGCTCAAAACATTGGCCCAAAAGACCGGGGCTCCCCTCTCTATGGCTCGAAACGACGCCGTTACCATTTAAACGTCTGTTGACAAAAATACAGTACTCCAAAAAAAAAAAGTTAAGGAGGCAGAAGAAGAATTTCAGAGCTCGACAAACGACGAAGGAGGTTTTACAATTTCCATGCCGTAAGCTTTCTGCAAGATCATTCCTCAGGTACGATCCCAACTCTCTTGAATCCCATTCAATTTATTCCCAGTTATTTAATTGTATTTAGTTTATGCTGATCACTGATTAATTAGTTCATCCGAATAGGAATATTCGTTATTTCATATGCAAATCCTTTTGTTTTAATTTTTATATTTATTTTTTGGGGTTTTTGGCAGATTTTTGAGGTGGGTTTTGATTAGTGGCGAGAGTGAGTGAGGATGGTGTTGGTGTTGGCCTTGGGGGATTTGCACATACCCCACAGGGCACCTGATCTGCCTGCAAAATTCAAGTCAATGCTTGTTCCTGGCAAGATCCAGCACATCATCTGCACTGGAAATCTTTGTATCAAAGTATGTTTCTTTGTGTGTTTCTGTTGATTCTTATTGATTTCCTTCAATTTTGGTTATTGGGTTTTGAATTAATTCCCATTTCGAAGTGATCTTTGGGTTAGTTTTGTTGTGTTTTTCTCTGTTTGGTTGCCCGAAAGTAAAATCTTGCATATAGGAAAGGCATTCCGAATGTGGGTTATTGTCGAACTTATGTGCATGTTGCGCTGTAGACTTTGGATTAAGAATAATTTAAAGAAATCAATGTCAATCGGATACGATTATAGTAGTGAGCATCAACCCGTGTGTTTACTTATTTTGAACACGAAGAATTTCTTGTTACCGACTGCTTGATTGGGTAATGTCTGCATATAGCATGTTGCTATTGCTAGATTTTTGGATAGAACTTTCATTTGGTTAATTTGTACATTTACTCTTAACATCTATTACTTTGCCAGATATTGCTAATATGTCATATGTTTGTCATCGTCTCTGCTTGGTCTTCAAGTATTGTAACTGCTCATGCAACGGCTAATAATCTACTTTTAGTTCTTGTAGCACTACTACTATACAAATAAGTTTCTTAAGGTCACATATTATTTTGGTAGTACATTATTCCACTTCTCATAGTTTGCTACTAATAATTTCAGGAGGTTCATGATTACTTGAAGACTCTTTGTCCCGACTTGCATATTACTCGAGGTGAGTATGATGAGGAGACAAAGTATCCAGAGACCAAAACTCTAACAATCGGTCAGTTCAAGCTAGGGCTGTGCCATGGCCACCAGGTTGGCTTCCCCCTTTTCTCTTCATATATTTTTATCTATCATTGAGCATTGCAAAACTATGTATGATTTAATACCTCAAGACTTTGTATTTGACCTGTCCCAAGCAGATGATCATTACTTCTCCTCGCCCTGTTTAAATCTCTTGTCCTCTCTACACCAAGTCGTTTCTGGTTATTTGGATCAAATACTTATGCTGAAACCAGTCCCTTACACCCAGGACACCTT
The DNA here is from genome assembly GCA_963580275.1 of Crataegus laevigata. Lineage (NCBI taxonomy): Eukaryota > Viridiplantae > Streptophyta > Magnoliopsida > Rosales > Rosaceae > Crataegus > Crataegus laevigata. Next base: position 4,335,421 of record OY756950.1, read on the forward strand.
TCCTGTTATTGTATAAGCTTATGATGTCACTTCATCATATTCCCATTTGTAGATTCACAATGCCTTCAGCATGAAGCATATTACTCTTTCTTGCGGTTTAGGAAAAAATAAGAATAAGTAATACTTGAAAGGTGTTCTGTGATCGTTTCGAAGAGATCAATAATAAATTGCATTACTTTATCTGTTTATTCTACCTAGAGAAGTTCCATCAAGAGTAGAAAAAAATGTAACTTTAGCTCCTGAAGGATTTTGAGTTGGTACCTCTTTTGAATAGGAACAGGTGTACTGCTACCTTATCATTTTCGTTTTGTTGCTGAAACAGTTGGTGCCTTTGTGATGAACGGAAGTAGTTCATGCGGTTATTTGGAATGAGGCAATTAGATACAGTACTGCGATGGTGTTTACGTTTGGCATATCGCGTTCTTTTTAAATTTGATTGTCATGAGAGAATCTGTGTCAAGGATTTTCCTTTCCTTGTATATCTTCATATTTCAGCGGGCGATAATTAAGTCGTAACTTGATATGATGTTCTGTAGGTTATTCCATGGGGAGACCTAGACTCACTAGCCATGCTTCAGAGGCAGTTGGATGTAGATATCCTTGTGACAGGCCACACCCATCAGTTCACCGCGTACAAACATGAAGGAGGTGTCGTTATAAACCCAGGGTCTGCCAGCGGCGCTTATAGCAGCATCACCTATGACGTCAACCCGAGCTTTGTCCTCATGGACATTGATGGTCTTCGTGTGGTTGTTTATGTCTACGAACTCATCGACGGAGAGGTTAAGGTTGACAAGATTGATTTCAAGAAGACAACCGCCGCTACTCATTGAACTCGAATTTCATGTGCTGCTTTGGTATAGACTTCGGATACGTGTTCTACGTTTGTAATTTCATCAAATGGTGCAAATTCTGGTTTTTTAGTGATTGACCATAGGATTGTTTTCTATGTTGACCTTTCCAGCAAAAACAAAAGGGATGAATCACTAATACTACGGTCTAGTGGTATGATTTTCTTCTACTTGTAAGTAAATGTCTTAGGTTCATTACGAATGCTTAATAAACAATAAAGGGTGCTAATCTATTTATATACGACTTGTTTTCTGTTCAGTCTAGTTGTAAAACCCCCAATCTGCTTATATACGACTTGTTGTCTGTTGAGTTTGGTTCTAAAACCCCCAATCGAGTTGAAACTCAACTACTTAAAAAGGGTTTCCAACATTTTGAATGCCCCAAATTTCACCATATGTTCCCCAAACCCTCCGTCATCAAATCAAACTACAAACCATTTGGCGAAAGCACATAGACCGTCTCCATCAAGTCCATGCACGCATAAACACCACAGGCCTCGTCCACAAGCCTTTTGTAGCAAGCAGACGCGTTGCATATTTTCCTCAATTCCCCTGCTGGCCACAAACTTCACCGCCCGCTCGATCGCCAACGGAGTTAAAAATCTCTATTCGTACACCTGAAACACCACCATCCGAGGTTACTTGGCGCGGGAAACCAACCAAGAGAGCCCCTTTTGGTTTGTTCCCATGACAGAAGCAAGGGTCTGGAGGTTGACAGTTATATACCCTTCAGTTTGCTATCAAGGCGTTCTGCCTTATGCCATTGGTCCTTGAAGGGAAGCAGTTACATAACCAGGTTTTGAAACTGGGTTTTGGCTCTGAGATCATAATTCAAACTGCCCTGATCAATATGTATGGTTTTTTCAGCGAGCTTGAATGTATGCGCAGCAAGTACAACATCCCGGTCTGTAATATCCAACATGTTTTTGCAGGCATTGGTTCCCTACCAAGTTCAGCCGTTCCATGATCCAGGTGATTTCTACGCGTGCTCGTGAAATCACCGGTCATCCTGAGAACACGAACTGCAAGACTTTTCAGGATAGTAGTGCATCTTACAATTCAACAAGAACAGTTGTCGGAGGACCAAGAGCAACCGCAAGTTGATGATTATGTGTTGCAGTTTGAGCGGACAAAAAGTAAAGCAACCGAGGAGTTAGAGAGGTTAAAAATCGAAGACTGCAGGAAGCAATGCTTGATATGTTTGGGAGAGATTCTGCGTGGTTCTGAAGCAATTCGCATGCCTTCCTCGCACAACTACCACGAGAGTTGTATAGTGAATTGGCTGGAGACGAGTAACCTCCGCGGGTTGTGCCAGTTTGAGACCGATGCCTGCTGAATCCTCAATACAAATTGTTTGTAGCTAGTTCTTAGAATTTTTTTTTGTAGAATGTGATCAAACTCTTATCGGATTATTAATCGGCAGATTATGTTCTTGATGTGTATAGAATTTTCCATTACTGAGACATGTAGTATTCTTTTCTTCATTTCTCTTTCTTAATCTTTCCAGTACAAGTTGTTGGAGAGAAGTTTGTTAACTTTTCTGGCTGAGTTTTCGTACCAGCAAATTTGGTGCATTGTGAGTACTCCTTCCCCTTGTTGGATTGATGACTGAACTGTCCTACCAGAATTCCAGGTCTTCGAATCAATCGAGTCATTAAACATAAGTTGACCGTCTAACAACGTAACATGTTACACCAATAATGAAACAAATTTCCGCCTAGCTTAATTTATTAACCAAGACTGGTTTTTGCAAACACATCTCTTCAACCACTCGATTTCTAAAATGTTATCTCTATGCAGCTGTAAATCTATAAAGCATAACATGATTAAGCCTCTCCGGCTTTCGTGACCTGCGAAGGGAAATTCGGGTGATTCACAGCATCCAGAAAACCATCTCCAAGAACACCGCAGCATGTTTTTTATTTTATTTTAAATTTTATACACAAATCCGCCTTTAATTTCTCCCTCACATTGTGACTCGCATAGAACAGCAGCACCGGCATGTTAGTCCGCAGCTCTAATTTTCGGCCTTACTGTCACGCAATGCTGCTGCCTTCCTCTAACGATTGTGATTTGTAGGGTTAACCACATAGTTAATGTCATATCCATCCGGCAGCTCATTGATCTTGCTACCGGTTTCCTGGGGCTCAAGGAATCGCGCAGGGTGTTCCTTTCACAGGGACAACTTCACCACTGGGGATGCGGTAGTCATGAACCGGTGTGACCTTGGACCCAAAAAGCTGGATCTTGTGCAAGAGGATGTCACCGCTGTTCGGACAACCAAAGGCACTTATGACTATTTTTGACAATACAACTAAATAGCACTTCTTGAATTTATAATAAAAGTTCACATGTTTACACTTTTAACGTAAGCGCTTACGAGCAGAAGTGCTTTATGCGTAAGCAGTCGCGTACAAGTCATCTTAAATTCCAAATTTAATACTTACTTTGACTCTTTTGGTTCGGTTGCTTTAGGGTTTTAATGTGGTTTTATTAAGAAAAGAAGTTACAAGATTTGAGTAGTTAAGTAGGACAAGGACATAACAGTCATAACGACACCAATAGCATTGTTTTGCCTTAACTTTGAAGTCACTTCTTTCCTTAAACCACCAGGCCTCGCAAAGCCAAATCCGAACAAAATTACTAAAAGGTACACACAATATGTATATTACTAGTCCCCCATTAAGCTTTTCTCTAAGTTTCTTCTTTCTTTGTCCCCATAACTTCTCTCTACTCCTTGTTCTTATTCTTCAAAGATGTCAAGCAACAGAGCCTTTGCCAGCTGTGAAGTATGGCAGGAAGGCAGCGAACTCGCCGACGACAGTTCCTCGACGAAACCCGAGTTCTTGATTGATATGTATGCTCAATTTTCACGGTACCCTCTAAGCTTCAAGGAGCAATGCCACATTCTAACAGAGAGCATAACATCCTGGTCTGTGATATCCAACATGCTTTCGCAGGCGGCGGTTCCCTACCTAGTTCAGCCGTCCATGATCCAGGCGATTTCTACTCGCGCTCGTGAAATCGCCCGTGATCCTGAGAACAAGAACCGGAAGACTATTCGGATGGTGGTGCATCTAACAATTGAACAAGAGCAGCTGTCGGAGGACCACGACCAAACGTTTGTGCCGCGGACAAAAGGTACACCAATTGAAGAGCTAGAGATAGTCAAAATCCAAGTCTGCGGGAAGCAATGTGTTATATGTTTGGAAGAGATGCAGCGTGGTTGTGAATCGATTCGCATGCCTTGCTCGCATGACTACCACGAGAGTTGCATAACGAATTGGCTGGAGACAAGTCACCTGTGCCCGCTGTGCCGGTTTGAGATGCCTGCTGCATCCTTGTGACAATTTTTGTAGCTAGTTTTCAGAAAATTCTTCGAAGATTAATGTGATCAAACTCTTATCGGATTATTAATCGGTGGATTATGTTCTTGATGTGTATAAAATTTTCCATCACTGAGACATGTAATATTCTTCTTTTCTTGATTCTTCTTTCTTTATCCTTTTTTTTAATTTTATGTACAAGTTGTTGGAGAAAAGTTTGGTATCAAATTTTCTGGCTGAGTTTTGGTACCAGCCAATTTGGTGCATGGATTGGTTGGTACCCTTTCCCCTTGTTGGATTGACGACAGAACTGCCTACCCAAGTTTCACATCTTCAATCGAGTCATTTAGCGTTATAAATTTGACTGTCTAACAATATAACATGCTAAACTAGTAATCAAATAAATTTTGCAGAGCTAAATTTACTAAGACCGATTTTTCCAAACGCGTCTCTTAAACTACTCGATTTCTCAAATGCCAGCTCTAGGAAGCTGTAAATCTATAAAGCATAATATGTAAACAAGCCTCTCTAGGTTTATGACCCGGTAAGGGAAATTTGGGTGATTCACAGCATCTGGGAAACCCTGCGTGAACTGCAGCCCTGGTACATCGGTCCACAGCTCTAGTTGTCGCCCCTGCACACTGTCATGCAACGCCGCTGCCTTCCTCAAATGCTTGTGACTCGAAGTCTCGAAGGGTGAAGCAGGCGGTTGATGTCATATCCGTCAGGCAGCCCATTGATCTTGCTTACAATTTCTTGGGCCTCAAGGAACTCATAGGGTGTTCCTTTCACAGGGACAGTTTCGCCTGTGGGAATGAGTTGGTCATTAACCGGTGTGACCCTGGACCCAAAAATCTGGAACTTGTGTGAGAGGATGCCGCCCCTGCTTTGCCCGCGGATATTCCAGTAGGTGTGGTGGGCTAGGTTCACCGGAGTGACCTTGTTATGAGCTTTGGCTTCCATTCTAATAGCAGAAAATGTTACTCTTGGTTACTTTCTTGTTTGACAAAGCGATATTCTAAACTACTTTAACATACGGAAAAAGAAACTCATACTGCTTGACCAACTGGCCTAACTCACATATCCATTCCAATCTGTAAATTACAAAATTACCAAATATAATAGTTTAAAATCTCTTTTTGTAATGTAATTTACAACAATACAAACTAATCAAAACTCATTACTTATTTATGCACCAGAAGCTACAGAAGAAATCCAAATGTATATTTCCAAAGTAAAAATATGACAATCATGTCAATTCGATAGAGGTTTGAGCCCCAAGTGCAACCTTGATGAAGACATCCTCCAAGGTGGTGTCGGCTAGACCCCAAGCGAAAACTGTGAACCTGCTCTTTGCATTCTCAACTGCCTCAAACACATTTGCAATTCTGACCTCGTGTTTTGGCAACTCGAACTTCTGGGTTCCGGATAGATGGTATATCCTGTTAGCACTTGGGGAGAGACTCCGCACCATGTTCTCCACCTCTTGCTCGTGTTCCGAAGATGTTGTCATTGTGAACACATAAAATCCTCCATATCTTGCTTTCAGCTGAGTACACCATTATAATAAGTTGACAGAGTGTTATGCAGAAAGTATCTAGAAAAACCGATATCTATCTTATGCAGGTGCTATGACACTAAGTTAGGATTACCTCTTTCGGGTTTCCTATGCACTGCAAGCTACCATCCACAAAAACTCCTAACCGATCACACAGAACCTCCGCCTCTTCCATGGAATGTGCTGGAGATACGCAAACAAGCTTTATGAGTAAACACAGAAGCAAAAGCGGTCATTATGCTGTTACTTAACACTACTCCATACAGTACCGAGCCTTCATAGATTTTATAATTGGAAATACAGTAGCTGGAGGGGAGGAAGGGAGAGAGAGTACTGGTTAGGATGATTGCCCGGCCTTGTTTTGCACGCTTCACAACTGTCCATAAGTTGTTTCTTGAAGCTGGATCAAGTCCAGTACTGGGCTCATCCATGTAAACAACCTACAAGGAATTTGCAAAGGAACATGGAATAAGTAGAGCAGCATCTTGGGATAACAGATCTAAATTTTGAGCCAAAGTAGCTTTGACAGAGAACTAAGACGTACTTTGGGATCCCCTATAAGTGAAATTGCAACACTAAGCCTTCTCTTCATGCCTCCACTGTACTTTCCAGCTTGTTTGTCTGCAACCCCGCCATGAAATAGATTGACACTTTTCAAAGATTCTTCCACTGCCTTCAGCAACAAAATTGGGACGTGAAACAAATCAATTAAACTTAAGATCTTATTCTCAAAATAATAATTGCGATCGCTATTTCTACATGACTAGATATCTACTTACTTGTTTTAATACAGAACCTTTGAGGTTCTTAAGTCTTCCATAGAATAACAGATGCTCCCTTCCCGTCAAGGTTTCCCATAGCAGGCTACAGAAATGTCGGAAAAACAAGAATTTTAATCAGGTTTGAAATATTTAAAGGAAAACTTTGCCTTAAGCATAAGGAAAAAGTTCCAGCAGCTTACTTATGCTGTGGACAAACACCCATGCTGGTGTATATTTCATCCATCTGAGTCCGGATGTCCAGACCTTGAACGTATGCAGTGCCAGAGGTTGGCTTTGTGAGACCAATCATCTGCAGAAAGAGAGATGCATATAACATTTGAAGTTTTGAAGAACAAAGAAAGCATAAGATTGAAGGCGATTTCTTGACGTACAAAAATACTGGGTAGCATACAAATGATCCTCACCAGCAGAAGAAAAATACGTTAAAGGAATTTTTGCGTACCTAAGTTAAAGTTCAAAAGGGTATACTCACCATACTGATAAAGGAGGTCTTCCCGGCACCATTAGGGCCAAGCATACCAAAGCACTCCCCTCGAGACAAAGCAAGAGACAACCCTGTCACCGCAATTTTTTCAGGGTTTCCGTCTCTTCCAGGATAAACCTTTTTGAGGTTGTCGCAGATAACTGAATGCGTTGTATCTGAATCCACTAGCAACTTTTCAACCCTCTCCCGCTGAAAGGAAAGTGTTAGCGTTATCCACGGGCATAGCTTTAGACACATCAACTTGAGTAAGATGAAGAAAAAAAACCATAAATAGATGACAGACATGGATGAAGCAAACACGAGTGAAATTTATAAGCGTCAATATGAAGAATAAGGCGAAATTTTACTTTCCACCAAATGATCCGAAAAGTGCTTAGAACAATTTATACCATCCATTGCGCTGCACCATATCGACTGGCTTTTCCATTGTATTAATTGAATGCTTTAAATCACCAAATACTATTCCAGCAATGAAGATTGATTATGCAAGTGTAAGAAACAGTTACCTCTTGACTGACATCAGGTTTCTCCATCTCAATAGAAACTTTAGATCCCTGCCTTTGCAAACTACGCATCCTAAGGGATGGCAGTTTCTTCTTCCTAAACCGTTGGAAGCAAAAGAAAGTGCCTTTCCCAGTTCCTGATGATACAGCTTGATCTACATAGTATGCAAAAAGAAGCACCACAAACCACTCGACAACCATGATAATCAAAACCTCTGCCATGCCATTATCGCTATCACTCAAATCTCCCCACCGCATCCCATCAGTCCCCATATAATTTCCATTAAACGAATATTGGGCAAACTCATATAACCCGCGATATAGAGAGAAGCCGGGATATAATTCCAGAACGATGATCCAACCTCCTACAACAATGCAAAATAATATAATAAGGATCTGGCTTTGAGAAGTATAAGATATGTTGCATACTATAAGTTTTCAACACGAAATAGTTCTCACGGAAACAAACAAATCAAAGCAACAGATACTTCATTTTCACAAATATTTTCACTTACTAGGGAATGATGTATCTTGAACAAAAAATTGAAAAAGAAAGCCTCCCAAAAGCCCAGTTCCAAAGACAAATATGTAACCGATAACTATTGCGAACAGGAAACATGAGAAGCATGTCAGTCAACTCATCTTGTTAGATCAAAGTTGCGAATAACCCACTACTTTTCAAACGAATATAAATAAACACCATCAAACCTGTAGCAGTCTTCACGTCTGAAAACAATGCAGCTACTAGAAAAGCCAGCGATATTTGCAAGTTTATATAGATGAAGTAAAATACAAACTGGATGCTGTAGTCATTCATTGAGAAGAATTTTAACCCTGTAATGAAGTCAACTTCGTTAAAAGAATCGAAGTAAATCCATGCTGAGATAGTTGTCTGAGTAGTCGTATTCTTACCTATACCAGACCCAAATATAACAAAGCACAGCATGTAGATTGAAGATATTGTAAAAAAGTAAGTATAAGAAATCATCCAATAAGGGCCATCACCGAGCCCATGCATTTTCATCATGATTCTCAGTTTTTGTTGTTTCTCGTATACCAGTGACGCCAAAACAACCTATATCAGAATTGGGCAAGAAAGGGAAAGTATAAGTGTGTGTATCGTAGATCAGCATATCTCTGCAACATACAGGACAAGATGGAACAAAGGAGACGCATTTACAAATATATTACAACTGAATATACTGAACTATCATCTCCAAATGACGAAAGAAGACAAGGAGATTACTTAACATTGTAAATCCAAATGATGAGATATTGAAATTAAAAGACGTAAATTTAGCAGAATCAATGTCAACGAACAGGACTGATAGACTCGAGAAAGTCCTAATATGGAAGAAGTAGCTTCGTGTACTTACCGGGAACAGCTGTAAAATGACCCATGTAAAGAAGAGTGTGCCAAGAAGAGAAGAAAAATCCAGCCTGAGTTTGGTTTCAGGCTTGGGCATTTCTTTCACAAACTCAAACAGCATCTCCATACCAGATCCTTGTACAGACTGAAGGTATGCATTGGATGCCTGCGAACACAAACGTTAGCACTTATTATTTTAAAGTCATTTAGTGCAGATACTGTAATCGGTAGCAGAAAAGAGTGCTGAACAAATAAACAAGTTATAGATACATTACCATATTCACCGAGCGTGGAAGACGCAACAAAGCAATAGGAGCACTGCCTGTGTCATTCTTAAAGGTTGAATTGTACCATATGCTTACATTAAAATTGTTCTCATTTGAGTTAGAGAAATCATAGGCTGAAAAAAACAAAAAAAATCCCTGTTAGTATTTGCACCTACAGTATAGTTATTTCATCAAATCAATCAACACAGCTAGATATATGAAATCGATAACCTGAAAGTATTTCATTAATCTTCCTCTCTGAATTGCTCTTTTTGTAACCTTTATAGAGCTCACTGTTTATCTCAGAGGAACTATTCCGCCACAAGTGTAAACCTTGAACACATCTAACCTCTGGGTTTAAGAAAAAAAATCAAAGACAACGATTTAAGGTGGGATGCAACAGTGTATTAAACTTTCAAGTGGATTGAACAAGCATCTTCACTCAAATGAATGCACCACGGATGTGCAACAGAGAGAGTTAAAGCATCCTAAGATATATTATAGATAAAGGGTAAAGATATTTTACCTTGTTGGATCTCAATGGATGATATGTTAAATGGAACAGAAAATGGAGAGTTTTGTGGGCATTGGCTCTGAACAATATATAGAGGAAGATCCGAATAGAAAGCCGGATCAAGGAAGTTGGAATACTCAGGCATCGATTCTGAGCCCTGAAACATTTCATAAAAAAGTTTCTTCATAAGAAAAGCTGAAACATTTAACAAGAACAAAGTAATGTATGATACTTGAGATGAAAAAAAAAAAAGGAAATAGAACTTCAATACAACAGGAAAAAGTAGCAGCATAGAGAAAAAATAACTTACTGAAGCACTACGGGCTAAATAATCCGGATCAGATGAATTCAGAGTAGAACTTCTGAACATAATCCCAGCCAAAACTATAAGAATGCAAAGAAAACGGTCAGCAATATTATACTAAACCGAGAAAGAAACTCATTCCAACAAATACTGATCAAAATAAGTCATAAGGTGAAACTAGTAAAATACAAGATTGACATACTAAAACACATTCCTGAGAGAGATTTAGAGGACAATACCTTCTCCAAGAGATTGATTTTTCCCCGTGAACAGTACAGTTACAGGACAGGATCCTGTCCTCTTACAAGACTCATTTGGCAAGTCTGTATATGGAATATCATCAGAAATGACGGCGCGATATTTAGGAGCCGGCACTTGTAGCAATGGAGGCCATTGTGGAGGATCAGGAATGGGGCAACTGGCCCCTTGGGTTAAGCTTGAGTATTCCAGTCCACAAACTTCCTCACACTTACCATCGCCGTTTGTATCAATACAACGGCAACCACACCTGTTTTCGGCCTTATCCAGTTCATTGTTGACCAATCGTTGGACGAGAACGAGCATTAGACACAGGAGAATTGGAAATGAAACCAGCCGAATATTCTGTTTGATATTTCTTTTCTGCATAAAAGAATACAATATGGTATCAGTCTGGATCAAAGTTGAACGAGACGTGTATTTTATTCAATTTTCTTCAACTTTGTTTCCATTTATTGGCACTGTTGATTGTTTTAGAACGGAGAATCATCATCAGATTTTATACAAAGCATTATTTGTAGAATTCACAAAACCAGGATGACCCAATTGACCATTGCTCATATACAAGAAAAACAACTTATCAACACAAAAAAAAAAAAAAAAAGGAATAATCTGGCACAAATTAACCAATAATTTACAAAACTAAAACGAACCCAGAAAGTCAAAGTGTGGGACAAAGTGAAAGGAAAGGATAAACGCTTGATCAACAAGCAACAAAGAATCTCCAACATATGTGCCAAAAAAAAAAAAAAAAAAAACAAAAGGGGAAAAGAAAAGAATGAAAACCCAGAATTCTTCATTCGATTTTTTTATTATTTCTACAATTTTCCTCAGTTTTCAAACATCAAACTCTAAAAATATTCACAAAAAAGAAGAGAGAAGGGAGAGAGAGACCTGGAAAATTAGGTTCTTTCTGAGCAGGGCATTGGCCTGAGTCCAGAAGCTGGCAGGCCCGTGGGATGTATCCGCCATTGAACTACTTCCACTGCTAAGCAAGAAATACGACCGTTAACCTCAACTTCCAAAACAGTAAAACCCCAGAGTTCAAATTTCCCACTAAAATTTAAAGCTTTGTCATCTCATTGCTGGCACTTTTTCCGCTCTGAGAATCTGCTCCGCTGCTGCCGCTGCAGATACGATATGGGCAACTGGAATTTGGAAAGGAAGCGGCTTTTTGTTACTACATGCTCAGCAGTAGCAGCAGATATGACGTTATATAGGTAACAAAAGTCAAACGAGCCAGAAATAAACCAAACAAAAATTAAATTTTATAGGCTGCTGCCGTCTGCTGATCTATGTTCCTTCGCTGAAAGTACCATCCTGCCCTTTTACCGCGTTTTTGACTCTTCTTATCTAAGATTATCGTAAATACAACGAAATATAAACTATTAAGTTATGAAATCTACCAAGAACCAAACCAACCAAGTATTTTTCTTGGATCTTGTGGGTCAACATATATTTTGTGAATATAAAAACGAAGGTTTAAAATATGTGTAATTTGAAAAATAGCTTTTAGTGTGTCGGAAACACGGTCTGGTACATTAAATGTTATAATATAGTTGGTTGAAAATTTATTTTTCAAGTTTCTAATCAATTATACTAACATACTTAGTGTATCAGATCGTATTTCCAACACACATAATTTATTTATTTTTCACAATAAGAAAATTGGTCAAACAAATTCACGTATAAAATGTAGTTTCTTGTTTGAGAAGATATGTATTGTATTTATATAATATATAAAGTTTGATATGAATTGCACCCATACTATGTATGATTGCATTGATAAAATTTAATATGTTTTGAATCAAACCAAGGTTTCAACTGCCACTACTGAATTTTTGCTATCTTGAGCCAAGACCACGTTCGCATGCTAATAGTTTCACTATCGTGAGCCAAACCACTTTCGCACGCTAATTAATATGTTTAAGTCTGTTTCTAAAAACGCTAAAAAAACGCATTTTGATATTTTAAACTCACTGTGATTATGTGTGACATAAAAAATTAAAAATATGTTTGAGACATAACTAAAAATGATTTTTGGACAAGGTGCGCCTAATCTCATGTAGATACAAAGAGACATTTGTCCCCGTTGTGCATGTTGAGCTAGTAACTTGAGCGCAATAGATTTTGCGCAAGATCTTAACCCATTGCTCTCTTTCTTTCGAGCCTAAGCCTACATTTGCTTAGTATTGGAAGGCTTTCAAGTATGGACTTTGGTATTTGTCAAATACTTCTTGAAGAAATACTTGAAACAGAAGCGCTTATCAACAAAAGTGTTTTCTACATAAGCATTTCTAAACGACGTTTGTTTGGCTGCCTACCATCTCTCAGCCTCTTTGAGGCATTTTGAACCAAAGAAACTTGAAAGCGAAGCAATGTGAAGATCCCTAATAATTCAACTCAAACTTTTTAGCAATTTGACAAAAACATATATACTTGGGTGTTGACTGTTGTGCTGTCGTTGTTCCTTACAGTACAAGTTACTCCAAAATTACAGAGAATATTTCACCAACGTTTACTTCTAACAACTCGGCCAATCACGCTATCGCTACCTTTCAATCAACCCGTTTGATTTCGCTTCTGCAGCAACCGCATATAATCTCGGTCGCTTCGCCTTGATTCCTGCATCTCAATTTGAGGTTATGAGAGATACTGTGGGCTGTGAAGCAACCTTCAGCAAATTTTATTGACATTGCGGCTTTTCTCTTCTTCATTGTGTTCAGGTTCCGCTCTCTCATTCCTCCCGCCAAGTCCGCCGCGCTTCCACCAAAACTGCAAGCGTTTTTCGTTTGTACAACAACAGAATGTGCTTAAGGAAGCTTCACAGCCCAATTTGTTCTGAAAAAAGGGCAACCAAATTCAAAAACCAACAAGCGCAAGCTAGAAACTGTGGTGACCTGAGAGAGAGAGAGAGAGAGGAGTTGTATGTGTTGAGCTTAATCTTAAAAATATATCAGTCCTCTGCAGATTTTCCAGACATACATTGCGCATGAGGGCATGCGTTTGCACCTTAACACTGTAAGTCAGTTCATCTCAACAGTGGGAAATTTGCTCGGGAACAAAACAATGACTTGCAATCGGAACCCGAAAACAACGAAAGGAGAAATCTGTGCACGAAATTCGTAACACAAATTATCAAATTTGATTACTTGTTTACGCACCAGCAGCTACACAAGAAACAGAAATGAATATTTCCCAAAGTAAAACGAATTTAACATACAAAAATATGACATATTCGTATCGATTCAGTGGAGGCTTTGTGCCCCGACGGCAACCTTGATGCACGTCCTCTAAGTCTAAGGTGGTGTCAGCTCGACCCCATGCGAAAACTGCAAATCTGCACTTCAGTCTCAACTGCTTCAAACACGTCAAAAAGTTAAGAAACCTTGCAAGTTGTAGTTGTGAGGATTTTAACGGGCTTAAGTTACTGGTCGTGTTACTAATTTGTTTTAAGGTGAAACCTTAACTTCTTCGATTTAAAAAATCCACATATGTCAACATAAATTCAACAACTCAGCAAGAAACTAGAAATCAGGTCATTGGAACAGGAATCTGGTCTGCTTGTTTAAGAACATAGAATTCCACTCCTTAAGGCCCAAGTAAACAATAACAATGGGGGCTATCTATAACAATAATATATTTTCCAAGAAGTTGAAGCATTATTTCATCTTCCTTAAGGTTCAAGTTAAAGAACAAATCTTTAGGGGCCATTTGGTATTTTTCTTGTATTCAAATTTTTGTTTTTAAAATGATGAGTGTAGCTAAATTACTACCAAGATTCTAAAACACATTAGGCATTAGTTGAGCAATGAGCCGGGACTTAGTGCCTAGGCGTTTAGATAGGGTCTAGGCAGATACCTAGGTAGGTTTATGAATCATTTTTGAATTTTTATAATGCCTATGAATTAATCAGGGCTATGGCCGTTGCTTAAGGGTGGAGTTTTAGAACAGTTATATAGACATAGAATTTCTCGTTTAGAAATGATTACTAATATTTATTAGTTTCAATAAAAAAAATTAAATCCAAGAAAGATACCAAATGCCCTTGGTTTTTCGTTATAAAATATATTTTTGTAGATATTACCTTTGTTTGTCAAACTAGATTATACAAATGACGAAGAAAATGATTGGTGACCAGTACCACCTCATAAAGTCACAAGTCAAAAACCACACGAAATTTCACCAATATTTCTCCCTAAATTTTGAACGGAAATTTAACCAAATTTTGCAACAAAGTCCAAGATTTTTCTTATATATTTCTTTAATGGGGCGATTGGTGGCACCATTTTTTCTACACAACTTTTGACGCAATTTTTGTAAAATTTACTTCGTAATATATTTTAATGATTCAAATTGTTTTTATTTTAGAATATCATTCATAAATTTTTTTTATAAAAAATAATTATAAATAAATAAAAAAAACAAATCCAAAACCATTAAGACATTCATTTTATAGTAAAAAAAAATAGACGAATACACTAAAAACTCTAAACCCTTAATTCAACAATCATACAGTTTTAAGTTAAAGTGATTTCTGGTAGACATCATCTTGGAGAGAAGACATAAAAAATAGACAATTCAGATCATTGAAATACATTACGAAACGAGCCCTAAACGTGTCAAAAATTGTGAAAAAAACTGATACCACAGACCCGTCCTCGTCCCCTTACTTAATTGCACATTCTAAATGAAAGAAAATTTCCCTGGCATATTTTGAGTGTACAAGTTGTGGAAGAACATGAAAGTATAAAGCATAGCAAACATTTCAAATGATCAAGTTCACCGTATAAAGCACAGCAAACACGAAACTGCAGATAAACTGACAATCCTCTATACAATGCACGCTACGATACGAATGGCCAGAAATCGCGTCACAAGACTGAATAAACCATGTCTGAGACTCAATGCACGAAACCTACGATGTACATTCACTCATAAAACATCACAAACGCAGACAGATCACGCGAGGCTCTTGGCCGATGACCACAACCTTCTAAACTACAGACGCCGTTACAGTTTAACAACACTTCGAAACACAAAATGCATAAATAGAAAACCGAGACCAATGCCTGAAACTTTATATTGAAATCGCCTCCATCAATCACCTTCTCCATCCTGCTTGGGTTACCTTTCCTGCAAAAATCAAACAATAATCAAGGCGGGGATTGGAAGCAGAAAGAGAAGATGCGATTAAAAGTTAAGGCTTCTACGTTTTATAAGGTAAATCATCGTGCACGCTGAATGGGAGTATACTGTTGAGATTATATGTTGAAATGGCAGGCTCTAGACTTGAGTTGTTAAAATGAAAACTAAAACAACTCGTTTGTACTGAGTGACACGTCTGGAAGATTACATAGAATTGAAAAGAAGTTCAGGATATTCTCTTAATTGTGAATCTCTCATAAGTTCATAACCAAATATATGTCCAAACAGACTAGGGGAAAGTCAAAGAATTAACCTATATAGAATGCAAAAATCATACCATTTCCATCACTCGAAGTTGCCAGAGGTCTGTCGCTTTTAGTTCCTCCTTTGCCACCTGTTTGAACAAGTCGTCGTGTCCTTGGTGAATGTGAGCTGATTTTGGCATTAGTTGCTGATGACAGAGAATGACGGCGAGTGGAGTTATTTTTGTCAGTCACATCTTGTGCCAACCTAGGGGAGCCTTGTGCTCTAAGCTTTGCCCTTGCAGATTCAGTTGCTGCCATATAACTTGGTACTGTTGGACTGCTTTGCAACCCATTCTCCGAACGTTCTTGTTTTGCTGGAGTAGAAGCTTTCCTGTTAGATTTCTGGTTGTCATTGGTTGTTAAATCTTCCTTTTGGTTCAAAACCCCGTTGGAGGATGAGATATTTTCATCCTGACCATTGCTCTCCGTTAAAATCTTCGACTCAATTGCAGCTTCAGCACTAAGCGTATTCACATCTTTACAAGTGCTATCTGTCAAAGGCTTCAGATCTTCTGCAGCTTGATCAATAGATGATATGTTAAATACCTCTTTAGGTGCCCATGGTTCAGGGATTATTTCTGTATCAGGCCGACTGGATGGCATCCAGGTTGGCTCTTTCTTAAACTTCTCGACAGAGTTACTAGTGCCTTCGACAACATCAGGAACCAAAGTGCTTGATGCCTTTTCCAAACTCTGCTTGACACCCTCAGCTTCACTTTCTGCCTGCACAGAGTTCTCTACAATGGGACTATGAACCTTCCTCAAATTACGCTTAACCTTTTCAAGCTCAACTTGTGGGTTTTCCTGCACTGGATCTGTATGATAGCTAGGAACTTTTCTAAGGTTACGCTTAGGTTTCTCAAATTCAGAGGTTGCTTGCACCGATACACTTTCAACATTTGCTGAAGAAAGCCTCCGGCTATTGCGCTTTACCCTGCCTGCTTGAGACTCCGGGTGCTTTCTCTGAGATTTTGGATCTCGAACTTTCCTTGGTTGGGGAACTGGTTTCCAAAAATAGGTTGCTGACCATCGTTGCAACCAGTTTGAGACTGAATTTGGATTCCCGGGTTCATATTGCAAACTCAGAGGCATCACAGTAAGTGAGAAAGCAAGAAGCTGAAAAGAGAAAACCAAACTGTTAGAACATCTCATACAAACCGGATACACACAGAAACTGATATGACAAATTATGATTCAAATCTAGACCATTGTTACAATGTTGAACTTACCTTGAGAATGAAAACATTTGCTGACAGCTTTGCCATTTGAACTGATGTATTAACTCCAACGGGACTCACTAACTTGCCCTCCTGATAGACAATATATATGAGGAATATAATTAAAAAGTGGTGCTACAGAATCTAAAAATAAATCTAGCCAACTGATATTAGCAACAATGTAGCAGGTGAATGAACCTAGACGTCTTCATATAGTATCCAATAGCAGTTCCAAAGATATTTGGGTATGGAGAAAAGAAAGGGATTGTGACGTCCCTTGTTCAAAGATGAGAGTAATAAAGAGTAATTGATAAACGACCAAGTATTTGAAACATTTACCAGAGGCATCACACTGCATATGTTCAGCACTTGAAGACCAATATCAGACTGCCTCACCCGTTTTCCACGAGCGAGCGCCTGACACTTGACAATGCCTGTCATACTGAACAGAGTAGCAACAGCTTGTCTCCGAACCAGGTGCCCACGGATAAGTGCCTGTAACCTTATTATTCCTTTGAGGGCCCAAAATGCTCGGCGTGCCTTCACATAATATACCAATTCATTCAGTAATTTGTTATCTCAATTAAAAATATTGATACAATAAGCAGTAAACAAAACAAACAAATTTAATCCACTGACTTACTAGATAACCCCTAAAGGCAGCCTGTGCCTTTGTTGCAGCTTGCTCTTGCCTGATTCTCTCAGGATCAAGCGGCACCAACTCTTGTGGCGCGGATCCTTGTGTTTCTATACTTTGAATTCCTGGACTTCCATCACTTAATACACTTGGAGTTTCCTTGTTCTCTAATTCTAATTCTCGATTGTTATCTATGGTGTTGGTGGTTTCATGGAAAGCCACGGGTGGATCTGAAGAATAATCAGCTCCGGTTGCCCTGGCAGCAACCACCACCTCTTTCTCTCTTCCTTTAGGAATGCCAGCTTTCGAAGATTTCTTTCCAAAGAGCACCGTCTTGATCCATTTTGCCGGTGATTTGCCCATCTCAGGAAGGCCAAGGGCCAGAAAATCCCGAGGCCCGCTTGCTGCATCAATCCATATGGATAAAATTTCAAAATTTACATAAATTGCAACTTGAGTAAACGAAATCAACCCGTACTGATGTCATGCAATCCAAAGACAAAGGAAAACAGACAACAAAGCAATGCAATCTCGCAAATTTCCAAAACCAAACATGTTTTCAGCATATGCCAGTTTTTCCATATGGATCAAAGCACACACCAAAAGAGCAATAGAGAGAGATCCTCAATACATCTCGCTTTAGATCTCAACGGACACACCCAAACTTCAAACTGAATTCACTAAAACCTTGAAAAACCAAGTCCCAAGCCTCATTGAGCTCTTCAATCAATGTACTTAACGTTATAGTCAAAATCCATTAATAGCAGTATTAAATGCAATCACCTCAAAGTCAATTGACATTACAAGAAATCTAGAGCTCCATTAACTTACACTAATCAACATAACATCTCCACAACAAATTATCATTAACCAAAAACTCCAGAAAAAACTGCAAATCACAGCACTTTCACTTAAATCTAACTAAAAACTCCACAACCCACAAGATCTTACAGCTTAATTAACCTGCTAATCATGTCAGGCAGAGCTAAACCAGATCTGAAACTTACCTCACAAATGTGGACCTTCCAAACCCCAAATCTACAATTCCTGAAGAAAGAAAAAAAAAAACAGAATCCCAGAATTTTTCAGCCAAAATTAGCAAAACCCAGAAAAAAGATTTGAGCTTTCTGGAACAGAATCCAAAAAGATTGAAGATTTACAGAGAAAACAAGAACAAAGAAGGAAAAATGTACCATGAGGGAGTGACAAATTGTGCACAAAACCCAGAAAAAAATTCAATCCAAATATAAAGAAAATCGAAAAAGCTCCAACCTTTGCTTTTACTCTGCAGTCTGAACTGATGCGACCTAAATAAAATACCTAAATTTCAAAAAATAGTTGACGGCAAAAAAAATGGAATCCAGTGCTGTTATATGTAGGGTAACAAAAGTGGGATCGTTCATAAGCTCCCAGCAGGACTGGAGATTTTCAGATTGCTTTGACCGATTGGTTGGATTTGGAGTTGTACTGTAATCCAACGGTGATAACAGTGATCTTATGGTGATGTTGGTTGTAGGGGATTATTGGGTAGGGTAGGAATAAAGATACGTTGTCAGTCCCGAGTGTGCAGTAGGTTACTTCGGAACCAAGGGTGCCAGCGTCTTTATGTAATCCCAAGCATGACTGAAATTACGGTTATGTCCTCCCAACTGCAAATTGAACCCGAGGCGCGGTTGCGCGCGTGAATGGTTTATAGCCGTTGGATTATGCGGCGGTGGTCAAACGGGTCAAGAGAGTGAAGACTTGATCGGTTATGTTCATCAAACTTGCTCTGCCCTCTTTGGGCAAGGCCACACCCCTTTCGTTGTGGTCACCAAGAACTAGAAAATGAAAGTAAAATCTATTAAAATAGGGCAAATGAGACCAAAAATCTCTCTCACTTTCTATTATTTTTCTCTTATCTTGTGTTGTAGTTGTTTGATGTAACTAATAGATGGGTTTATAGCTATACCAAGAAGAAATCTCAATTTGAAACAATCTTAAGAGAGTGGTATCCGGACGTCCTTATTTTCGTATGTGTACATTCTTAATAGAGGTGTACTAAATAAGGAAAGATTGCATACAAATTAGGTCCTATCGGGTCGCTTATTAAGAACTTGATAAGATAATTTTTGCCAAATCTAAACATTACATGTGAAAATTTCTAACAAGACCTGTTAACTAGACACGAAACAACATCCGTTAACAAATTAAATTATTGTCGGGCCACCTATTAATAATTCGTTAGAATAACGGGCGTGACACAAACACGACTTGTTTGGTCAGTTACACACTTTTAAAAAATACATTGTAATGTAGTATGAGAGAAATCATTTAAGTCTTACTGGTTTGTTGGAATGCTAAAATACTTTGTGGCCTTTGGCGTTGGTATTATTTACAATCTCATATTACAACATATGTGTAGGACATGTCATCTAACAACCGTACCATCAATTGAATGCTAGCCTGCTACAATGGTAAAGTAAAATGCCCTACCGAATCAAGTATACAGTTAGAACCAAGTTGTCAATCCAACACAACAAACATAATTAGTAATTACATTACCTACTAAGGTCATCTCCAATCGAAGTGTCTAGAGGACCAGAGGGTTGAAAATGACTCAAAAACCATCTTCAACTGAGTGTCAGGCCAAAGGGTTCATAGACCCCACTAGACAAAAAAGGGCCAAAGAGCCAACCGGCCAACCCAAATAATACCGAACCAAAACCTTAGTCCTGATTCCCAAACCGAAATTTTCGGTATTTCCAATTTCAAGATCGATCCCAAACCAAATTTTCTGAAATTCCGAAATAGTTTCGATATTTCCGAACAATCGGGAATCCCGAAATATTTTTAGACTTTTGGACTATAATATTTGGCTGTGCAGTGTGCAGAATAGCCAATCTGCGCTGCATATCTTGGCTGTGCAAAGTGTGCAGTGATCAAAATTTGGCTGGGCTATAAAGTGATCATCAAATTATTATGTGTAGAAATAAAATCAAACCAAAACCCTTGCATATATCCTTAATGTACATTAATGAATTAAAAAATTCCTTTATGTACCCCTAAACCAAGCCTCTTGCATGCAATTGCAAGCGTTCAAAATTGAACTTGGATGAGATTCAGGACAGAAAAACAAAAATGCTTCTGGTTGCATTTAGGGAGATATAATAATGAACTTCACTTAAGAAGCAATTCAACTAAATAAGTTGAAGAACAAAGGCTTCAAAAGAAAGAAACAATTTTGCATCGAGAGAGTATTAAATCAAATAATAAACCACAACCTATTACAAAGGTAAACCAATTACTATTGTAAATATACCAAAGCTCCAAAAGCTTCGATTTCTTAAAGACTAAATACTTCCAATACTTGAATACAAATATGTCCCACATTACACTCTTAAAAGCAACAACAATTAAATCAAAGGAGCTTACAATTCAAGAGAGCATACAATTCAATAAAACTCATTAAAGAAATTTACCTGTTGGTAAATAAAACTCCAGCACAGAAGCTGCAGAAGCAAAGCAAAAGAGCCCAGCTCCTTCGAACCTTCACCAATCTACAAAACCCAAGAATTTGAATCATTGGATCAATTAAATAGAATCTGATATGTGAAACCAAACAAACCCTAATCTATAATTCAAAAATTAAATTTAAAAAAGCTTAAAATTACAAACACTAATCTAGAATTCGTAAATTAAATTTCACAAACCCTAAATTAATTCCCATATTTATTTACCTGTGTTTGAATCTGAGAGAAAGAATCGCTTGAGATAGTCAGAGACTCCTGAGAGAGAGTCGCGATAAAGAGAATCACGAGAAAGAGACTAGTGGTGGTTATGGCACTATGTCGTGAAGGAAGGGTCCACCGTCAGAGAGAAACAGCGGTGGATGATCCATGTGGTGGTGAGCCAGTGATTGGCCGGAGTTGGATTTGAGACTGAGCTGAGAGGCTAAGTGAGTGAGAAATGAAATCGAGAGTTCAAAACAACACTGGAGTGGAGTCCTCGATGGGGAGAAAGCCTAACAATGAATGGATGTATGGCATATGTAATACCCTGAAATTTTAAATATATGAATATGTGGAGAAAATTGAAAATAAATCGATTTATGGTTATGGAAATAGAATTGGGAAATTACTATAATTAATGTATTTGTATTATTGAGCTTTTATATGATTTTCGAGAATTTATAATAATTGATGTGAGTTAAGTTTTAATTAAACTAGTTACGAAGTGTAAAGTTTGGGAATTAATTATTTAAAATCTGTAGACCTTTTGAGGTCACAATTTATATTATTGATTAGAAACCGGTTTCACGAACGCATAGGCCCAAACCGTTCGTGAAACGGAGTTATAACGAAAGAGTTATTAACGTTTAAAGCCAGGGATATTTTGGTAATTTTAATTTCATTTAGAAGACTCCAGAAAATCGGGAGCCTTGAGTTGTGCCACGTGTGTGGTTGTGATTGAAGAGGAAAATAATGATGGATGGTTGTGATTAAAAGAAAAGAATAAAAAGGAGGAAAGGGAGGAAGGAATTAAGGAGGGTGACCAATAGGATGAGAGAATTAGGAGGGAAGGGAAAAAGAAGGGAGTACACGGGATCCATGACCCGCACAACCCGACCCGACGGTGAGGGTATTTTTCGATGCCATATACGGCGTTTTACAGTGAATCACTGCCATTCATCACTGGAAAACAACTCCCTAGTCTCCCCTTTACCAATTCCATCCCAAAAAATGTGAAATTTGGCTTTGATTTTGGAGAATCCACCTCGAAAGGGTGCGGCGGGTTTAGTTTCAAATCACCTAAACCTGAATCAATTTCCTTCAACCACCATCACCAATAGACTCCCATCAACCCCAGGAACAAAGCCCAAGCAATGGTTGGGGTGTCGAAGCTTGTTTGGAGTCGAATCAAGAACACCTAAAATCAAAGGTTTCTGGCGGTTCGTGGCTAATTTGAGGTGTTTTCTTGCCAAATTGGACTTGGCCACATGTATAAAGCTTGTTCTACTCTTTGAGATCTTCATTTCTATATTTTTTTAGAATTTTTTTAAATAGTGGAATTTTCCAGCGAGTTGGGGCGACCGACCGCCATTGGCGGCGGCGGGTACGACTATGCACAGCCAGGGAGCCGACGTTACCATTTTTCATGTAAATTTCAATATTTTGAATCTCTATTGGTACCCATTTGATGTGAATTGGGTTGTGAAGGTTAATGTTGAATATGGTGGTTACTAAAATATGTTTGGAAATTGGTAAAATAATGAATTGCTAACTACAAATGGCTTGATCTCTGCTTAGGGTACGTAGGCAATCTAACAAGAAGTTAGATGCAACCATAAAAATAACAGAAGTTAATAAACGAAAGGTTGGTGTTAGTTAGTGTTTTGGATCTAAGAGAAGAAAGTGGTATTTAATTGGAAATGAAATTGTATTTGTTGATAAAAGAATTATGGTTAGGGATCACTTGTGGGATAAAGGAATTTATTTGTGGAATGAAGGAATTTATTTGGAGTTTGTTGACTAGTGATAGTGATTTAAGTTCATATCTTAATTGTTTGGTTTGGTATATAAAAACGTGGATAGTTTTGTAAGCCATTAATTCATTGAAGTGAATGAATGTTGTCACATCCTGGCCAGGGCGGGACCACTTCCCGGGCCCGCTCCACTACCGTAGCACGATATTGTCCGCTTTGGGCCCCGACCACGCCCTCACGGTTTTGTTTCTGGGAACTCACGAGCAACTTCCCAGTGGGTCACCCATCATGCGAGTGCTCTAGCCCCCTTCTCGCTTAACTTTGGAGTTCCAACGGAACCCGAAGCCAGTGAGCTCCCAAAAGGCCTCGTGCTAGGTAGGGATGAGAATATACATTTAAGGATCACTCCCCTGAGCGATGTGGGATGTCACAAATGTGACTATTGGTAATAAACTAAATAAGAGTTTAGTTGGCCCTATCACCCATAATTATTTCCCGAAAATAAATATTTCAGAGGCAGGGCGTTACAACATAGATTAATTTGAAACAATCCAACGGTTCAAATTAACTCTAACTATAATTGTCACATCTCGGCTCGGGCCACCACCACATCCCGGGCTCGACTCCACCGTAGCACGATATTGTCCGTTTTGGGCCCCAACCACGCCCTTACGGTTTTGTTTATGGAAACTCACATGAGAACTTCCCAGTGGGTCACCCATCTTGGGATTGTTCTCGCGCGAACTCGCTTAATTTCGGAGTTCCTACGGAACCCGAAGCCAGTGAGCTCCCAAAAGGCCTCGCGCTAGGTAAAGATGAGAATATACATATAAGGATCACTCCCCTGGGCGATGTGGGATCTTACAATAATTAATATATATATATATGTTATTATTATCTGTGTAAATATATATATAATAATTAAAAATATATATTTTCGGTTTGGTATGGGAATACCGAAATATTAGGAAGACAATCCTGATTCCCATACTGAAATTTCGTTATTTTTTTTGGGATAGAATACTGAAAATTTTGGGAAAATCGGTTTGGGATTGGCATTTTTTTTCAGTTTAGTTCGGGAATTTAAGGAATTTTTTCCACCCCTACTTCCAACGCGTAGCTAGTTGTTAATTTTGAATTTTTGTAACAAAAATTTAAAATTTTGTTTTTTTTTAATTATATATTTTTCATATAACTTCGTAAGCCATTAAACGGACTTGGATCCTCTCCTAAGCCCAAGGAGAGGATCCTCCTGACCAAGGATCCAAGACTGTTGGATGAAAATCCAACGGCTATAATTATTATAACTTTAAATGGACCCCCCTGTTTGTAGCCGTTGGATTTTCATCCAACGGCCTTGAATCTTTGGTTAGGAGGATCCTCTCCTTGGGCTAAGGAGAGGATCCAGGTCCCCATTAAACAACATTAAATTAAATTAAGTAACATGAAACAACATTAAATAACATTAACCAACATAAAAATTATACAAAATAAAATATAAAAAAAACATTTAACAACATGAAACTTAAATAACATTTTTAAAAACATTAAACAACATAAAACTTAAATGCCTCCTACGTGCTTCTTTTGCCCCAACGATGTGCAACAAGATCCTATTGTAGGTACTTGTTTGTGGCACGAGAACGTTTCATCCTATAGCCTTATGTACTCATTTATAGAGATACTATCAATGCTTGAATTGAAAGGCAAATTAGGCCTATCATATATTTTTGCACGAGCTCTTCTTGTCCTATTTGGATCCTCTTGGTCGTCATCAGACTCACCATCAATATACCCATCTCGCTCACCCTCCACAATCATGTTGTGTAATATGATGCAAGACATCATGATGGAGTCCAACAGCTAGCTGACGTCATACTTACGTCACTTAGCCGTTGGATTTGAATTTAAGTTGTAGTTTTTAAATAATAAATTATGTTTGGCCCTTTGGGTCTCGATTGGAGATGATTTTTTGTGACATGGCTAAAAAGAGCCACATTACATTTTGGTCCTCGGTTGGAGATGGTAAGAAATATGGCTCTGCACTGTTCATTAAAGTATTAATTTATTGGAAGGCCAGAGGGCTAAAATGAGCCATATGGCTAGCCTTCGGTTGAAGATGACCTAATGGCTCGTTTGGAAGTACTTTTAAAATAGTTAAAAAAAAATTTGGTTTAAACATGTTTTTAGAATCATTAGTAAAAATGCAAGAATTTTAGAAAAACACTTGAAATGCTTCCTGCAACAAAGACATAATTGATACTTATTGCAAGAAGTTGCAAGAAGCACTTCAAGTGCTTTTGGAACACCAAAACATATTCTCTAAAAATATTTTCAGTCATTTTTAAATGCACTTCCAAATCAATCCTAAGACAATTTGGCATGAGATAATATTTTGGAACCTATAATTTCATGTTCTTATCTAACGAAATTAATCACGAATAATGTGACACATGTTCTACTATATTAAATTTCATCACACCTGAGTTATACGGAGAGAGAAATTTTAGTGAGATCTTCATGAGGTCGGACTTGATCTTCTAGTAAGTTGTCACGGCGTCACAAGTTGGGGATGGATTAAGCAAACGAGACATGTGTGTCATTACATCTATTTCGTGTTTAGCCCAATGAGCTGGAGAAGCTCGCCTATCATTGCTACCCAAGCCCATTAAAAGCAAAGTCCGACCCAAAATCAAGGTTCTAAAAGACACTAGGTGTTATTCGGGTGGTGGGCTAGACCTTAGCACTTAGGTGGCTAGGAGGACTAAGAGGATTTAAGTAAATCTATTATTTTCATGTAAATAAGTGTCTGTTTATACTGAAAAAATATATAATTTCATCGTAAATTACAAAATAGAATGACAAATGTATTATAAAGTATTGGAACATAATGAAAACATGGGAAACAAGCTTATAATGTGTGTTCATTTAAGTATTCAACAAGTCTCTTACAATTTATTAAAAAAACATAAAATTCAAAATGAAAGTTATCTATTTTATGTCTAATTGAGTTGCAATCTAGGCGGGTCTAGGTAGGCTAGACGGGTGCCTAGGCGAGCGCCTCAACAAGTTTAGGCGTCATTTCTTAATTTTCAAACGCCTAAGCATCAATCAGGGCAGTAACCAGCCCTCTAGCGCCTAGGCGGGGATTCTTAGAACAGTGCCCAAAAGACAAAGAAAATAAGGGCTTGTTTGGTACTTTACTTGAATCCAACATTTTAAACTCAAAAATAATTTTCAAGTTTTAGGCCTTAAGAACTTGTTTGGTAGAACTATTTTAAAAAACTGAACTCAAGACTAACTCAAAAATATAGTTTATTTTTTTAAAAACTTAAACTCACTCATTTCTTTTCTTTCCCTCCTCCCTTCTCGCTCCAAATCTATCTCTCTTTTCTTCTTTCTCTCATCTTTTAATTTTTTTTATCTTTTTCGTTTCTCCTCCAATATGTTTTCTTCATTCTCTTGGTTATTTCTCTCACTCATCTTCCTCTCTATCTCGTCCGATCATCTCTCTTATTTCTCTTTCCTTCAGTCATCTCTTACTTTTTTTCCTCCTCTATCATCTTTTTCTCTCTTACGTGACCCTTTTTTTTTAGATTTCTTTATCTAATTTAAGTCGTAAGATTTAAAATTTTTAAATTGCAAATCAATCAAGTTTTTAAATCTTTAAGAAAAGTTTTAAAAAATAATAAAAAATTTCAAGTAGGATACCAAACAGGTCATAACATTTTCTATTTATTTTTTTGACTGGGAGACAAAAGGAAAAAGTTGAAAAAACGACCTCCGTCTATCTCGTCGGAATTCTTAACCGCAAAAGCGGTTTCAACGGCTCAGGATTTGAAATTCAAAATTCGAACTTTATCTTCTAAAATTATAATATCCGCGGGCCCCATTCGGCGCCAGCCGTTTAATTCATCATCATAGACGTTAGCTGTCCACGTGTCGACATCCGTTCCTAATCCCCTCCGCTCCATCCCAGATTAACAAAACCGCGAACATTGGCGAAACAAAAGTCCCGCTGACTAAAATCCGGTGCGACCATAGAGGGTTCGACACGTGGAGAATGCTGGGGACAGGCACACATCAGAACGCGAGTAGGCGAGATTCTGTCATCGAGGCGCGTGTGGCAGAATTTGAGTTTGCTTTGCCGCCCAAACAATAACTCAAAAAAATAGGGAAAAAGAAAAAGAGGGACATTGAATATAAAAGCCAGTTTCTGAGACATTGTTGCTTACGGAAAGTGAAGGAAAAAGAAGAAGAATTTGAGAATTCAAATCGATTCGATCGGATGGAGGAACCCCAATCTGCTCAATCTGCCCAATCTGGTAAATTCAAAATCTTTGTGGGTTTGTTTGTGAATTTTGTGAAAATTGGTGTGAGATTTGGGTGTGGATTTTGGTTGTTTCAGGGAAGCTTCTTCGGTATGCGCTCCGTTCGGGGTCTAAATCGAAGGAGGAGAAGCTGCCGGCGGCGGCCGCTGAACCCTCCTCTAACAATTCTGCCACCAAGAGGTATGGTTTGATGATGGTGATGTGATAGGGCTGATGTTTTATATGATTTCACTTGCAATTAGAGTCTGGTAATGGGGGATGGTTTCGATTACATGTTTTGAAGAGGCAGTAAGAAAAGCCATTTAATTTATCAGATTCGGGGTGAAAATTCAAACTTTGGGGAAATTGTAGGCATGTAAGATGTCTCAATTCACATAAATTGGACAATTTGATGGGGTATTAGCAAATGTTAATTGATTTAGGGGAAAGAATCGAACTTTTGTTGTGGCCAATTGTTGGTACTACTTGAGCAATGCTGAGATTGTAGTGTGTTCTGCAATCTTTGGCAGTCTATAACTGCTAAATTGCTGCTAGGTTTTGTCACTTAAGAAAAGAGTTACATTTTTCGGGTTTTGGGGGTTACAAAAATCACTGGTTAAACTATAGATTAGTCCCAGTTCCTTATGATTTTTCGCCACGGTTGCTTATTCTATGCGTAAGCAGAGTGCTTTTGCTTACAAACACACATTCGATAATTGGTTGAGGTTTATGTGGGGGATGCTTCTTTGTTTTAGGGGAAAGCCTGCGTCAAATATGAGTAAAAGTGTGGGGGTTCTTGATATCTCTGGCAAGGACAAGCCTGCCAAGCCGGCCAGAAGGCTCTCTGTTCCTTCCAAGCCGCCCACTACTCCAGCTCCGAAACTTGGTGGCAACATCACTCCAATTTCCGAGGCTAGATCAAGAAGGTCTGTGAGAAGTGAATCCCCTGCTTCTTCTGATGTTTCTAGACCGACAAGCCGGAAGAAGTTCAATGTTCTGGCCTCACCATCTTACTGGCTGCAGCAAATTAAGCTGTCTGAGGCTGCTGCCAAGCACTCGATTTCACTTGGGTTTTTTAAACTAGCCTTGGAGGCTGGATGTGAGGTACAACTTGTGTGTCCCATTGTTTCCATTTCCCATTTCACACCTTTTGGGTTGAACATTTGACTGCGAGATGAACTGAATATGTTGTCGTTTTCTTCAAATTTTGTCAGTCTCTTCAACTGCGCCATGAGCTAAAATCTTACGTTGATCGCTACGAGCTTAGTGACCTTGAAGACCCTCTGAAGGAATTACTGGAGAGCAAAACTGTTGTAAATGAGCAGGCTCAGGTCTCTGAAACCTGTTCTCAGGTGCTCGAAGAGGGGACTCGATCTTCTGATGATGATTCCAAGAGCTGCTCTTCTACAATGGGAAGCGTGAAACTGAAACCCAAGTCATCGAACACTGAAGCTGCTCAAGTTTCTCCAGTGAAGGCCACAGCCAAGAAGGAGATTGGCCCGAAAAGCACTCAGGCAGCCAGGACTAGGGCATCTTCAGCAAAGAGTTCTTCGAATTCAGGACCTATATCTGACAATGGTGCTCGCATATCTACTGTTAAGAAACCCCAGAAGCCGAGCGTGCAAGATTGTAACAAAGTAAAGGACAGGAAGAAGAAGCAGGGCAATCAAACTGCTTGTGAACAAGGTTAGTCAGTCGTGTGTGTCCTATGCGTAATCATCTTTCCTTGTTACCTTTGTTGTGCATTATTTAATAGTTCAACGTTCGCGCAGACTCAGTTAACCCTACTCGTGCAGAAGAATCACTTCAGGAGAACAAAGAAAATCAGGTGATTGTTTGTTACGCTGGGGTTTCACATAATCAGTTAGCCTTGTTTGTTACACTGCAATTTAATCTTGATTAACACTGACCGTATCTTAATCTATCTGCTGTAGGATGCTCCCTCGACGGAAGCTATCAATGTGACTGAAGCGTAAACATACAGAAAACGCCGATGTCATTCTCTTGTTCTTGTTGGGTTTGTCTTCATTTTGTTCCGTGGGGATTTCCTGTGTAAAGATTTCAGAAGCTCAAAGTTTTTCGGTGTACAAGTTAAACAATAGTATTCGTCTGCTGTTGGATTAAAACCGGGCTTTGTTTGGTTATTGTGATACAGTTTGCTGGTGATGTCTTGTGCTGAACCAAAGTATTTGTTGGTCAAGTCTGTACTATTTTCTGGCATAATCTTGTACTTTTTTAGGTTAGGCATTACTTTGTGATTTACGTTCATCCGAAGTGTTTGCGATTCTTTTTTCTTCTGCAGTATAGTAACCTGTGAATTATGTGATTTATGTTACAATTTATGTCATGGATTGAATTGCTAATGAGAACGTCACGATTCAAAAGAAAATAAGAAGCGATTTTAAGAAAATTAAAGTAAAATACAGAAGAAATGAAGTAAAGAAAAGCAAATGTTGTTACAAAATTGCGGTCTTGTTCTTCGATTACTATTTGAATCAACGTGGAATCATCTATAAAACAGAACATGAAAATTACATCATCCTTTGAATTAACGACATTTGTAATTGTACATTAAAGAGAAAAGCATCCAAAGAAATACATGTTTCAAGCCGTGTTAGGCATAAACCATACCGGACGAGGCCAAACGTACATGAATCCACTCAAATCACATCCGAGCGGCTCAACTTTTCTGCCTTCCATGCTGAAGATTCCCGAATCGTGGCCAACCATCAAGCAATCTTCCATGTCCAAACTATCGTCAGTGAAGTAGATGCAGTCAGGTTTTATCAGGCCCTTGAAATCTTGAGCTTTAATGGCAGTAGTGTGGTTATGCCCCACGAAAATCGTCCACTCCCCTAAGCCGTTGATGGCTTCCCATTCGCTTTCGAACTGATCATACCTGTAAGCCTCAAAGTCATAAGTCTCGTGGCCGTAACGAGGGTTGTCCTGCACAAACCTTATCAGCATCACGAGCTCCCCGCCAATGCCGACAAGATAAACTTTGCCACCTTTGAAGGTAAAAGGGGGAGCGATTTCATCAACGCTCGGCGAAAACCAGTCATCGCCATCAAGATCGCACAAAACGAGCTTTCCAATCTCAGTACCGGCAAGCAACTCCTCCCCATTAAACAAAATAATGTCTTCATAGTTATTCCCTGCATCGTGCAGCATTGTCCACGTCTTTTCCCTCGCTTTGTAACATATGAGCCTTCGCTTCTCTCCGAAAATCGCCAACACTTTGTAATCGAATGGACAGCGAGAAGGATCTGAGGACAACACAGCTTTGTGCAGAACACGTGAAGGGTCTTGATCGTAAAACGGAGAGGAGGAGAGCTCTGGGAGAGCGATTTGGGCGCGGTTGAGAGGGTTGAGGAGGGTGACCGACGACGTAGTTTCGTCGCGCAAGATTAGCCAACCGGACGACGAGCCACATACAGTCTTTTCGAGAGCCTCGGGCAGTTCGAGACAGTGGGTTTGGTTGGTGTCGAGGCTGAAGAAACACCTCAGGTGTTGGTTTTCGTAAGCTTCAGCGCCGTCATGAGCGTCGTGGTGGTGGTGACGGTGGTGGTCGGGAAGCATGAGCCATGGGAAGTAAAGAGGGAGAGGGTTGTGGGAAAGGTCGACCAACATGTTGGGTAGTGAATGAAGGTAATGGAAGTTCTGAATGATGATCGATCGAGCCTGAAGCCCTTTATTTTTATATGGTACTAGTGAGTGACCGCTCTATTAAGTTTGAGTACTTGTTTGGGAAGTTTTCATGTAAACAGTAAAACTTAGGGCTTAAGTTTGGAAAGTCCAAAATATATAGTCTTTGTAATATTAAACTTAAGATAAATTACTTCAAACTCAATATCGTAGGAAGAAAAAAAAAAAAAAGTCTTACATTCTTTTTAATGAGAGAACGACATAAAAAAATACAACTAATAATCGACTAGAATAACTGGGTAGAAAAGATTTTTGAATAAAGTAAAAAGTCTCTCATCAGCCATTAAAAGGTATAACTTATATCAAATGGTTCCACTTCTAATTGCATCAAAGCCTTTTGTATAAAACCCCGCACTTATTGATTGCCCCAGTGATTAAGTGGGGCGGTATTGTCCCTTAGTACTACGATATAATAGTATTCATCTTCACTTGTAAATGAGAGATCTTAGGTTCGATTCTCGCCAAAAGTGAAGTTAAACCACATTATTACTAGCCTATTGTGAAGCTAAGCCTACACTTCCATTAACGTACATAATATTGTTTGTTCAAAAAAAAAAAAAAAAAAAAAAAAAAAAGGTGAAGCAGTATAAATGCTATTAGAGGTGGACTTCGGCCGGTCTTTTTGAAACTTTAACATTTTCTTCCAATCTAGCTATTCATGTAAGTTTGAATCCCCTTCAAGAAGTTTAGATCAGTAGAATACTGCTTACACTATATTTACATCCTTTAGGTTTAGAGTGATTTCCAACGTCGGCAATGAAATCCAATTTTCTTGCATCTCACCATAGATTTTGATAAATACTGAACCAAGTTCATAACAAACCAATGCAAATTGATACACAACACTATTTTACATGGGCTTCTCCAATGTCAACTGGCAAGACATAATCTTAAAAAAGACAAAGCAAATCCTAAGCGTCGTAATTCGGGAAGAAAACATCGAAAATACAGGATAAATGTTGATAGGTTTGCACAATGATTCTCACAGCAGCCATGCTACTCATAAGACGCCTTCGGACAAATTCGGGCAGTCCTACAAGCTCCCCCCCCCTGACGGGGTTAGTCTGCTGTCCAACTCTGTTCCACGATTTCCCTCACTCTTCGGTTGTACTCACGCTTGTTCTCGCTAAACATGCGAGCAGCTTCTGAATTTGCAGGAGAGTTTGGGTTGGGATCACATAGTAGTGACTGCAATAAGCAAATGCAAACAGTTAGGATCTTCTCCACGTATACACCCGTGTTTACATATGTAGGGTACTAATATAACCTTCTTCCTTGAGACACTAAGGTGCAGAAACAAAATATTAACATCCAAAAGACGATCTCTTAAGCTCTATATATGCTTCTTTTCACATGATTACCTGCTTTGTAGATTCATAAATATAACCAAGGAAATAACAATGCTACACACACACAAGCAAACCATACCTGGATGGACGTGAGTATAGCTGCCACGTCATATATAGGACTCCACTGATTCTGTAAAATATCCAAACAAATACTTCCATCCGCATAAACTGACCAAATTTGAAAGAATATTGAAGTTAGAAACCAGAGGAGAATTGTTTAACGAGTAACACAAAGTAAATGCTCATGTCAGGATATGTGTGCTCCAACTTACTATTTGGATGAAACATTCTAGAAACAAACCGGACTGTTGGTGGTTTGTTTGGATAATCCTCCGTAAACTGAAGAGTCAACTTAAACGTGCCTGTATAGCTCCAAGTAAAGTTCTTTAATGTATATATCAACACAGTTAAGCTTGTTTAACAGAAATATGCATACCATTGTCACACCAATGAGAAAAATGGCACAACTACACAAACAATGGAGGAAATTATCTAATTAATACATCAAGAAGAAAGCTTAAACTCTGAAAAAAAAGAAACAGAAATTGTGATTCCACACTGTTAAACTAAAGAATAACGTAAAGTTCTGTACAGTATGTTTATCTTCATTCCTGAATGTAAAACTGAAAATAGAATATCCCACGTCTGAAACACATTAACATAATCAAAAGCTTCAGTGCAAGAATTAACTGACCTCCATCCCAAGGAGTATCATCGGGACTGCAATCCAAACCAGACAAGAAACGAGAAATTGCTTATCCAACCGTACTTAAACATACCGGAAAAATGAAAAATTAATGTTGCAAAATAGAAGAGAAAACAACAGTAGATTTCTTTTATGCATTGCATTTTTCCAACTTACCCAAATATAACAGCATTCCACAACATTATATTGTTATCCTGTGGCGCCCCACTAATCCCTGCAGGCGGGTCCTGTTGCAGCCTCTTGAAGTCTCTCATCAGCCTCTTCCTTGCAGGAGTCGACATCGCTAATTTGCTACCACCTATATATCATCAACCCAATTTAATAAACCGTATTTTAAGATTAACTATGCATTGAGCGAAAACCAATTTCATCTTTTTTCCAATGCCTGCCAAAACATCAAAAACCAGTTTTCTACACCAAATTGCACACAAAAGATGCTGGGGCAACTCAATATGCCCAACGGAAACACATAATTACCAATACAAATACTTTAAACTACGACTTAAATAGCTTCAGCTGAGCTACATATAAACAAATTCAAAGATCAAGACTTGAAATCGAGCTCAAAAACTGGAAATTTCACTTCAATTAAGCAGCTTTTCAGATGTTTACAGCTTAAATATGCATAATAACAAAAAGAATCATCCTTTCTTCACTAACTGGACACTAACAGAAAAACCCTAATTCATATTATTCATATTACAAATACACAGGGGACCAAATAGCTAACAAAGCTGGACAATTTGACCCCAATCCAATACAAAAATTGATTCTTTCTGATTATACGTGCGCTACCCGCCTAACATATCAACAATTCCAAATTAAAATGGAAAACCAATTGAAACAACATAAATTGAACACAATTTGGGGAAAATTATCTCACCTGGAGCTCCGAATCTCCAAGATGTCCCGATCCGAGTAGGCTCCGAATTGGGTTGCTGAATCTGGTGATCAAGGAAGGGTTTTGGAGGTGGGTTTGATCAGATCGAAGCCGAAGCCATTAGGTTTGGGGGGAGGGGAACACAGAGCTCTTGTGAGAGAGAGGGATGGAGTTTCGTTTTGTACTAGCTTTTATTATATCAAATATTTGGAATTGAATTTCGTCGCCAGCAAATAGTGAGAATTTTCGTGACTAATTAATAGAAATTTGGGTAAATTACACCATAGCCCCTCAGGTTTGAGGTCTATTACAACCTCGTACAACATCTTTAAAACATTTCACTTTCATACCTCAAGTACTATTTTATTTCAATTTCATACAGCCGTTACATTTTCCATCCATTGAACTGTTAAGTGTTGACGTGGCCGCCATATATATGCCACGTGGCTGCCAAATGTCTGCCACGTGGCAAATAAAAATAATTTTTTATTTAAAAAACCTAAAATTTCCAACCAAAAAAAAAAATTTGGGTAAATTACACCATACTCCCTCAGGTTTGAAGTCTATTACAACTTCATATAACATCTTTAAAACATTTCACTTTCATACATCCAGTACCATTTTATTTCAAAATAACATCTTCGTTAGATTTTCCATCCATTGGTCTGTTAAATGTTAACGTGGCTGCCACATTTGTGCTGAGTAGCTGCCACGTGGCAATTTTTTTTTTATTATTAATATTTTTAAAAACCTGAATCTTCTCAAAAAAAAAAAAACCCTGAAATCGTCTTCCCCGACTCACCCCCTTCTTCCATCCACCATCACCCCTCCCCCCCCCCCCCCCCCACCAAATCCCACTCGAGCCACCCTTTTCTCCCATCCCCCATCACCCACCCCCAAAAATTCCACCCGAAATTAGATGAATCTACTACAAAATGGTACTGGATGTATGAAAGTGAAATGTTTTAAAGATGTTGTATGAAGTTGTAATAGACTTCAAACTTGAGGGGTTATGGTGTAATTTACCCAAATTTTTTTTTTGGTTGGAAATTTTAGGTTTTTTAAATAAAAAATTATTTTTATTTGCCACGTGGCAGACATTTGGCAGCCACGTGGCATATATGTGGTGGCCACGTCAACACTTAACGGTTCAATGGATGGAAAATGTAACGGTTGTATGAAATTGAAATAAAATAGTACTTGAGGTATGAAAGTGAAATGTTTTAAAGATGTTGTACGGGGTTGTAATAGACCTCAAACCTGAGGGGCTATGGTGTAATTTATCCTAGAAATTTTAACTCAATAATTATAATTATTATAATTTTTAAATAAACTTTTTATTTGTAGTTGTTAATTTAAAATTTAATAATTTGTGTTAATTGGTCACGAGAATCTCTGTCATTTATTCAAGAGGATCTAATTCCCAAATATTTAATTATAAAGTGAATAAGAATTTGGGAAACTGTCCCCACCCCACCGGCTAGTTGGCCTTCTCTTTCTTTATCTGCTTTTCTCCTAAAGTAGTGGAAGGAGGAATATTTTCTCTACCCTTTTTCTTTTTCATTTTTATGGTTCCTATTTCTTTGCGAGGCAGATAATAGCGTTTATTCTTGTATCTATGTAAAAGTAGACGCGGTTCGGTTTGTTGTGGTTTTGAATAAAACTAAAATTAAAATTGTAAGTTTTTGCGGTTTGTTTCGGTGCGATTTTAAAGCCAAAACCAAAATGAAACCAAACTGTTTGGTTCGGTTCGGTGCGGTTTCAAACGGTTTCCATTTGGTTTTTAAGAAAAATGATTCAATTTACAATTTAATATATTAATAAGCATTTCTCAATAATAATAGGAAAAAAACATTTGTTATGTAAACAATTAGCATGTTGCATGCAGTTGTGATGTTAAAACATGTTTGTGCAACAAAATGGTGTCCCTTACAATGTTTTTCATAAAACAAGTTGAATAAATTTGAATTAATTAAATGCGAGTGAAACTTTGATACTAGAATATGTGATATCATGCTTCAAATGAGTGGACTTCATGAGATCATTGTTCGACTCTTGATAACAAGATTAGTCCACCATTGTATATATATGTGTGTGTGATGGTATAAAATAACAAAGGTCCTTCAAGTTAATGAACGAATGAATGATAATATTCTAGTGTGGTTGAGTCCATACTAAATGTATGGATTCTAACAAACGACCAATTAAAACATAAAATCTAATATGGACATTTAATTAAATGTTTATTAATATTTCAGTGCGGTTCAGTTTCGGTGAGGTTTTCAAAAGGCAAAACCGAAACCAAACCGTTTTCTATGTTGCGGTTTGGTTTCAAAACCGAAACCGTTTCAAAACCGCAAAACTAAACTGTTCGGTGCGGTTTGATTTGGTTCGTGTTTTGGTTTCGGCTTTCGATTCTAAGTGCCCACCCCTACTTGTATGTGAAGCTTTTGAGTTCGAATTTTGACGATAATATTGTTGTATAGATAATTGTCATCTATTGATGTTTGTAAGAATTATTGAAGAAAAAAGATACATTTTAACAATTTTGTTATCAACGATAACAGTCGCATATGATTACAAGAACAACAGTCAACCGTCGATGTGCATTACATTCATTGTAAAGAAAGACAAGTATTAACAATTCATTGTCAAATATCACACTCGTACATAAACAACAATCCCACTAACGTGCATGAGATTCATAGAAAGACACGTGTTTATAGTTCGTTAACAACAATTAAACTTCTCAATATATAATTTGCTAACTGTCGATACAAGTGAAATTCCTTGTATGAAAAATATATAAACAATCCATTGCCGCTCCTTTTCAAAAACCATGATTCATGTATGGTTTGCTCTTTACAAATTATAATCACATTTGTATTTGCTAGCTAAAAATTTCATCTTCTCCTCTTGCTCCTTTATTGTCTGCTTAAAAGTCATGAGGTAGCTGAAAAATGATGCAGATTCAGGCAAAGAACTTAAGGTGGCTTGGTTGGGTTTTAATTTAGTCGTTCGATCGCCTCTTTTCCATTTCGTTACTGCTTCATTTCGTGCAGAGCGTTTATATACATTTAAAAAAAAAAAAATCAAGTTTTAGCAATATGTCAGGCCCTCTTAAGGGAAGAGATTCTGATTTTTGTAAAAAATAGGGGTTAGTTGTGGGACTCATTTTACATCTAGTTTCAACGATCCGAATCTTCTATTTTGCAAGTCTCAATTCATAAATCACCTTACAAAAATTCAATTCAATTTGAAACCATTTGCATATCTCTAATTTTCACGATGAAATTTTATTGTTTCTTATAGAACAAAGGGTTCGTCAATTTTTTAGATGTCTCAAATATTTCGGATTTGGGTAAGGGAGTTCAAATGAAGGGATATTTTCTATTGACCATCCCACTCACTCTCTTTCTTACATTGACTTGTTAGCTATTTTGTTTGCAATTTACAGTCTTCTCGAATTCCAGCTTTTTACTTTTCTTATAAAATGCTTTGACCTACTATTTTGTAAGGATGATCTATGAGGTGTAACTTGAAAAATAGACAGTTTGGATCGTTAAAGTTCGATGTGGTGTGGTCCCAACAACTAATCCCTATTTTTTTTTATAAAAAAAAAATGGGCTCCCTTCTATATAGGAGGAGGCCTTTCCCGTTCTTGCTTGCCAGGTGAATAAAGTTTATACATAATTTGACTATCAATCTCTAGGGTATTTTTACATTTGGACATATGAAACATCTTTATCAAAGACGTACACCAAAGTGTTAGATATGTGTTTGGCACGTAAATAAATATAATACACAATTAAAAATGTAAAAGCTTATGTCAGCTAATCAAATCGTCAATCCTTTCCACTTCCAGGATTAAATACAATTTACAACCCTACCATCACCACTACTATTTTTTAAATAATACAGACTAAAATGCACACAAAACCAAACTCAGTTTAATTACCTTGTTTGAATTAATGAAATGTT
Source organism: Crataegus laevigata (assembly GCA_963580275.1). Classification (NCBI taxonomy): domain Eukaryota; kingdom Viridiplantae; phylum Streptophyta; class Magnoliopsida; order Rosales; family Rosaceae; genus Crataegus; species Crataegus laevigata. Next base: position 4,373,338 of record OY756950.1, read on the forward strand.
TACAAATAATAAATATTTATTACTCAATTCATAAACTATACACTCTTGTGATCTCTAGTATCATCAGGAGATGTAGATGCACCCTTGGGGGCACTTGAAAACGGCAATGAAGGTGGCAGAAACATCAAGCTTCCCGGCTGCGAATTCGGCGGAGTTGTTTTGTTCAAATAGCTTGATGCACATCCGATACTACTACTGTTATTACCTATCTGTGATTGAAGGAATGGTGAAGAAGAAGATGTTGTAGTAGTAGTGGTAGTAGTACTTCCTGGAAAGTGGTCACTCCATTTGAATTTCTGAGCCATACTACTGTCTCCACCACCTGCTTGATTAATATGACCTAGGGTTCCAGTAATGCCAGCGGTCCCAACAGTACTGTTGCTTCCAATGATTGATGTGAGCGCGGCGGCTAAGGCGGATTGAAAGCTAGGGTCAGATGTGATTGCCTTGGTGGCAGCTGCAATAGAGTCTGGTTGAAATTGATGAGGAACTCCTTGAGGAGGATTATGGTGAGGGTTGATATTCTTCTGCATGTAGTTTTGGTATATGTTGTTTTGCATGGGCTGCTGCCTGATTCCAAGACTACTTAGTGGCGCACCTTGATTCTTGTTATTGATATTGTATGGAGGTAATTGGGTCCCATAGGAAAGGAGCCCACTATTACTCCAAGACATGTTGGTGCTGGACTCAGAATTTGATCCAAAGTTGAGGCTTGTGGGAGGGTAAAGTTGATGGGAAGAACTTGATGACGAAGAGAATTTGTTGAAATGGGACATGGAATTGGATGTTGATGAAGGTTTTGAAGTGAGGTCTAAGGTGATTGTTGGGAGAGAAGATGAGAGTGAAGAGTTGGGTATGTAGAAGCTGGATTTTGAGTTATCAAGATAGAAATTGTAACCATGAAGATCGTGCGCAAGGGTAGTACTGGTAGCGGTAGCCGATGGGTTCAAGCGGCCGGAGCTTGATGACGATGAGCCGGATAATAGCATGGAAGCGGCTGCAGAGGTGGTGGAAGCCATTGCTGTGGCTGACATTGGAAGTGGGTGATTGTGATTTCCTTCATAGGTGCTGATTAAGATGGACATGTCCTCTGCACATCTTTGTACCTAAATTAATTGCAAATCAAGAAATTAGTATACAATATATTTGTGGACACCATATAGTGAATGACATGTGACATGTGATGTGTTAATCACCGGCAGAGATACGTGCATGTGTTTACCTGTTTTCTTACTGGACACGAAGGTGCAATGGTGCAACGGTAGTAAGCACGAGGACATGGATTTCCTTTTGCAATTTTTTGCCCATACTTCCTCCATTGGCATCCATCATTCATCTGTGTCCAAGTTAAATTATACTTGGTAAATAAAATCTCAAGGCTACATTCCCAATCTTTAGTAAATTTCATTTTTGCATGCACGTATACATATGAACTATTAAACTAACCGTTGGGGTGCCACATCTAGCTCTCACTGAAACCCTAGCTTTCTTGGCTGGGCTCTGTTGCGCAACTTCATCTTCCATACCACTTGATCTCAGTGTCTTGAGAACTTTTCTTGGTGGCCAAGTCTCACCAGCTTCTTCCTTGGGCACTTCTCCAAGGCTGCTTCCAGGGCTTGGATTGGCCAAGGGCACTTGATCAGTTGTAGCACTTGATTTAGGTGCTTCATATTTGCAGTCTAGCCCCAAAGACAAGCTTTCTCCATCTGACTCATTTTCTACTTTCCCTTGACTAGTGCTATGGTTTTTATCATTCTTTTGATTCCATTTAGGTTTGCCAGAAAATGATCCGAGGCTGAGTGACACGAGCTCGGATTCCTCATCTTGATCATAATTCTTATTAGTACTTGGAACTGCAATGTCCTTGGACTTGTTTGCTTTTTGTTGAATGTCATATAACTGCATTTGAAGTGTCTGGTACTCCTCCGTTATCCGATCTAAGTACTTCTTCAGCCTTTCGTTTTCTTCTCGAACTTCACCCATTTCTGCTCTTGCAGATTCAAGCTGACAATCCTAAATGTTTGCCAATAAATTCAGAAAAATTAGTGCTCTAGCCTTTGATTTTCTTCTTCTATATATATTAATATATGCTGATAAACCTTTGATTTTCTTCATCTATATATTAATATATGCTAATAAACAAAGTGAACATATATGCATAGAAGCCTAGGCTAGCGCTCTAAGTACCTGTTCCTTTATACTTGGTGAAGTAGATGCCACTGAATGATCAGGTTCCGCCGAGGACCCCTTTATATTACTTGTGATTGATATCTATTCAATTAAGTATCATACATAGGTATCAAAATTCACTGATGAGTGAAGAACTAATTAAATTAAATTGAAAGATTGAAGAATAATTAAACCTACAGTGTAAGTTACACGTTAAATTATAAGAGTCAGTAATGATCAACCGAACAACGTTGTTTATTTGTTTGTTTGTTTAATTTTTTTTATTTTTATTTTTTTCGTTACATTGGAGAGTTTCGAACTCTGAATCTAGCCACCACTAGGCTAACCCTAATAACTGCACCGTTGCTTGGTTCTTATTACGTGATCATTCCTAATCTTGGTCAAGGGTTTTATACTTAAAACAAAAGCATACAACTCTAGGCAGCCACTAAATCTGTCATACAACTTCAAACCCTTAGATTGGCAAAATAGTTCTGGTTTATGTACCGCCCGATTCCAATATTTCGCTATCTTCGTTAAATAATGAAAGCAAATTGTGGATGTTGATTGATGGTGTATGTGCCCTAATTTCAGGACCTCTAATAATGAAAATTCAAATATAATTAATGTAAATCCAATCACTTGTGGATAAAAAAAATCAAATCAGTGAGAGATATGGATTTAAATCCAATGGATGATGAGAGATATTTATCTAAGTTTTATTTACTTGAAATTAAAAGAACTAGAAAAAGGATAATAAAAGAAATCGTGCTAATTAACAGTAAAATACGGTTGATTGCAAGAAAAAAAAAAGGGATAATATTTTCTGGATTGTTTAGGTTAATGAGATGGATTTACCTGCTTGCAACTCAAATCTTTTTGTTTAGGTGAAGATGATTTCACTTCATTATTCTCCTGGCATGGCCTTCCATTTCCAACCTGTAATACAGTAATTTTATCCACAGAAGTTCATATTAAGAATTAATTGTTAATTACACCTACATAAAGTTCATGATAAATTAATCCCTTTAACTTAATTTTTTAGCAAAATATGAATTAATTTTAATATTTCCTTCAACGTACTCAACATACATAAAGTTAAAATCAATAACAAACTAATATTGGCCATGTAAAACCTTTATTATTGAACAAAACTCATACTAAAATGTTTTCCTTTAATTTTGTTATAAAATATAAGATCAAAATATAGCTTGTAATTCTTCAAAAATTGCATCAGTTAATTCTCTCAAATCACAAGCTCAATCTCCATATATATATATATATATATATATATATATATATATATATATAAGTATAGCATTTATATACAAGAATTTATTGAATTCTGATAGATTTGGAAAGAAAATAGGAACAAATTTTAGATGCAATAATATTAATAATTTCACTTACTTTGAGATCTTCACCAGCTTCTTGATCATCTGCAATACTACTAGATTCAAGAACTACTGTCTTCTCTTCTCTTTCTGATCCTCCATGGCTATTAGACTTTCCCAAAGCAGCCTCCATAGTTTTCTACAGTTTTCTCTCCTTTTCCTATCCCTCTTTTGGCTAATTTGATATTCTTGGGCCCTCCTCCATCTCTCTTCTTCTTATATAGACAGGATGCAGAATTTGACTCAACCCTTTAAAAGCTTGAAATTATTCAAACTCATATATTAGATGAGATAGCCTATATAATATTATTAATTAAGGCCTTAGTTTTTGTGACCACGGCACACGAAATGTCAACTGCGCCCGTTCTCCAATTGCAGCAAAAGAAATACACACACCACAACAATATATTTACACTAAAAGATGAAAGATTTAGACTAAGCCATACAACGAGTTAGTCATAATTTAATATCAAACTTGGATTTGAGTTAAACTATGCAACGAGTCCATTCGACAAGAGTGAAACTTAAAACCTCTTACTTAAAAGTCACGATGAATATTACTAAATCGTAATGCTAAGTGATACTACAAACTTTGATTATAGGGAATTTTAACAAAAAACTATCGGTACTGTTCACTTTAACGAAAAACCACATTTTTACACTAAAAAGTCAATCATGAAACTATTCACTTTACTCTTTATTTTGTTCCTATCGTTAAAACTTAAAATTTTCAAATCATTTTCATTAGTGTTTCTTTAATTTTATAATCTTAAAAAAAAAGAAGAAATTCAACGTCAACGTTTGAGATAACATGCCAGGGAGAAACTCGAAGGGTTTGAAGGCTTGAAGTTGAAGCCGCAAAACTCGGTCCCCACCCAATTCTGCATCGTTGAAGTTTCGTAGGTTGCAGAGTCCACATGGGAATCGGTTCATGGTCAAACCTTAATTGGCTAGTTGGTGATTTATTTTCAGGGGTGGGGTATTAGGGTTTTGTATCTACAGAGAAAAATTAAAATTTAGGTCAACGTGTTAATTACAGGGTATTATAATCAGTTAAAAAATTTTGCTTCTTGGATTCATTTGTCCATCAATTTGACCTTATTAACGTAAATACCATGATTAGTTCATGTTGGAATTGGTATTGGTATTAGAATTAGGTGTACCTTTCCAAGGTATACCAAAAATTATAACAAGTTATATACGCGCTATATATGTTGAATAATTTTCATAAACGTAAATATATGACAGTAGTTTGATTCTCACGATTGCCTATAACAGTCTCATATTTTAGTACTCCTACCTTATACTACTTGACTATGTCTATACCTTGGATGAGTCAATGTTTGTGCACAATTTTCAAACGACTACATGAAACAAAGATTATTTTTCGGTGCATTGTCATTTGACAAATCATGCTACTAATTTACTTTGAACAACAACCACTAAAAATTAGTAAATAAAATGGAAAATTTGGTGTTTCAAAACTTTGACAAATTATGGGAATTTTTTTCTTTTTTTGACAAAAAATTAAAAGAAGGAAGAATATACTATATTTTCTATTAGCTAATCCGTTGAAAGTTGAAACCAATTAAATTACTTAGCAAAGCAATATGAAGCATGACATGATGGCTGTTCAACCCAACTTGTGCCCAAATTAAATATTCCATATCAAAATACAAGCAGTCCACTTGTAAGCGCAAGACTCGGCCATGAGCCGCCCTTATACCTAAATAATATATTACATGCGGTATATATGTATCTATCTTGGTACGTTTAAAAAAAAAAACCTTGGGATCAAGAACGTTGACGTCTAATAATTTGTTTTGGCCTTTAAACCAAACTATATATCTATCTCTTCGTACCGACTTTGGAGATAATACAACTTTTTTTTTTTTTTTTGTCAAAGAAGATAATAAAACTTGATATGTTTAAATATTACTTGAGTCGATCAAGATGAGAGTTTGATGTGTGCATTTGGAACCCGGATTCTCTTTGGATCTCAGTATCCTAAGTCTAGGCATTAAATCATCCGGGCTGTTAAAATTTAATTTAACAGCTACAAATATGGAGTCATTCTAAAAGTTGTAATAATTGTATATGTTTGATCAAATTTCAACAGCCGGATTAAATGATCCTAGGCTTAGAATATTGGGATCCAGGTTCGTGCATTTGATCCAACTGAAATTTGTTTGAGATAAAGACATTTATTTTAACATTTGAAGTATTGTGTTCAAGTTTTTCTCTCTTCCACAACAATTTTTGGTTTGAAAATTTATTTTAAAAAATTTGGTCTCCCTATCATTACCTCTCTCTCTCTCTCTCTCTCTCTCTCTCTCTCTATATATATATATATATATAAACCTAATTTGTTACTAATTAAGTTATGAAACTCTTGATAATACCACAAGAATCGCACTTGAATTTTCAATTAGATTGGTTAGACCGCCTTTAAAGGTCCAAGTTTTTAGATAGAATTAAAAACCGAGCACGAAGTGCACAAAAAAAAATCTATATTCATTTAGGCTTTTCGTTGAACACTTGATCAGCGATATATCGAGAGAATTTGTCAGGTGTTGTCCACGCAATACGTAGAGATATGCATTAGCAAGTATTACATCAAACATTTGGTATAAAGGGATATGTACAAAACATTTGGAGGGTCTTCGGAATACCTTCATATGTATATTTTCTGAACTCCTAATGGTCCTGGGATCATCTAGGTCTCAGTGTGCATCCACCTCTTGTCTCTATACATGAATGGTACGGATGATCTTCCCTACTTTAGAATTGGTCATGCATATTAATAAACATCAGATCGATATATATAATATGTGAGTTAACTTAGCTTTCAATTACCTACTGCAGCTGGCTTAGTTTAGAATATTAACATCCCAATAGGTCAATGGTCTCTGTACTTTGTTCACGCTTTTAATTTGATTCGGGATAAGCATTATTTTAATTTTAATTTGGTTTCATTTAAAAATTTTAATATGTATTTTAGGCTATTAAGTTTTCATAAGATAATACATAATTAATTCAAGACAACTCAATTACTGTCACACACACATGTGTGTGTGTATATATATATGCATTGCCGAGAATTCATATTTAAGAAGTCTTCGCAATTTTTTGTTCGTTTTGGTGACCAAAGCGCTCTCACTTTGAAATTTCTGCTAGATTCTTGGCAGTATATTAAGATAAATACTAGTGGTTTATTATATAAGAAGGGTCAACTATTGTGATCAAAGTATTACTTGGGATTTGGGTTTCTGTTTACGCGCATTTCAAATAATTATTAATTGATTAAAGGTGAGTTTATCATGCAATTGCATATTACTTTTTTCGTGTATGTTGGATTCAAACTTAAGATTTCTTTTAACACTATGAAGAATTGTTAGGGTTTAAAAGCTTGGAGCAAGTACTAAAGTAACTTTGCAAGTGGTCATTTATCACAGTGGTGAAAATGAGTTGAGCTTTGACATGACGGCGTGAGTTCGAATCTTGTCGGTGACTAATCTAACAAAAATTTATTGTTTGACAGAAAAAAAAAAAAAACTTAAGTAACTTTCAAACTGTTCAGATAACTTCAACTGATCCTCATTAATAAATAATTTTACCTTATTAACTTCATGAAAAATATTATTCAATTAATCGGTAAAGATTATAGATGGAGGAAGCCCGGATTAGTTTATTAATTACCCAGAGATCGCATAGGCAAAGATTAAATGGTAAGATTATAGCGGTACTGTTCATGCTAATCGTGTAGATTATTATTGCCTTCAAACTAAATTAACATGCTTTATGTGGTATTTAATTAATCATGGTTGATTGGTCGTTTTCGGATAATTAAAGACTCTAATTAGTCAACGGATTATTTAGATGACTGAGATATGAGTACATGAACCAACCAACCCATAACTTAATAATAATGCATGCTTATATATGTTTATGGATCTTAACTATATATTATGTTTTCTATTAGAGTCAATTGTTTAAGAGGTTCCCACTAGATATTGTTTTGTTTAAAGTGGAATCTAGCAAAAAAAATATATATATATACATATATAGAAATAGGTGGTATAAGCTCTCAGATGTCAATGGGTTTCTCCGTTTTCATTTTTTTCAAAAGGTGGAGCTATTCAAACACTTTTTATTTAATTTTTTTTATTTTTTATTCTACACTACTTATGTTAACTTTAATCTTTTATTCTTCTTCAATTTATTAGCTTCAGCGGCTAAAAAACTGAAAAAAAAAACATGTAAAAAGTAAAAGAAGTGTGTGAATAGCACCACTATTTTTCAATTTAAACATCCTGCATATATATGCACAAAACCCATCGATCCCAATATTTTAAGAACTATTTCTTTCTGCGTGGATAAAAAACGTTTCAATAAAAAATGTTCAAAAGGTTGATCGAACGTCCGAGACATGAAAAATAAACATGTCTCGATGATAATATTTTCTCTTCAAGATCGATCGATCATCCATACAGTTTGAAGGAAGTGCAAGGTTCCTTACCTTTCAAATATATATGAGATTTACATTCTCAACACTTATGCTTTTATGTGAAGTTCTTTGGGACTAACACATGGATACTATATATTCAGTGATGTGAGTCATTGAACTCAACACGTTAATTAAAGTGATATTATAAAGAAAGTTAATATTTTACTAGAAAGTCATTTGATGATATATAAGAAATAACTCAACTCTTTAAAAGTACAGGTGAATTGTAAAATCTTTGTATTACTTGAGCCATTCACGCTTAATTTCTTATTGCGCTTGTAAAATTAATGCATTGACGGGCTTATTCAAACTTTACATGACTATGGTACTTCTAGAAGTCATCACCAAATGTAGGAAGAAAAAGCCTTAAATAGGACCAATGAGGAAAAATGCTAAGACCGCCGATAGAGGTGACTGCAGACCATTGGCCATGGCTTGAATCTTCATCTGATGACTCGCAAGTCTCAAGGAACCTTCTATGCAACATATATTTCAACTTCAAAATTAATACACTGTTAAGCCAACATAGGTACATAAATACATTCCACGGACCAAATTGTTTTTCTTTTGAATAGAGGAAATCATTTTGTGTGTTTGTAAAAAGTTTAGGAAGAGGGGAAGCTACTCCATTCTAGGACCAAACATATCACAAGCCTCTTGAGGACTTAGAAAGGCGGTTTTATCTCATTTTTTGGTTTTTACACATTGCCCATCAAAAGTGATTGCCGATAGCAGAACTCGAACCTAAACTTTGGTCTAGCAAAGAGAACGATCCTTATTAACTCAACCAACACTCGTTGTCAAAAAACATATTCTATTGTATGATATCTATGTAACATAACAAATACACCAGCTAAAATATGAGTGTAACATGTATTTATATCATATTATTCTAAAATATGATATGATTAAACCACGTAACCGTGTTTTAGTTTCACAATTTTTATACTTGCAGGGAATATTAAATGCCCAAAAAACACGATAAAAATGACAAATCTAAACTTCTCGAATATATTGAATGTTGAAGGTCAGGCATTGACTGATGGTCTCAAAGCTACTATTTCGAAAGGCTTTCAAAACATGGATATAAATTGGCATTGGTGCTATTAATGGTGCTTGCTCTAGAATTTTGGTTTTGAATATTTAAAAGATGGCACGTCGCTTTTATCACATTTTTTTTCCGCAAGGTGAACTTTGTTGTTGATGCCCTTACTTTTATTGGGTAGTCTGATCGATATTTCTAATTTTATTATTTTTGCTGTTGAGGCTCATTTAGTGTGGATGTGGGATTTAATGGATTCTTTAGAATTTTATAACAATAAAGCCATAATTTGGCCAAAAAAATTTCATTGGATCATTTTGTTGAGTTTCTAGTGGGTATCTGCCGAGTCATGCCCGTGTAGTATCGATTTGTGTCTTGACCTTTCGAGTTAGGCATTTGATCGAACACTAGTTGCGGATAGGGGTGGTTCGGTATGGGATACCGAACCAAAACCCTTGTCCCCGATTCCCAAATCAAAATTTTCGGGAATCCCAATTTCAATACCGATCCCAAACCAATTTTTCGGGAATCCCAATTTTCGGGATTTTGGGACAAATCGGGAATCCCAAAATAGTTTTGGACTTTTGGACTATATTTAACATATTATGCTTTTGACCTAAAATTCCACCTTTTATATTGAAAGTTTGGGCTCTTGGGCAGGCTGCCAATCTGCCCAATTTGTTGTTACACTAAAATTTGAATCTACACAAATCTGCTGCAATCTGCCAATCTGAAATCTGTGCACAAATAGCTGAAATATGTGCACAATAGCATCCTTAATCTGCCTATTCATATTTCATATTTAAAAACTAATCTGTACCGACTTCTATTCATGCCATCTCCATCATTACACGAACCATACAAGCATGACAAAAACTACGAGAAAAAAGAATAATATTCTTAACCTTCTCACTTCTCTCTCGCCCCAAGAACCCCCAAGTGTGAGAAAAATGTAATTTAAGGAACAGAAGAGTTAGTATAACCTTACTACTTCTATAATGACATCATCAGGACTCTAGAACTAATCATGTAAGCATAGGGCAAGCCAAAACTACAAATGCATTGAAATCATTCCACTCCCAAATACCTCAAGTAATTTAAACAGTATACCATTTCCATATACGTAAGAATGTAAAAACTGCAAGTTTCCGTGCATATGGCCATCCATGATAACTCCTTTCTATTTGTGTGATATAATTTTTCAAACCCTAAATTAAATTTCAAAGGGAAGACAGAAATTAGATTTCAAAACACTAAATTAATTACCTAATTTAGGGGATCGAGAGTTATGTTTGCTGCCCCAGAGAGAGAGAGAGAGAGAGAGAGAGAGAGAGAGAGAGAGAGCACGAGAGAGAGAGCGCTGCGGTGGTGTGGTGGTGGTGGCTATGTGGTGAAGGAAGACTGGAGAGTGATGAGAGGCTCAGGGAGCTGGAGGAGATGAGGGCTCGGTGAGGCTCTCAGGGACGGGTTGCAGCTTCTTGTTCTTCGATGGAAATGGGAGAGGGAGATGAGAGTTTGAGTCTTGAGATCAGACCTAAAACAATGAATGGCACAGATTTAATCTAAAAAATGAACGGTTGAAATAGTTTTCTTATAATTTTTTAAAAATATATATATATATATATATAATATTTTTTCAGTTCGATATGGGAATACCGAAAAAATGGAAATGCAAAACCGATCCCATACCGAAAATTTCAGTTTGGTTTGGGAATTTTGGAATTTTTTTCCAGCCCTAGTTGCGGACCATAGGTTGCACACAGAAAATAGGAGAAAGACAAAAAAATAAAGACTGAAGATAAAAGAAACACTATGGGCCCACTTTCCAATATGGTCTCAAAGTTAAAAGACTAAACAATAGAGGATGGGCCAGACCAGAATAACAGTTCACAGCCCAAAAACATGGCCGAAAAGTGCTAAACCAATCAAACTTCATGCTCCAATGGCACTGCAATTTCCTGTGAATGCTTGATGATGATCAGACCATGAGTGTCCACTGTAAATATTTGGTATCCTCGACATGCTAGTCCTCCCCACAACCTAGAATTTTGCCATTGGGATGTGAAAAACTGAAGTGGCGGGTGGCAGGTCTAGGAAGATTTTCGCCGAATTCACTTTGTGAGGATTTGAAAATTTTCTAATCACATCTATTTATCGTATGTCGTAAGTTCAGAAATTATTATAATTTTTTTAATTTAAAATTAAATATAAATAGTCGTTGACAAAAATTATCCTCGTATAATAAACAATATGATTAGAGGATCCGAAGATTTCTCTCGTGACAGGTGGCAGCGTTAGTAACAGATTGCAGTCGTAAATCCAGGAACAGAAAACGCAAAGACTGCGGCGTGAGAGCGAGTCAGTGACAGCTTCAGCTCGACCTGTGACTTATCCATTTATATTTACAGTTACAGAGAGGACCCAAAGAAATCAAAATTTCGTTTGCTTCTGCATCCGCCACCATGAACAGGATTCTGGTTTCAAGGCAACTCAGAGCCAGAGCCCCGCAAACAGCCTTGAGCTGGTTCACTTCACTCAGCATCTCGAGGTCTGATTCTCTGTTTCCTGGATGAATTACTGGATTTTGCTTCCTGGGTTTTGGTGTAAATGTTAAAGATATATCTGGGTTGGTGTTGCTTTGAGGATCGGATGCAATTTTGGATTTTGGGTTTTCTTGTTTTGTTGACATCTGTCTTCGTGATGCAAAAAAGTCGCAATCTTTTGCTCTGTATGATCGAATGTTTTGATTTGTTTTTGGATGATGATGGACTTGTTTTGTTTAGGCTGATTGATCGATGCCGATGATTTTTGTAGACTCGGGTAACTGGAAAGATGTGTGTTTTTTTAATCATCGTGGATGGTTTGTTTTGGTCTGCAGTTATGAAAATTTCCGCCCTTGTTTTTTGTTTAATTGGATCGATGTTCCCATGTCATCCACCTCTGTAAAATGTTTTGCATTTGGCTTTTAACTCAATGACATACTGTACCTGTAAATTTGTGTAATTGTCGATGATATGAGTGGAATATCTGTATCTGATGATGTTTCTGTAGTAGCATTTGTTATGATTGAACAAAAATGCTGGGGGATTGGTTTTAGGCCGCCATATTCCTGCTGTATAATTGAAGAATTTGATAATTTTTGTATGTCTTACTTGTAATGGCTTTTCTAGCGATAATCTTTACAATTTCGGTTTCCCCATTTTATGGCAGATCTATTCATGGGGTACCCTTTGCAACCGTTGAAGTGGAAGAGATATCGGGTTCACAGCCTGCTGAAGTTCTCAACTTGGGTATGTTCACATATTTTAGCAGTATGTGTCATTTGCAGCTGAAATTGGTTCTCATGAAGTGCTCTGCACTCAGAACAGTCATTGGTCTTGGAGTTATAACTGAAGATTAAAAACTTGAACAATTTGCTTGCATCAACTTTTTTGATAGTATTTTCTTTGTTAACTTTTAAAACAATGGTGTGTGGACCTCTCATTTAAACCGACTGGGAAAAAATAAATTAAGGATTGAAATCTATTAAAAAAGAAATGTCGTATTTTTTCAGTGCAGGGTAAATGGAAGAACACTAATAGATGGAATACAATTTTGGATCCTTTAAATGGGGAACCATTCATTAGAGTTTGCGAAGTTGATGAAACGGGAATACAGGTATCCCTGCAGATTGTAGTGTACAAGTATCCTTTTCGCTATGTATGACCGCAACTATTTTTTTTGAATTGTTGAACTGGTATTGTAGCCGTTTGTGGAGAGCTTGTCCAAGTGCCCAAAACATGGTCTTCACAATCCGTTCAAAGCACCAGAGAGGTTTGTGTTTATTATCATTCTGTTTCTTTATTCTCATTCTGTTTCTTTATTCTCATTCATTTGTAGGCATCATGTGTTTCCTTGGATTTCACAAATAGATATCATATCATGGCATATAATTTCATCAACTTTTCTGTTTTGAAGAGTTTGATAGTGATATTCTTTAAAATTTGAAAACAAAATTAAACTAGGCATCATGTGTTTCCTTGGATTTCACAAATAGATATCATATCATGGCATATAATTTCATCAACTTTTCTGTTTTGAAGAGTTTGATAGTGATATTCTTTAAAATTTGAAAACAAAATGAAACTGATAGACCTTTTTTTGCAGGTATCTTATGCTTGGGGACATATCTGCAAAGGCAGGTCACATGCTTTCCTTGCCGAAGGTAACAATTGTAAAGCAGACAGTGTTCTTGTTTTTTTATACCTTTTTCCTGTATTTGAATTGAGACTTATGCAGTTCAACCTTCTGACATATATGGTAGTTTCGTTAATAATTTTATGATTGTATGGCTGTCAGGTTTCTGATTTCTTCACAAGATTAATACAAAGGGTTGCTCCAAAGAGTTACCAGCAGGCTTCTGGTGAAGTTTATGTCACTCAAAAATTTCTTGAGAATTTCTCCAGCGATCAGGTACATTCAGCGCAGTTGACCTTTATGTTTTTGGTGTATATATGAAATGTTACTGTACTCGTATACCTTGTCCCACATGGTATAGGCGTAGAATAACATTTCATTTATATACTCTCGGTTTAAGCACAGTACAATGCCACTGCTGTAATCCAATTCACATAAAATCCTCTTTCAAGTTTCGTTACTATCTTGATTAACACATATGTGGCAGGTCCGCTTCCTTGCAAGATCTTTTGGGGTGCCTGGAAATCATCTTGGACAGCAAAGTCATGGTTTCCGTTGGCCTTATGGTCCTGTAAGCATCATCTCTGAACTATTTGGTTTTTTGTTTGTACCCCCAAAACCTTAAGCTCTTAGAACAAATTTTGTTATTTTCATAATTGGATATGATAAACGACTCTTTTTGCAGGTTGCAATCATTACTCCCTTTAATTTTCCACTAGAAATTCCTGTACTTCAGTTGATGGGTGCACTTTATATGGGTAACAAACCAGTCCTCAAAGTTGATAGTAAGGTATGCTAGGCTAATTTTGAGTCTAAATCAATTGTTTGATCTATATGAAACCCTTATAGTTAGCTTTTAGGTACTTTTTTCTCTTTGCGATCTCTTCTCGTTATAATTTAACTGGTGAGCAACATTTTTTTTGTAGGTAAGCATTGTTATGGAGCAAATGATGAGGCTGCTTCATTACTGTGGGCTACCGACAGAGGATGTTGACTTCATAAATTCTGATGGGCAGACAATGAACAAGCTACTATTAGAGGTTGGTTCAATGTGCAAATCAATTATACAATAATTTCTGGAAGAGACCGCTCATAGCTTTCATCCACATATTTGCATTCCTAGAGGTTACACCACTAACTTATGACATGTTGATTGAATGAACATTTTACTTCGATTGTGTCAACAGGGAAATCCACGAATGACCCTTTTCACTGGTAGCTCAAGAGTGGCAGATAAGTTGGCTGGCGACCTGAAGGGTCGTGTTAAGTTGGAAGATGCAGGATTTGACTGGAAGATTTTAGGGCCTGACGTTCATGAGGTTTATTACTACAATTTTATGTTTCTTGAGTATACAACTCTTTCTTTGTAGAGTCACGTCCGTTATTGATTTATCTGTTTCCATTTCTATATCGCAGGAAGACTATGTTGCATGGGTCTGTGATCAGGATGCATATGCATGTAGTGGTCAGAAGTGCTCTGCACAATCGATGCTCTTCATCCATGAGGTAAGACTCTCCAGTTTCAAACCTTCTGGAATCTGTAGTTCTTTGTTGATAAATTTCAAGTTCAACGAAACTATCAACATTTTTGTTATCGTTGATCTTTTATATATTTGTGCAGAACTGGTCTAAGACATCACTTCTATCCAAAATGAAAGATCTGGCTGAGAGAAGGAATTTAGAAGATTTAACCATTGGCCCTGTCCTTACAGTACGTACATTACTTGTCCTGTTTTGTACCAACTTAACAGCCTATCTTTTTACATGCTTATGTTGTTGATGCAGTTCACGACCGAAGCAATGCTAGAACACAAGAATAAATTGCTTCAGATACCAGGTTCAAAGGTACTCTTTGGGGGCGAACCTTTAACGAATCATTCCATTCCACCCGTATATGGTGCTATAGAACCTACGGCCATTTTTGTTCCACTTGAAGAAATACTGAAGGACAAGAACTATGAACTCGTTACAAGAGAAATTTTTGGGCCATTTCAGGTAACAAAGAAAAAGCATGCTACCAAAGTTCTTTCTTTTCCTCTCATATTTTTGTGATTTACCGAGCTTTATTTACCATATTCAATTTACTGTTTTATCAAAGTTTGTGTGGTGAGGACTTGCGAGTTTCCTTAGAACTGCACATTGGTCTTTATTATTCAAAAGATTTTAAAACTAGACAACTTGAAAGTTGGCTGGTGCTTGAGAGGACCACCGAGAGTAAACATTTGGGCTTCTTATTTTGTCCTCGAATACTGAATCCAGGCTGAGGGGCGAGCAGAAAGAGCTCTCTATTTTTCTTTTTTCCTTGTGCATCTTTTATTTGGATCATTATTACTTTTTTCACATCTAGAAGGTAATTGGTACTGTGGGACAATTCTCACAGCTACTAACGTTAATTTATTTCCTCCTAGATTGTTACCGACTATAAGAACGATCAACTCCCACTGGTGTTGGATGCTCTAGAGAGGATGCATGCACATTTAACAGCTGCTGTCGTTTCAAACGATCCACTGTTTCTACAGGCAAGATTTGACCTTTGTCTCTTTACAATCACATATTGTTCTTAGTTTGAAATACATAATGAACATCATACAAGTTTACAACCCTGGCTTAAAGAAGTTTGTAAACATTAGTTATCGTATGCTTTAGAATGGGGTTAATACAAACTAATGAACCTGATGAGCGTAACATTTGAAACCCGCTTGGCCCTTGGAGCCGTTTCATGAAATCTTATTAGTTCACTTCTAACTAAAAGGATGGATTCTGAATCAACCGCCCAGTTTCCATTTTCCTTATTCCGAATGTCTATTTGCAGGATGTTATTGGGAACACTGTAAATGGAACTACTTATGCTGGACTGAGAGCAAGAACAACCGGAGCTCCACAGAATCACTGGTGAGTACAAAATCTCTTAAAACTTTGAGTGCTTCACAAGAATATCTCCGAGCATTTATACATGTCAAACAATGATTTGTGCAGGTTTGGACCGGCTGGAGACCCGAGGGGAGCTGGCATTGGGACCCCGGAAGCAATAAAGCTGGTGTGGTCTTGCCATAGGGAAATCATCTACGATGTTGGTCCACTGCCAAAGCAATGGCAAACTCCACCTTCTACCTGAGAGCGTCATTAGGACCCGATGAGAAGAACGCGGCGCCTTCAT
The DNA here is from genome assembly GCA_963580275.1 of Crataegus laevigata. Taxonomy (NCBI): domain Eukaryota; kingdom Viridiplantae; phylum Streptophyta; class Magnoliopsida; order Rosales; family Rosaceae; genus Crataegus; species Crataegus laevigata. Next base: position 4,389,783 of record OY756950.1, read on the forward strand.
AAGCATGTAGTTGTAGGTTCAGTTACATCACTGATGTAGGACATAGCAGCTACCGCTGACCATTTCGACATTTTCTCTAGTTAGAAATAAAATGAAGGGGATTTTCTTCAAGTCTTCTAGTTAGTTATTCTTCCTCTTGCCTTCTTTCCTTTCTGTGATATCTGCCTCATGGAGAACGGGAGTGATACTTTATTCTAGTTGAGGATCATATGGGAATTGTCGAAATATTCAATCAGAAGTTTAAAAAAAAAAAAAAAAAAAAATCAATCAAGAGTCTCTAAAGTGAGAATCACGATCAATGCGGTCTAGACGGGTGTATAGTAGATGCCTTGGCAGGTTTAAGTGTTCTTTTCTTAATTTTAAATACTTCGAAATTAATCGTAACGGTAGCCAGCAGTTCAGCGCCTAGGCTGGACCTGGACGGTGATAGAGGGGCAGATCGCTGGCTTTACTGTGACAATAGATTGTCTCTCTGGAGCTATCGATATGGGCAGTTGGGAAGCTCTTCCTATTCTGACAAGAGTTAAACTGGTGAGTGAAGCTTTTCAGAACTATCGCTGGTCTTGGGTGCCAAGAACAGCCAATTGGGCATCGGATTATCTTGCGTTGCGTGGTTTTTCGGAGATGGGTTCTCGGGTTTGGGTTGTCAGGCCCATATCTTATTTGGTTCATGTATTGAACAAGGATGGTCTTCCTTGTCCTCATTAAGTTTGTTGTGGTGGTGTTTGGGGTGACGCTCAATTTGATTGACGCGTCTTCGAGTTGTAACCCCTCTCATCGCTAGTTGTTCGATTACCTTTGTGGTGTTAGCCTCCTGGTAGGCTTCTCTGGAATGTATCCTGTCTGTTGTGCATAAAGGCCCAACATTGGTATAGATCCAGTGGATTTTAGGCCCAATATTATCTAAAACCCTATTTCCTCCTTCGTCTCCGCGAACTAAAACCCTTCATCAACCCTCTCTCTCTGCCCAACAAGAACTCAGCAGTCAGCGCCAGTAACTTTTTCCCAATCTCTGCACTTTCCGCCGCCTCCGTCGCCGCAGTTGCCAAAGCACCGCGCTTCTTCAGGTTCGCACGGCAGCCTGCTTTTCTTAATTTTAAATTTATAGATTTTCAGCCATGTCGTTGCTCGAAGTCATTGCCAGAGCCTCGGCCAAATCCCAAACCCAAGTCGCCCCATCAGATTACCCCATTGTTCTTGACCCGGAACCCATTTTTGACAATTTGAAACCCAAATTCGACGACCCAAATCCCTCGGCAGCTGCAATCCCATTCACCGGATGGAAAATCTCACAAACCGACTACGAGCTCATCGATTCGGGAAAGAAGTTCTTCACCAAGCTCCAAAAGAAGCTCAAAAACCCAACCAGTTTCACCAAAGTTGAGTTCTTGGGAACCCTAAATCCGTTTCTCGAGAACATTTGGGAGAAAAAGAGAGTTGGGGAATCGATTGGGGTCGATTCGTCGAATGATGGGTATGCCCGGGTTTTGATTGAGAAAGTTGGGAACTTGATGGGCAAGGATGTTGCTGGTTTGGTTTTGGAAGCCTGTGTGGCGTTGGAGATTTGGGATTTGGTAGGTGCTTTGATCGCAAATGGGGGTTTCCCCAATTCTTGTTATCAGCATTTGGTTCCGAAAATCGTGGAAAAGAGGAGGCCCGAGTTGGTTTGTCTTTGTGTTAAGCATGCTTCTGATCTCAGGTCGTCGGAGTTGCTGCTGATCTTGAAGTACTTTCTGGCTCCGCCTAAAGACGGTTATGCTAGCTTTGTGGATGTGAGGAAGGAATGGGAGAGCCGGGCATTGGCCACGGTTGAGAAGGCGGGTGATCAGAGTCTCTCCGACAAGAAACTAAGAGTTGCAAAAGATGTTGCAGTTTTGCTCATGGTAGCGTATGATGGGTTCTCTTCTGCAGAACTCTGTCTGCATTATCTGTTGGCTTCAAAGAACCTCGATGAGGTGATGTTGTCTGCTGCGATTAGTAAGTTGAGTGGGAAGGAGATGAAGAGTTTGCTGCGGTATTTGGGGAAGTGGCTGAAGAAGTATGAGAGGTTTCCTCAGGCATCAACAGCATCAGGTTTGAAGGCTTGTGATTGGGTTCCTAAACTCGAAGATGTTTTGACATGTATCGGATTGGTGCTGGATGAGAATTACTCTGCATTGGTGTTGCATCCGGAGTTTCACGAAGAGCTGAGATCGATGAACGAATTGGTTGCTTCGGTGGCCTTGGAAGCAAGGTTCTGCTGTTCTGTGGCCAGTGTAGCTGGTAAATTGATGGCTGAAGTTTAAGTGCAGAACTAGCTTCCATTACCATGTTTTATTTTCTTCCTGAATTGCTTTCGCGAAATTATAATTTTTTTTTGCAGAAATTACAGTAACTATAAAGCTCTAACTTTCGAACGTTCACGATTCATCTGTTTAACCCTTAAAACAAATTAAATTAGTATATAAGATCAATGAACTTGAGTATGGCTACAAATCAGCACTGGCTTGCCCAGCTCTTTAATTTTGATCAAAAGGGGAAGAAAAGCTTCTGACATACATGGGATTTATACAAGAGGAACACCCAATTGCCTAACTATGTGTTCTCGTACTCATTTCTCGATCTTGTGTCAGCATGCCACGTTCACGATGCTGAAGTTCCGCCTGCATCAGAGGTTTCTCTGGGCGTATGCTTGTCTTAAGTGCAGACATTTAAGTTGCCAAAATTGATGTCATGACAGACCAAAGCAGCTGACTGGCTTTGCCATCAAATACCTTCCGTAAGTGCAAAAACTCGGCCTGCTAAAGGAGGAGGCAACGCTGACACAGCTTGTTCAATTTCCTGGTAAAACACAAAGCATGAACGTCAATAGCTCAATGAAAAAGATACAAAGCAGCTACGGAACTGACCATCATACCTGTACTGTGTATCGGGCGGAAAAGTGAATAAGCAGAATTGCTTTGTTTTCAAACTTCTCTGCATGACTAATTATCTGAAAGAAAGCCGTCCAGATATGACAAGATCAAACATTGGGGGAGCCTATATAGATACAACGAAAATCATAGATTGACGAAGGCAGGCAGTAAAGAATCTAATGACTCTGGAGACGAACCTCAGATAGATGTATGTGTCCGTAGTCTCTGGCATGCTCCACTTTAACCGAGTCATCTACGAAGGTGCTCTGCGTGAAAGACAGGAAAAAAGTCTAGCACATTATACACTAACCATTTATAATAGCCCCACACATGCTATGAACTTTAAGCGAGTGATTCACCTCCACAACAAGAATCTTTGCCTTCAGCACATCAATATTACTACTGTCAGTTATGAAGTCCGACATGGTATCTCCTGTAAAAGCAACTTGAGGTTCTGTACAAGTGTTTGTAATCTGCAAATAAAAGAGAAATGCAATCAAGAGTGGAAAATCAATCGGTACTCGTCATGAAAAAAATGCAATCAATTATAACGGAGAAACTAAAAAGCAAAAGCGATCTAGGATTTTAAAGACACACCTCAACACCTGATGATTTCAAGTTTTTAATTTCATTCCCAGAAAGGCCAAGGTACTCCTGCTTAAGTTTTTGTTTTACGGAGTATACTACATAACCCTGTCATATATCATGCACAGCTAGTTAGTATTTCAATAAATCTCAACAAAAGCTATTGCTCAAAGTCTTAGTAGAATTCCGAACGAGAAAGCATTACAAATATACAATAAATGTGATACCTGACTTGGTATTCCATGGTAAGTCCTAAAGGCTTTTACGATGAGATCCCTTCTCATAGAGAATTCTTCTCCTGCAAACATAAAGTGCATAAGATAAACAGGAAATCGATTCTGCAAGTAGAAGGCACAAGAAGAAAAATTGTCATCTGATCGATGAATTTGATTAGCAATCAATGATTACCAACATCCAAGCCAACAAGGTTATGCTTCAGCTCCGACTGGTCCATTTTTCTGTGCACCTCAAAAAGTTGTTCCACGAGTTCTTTTATACACTTTGGTACAACGATCGTCGGGGGCTTCATACTGTATAACCCACGGGTTGCAACGTACATGGGCAATCCTCCCTATCATATAGATATAAATCATGAGTAGAAGTGCAGTACCACTGACCATGGCCAGATATTATCACATTAATCAACAAAAATGGTCCATCCATAAACGATAAGGAAAATCAAATGATGCAAACATGAACCTTTTTTAGACCTTTTTCTCTTCTTTTTTTTCTTGCGTTTCTTGGGTTCTAAGCATAGTTCAAGTTATTTGGAATTCTGCCCTGAATTTCTATTTGATTCCATACCTACCCCCTCAGCGCAAAATCAAGATATCCCTTCTTCAACCATTTAACAACACAATGCCCTGTAACCATCAGAAATCTTCGGCTCTCTGCTCACGAATTTTCCCATACATGCTAGTTCTTTAAACATTTCCATTATATTTGACCCAGCATTTAAGATAGTTTAAGGTTTGAAAATTCCATTAAACGCCTCAAATTATCATGTGTTTGTGCAGAAAATAGTCGAAAACAACCACGAACAATCACGCAGTATATATCATTTAGCAGCATTACCAATCTCTCATTTACCAAACACTTAATACAATATATATACTTGTATCGAATTGAAAACAACACCCAACGAAGAAGCGCAAAATCATGTCACTTTGTATTATTCAAGTACTTCAATGACTAAAAGAAGTTAGTTTTGGATAGAAAAGCTAAAATCTTTCACCATCACAAGTACATATAAGAAAATCCCAACACCAGAAAGTCAGTAGAAAACCAAAAATTCATCACTCATCATCCATCGAGTCGAAAAAATAAAACAAAAACAGGAAATTAGCAAAACAAGCAGAAGGAAGCACATACAATGTGATCCATGTGGGCGTGGGAGATGAAGAGGAAGTCCTGCGAAATAGCACGCTGCGGGCAGCGACCAATATCAAAGGAAACGTTGAGAGTTGGGAAGATTATGCAGGTTTCATGGCCGCCAATGGACAAACCTTCAATTGGGTAACCTTCAATGGTCAATCCCCTAGCTTTTTTGGAAGCTGGGTTGGGTTCTGAATTGGGTTTCGGGTCTTTGCTTCTACTTGCGGCCATTGACAAATTAACTAAGAAGAAGAATCAGAAAGGAAGAATATGGGGGACTTCAGGAGGGTAAGGAGACGAAGTTCTCCTGTTCTCCTGGTGTAGAGGGTGCAAGAAAAATGATGGTCGACCACCGTCAGATTTAATCCAACGGTATAGAATCTTTTACTTTGAAAATCGCTTTCCTCATCTCACCACCCCTCTTGAGAGAGATTTTTTAGTGTGCCAGAAATAGCCGATATATCAAATAAGAAATTGTTATTAGCATTTTAAAAATATTGTTCTGCATTCTTTATAAGTGTAATTTTTTTTCTACTTATAAAAAGTTTAAAATGTAAAATAAGATTTTTGGAGTGCGAATAACAATTTCCTACCAAATATAATATTATAAATTGTTTGATACTTGATTTTAGCCGATAATATGATGACATTTATTATATAGGATGTAATAACCCATTTTAAAAATTATACTAAATTACAAAAATACCCCTATGTTTCTTTTTCTTTTCCTCTCTACCTGAGTCCTTTTTTTCTTTTTCTTTTTTTCGGAAAATTCCTTCTCTCCCTAAGCTCTCGAAAACTCTCCTTCGCTCTCTAAGCTCCGAGAGCTTCTCCCTAGCTTTCACCACATCTCCTTCACTAATCAAACTGGAAACTTATATATTTGGAATCCTTGAGGCGCTAGGAATCTAACAAAGTCATTGCATGCACCATCGGTGCACAGTGCACAGTGCAGTGCAGGCGCCATTGAACCCGAGAGCTTGAAGCTCTCAGTCTAGCACTCAGGTGATGCTTCCCTTTCCTATCTTTGAATACTTGGGATTTTCATGTTGGTGATATGATTTTAGGTGAAAGATCAAAGCTTAAATCTTGTCACTTTTTCTGTGCATGCTATCCGTATGTGTTTCCAGTTTCTCAGCGAGATTTCCGTCGACGTCCGTACATAAACCCAACCAATCTCGGCTCTCTATCTCTCTCGCCCTCACCCTCATTTTCCATCTCTTTCCTCTCAGCTCAGATCCGTAATCTCAAGGTACGATTTCCATCTTTGTTCTTGTTTAGAATGTGCAGCGGTTTGAAAACCATAAAAGAAAATCATTGCATGTCTGATCTCTGTGGGTGTTCGCATGGATTGATCTTAATACCTGTCTACTCATGAATCTGTACTTGGGTGCTTGCATGTACCCACTGGTATTTGAGCCCAAAATCATGCATGAACGAGACCCAGATTTGCCGGATATAAACTGACCATTACCTCTGTATTGCCTGGACCCCCTAAACTTCTATGTATGTACGGTGTGTGTATGTGTGGTATGTATGTGGGTGTGTATATGTGTGGATGTATATGTTAAGGATAGTGACCAATGGCTTACAAGATGCCACTTGTCATTTGATAAGGAAGGTAGTTAGATTGGGTAGTTATAAGAAATCTATAAACATGTAATCCATATAGAAATAAAACAGATTGTAAAAGTTGTATTGACTGATATTGTTGAATACAAGACAGCTATTTCTCTTTCTTTCTTCTTCTGTAAACCATCTCTGCTTTCTTCTTCTTCTTCATTAAATCTCAGTAATCCTTACAGTATAACCGTGTGAATGTGTGTGTGTAAGTGCGTATATGTTTGTATGCTGTGGTGGGTGTGCGAGTTGTGTGTGTGTGTGAGAGAGAGTAAGTGGTGCACGGGTGTGCAAGTGTGTATATGTACGTATATGCCATGTGTGTGAATTGTATGTGTGGGGGTTGTATGTGTGTGTGTAGAGTATGTATCCCGTTTGTGTGTGTGGGTGTGCTGCACAAGCAAGTGTGGGTGCGTGCGTATATTGCATGTGTGTGCAGGCTGTGTGTTTGTACACACAGACACACATATATATATGCCTTGTGTATGTGTATGTGCGTGTATGTGTGTGAGTCCGTATGTATGTGCGTGTAGTATACATATATATACTGTACGTGTTTGTGTGCGTGTGTGTGTGTGTGTGAATGTGTAGGCTGTGTATGTGTGTGTACCGTGTGTGCTATGAGTATGCAGTGCGTGTATGTGAGTACTATGTGTGTGTGTGTGTTATGGTGTGTTGCACGTGTATATGTGTTGTGTTGGTGTGTATGCCGTGGGTAGGCATGTTTGTGTGAGTTTGGGTTTAGGCCCAAACCACGCTCTTTTTCCCTAACCTATCTAAATCCAAAACCCATTAAGTTCTAATCCTATTTCACCCAAACCCAAACCCAAACCTTAATCCAAATCCAAAATCTATTTCCATTTCTTGAAATTCTATAGTTAGGTGGTTTGGTTTAATTGTACATTTTTGTGCTTAGGTGAAGTGGCTAGTGGGGAAATTCTTAATCCTTTTCCGCACAACTCTGCTGCTACGGAGTATCTGTGAGTGGATCCTTTCAAAAATTTGCATGATTTAATTACAGAAATTTTATATAGTAATTGCATGCCTTACAGATTTATGATTTGGATAATATTTTACAGGAAGCATAATTAATTGAAATGTGTTGTGAATATTACCTTGGGAATTAATTATTGGCCTATATTGAGCTATATTTTGATAAATCGTATTTTCTATAAAAACCATGAATTGGTAGACTATCTGATGGATGACGATAAGATGCTAGAACATGTTTTCAGAACACCTCTTTATAGTATAAATGATGGATGACTCTATACTATGAAGTTGAGTTTTAGATATGTATTATGTTTTGTACGTACCTAGTGAGCACTATGCCGCATGGGGCGAGGATTTGGTGTTGGCAATTAGGCCGGGAGAAATAATCCCTAGCGAAAGGCTGAGGGACACGGTGATAGGCATTGGGCCGGAGGGAGTTATCTCTTGCTATGGGCACAGAGACTTAGGTGCAGGCATTGGGCCAGGAGTATTATTATTCAGTGAACTCACTAATGATTAATATATGATGAATTGTGATATGTGAACTGTTTCCTGAGTTTGATTTTGCGAGACTGAATTATGTGATGATCTTATGCATTGATTTATGAATTATTTTAAGGCATGCTGGCGTTTCTGAAAACTATCACTTATTATGTTAGTAGTTTTCATTGTATATAAAACTTGGGGGTTAGTACGTTCATAATTGTTTTCGTACTATATATGTAAATGAACTTGATCCACTCACCCTTGTTTTGCGCCCCCATTCAGGTCTTAGGAACGAGGATTACGACGCAACGTACGAGGCATTTCCCTACCAGTAACTGAATATCATCCTCCTTGTGTAATATCTTGTAATAATCTTTCTCTTTGTAACCTCTATGTAGAGCATGCTAGGTGCACTTTAGACACTTCCGTAAACTCTGTTTAATTCCTGTAAATTCTGATGTTTAATCATGTATATATATTCTCCTACTCATTACTCTCGTATTCAACAAATGGCTTCGTCACCCTTGGGTGTCGGCCAGCACGTGCCTATCCTGATGTTCGGGGAATATCAGGGTCGGGGCGTGTCATAGAATCGTGCTTTCAGCACACTTAAAAATTTCTCTTCTCCCGATTCATGTCTCCCTCACTTGGATTAACTCCACTGGCAAGATCTACTCCCGGGTCGACAAGGTCAGGGTTATGAATAGCAACGAGACAGATTGGGTTCGGCTGTGCCATCCCGATACCCGAACCCATTTATTTTCTCCAAACCCGAACCCATAAAATCTCCGAACTGATTTTTCCCATAACTGAACTCGTTGGGTGATGGATTTGTGATCAGAGAACGGTTTTCTCCATTATGATATTTATATTATTAACTTGTACAAATTTTTTAAAACTAGCATCGGTCATCACTGTTGGGCGCACTACACCCTCTGAGCACCACCATGCATGTCATCGTCCTCATCATGGGCCTCTTGCTGAGCCTCTTGCTGTTGCTTCCTCCTTATCTCTTCTATGTTCACATCATGTAGAGTTGTCTCCTCACACTCGTCCACCTTCATATCCGAGAGGCTTCAATGCATGATTATTAACAACTCTTTTTCATATAATAAATATTTATATATTTTGTATTTAGAAATGAAATGGTTCGGTCGGGTATGAGTTTGAGGCGGATTGTCACATCCCGGCCCGGGGCGGACCACTTCCTGGGCCCGTTCCACCACCGTAGCACGATATTGTCCTCTTTGGGCCCCGACCACGCCCTCACGGTTTTGTTTTTGGGAACTCATGAGTAACTTCCCAGTGGGTCACCCATCATGGGAGTGCTCCAGCCCCCTTCTCGCTTAACTTCGGAGTTCCAACGAAATCCGAAGCTAGTGAGCTTCCAAAAGGCCTTGTGCTAGGTAAGGATGGGAATATGCATTTAAGGATCACTCCCCTGGGCGATGTGGGATGTCACAATCCACCCCCCTTAGGGGCCCGACGTCCTCGTCGGCACACCACGACCAGGGATAGGCTCTAATACCAATTGTCACATCCCGGCCCGGGGCGGACCACTTCCCGGGCCCGCTCCACCACCTTAGCACGATATTGTCCGCTTTGAGCCCCGACCACGCCCTCACATTTTTGTTTTTGGGAACTCACGAGCAACTTCCCAGTGGGTCACCCATCATGGGAGTGCTCCAACCCCCTTCTCGCTTAACTTCGGAGTTCCAATGGAACCCAAAGCTAGTGAGCTCCCAAAAGGCCTCGTGCTAGGTAAGGATGGGAATATGCATTTAAGGATCACTCTCCTGGGCGATGTGGGATGTCACAGATCCTCACCCCAGGCGGCATAGTGTCCACTAGGTACGCACAAATAGTTACGCCTCTAAAAATAACCACTTCATAGTATAGAGTCACCCATCGTCTATACTATAAAGAGGGGTTTCTAAAACATATTCTAGCATCCTATCGTCATCCATCAGATAGTCTGCCAGTTCATGGTTTTTATAGAAAATACGATATATCAAAATATAGCTCAATATAGGCCAACAATTAATTCCTCTATGTAAATTTTCTATCTTTTGTAAATAAACTCAGTAGAACATGCTCGATACACTAGACTCTTAGTTAGCCCTCGTGTCTAACTCTTGTAATTATAACATTATCCAATGTATTTTCGTTTCCAATCACTTCTCTAGTATTAAATTAATGGCTTCGTCACCCTCGGGTGTCGGCCAACACGTGTCTATCTCGATATTCGGGGAATATCGGGGTCGAGGCGTGTCACGGATACCCCAATAACTATAACCAAACTCGAAACTGAAACATTTACTCGAGGGTTACCTAATACAATCTTCATGCGATTAACTTGAGCACCATACCATTGATTTATTACTTGGATGGCTAATTATTAATATATTACTTGGTTGATCTATTTGATATCTTGCATGACTAAACGGTTTTAAAGTCAAATGACTTTTGGTAGGAATAAGACATTAAACGATTTAAATTAGGCTTATTTTTAGTTCCGCTCTTTGAAAATATATTTTGATCTCACTTTGTTCTATGTAACTAAAAAATCATAATTTTATTTTTCGAAACTTAAAATTCGTTCCACCTTAACTTGTAGACTTTCTATTTATCCCTAAAACTTATAGGTCGTTTTCTGAAACATATATGAGATCCATCACTCAATAAGACTATGCCACATGTACAATAAATTTGATTATAAATACGTTAATAACCAACAATCATGGAATATTAAGTTTAAAAGAAACTAAAGAAAAAAAATTGATTAACCGGAGCACCCAAATCAAACGCACATAAGAAATTAATAAATCTAAGTCAATGTAGAGCAAATTTTGAATTTTATAAAGACGACTTTCAAATTTCAAGAGTAAAATATGATCAAAATCTGAGTTTCAGGGAGCAAAATAGAGCGAACTTTTGAACTTCAAAAAATAAAGTGAAAATAAAATCGAGTTCAAAAAAACATAACTAAAAATAAGTTTTTAAATTATGAAATTTCTAAATATACGTTATTTGCCAAATGTGATAATGAATCAAAAGAAGGAAAGCAAGTATTATTCCAACAAAGCCTCGCACGTGTTTGAGACCGAGACTGCGCCTCTCCCTCCAACAGTTCAACTGCGAGTCCGAAACAATTTTTCAGCTTTATTTTTTATTCTGGAATATTCAGGCCGCGCCTCTCCTCTTCTCTTCTCCGTTGACCGATTCGAAACCCTAGCGTCCCTCACAGCATCCGAAACCCTAATTTCAATTATCTCCCACTGTTTCTGACGATCTTCAAATCAGAGCTCGTCATGGACCCTCTGCACCAACAATGGCGGCATAGGCCTCCAATCCCGGGTACCCTCTGCCCTATTTGCTCAGTTTCTCACTTCCCCTTTTGCCCTCCGCATCCACCCTTGAATCAAAACCCGATCTTCCCTTACGATTCGGGTCACCCCTTCCAAAGACCCGGTTTTGACCCCTATATGGGTACTCAGAGCCCCTTCGTGGGTAATCTGAATAACGGGTTTGAAAATCCCAGGCCGTGGCAGAGAACCCCTAATTTTGACTTAGACGCATATGGTAAATTTCCGTACAGAGAAGGTTTGGCGGCGCCGCCGCCGCAACCACCGCACGGTCCGCCACCAGGTCCGCTACCGTATGAATATGGTGGCAATGCGTACGTTAGTGAAGGTGATAGGAACTTTAAAAGGCCGAGGGTCGATGGTTCGGGTTTAAAGACAGAGTTTAACCCGAACAATGCGAGTCTTTCATCAGATAATGACCGCAGATTGAAGCTGATTCGTGATCACGGTGGGGCGGGATCAGTTTCTGATAGTAATACTGTCTCGAATAGCGGAACGAATAGGTATGCCGAAGAAAGTAAAGATTCTAGGCCTGTGAATGAATCACAGCATTCCCATGTGAATGCACCATACTATGATCATACCAATCAGCTACCACAACCCTATGGAATTCAGCAGCATTCTGTGAGACAGTCACTTGGGCAGCAACTGCCTGGAGTTGCTCAACAGGGCACCGCTCCGAATACGAAGGAAAACGGATGCTACTTTTCGACCCCTGCCAGTGGTAGATTTGTTTCTGAAAATGCAGGTCATCTGCGGGCTTCTCGATCATTCAGTGGGCAGCCTCCTCTTCCCACCACTCCACCACCTCCTCTTCCAATGGATCCGCCATCAAAATCGCCGTCTTCATTATTTCCAGTTTCCTTTGGTTCCTCACCAATGATGTCTTCTGCCTATCCGCCATATCCTGAAGCCCACTCTCCGGCACAGCCTTATTTTCATAGTAAGCCATTTTCACATGCTTCTACTGGCTATATTATGGAGGTATAGTTGTTTCCTCGAATGCTTTTATGGTTTATCTTGCATTGTAGTTTGGGTTGCATTTTTCAATTAGGCTTCTAGCCTCCTAATGGAAACTTTTTTTTTTCCCTTATGTAATTCCGAAGCAATCTCATGCTGCCCATCAAAACTCGTCAAAGCAGTATGTAGGAGAGGGATATCCATTTCCACGAAAGCAGTCATCTTTGGATAAGCCAAAAGTTATTGATGCCTCACACTTATTTAAGCAGCCACATAGAGTCTCGCGTCCGGATCATTTTGTGATAATCCTACGAGGCCTTCCAGGTACCAAAGTTTGTATTTGTAATATGTGCAGATGGTGTTTATTCATTTCAGAAGTGCCCATTGCTTTCCTTAAGTCCCTTCTAAAATGCTAACTTTGGATCACTAGTCGTCTGCCAGTCTAATACAGAAGCAGATAATATTTAATTTAGTGCTTGATCAGCAGTCTAAAGCTATTTTCATACTTACTCCTTCGAAATTGAGCTGAAAACTACAGAACCACCATCCATCCCACTTACTTTCAGAGTTTTTCACCTTCGACCATATTCTGGATATCAGGTAGTGGAAAGAGCTACTTAGCAAAGATGTTGCGAGACTTAGAGGTTGAAAATGGGGGTGATGCTCCACGAGTCCATTCCATGGATGATTATTTTATGACAGAAGTAGAAAAGGTTTTTTTTTTTCTTGTCTCTTTTTTGCCTCTTATTACTTTCTCGTTGCCGTCTTTAGTGTTCTCTGGGCACTTGAGAGAATTTTAACTGAAGTGTTATGATTTTTTTGTCCTAAAGGTTGAGGAAATTGATGTTTCAAAATCTTCAAGTTCAGCTAGAGGCAAGAAGCGAGTGGTGAAGAAGGTGATGGAGTATTGTTATGAACCTGAAATGGAGGAGGTAATACAGTTCAAAACTTAAAGAAATTTTGTCCGACTTTAATGTCTCATATTGAAATTCTTGGCCTTTTCCAGTTTTACGATTATGTTACTTGATTAAAATTTACAAAGTTTATGCCTTTTGGGAGGTGTTATGTAAATTCTGTCGTGTCAGGCAAAATTAGCCCTGGGACTTTGTCTTGGCCACTATTGTATAAAAAGGCTGCTATAGAATTTGATTCCACTACCTTTCAAGTGATCAATATATATATATTGGCACTTTCATTTGTTATTCCAGTAAATTACCACATCAACTTTTGATAAGTTTAATCTTTCTGTGTGCAAATTGCAAATAGACAACTTTAGCACGTAATTGTCTTAAATCCTTGTGGAACTTCTTTTGGTCAGGGGGTGGGTGGTAGATATGGGTTATTTATTTACCTCGTGTCTTATTTTCCTCTTTATTTCTTTTTTCTTTTTGCAGCCAATTATGATTTTGACTTGCCTAGGATAGAATGATCAAAGACTTCCATATTTCCATTCATGTAAAAATGGCATCATTGTTGATGTTATCATGTCTTTTTTGCAGGCTTATCGGTCGAGTATGCTGAAGGTATTTAAGAAGACCCTTGACGAGGGTGCTTTCACCTTCATAATTGGTATGCCTTCCCTTGTTTTTTTCCTTGACCAAGGGCAGAAAACATCAAACTTTATATCTCTACTCCCCTTACCCCCGACCCCCTCTTCTTTCTTTGTTGCTAGCTATTTATAAAGGCTTGGGAATTTCTGAGATTTCCAGATGGAATTACTTGCGAATTTCGTAAAATATGGTGACAGTTTTTTGGTCCCATGATGTTTGGGCAGTGTGTACTTTTATTTCAGTAGCTCACACTGGTGCTGGTGGTAAGCGCCCAGCTATGAGACGCGTCTCCCCTAACACATGGGTGCATAAATGACCTGCCTGAATTGTTGTTTAGATAGGATTTCAAACTTGTTTTTCATTATCTTAAAAAAAAATTGTAGTCTTGAGGCATAAAATGATAAAAGTGATTCGAGGTTATTCTACCCGTACTGGTACTGGCATGCCAGTACATTTAGTGAGCAAAATGATCTAGTTTGATTGTAGATTAAGTGATGATGCAGTGCCCATGCACTGCCTTCATTTTAACTAACTACAGATGCAGTTTTGAATGGAAATTGACCCTTTTGTTGGTGGTATGTGTGCTTCGTCTTAGTGGATGACCGCAATCTGCGGATAGCTGATTTTGCTCAGTTTTGGGCAATTGCAAAGGTATAACTTCATTTCTCTCTTTCTTACAACCTCTGCCATGTGTTCTGTAAGTGTCAACTATTTTTGTAATGCGCTCACCATTTTCATGAGAAACCGGGTAGTGGCATCATGTTTCATAGACCTCATCCAATGTAGCTCAGGCACTTTATTAGAGAGCTAACAAGAAGTTTACTAGTGTGCCAATATTCTAGATTAGCAATGCTGCAATGCTGTAGTTTGTGATTTTATGTATTAGCTTTACATTTTCTTTAAGTAGGTAGATGGGGTATTTTGATGTCCTGTCTAAACAAGCACCAGTTCTCCAACCAATATTGTTTTGGGCTCTATAATCTAATTGATTATGTTCAAAATACGGAGACTTTGTATAGACATGGGGTTAATTACATGTGGCTGTAGTTTGGACTTACAGAGGTTGAGTTTCTTATGTGCCTTACCTACGTACTAGGTTGTAAGGTGGGATTTAGGTATCAGCACTTCGGTTTTCATTTATTTGGTCCGAATATCAAGTTTGGTGGTGTTTTTTTGTAAGTCTGCTACCCATGTAAGGAATCTGATCAATGCAGGCACCATGCACGAAATTTCGTGTAGTTTTCCATCTGGAAGCAATTTTCCTCCTTTTAACTAATATTTGTATGATTGGTTGTTTTTCTAATATTCAATGGCGGTTGAATTATGGCCCAAAAAGTCATAATAATGGTGGTTGATCATATAATACTGAGTGTGGATTGTCTATTTTCTGCCTCACTCATTGTTCTTTGTTTTCTTTTCAGAGTTCGGGGTATGAAGTTTATATACTAGAAGCTCCATATAAGGATCCTGCGGTGAGTATCATATTTGTGTTTTATGATAATTCTCCTTCTTGAAAGCAAGGGTAACATTAGCCATAAAGTTGGAAAGGTTTTTTTTCATATATATTTTTGTTAATTTCAGGGTTGCGCAGCTAGGAATGTGCATGGCTTTACCCAAGATGACATACAGAAGATGGCTGGACAATGGGAGGAAGCTCCATCCCTATACTTGCAATTGGACACCAAGGTTTGTTGTCATTTAAATTTAGCTTTCGCTTTAGGTTAGGATGGAGGAGTTCAAAGCAAACGTCAGTTATAACTTGTAGGTATAAACTGTTGAACATGGAGGTCAAGTTAATGCTTTTTCATTGATAAGTTGTAGGATGACCATTAGTTTTTTGGCCAGAAAGTTAGGACGGCCATTAACTTGTGAATTTAAAAGAAACCATTTTTTTTTGGGCCCATGAGAGCTATATACCTCCACCTCCTTCCCATTTGGGGTCCGAAACTACTCCTTAAGGATTCAAATTCAGGACTTAATAGGGGGAGGTACCACTACAAGGGCCAGTGAAAGTAACACAAACCTGGGATTATGTGATCACTTATATTTGCTTACGGGCTTTTGTTTGACCTTGTGTATTGCTGGCTTGACAGTCATTATTCCATGGAGATGACTTGAAGGAAAGTGACATTCAAGAAGTAAGTTAAATCACATTTGACTCTTTTGCTTTTCTTTTATTTTGACAAGAGTTCTCTGGTATCAAATATGCCTGAATTGCTAAGGCGAAAAGAAATGTGTATATATACATGTACCAAGCAGATTACCACAGGGTATTGATCATGTTGACCATTCTGTGAAGTCAATGATCAACAGCATTGTGGTTGTCGTGCATTCACATTGTGTAAGTGAAACACCCTGTGGATGTGTGTCGACTTGATTACTTACTCATTAGACAACTTAGAATTATACAACCAATCATTGATAAACTCCAATGGCTGGTCACAAAATCCCAATAGACTTTTTCTTTTGGTAGATAAATGTCAGTTGGATTTTAATCCAATGGCTAGTGAGTGAGTTACTGTGCTTGCTGGTGACTAGGGGATCATTACTGTATATTTTGGACCCAAATCAATTTTCATTTTGGTTGGATATGAATCCATTTTTCATATGATATCTACCAGGTGGACATGGATACAGAAGATGCTGATAATGATGGTTCACCGGGGTTGGACGAAAGAAAGCCTGAAAAGATCATAGCACCCCCTGCTGAAGATGATGCTCAAAATGGTATTTTTGGCTTATAATTCTTTCGTATTAGTAATTATGTGGGGTGATTTAAGTTAATCAGGTTTTGTAAATCTTAATCTTTAGGCCCTTCAAACAGTGGGAAGAGCTTCGATGCTGAAGAAGACCATCCAACTGAGGAAGTGAAAGAACTAGGTAGAAGTAAATGGTCAGAGATATTAGACGATGATGATACTGAAAAAGCTGATGGTGTGAAGGGTAAGTTTAATGCTCTTTCTGGATTGATTCAAGCTTATCGCAAGGAAGCAAAATCTGTATGCTGGAGTGACCAGGTATGTATTTTCTCGTTCCATTATTTGCTGATGTAAGTGCTTAGTTGATATATATATTTTAGATCATGACTCGTTTTTATAGTTACTTTCAGTGCAAGAATTGATCGTTAACTTACCTTTAGAAGAAAGCTATCACGTTATAGTGGTGTTTATGTATACATATCTCTTAGTTGTTGACACCTTGCTCTTCCTTCCTCCAGGTTGGCTACCCTGGGTTTTCAATAGCAGCAGCAAAGAAGGCGAATGTCTTGTCTTTGGTGATTGGACCGGGTTCTGGATACAACTTGGTTAGTGTTACATCGCTATCATTACACCACTACATTATGCCTTTCATGATATAAATTATGAAGTTGAAACCTTAGACTCCGAAAAGAAACTTTGTGTTCAAGAGTCGCATAGAAATTAGATGTAGCTTCGTCTTTGTTATTGTACTTTCTTTTCTGCCGGGCTAGTTGTTGATACAAGGTTCCCCCTTCGTTTAGAGTACAGTTCTTGTAGTGTACGCGTTTGCACCATCTATGTGTTGTATCTGTTCCTTTATAGGTCCAGCAAGATGATCTCATTAAGTTTTTTACTTCCAACACCTGCAGAAGTCCAACCCGTTACCCGAAGAAGAGAACTGTACTACCCGTAGCAGCGGTGAATCGAAGAAGCAGAAAGCATTCCAAGAGCAACTTCGTGCAGAACGCGAATCTTTCAAAGCTGTTTTTGACAGGAGGCGGCAGCGGATTGGTGGACTTGGTTTGGGGGAAGAGTAGTTCATACGAGTTAGGATTCTTCCCCTCAAAAAGTGTTGTTGGAATATCATTTTTTGTTTGTAGATGAATTTAGCTGTGTTGTTTGTTGTATATTGGCACGAATGAGGTGGATAAAAAATCCCTATGATTTTGTAGTCTTATGTAGACCTGGCAAATGGGTCATGTTTTTCGTTTTCGTGTCATACTCCCTATCTTAACGGGTTCTTACAGGTGACTCGATAATGACCCGAATCGATAATGGATCATATCATTTGTCGTCAATGGATCATATCATTTGTCGTCAGGTTAATTAGTCATGCAATTATAGCCATCTCTAATGTATGGACCTTGCAAACTAGTCGTATTTGTGTCGTTTACGTGTCATACTTGTTATCTTAACTAGTGATCTGACAATGATCTGATTTGTTAACTTAAACAGGTGATCCAACAATAACTTGAATTGTTAACAGCTTGACTCGAAACTTGTTATTTTTGTGTTATTTTGTGTCGAGTTAATGGGTCCTGCAAAAAACTCTCTGGCCTAAGGAGGCACACCTATTCTTTACCCCGTCGCACGCTCTATTGTATGAAGAATTGGGATTGATTGCATGTAAATGAATCATAAGAATAATCATATGTTTCCAAAAAAAAAAAAAACCCTATATTTTAAAGGAAATATATACAAATGGAATTTGGTGCAAACTTTCCATCAAAATTGAAACCCGAAAATATTAAAACTGATTCTATTTGTATTTATTTTCAGTCTTTATATATCGTATGTAAGAAAGGATTAGGATTCTAGCCGGATCCTCTTTGTGGAGATTTGGAAAATCAATTAATTGTATTCGTTTATCATATATTGTGCAATCATAAATTATTTTAAAATTAAATATAGATAGTGACTAACAAAAATTGACCAAACAATATACGATGAACGAACACAATTAATTGATCATTCAGATACCCACAAAGAGAATCTAGAGAGAATCCTCATCTTATAAGAAAGGCACTAACTTTTTATGGGGTGTGATATCCACACTCATTTTTACTTCTCTCACATTTTTTTGATTTTCGGCTCTTAGATCAGATAAATTGAAGAAGATTAACGGATAGAAATTAATAAGAGTGTGAGAAGTAAAAAGAGGTGTGTGGATAACACACCCCCTTTTTATAGTCCAGAGACTAGATTAGAGACATGCTGTCACGTGTCACATTTCCCACCAAATATCTCTATAAAGCATTGGAGGAGAGCTCCATCACCGATTGGCAGCTGAGACCAAAGCTCTCTCTCTCTCTCCTCCCCCTTCTCATGGCCACTGCTCAAGCAGCTGCAGCTGCAGCTGCTCGGCCGTGTTTCATGGATCCCGAGGCAGCCGCCAAATGCAGCATCACAGTTTCCAGCAGGCAAACCATTCATTTCTCGCACCATGTAAACCTACTTCATTCCTTCTTTTTCCATCAGATTCCTATAGGCGGGATGTCACTGTGACGTTATTCTAAGTCAATGACGTACTGCCATGCGAGAAAGTTAAGACGCATTAGCAGTCCGTTGTTTGCTTGGGAGGCATTCCAGTGTAGATAAGTTCTCTCGTATGTATGACATGTCATCTAATATCCTTTTCCTGTGTGTGAACAGAGGTCTCAGTTGTGTTCACTTTCCATGAATGGTTGCCAAGGAGACTCTCACCTCCCTGTAGGCACCGTTGAAACGCGCTCGTTTCCGGCGGTTCCATCACCTTCATTGGCTCTGGACCGGCTCAGCTCCGCCATTTCAGAACTGAAATCAAACCCGCCTCCGTCTTCCTCCGGAATTATACGTCTCCAGGTAAGTTTAAAATGCTCAATGCCATTCAAACTCATTTCTTACTTGCTCCTGTTCTGTGTGATCTTCTCTTATCTGTTATTGCCTAGTAGGCCAAAAAAAGCTTTGTTTTTAGAGCAATGGGATTGTGCCACGTGGTTGGGTAACATTGGACAGCATGGGCTAAATCCCTATTCCTTATCCTGCACTGCTTAGCACAATGCACATTATATGACATAACTAATTGCCTTTGGGTTAGAAAACAAAAGGACATACAGATTACAGTAACAAAAACTAAGTAGAAAATTTCTCTTGATCTCTGAACGTTAAAGTATTCTTTCATGTTACAACGCGTCACACGTAGACTAGTTATACCATGTGATTGTGTTCTAGTGCCATGTAGTAATTCATCTTAACTCATGTACTAGTTTTTAACAAAGGTAGTGCTAATACAAAGTTGCATTGTGTTTTAAGGTGCCAATCCAGCAGCAAATTGAAGCAATCGACTGGCTTTACGCCCAAGACCAATTCCTTCCGCGCTGTTTCTTCTCCGGCAGATGCCAAACCGGTCATTTTTCTGATCTTTCCATTGACTACACCAATGGAAATGACCAGAATCAATCAAAACACAAGTTGGTCAGCGTTGCCGGAGTAGGGTCTGCAGTTTTCTTTCAGGATGTGCATCCCTTCTCGTACACGCATTGGAAGTCCTTGAAGAGGTAAAACAAGAAAATATATTGCGACAAGTTCAGTGTCGTTTCATTTAACCTTATATTTTTCTCTAGCTGTAGTTAGAGCGCGATCCATATGGACAACATATCTGTAACATATCGATAACATAGCAACTGTCATATTCATATCAACAATATAAACAACATATCAATGGTTGATGTATATAAATATGTGTTGAAATTGTTGCTGATATGGATCCCGCCCCACTTACAATTGAGCGCGCGACCCTCCTTTTAAGGGGGATGATTTTCAAAATCCAATATATAAACTCAAGTCTAATTTTCTAATCTCTTGACTGAAGGTTCCTCTCTACAGAATGTCCACTTATTCGCGCGTATGGGGCAATCCGTTTCGATGCAAGAGCCAACATATCATCTGAATGGGAGGCATTTGGTTACTTTTATTTTATGGTTCCTCAGGTAGAACAATTATTTGCTTTCCTGCAGTTGTTTCAAGCCATAAATAGTGTTTGAATTCTCGTAAGTATTTATGCCATCTGCTGCTAGATACTCAATGACAGGTTGAGTTTGATGAGCTTGAAAAAGGTTCAATGCTAGCAACAACCATTGCGTGGGACAATGCGCTTTCGTGGAATTTAGGACAGGCAATTGATGCACTTAATGCTACAATGCATCAGGTTAAGATAATCTGAATGAGTTAAATCTGCTTCGTGTAGTATTTATTGAAGATATTCATGTTTTATTTGTATGTGAATTTTTGTGAATATGCAGATATCTTCCATTGTTTTAAAGCTTCGAAGACAAGTTCCTTCGACACTAATGTTAAGGAATAATAACATCCCGTGCAAGAGGTATTGGGATCTTGCTGTTAATAGAGCTTTGCAGAAAATAAGAAGCAACTCAGCACTTATTAAGGTACTCGCAGCAGATGGTACACGCGCGTAACAGCAAAAAATAAGTGAAGGTGCGTCTCAATGCTGTTAATAGAGCTTTTCGGTGTGTCAAGCTTGTTTTCAGTATTGAGATGCACCTTTGCTTCATCTTTCTTTCTCCCTCCCTCATTAACGAATCATCTTGTGTTGGGAATTCAGGTGGTACTCGCGCGTAGCAGCAGAGTAATAACAGCTACTGATATTGATCCCATAGCATGGCTAGCGTGCTTACAGGTATTTTTTTTTTCCAAGCTATTAACCGGTGAATTTCTCCGTAAAGTAATAAAAAGTTATGATTGCTACATCTGAGCTAAACTTCTTCAGGTTGAAGGTGAAAATGCTTATCAATTTTGTCTTCAGCCGCCAAATGCACCAGCGTTTATTGGAAACACGGTAATTGTCTCGAAAAGTAAAAATTACACACTACAAATTATTTTATCTTCTATGATCGTCTTGAAAGTTGTTTGAGTTTTGATTTTGATGATCCTTGTGAATAGCCAGAGCAACTGTTTCACAGAAAATGGCTCGGCATTACTAGCGAGGCTCTGGCTGGAACCCGAGCCAGAGGTGAATCGATGCCTGAAGATCTTGAAATAGAACTCGAGTTACTTTCCAGGTTTAACTCAACCTTTCTTATTCATTTTCGTGATGTTATACTTCATTCCACTGCTTGGAATAGTCTTGCAAGTATCCAACGTCCACAGCGTCAGACGAGCATGGAATCCATGAGAATTTCTCTTACATCCATAATTTTAATAAGTTTCAACTAGTTAACAGCCAATAACATTCGCTTTGCAGTCCGAAGGACCACCTTGAGTTTACCATTGTACGAGAAAGCATACAACGAAAACTAGAGGCAAGTTTACTTTTGGGTACTTTTATGTCTGAAATTTCGTTGTTGATTTCATTTAATGGGGAATAAATCGGTGCAAATACTGAAATCTGTAAACTGAAAGTAAAAATCACGGTACATACTTTCCTGTTTTGCAGAATGTCTGTGACAGTGTCCAAGTTGAACCAAAAAAAGCAATCCGTAAATTCCCTCGAGTCCAACATTTATATGCTAAATTGGCTGGCAGGTTAAGAAGTGAAGATGATGAGGTAACTACATTGCATTGTTTTACTTGTATTCTGCAATCCACTAGCTTTATTTCTGAAGGATACATTCAATTTCCGCCCCATAGTCCTTGTCGAATTGAAGTTTTACGAGCTATCTGTGTCGATCTTTCAGTTTGACATATTGTCTTCTCTTCACCCAAGTCCAGCAGTTTGTGGATTTCCAACAGAGGAGGCACGGCTTTTAATTGCGGAAACAGGTCCATCTTGCTACTACTATGTTTTTGTTTTCTGTACGCCTGTAATCCTTTGGCTCTATACACTCAATTCATCTAGCTGTTTTGGCTCAAGTAGAAAATTTTCCTGAAGGCTGAGATTTCTTTATATTCACACAATTCTTTCAGAAGTATTCGACCGAGGGATGTATGCTGGGCCGGTTGGTTGGTTTGGAGGAGGAGAGAGTGAGTTTGCAGTTGGCATTAGGTCAGCATTAGTGGAAAAGGTAAACCAAGTGTATTATTTTGCTTATACTCTTTTACATAGGCATGTCTTCATTAGCACGCCGAACTGGTAGCACTGACCCTTCTGGATTCTAGGGTCTCGGCGCGATGATCTATGCTGGAACCGGGGTTGTGGAAGGAAGTAATGCATCGTTAGAATGGGATGAGCTCGAACTCAAGATTTCTCAGGTGTGTGTTCACATTCAAATTTGCATTATTGTGTATAAGTAAGCGTTGAGCGTGAGAGTAGGTGCTTCAATAAACTTTTACATGTTTTGATCAATGCTGCAGTTCACCAAGTTGCTTAAACTTGAAGTGCCTCTGGAGATTAAAAGCTGATATATATACCGCAAGGACTATCTACCGAAAAAGGTCAGTGCAGTTCCTAGGTTCCTAGTCAGGATTCTTTGATGACAATATAATTCTTCGTTGATTGCTTCTTTGGATGATTTCCCCAATGACGAGCGTAAAACAGACTTGATTTGTAAAAATAAAGTTGAAACTCGAATAACCTTTGGAGTCGGGTCTTCTTTTCGCACTATATATTATGGATACAAAAGTAATGAGAAAATTCAAGTTCAATACTGTCTACTGATTGGAAATAAGATTTCACCGCAAATGAGAAGGTAAAATTGCAGAATATATCATTGTATCTTGACTGGAAAGAACAGATTAAATTAACTGCAATCAGAAATTTATCTATTGCATAATTTACATTTCTGTGTATACACCTCAAGTTAATTTTTCCCAAATTCTATCACATATTTTTCCCTTCTACCCCCAACCTCGATCGAACTTAATAAGAGGACAGTGTTTTCTTATTACTCTTCACTGTCTACTGCTACAAAAACCTCTGTGTTTTCAACAGGGTTCAGTTTGAGATTCATATATTTATATACATATTTGTTATGTTTGTTCAACATATACTCTAGCATGGCTTCCCTTTAATGCATTTAAGAGGACCTGCAAAGCGTGTGAGCTTCGCCACGAATGTCCCAGGCTTTGCCTGGATCATATCCGCCTCTGGGAGATTCCTGATTGGGCTACCAGATTCAACAAAGAATGCTCCATTCACCATAAGATCGTTCTCCGATCTCCAATTCCACGATTTCCACACGTTCTCTGCTGCATAGTCCCTCTTGGTCACCTAGATAACAACAAGAACAGCATCGAAAATTAGTTCTTGTGAGTAATTCTTTAAGAACAAGTACTACAACTACTGTTTTACCTCTTTACTCGCTTCATTTAACGGAGCAATGAAGCGGTTGCCCTGGCTAATTATAGTAGGATGTTGGCTGCCACCAATAGCGTACATAAGCCAATGCGTATAGTCGTTGTTTACAACATGGAAAAACCCCCACCGGCACCTTGGCATACGCTGAGTTAACCCCTGACCGAAATGGTTGAAAGCAAGAGTTATCTGCATCACTTCATCCTGAGAGTTGCTATCACTTGAACCAAATAACATCACCTGCATCATGAATCAAAACGACACAAATTAGTCCGTAAAATGCATTTTTTTCACGAAGGATTGGTCTCGATTTGAATGTAATAGATGGATTTTTACATCATTATGATTGGTGAAGTGACAATTGGATATGGTGATGGCTGTGGACCCCTGGATGGCATCAA
Source organism: Crataegus laevigata (assembly GCA_963580275.1). NCBI lineage: Eukaryota > Viridiplantae > Streptophyta > Magnoliopsida > Rosales > Rosaceae > Crataegus > Crataegus laevigata. The sequence continues at coordinate 4,413,977 of OY756950.1, forward strand.
TGAGTCCATCCGCGCAATTTGATGCGGAGACATGGTCTATCCAAACGTTTGAGGCTCCATACATTGATATACCATCACCATCACTACTTGTGCGTTGTCCATAGTGATTCACCGAGTCCCTAATCATGCCACCATTTCCTGCCTTGTTATCATGAATGTGGAGGTTATGGATGATCACATTCTTCACAAACTGCAGTGTAATTTGGCCACCGTCTTGAATGTGCACATTAGCACCTCGTGCATCAATCGTCTTGTCACTCGTCACCATAAGCTCTTCGCTTAGCTTTATCTTCATGTCGCGAGCGAATATGATCCAGAGTGGCCCAGTTTGAATCACAGCGTGGCGTAGTGTCCCTGGTTTTGGGTTCACCAGGTCATTGTCGGAGTTATCTGTCACCACATATATTTCTCCAGCCTTGCCTCCTGTCGTCTTGTGCCCAAATCCTTGGGCGCAATCAGCCAGCTTCTTGCGATTTGTTTCCCAGTTTGGATCGCATCTCCAGCAACGATCAATAGGGTTTGTAGCCAGGCATGGACCCTTGTACTTCTCTTTTAAGTCCCTTCGCGTATTGTTCATGCTATCGAAGGTGCTGCTTCCATTAAACAAAAGCTTGTAAACAAACATTTCGAAACCAAAAAATCAATGACGCTTTGCAAATCGTAGTACATGATGAAACAACATTGATTTTGGTTTTAAAAAAGCTTGTTTCTTGTGCGACAAGGGACTTACTTGTGGACTTCCTTATTGAAACTTCCGGTGACTTCTGCAGGATTTTTATTGTAGGCTTTGTTGGCGGCCTGCTTCGCCTCTTTGGCTCGACCTCGCCAGTGGTCGTCGAAAACCGCAATGTTGGCCGTCACCGTTGCCGGAATTGTTATTGCAACAATAAAAATACATAAAATAAACACATTTAGCTTGTAAGCAGCTTCCATTGCCATCTCTACTCCCAAATTTTCACCTTAATTTTCACCAAAATTTATTAATTTTAATAAATTATGGGTGTGAAACCAGACCTACCAGACTGCTAGGGTTTGAAGTAATGGATTTAATTTTCAAGGCAGGGTAGGGCAAGTTTCCATGGCTAATTAGTTTTTTTGTGTATTTCAGAATTATAGTGGAGATGGTTATGCAGAACTAGATAAATTAAAAGAAGCAAATAAATGGGAATGAGACGTGGGGAGGGAAGAGAGGGGAGCCCCTCTCCCCTTTCAACGGTGGAAATTCTTATTTGCCTTCTAATTTCTTATGCTTATTGGATGAGCTTTAGTTATGTTCTCTTCCTTTTCTTTCCCTTCTAATTTTATACAATCTCTCTTGACCACTCCTCGAGAGTGTTACTAATAGTCAACATCTAAAAATTAAAGAAAATGGTATAAAATGTTGTCTAAGTATCATACAACTTTATAGAACAAGGTAGAAACATACGTATTACACTAACTGATTACATTGTCGATCATATTTCTTTTTGTTATTAGATTAACTTGTATACTATAAGTCTGTAACGATATGAGCAAATGTGGTATAACTAATTTGATTGAACATTAGAATGAGGTATTGTTGAAGAATGTCAAATATGTCCCTAAAAAAATTGATAGAATAAATTTTTTATTGAAAACCCGAATCTGATAGGAATTAACTTAATATATGCATTTGGGGGAAGAAAGAAAGAAAAAGGTATGCTTATTTTTATTTATTTATTCAAGTGATACATCTAATTCTCAAACTTGAATGTCCATGTAAACACGCTACTGTACATGTTTTTAAAATGACTGAAAGCACTTTTAGAAAAAAATATTTTTGAGTTTCAAAAACACTTTCTACAAGAAGAACCAGTTATGTGCTTCTTGTAGGAAGTACTTTAAGTGTTTTTCAAGGATTCACTTGCATTTTTACTAATTAAAATTAGTCTTAAAAATATTTTAACCAAAAACGTTTTAAATTATTTTAAAAATATTTTCAAATGAGTCTTTAACTACGAGTCAAGGGCCATGTCTGGAGCCTGCAGGCATCATTAACTCCGGTTTTAATGGAAATCAAAATCTATCTTTTCGAATCAGATATATGCGTAGAAAGATCTAAAAAATTCTTAGGTCATTTCTAATATTAAAATTATAGACCACCGCCGCAAAGACAGAAAGAGAGAGGTGTACGTAGACTGGAGTTTGGACGCAACGAAAGCAAGGAATGCTTTCCTTTTTCCACAAGTTGAAACCCCAATAAGCGACCACCCGAAACTTGACATGCAATCCAGCCCACAGCACGCATCATGCATCATCCATGCAGAACTATTAAGTTTGGAATATCCAAGATCGAATGCCTGCCTCCATATCTTCATTTCTCCCAAGGAAAACCTGTTATTTTTTCTGACTTCTTCAGCTAGCTAATTGGTATCCTTCCCCTATATAATCCTTGAGCTATTTCCACATCTATATACAAAGCATTGCACTGATCATTTTAATTAAGACGCAAAGCAAGCACTTAATTAAGTTGTTGTTATAAAGTTCAGTTTGTATTAGTTGATCATTGATGGCAGATATCAGAGGATCAATGAGAGCTATGGGAGAGAGATTACTGCCATCGACACCCACACCCATGCGCGAAAAGATTGTTCCTTCCTCAGACTGGACAGAAGACTCCAATGGCCATTACCTTACCGTTGATCTTCCAGGTACCGCAATATTATAGCATCTAATTGTTCTCTTAATGTTTTATTGTTTCATTACTTTAAGAAAAGCATAACGCATGTGTGCATGCTCTAATATTCGACTCGTATAAAATTAGACATATAATTATATCCTATAGAAATTAGCTATATGTGTTGACATAAATTTATGGTGCTTAACTATATAACTGTGTCTTAGATTTTAAAATGGAGGAGGTCAGGCTTGAGGTGAATATCTCAGCTGGCCACATAACAAGCAGCGGAGAAAGGCAAGTGAACGAAAAGAAAACCGAGTATTTTGAGCAGAATTTTACCCTTCCACCAAACTCAGATGTTGATAAGATCACCGGAAAATTTGACAATGAGATCCTCTATGTCACCGTACCAAAGGTGGCAACAGCGGTCGGAGAACAAAGGAAAGAACCTGAAATAGAGTATGGAAATGTCCAAGGCGGCGCCGCTGCTGTAACGGAACCTCCTCAAATAGAGAAGAATGAAAATGTGGAAGGCTTAAGACCCAAAAATGAAGGAGAGCATGGCTCAAACAAAGTTGATGGCATAAAGTATGGAGAGATAAGAAAACTATTAGGAGGAGGAAACAGGCACATATTCTTTTCTGCAGAAGATAGAAAGAAATGGGAGAAGGAAGGAGGGAATATTATAAGGACTGCAATGGAGATGTTGAACAAAAACAAAGGGATAGTTATGACTGCTGTGGTTGCATTTTCATTAGGGATGCTAGTTTCTCGTAAGTTCCAATCAGCTGGAGAATGAGCTGATTAAGGCTAATTAAGCTGTGTGTTAACTGTTAATTAAATTACATCACATCGTATGGTTGTTGATATAAATGTACAGAATAAAAATTTCAATAAATAAGTTAGTCCCCAGCTATATTTCTATGAAAAAAGGTTTAATCTCGTTTGCGTTTTCTCCTGAAATATTTTGAGCGTGATGATCACACTGCCACATGGTGTTGTTAATCTTATTTCTTTTGCCCGACTTTGTTGTTGGATAGTAATATCCATTTGGGTGAGGCTTGGGCTGGCCGGCTGTTATTGCTCGTCGAAATCCACAATGTTGGCCGTCACCGTTGCTGGAATTGTTACTGGAAAAATAAAAAATACACAAAATAAACACATTTAGCTTGTAATCAACTGCCATTGCCATCTCTCCTCTTAATTTCACCTTAATTTCCTTACTTCCCTTATAATTTTGTTCAAATTTTTTCTCAAAAGAAAGTTTTTTTCCTATATTAACGGGTGTGAAACCAGACCTACCAGACTGCTAAGGTTTGAAGTAATGGATTTAATTTTCAGGGCAGGGTAGGGGCAAGTTTCCATGGCTAATTAGTTTCTTTGTGTATTTCAGAATTATAGTGGGAGATGGTTGCAGAACTAGATTAACTAAATGAAGCAAAGAAATGCGAATGAGACGTGGGAAGGGAAGAGAGGGGAGCCCCTCTCTCCTTTCAACGGTTGAAATTCTTATTTCCCTTCTTTATTTTTTTATGCTAATTGGATGAGCTTTACTTAATTTTGTTTCTTTTTCTTTACCTTCCAATTCTATACAATAAATTAAGAGAGCACTCACTCCGTTGTCTTATTTCCATATCCACGTTATATTTACACTCACTATAAAAAGTTAAAAAATTTAAATATTATTTTCTCACCCACTATTATTCCTAAAATAACCCTTTATATATATAATTAGAGATAAAAAGTCACAGAGCTATGCTTCAATTATACAATATTGACAAATCAAGATGACCCACATAAAATTATCTTTTACCTCTTCGACAGAAACATAATCCATCTTCTTATTCCATAGAAACATCATCTTCTGAGTTCATTTTTTTTTGCTTTCTCTGAATGAAAGGAGATGGGAAGGATGAGGTAGGGTTTAAGGGAGACAAATCGTCAGAACATAGCGTGAGAGTTATCACGCCCAAACTTTTCTTTTTTATAAAAAAATAATAATAATGCAAAATGGGGTAACTAAGGTCATTATTAGTCATTTTACAAAATGACAAATTTGTAATTAAAAAAGAGAGCTGTTATTCTCACCTCCAATGTCTTATCTTCTCACCCACCTTTTTATGAATTTTTTAATTACAAATTTGTAAATTTGTAAAATGACTTATAAGGACCTTAGTTACCCCCTTTTGCATTGCTTTTTATTTATTTATAAAAAATGAAAAAAGAAAAGTTTGGGTGTGATAACTCTCACGCTATGTTTAGACGATTTGTCTCCCTTAAACCCTAATTCATCATTCACATCTCCTTTCATTCAGAGAAAGCAAAAAGAATGAACTTAGAAGATGATATTGCTATGGAATAAGTAGATAATTATGTTTCCGTCGAAAAGGTAAAAGATAATTTTATGTGGGTCATCTTGATTTGTCGACATCGTATAATTGAAGCATAGTTCTGTGACTTTTTAAATTTATTTCTAATTATATATATAAAGGGTTATTTTATGAATAATAGTGGGTGAGAAAATAATATTTTAACTTTTTAACTTTTTATAGTGGGTGTAAATATAACATGGGTGAAAAAAATAAGACAGCTGGGTAGATCTAGCAGCTCTCTAAATTAAAAGGGACAATAAGTAAAGCTCCTCGAGAGATTTACTAATAGTCAACATCCAAAAAAGAAAAATGTAGAAAGGGATAAAACCTCCATAAATGTTGTCTAAAGTATCATGCAACGTTATAGAGCAAGGTAGACACACACACACACACACTACATTAACTTTGTTGATCACATTTTATTAATTATCAGATTTAGCAAACACTTTTTACACCGGTGAGATACTGTAAAACACCTAAAGATCGATAATCTGCAGGATTTTCAAGCAACGGTGATGAGTGATCTAACTTGCATGTGCTGATGGGAGTAACACAAGGTTTGGATCCACCCATGTTTGTCTTCTTTAAAAGATCCAAGATGTACTTAGTTTGTGAAATGAAGATGCCTCTTGAAGATCTCTTAACTTCAATACCCCAAAAATAGTGAAATGCACCAAGATCTTTCATAGGAAATAGTGAACTAAGCTGAGAGATAACATGATTGCAAGCTGAAGGAGATAGCCCTATGACAATAATGTCATCAACATATACTAGAACAAAAACCATGGGATCCTTTTTGATAAATAATGAGTGATCAGATTGTGAGCCAGTGAATCCAATATTTGTTAATGCTCAATGTAATTTTTCATACCAAGCTCAGGGAACTTGTTTGAGACCATACAGTGACTTGTGTAACTGACAAACATAATCAGAATGAATAGCATTTTCAAAGCCAGGTGGTTGTTGCATAAACACAGATTCAGATAAGGTACCATGCAAAAAGGCATTGCTAACATTAAGTTGATTTAGACTCCAATCAAATTGTGCAGCAAGTGCAAGTAGTAATTAAATGGTCACAGATTTTGCCACGGGGCTAAAGGTTTCAGTATAATCCAACCCTTCTTGCTAATGAAACCCTTTATCAACTAAGTGAGCTTTGTACCTATCTATGGTACCACTAGGTTTTCTTTTAATCCTAAAAACCCATTTGCATCCCACAATGTTTTGATGAGGGGTTTTGGGTACTAAGGACCAAGTACTAGTATGTTGCAGGGCAGAAATTCCTCCTGCATTGCCTGAACCCAATGTGGATACTTTGAAGCTTGTAAATAGGTAGTGGGAACAAAATCAAGTAAGAGATGAAAAGGGAAAGGATGCTTAGTGGCAAAAAAAGCTTTTGGTTTGTAAATCCCAAATTTAGACCTAGTTTGTATAGGATGTGTATTTGTAGGGACTGAGTGGGATGTAAGTAGTGAAAGAAAGGAAACCGTTGGAGAAGAGGACTGCTGTGGTGGAGGAATATGACTGATATGTAGGTGAGATAACTGCTGACGTGGATTGATAGGACTGATATGTGGTTGAGTGAATGTGAGGTGAGTAGGAATGGGATTTGGAGATGAAGATGCTACTAAGACATGAGAACAATGTATATCTGCAAGCTTATGAAAAGGAAAATTGCCTTCATAAAAAATCACATTTCTTGAAATGTATAACTTATTGGTAGTGAGATCCAGACATTTGCAACCTTTGTGATTGAGACTATAGCCTAAGAACACAAAGAGCTTGCTTTTAGGATCCAACTTAGACGCAGAGTAAGGTTGCAACCATGGAAAACAACTACACCAAAAAATCTTTAAAGAAGCATAGCTAGGTGATTTGTGGAATAGACGTTCCCATAGCGATATGTGTGATGCATTAGGTAATCTGTTGAATAGATACACTGCAATGGAAAAAGGCATGATCTCAATAGATGTGAGGAACTTTAAAAAATGTTAAAAGTGTTCTTGCAGTCTTCACTAAGTGTCTGTGTTTGCCCTCAGCACAACCATTCTGTTGTGGAGTGTGAGGGCAACTTAATTGATAACTGATACCATTCTCAACAAGAAAATTGGAAAATTGAGTGCTTTCACTACCAGATTCTGATCTTAGAGCAACAATTTTGGTATGTAGCAAGTTCTCAACAAGACTTTTGAATTTAACAAAAGTAGAAAACACATCTGATTTATTTTGTAAAGGATGAAACCAACAATATTTTGTAAATTCATCAACAAAGATGACATAGTATCTGAAATGATCAATAGAAGTAACATATGTTGGCTCCCAAACATGTGTGCGGAGTAGCTCTAAAGGCTTACTTGTATGACAAGATACAAAAGCAAATGGTAGTCTAGAGCTTTTGCTTAAAGCACAACCAGTACAAAATGACTTAGGCGAACTACTAGATATTGAGATACAAGACTTAGTAGTTAACTTATTTAGTATCTTTAGAGAAGGATAACCGAGTTTGTGATGCCATATATCTCTAGAAGCATAAAGAGAAGCAGAAAAAGTAGTGTGATTGCTAGGCACATAACCAGAAAGCTGTGGTTGTAATGGATAGAAGCCATCTCTTACAGGACCTTTAAAAAGCATTTTTCCCCAAGAAATATCCTTCACAATGAAGTGAAAAGGATAAAGATGCATAGAACACCAGCTATCCACAAGAAATTGATTTGCAGATAGCAGATTTTGTTTCAAATAAGGAAAATGTAACACATTACTAAGATGAAAATTATAGTGATGAGTAAGTAATGTAGGTGAACCAGAATGGAGAATGGGCAAACATTTGCCATCTCCAATGTAAACTTGCTCAGGTCCGGAGTAGGGCTCTGAATTTTATAGATTGTTATAAGCATTGGTCATATGATTGCTGGCATCGGAGTCCACAATCCAAGGAGGTTGAACATAACTTGTGCTTGTAACCATACTAGAATGAGAAACAGTACTAGAGTAATGAAGATTCATGTGATGAGGGCATTCAATGGCATCATGCTCAAATTGACGACAAATTTGGCATGGAATCTTCCTTCCAAATGAATGAAAATTGGATCGACCACCATGATTGTACCTCTAAAAGTTGTTACGAGATGAATTTGGACAATAGTTATTAGATCGGAAAGTACCTTATATCCCTGAAATTTTTTAGGGTTTGAGATATTACAATCACCACCACGACCATGAGAAAAACTGCAATCACCACCACGGCTCTGAGAATTATGCTGAGCCGCAAATGCTTGAGAGTTAGGAGTAGGAAGAATGCCGGTGGTGGAGTTGTATGCCTGAATTTGCACAGCTTGAGTAGTTTTCTTCCAATTGGTTAACTAAATCTCTTTGCTGAAAAAAAGACTGTATAGTTCATCAAGTGTGGTGGAACCAAGCCAAAATTGAATCGCATCAACAAACGATTCATATTCTGGTGGCAATCCATGAAATGTGATGGAAATCAATTTAGAGTCTTCAACCGGAGCACCAACACTAGCAAGAACATCATGTGATGACTCCAACAATATAAGGAATGATCGAGTCAGAGAGCTTGGAATTGATCCAAATTAGGATATTTTGATTGTTTTCGAACCAGGAAACATATGCCGGATTCAGAATTCGATGGCCAACAACATCAGAGATGAATTGAGGTGAGGTGGATGAGGCACATATCCATCAAGAATTCCAGTGAGATTGTAACGGCGGAAGATCGGAGCAAACAAGCTACTCCAGGTGAGATAATTGGTCGTAGTCAGCTTGGTCGGCACCATGGATCCTATATTTTGAATCGTGATTGAAGGTGTAGAGAGATTAGAGCTTGAATTTGGGAGTGGATTAGGATGAATTTGTGTAGTCGACTTAGAGGAGGGAGAAGCTGATGTCGCCATGGGAGAGAAGAAGAAAGCTTAGCGAATAAGCTTTGGGGAAGGCATGGAGAAGATCAGGTCGTGAGACAGAAGGCGGTTGATACCATGTTGGGAAAAATGAATTTCATTGAATGAATACTAAGTTTACAATATTGTTGTATATATACAACCTTTCACTCTCTCACATAACTCTAACATTCTAACTAATTTGCCACCTATTACAACCATCTCAACAATTTTAACCAAAGTTTTATCACCAACTGAGTCTTTTGCAATACAATCCTTAACAAAAACCTCTTAATTAAGGTTCTGATAAGATCATGACTTCTTCAGCTAGCTAATTAGTATCCTTCCTCTATATAATCGTTGAGCTATTTCCTTATCTATATACTAAGCATTGCGCTGATCATTTTAATTAAGCCGCCAAAGCAAGCTCTTAATTAAATTGTTTCCGTAAGGTCCAGTTTGTATTAGTTGATCGTGGATGTTTGAAGAAACAAATGAGATAAAAGGATTCGCACGCGAACACAGGTACAAAAAGATTGTTCCTTCCTCAAACTGGACAGAGGACTCCAATGAACATTGCCTTCGCGTTCATCTTCCAGGTACTGCAATATTACAGCATCTCATTGTTCTCTTAATGTTTTACCATTTCATTTCCTTAAGATAAGCATAATGCATGCGTGCATGCTCTAATATTCGACTCGTATAAAATAGACATGACTAACGCAGGTCACGTAGTGTTACAGTCACATAATTATATCGTAGAAATTAGCTATATGTGTCGACGTAAATTTATGGTGCTTAATTATGTAACTGTGTCTTAGGTTTTAAAAAGGAGCCTCTCTGTAGCATGAATATCTCAGCTGGCTAGATATTAATCGGCGGAATGAGGGAAGTGAACGAAACGACATCCGAGCATTTTCAGGAATTTTTTACCCTTCCACCAAACTCAGATGCCGGTAAGTACACCGTAAAATTTGTCAAAGAGAATCTGTATGTCACCGTACCTAAGGTGGCAGCAGCGGTCGAAGAACAAAAGAAAGAACCTGAAGTAAAGTATGAAAATGTCCAATGCAACGCTGCTGCCGCTGCTTCTGCATAAATAAGGAAATGGATTATAAGGACTGCAATGGAGATGTTGTACGAAAACAAAGGGATAGATATGACTGCGCTGTGTTTGCATTTTCATTGGTGATGCTGGTTTATCGTAAGTTCCAATCAGCTGGAGAATGAGACGATTAAGGATAATTAAGCCATGTTAACTGCTAATTACGTTGCATCACATCGTATGGTTGTCGATATAAATGTACAGAATAAAAATTTCGACGAATAAGATATATCTTCAACTATATTTCTATGAGAGAAGGTTTAATCTCGTCTGATTTTGTTGTTTCAGCTTCAGCCTTGCGACCGTACTCCTTCCAAAACCCTAAAGCTTTGACATTAGTCGTTTAATAACAGTGGTTGAATAAGGCGCCGTGACCAATGCTTGTGCCCTGATGTACTTTTGACTGTGACGATCACACTGTCACATGGTCTGTCCGACGTCATCGCTGGAGGGTAATGTCCATTTGCGTGAGACTTGGGCTGGGCTGTTTGTGGTTGTGGACCTAGTTTCACAAACACAGTACAATAGGCCCAAAATGTGAGATTGGGCATGTAAGCCACAGTTGCATAGATGAAAGATCAGAAGTGAAAAGAGAGAGAGGCAAAAAAGTATGCTAAAAACAGAAGGGCATCAATTTAAAAACGACTTTATGATGCCAGTAGCAGGCAGGATCTGATTCGTTGAGCAAGCAAACCCACCAATTCAAAAAGTCACAGAGAAGGCCACATCACCGTGATGCGGGATTGAGAAGCTTCTTCGAGATGCGCGCCCAAAAGATTTACTCACTCGTATTTATCATTTAAAGTTTAAAACAGAACTTGGCTGCTAAAAAATCTCCCAATCATAGATAGACACGTGTTTAAATAATTGATTTTTTAATCACAAATTAGATACGTATCCATCTGTAATTTACTAACAGTCAAGTTCTTTCATAAAGTTTAAAGATATCCATGAGTTTATAGAGATTTTTTATTTTGGCAAAACGCTAATACGTATGCTATATGTTACTATATAAATTAAGAGATTTTATTTTTAAGTGTTCATTCATTAATTTAATAATATATGGTGATGTATTTGTGTTTTGAACATACTAAAATTTTATTTTAGTATAGTGATATGCGCACAAATATATAATTAGTAGGTATCCCATCAGACCCAGCACACATTGCAAGCAGCTTAATTTCCTTCCTCATACGATTTCTATACCGCGCGAGATGCTGGCATACTTTTGGTCTCCAAGTTACAAGGTACGCCAAGTTAGAGTTAGTGACCCTAAGAAATACATTAGCAGAAGTTCAAACTCGGGTTGAGAGTTTTAAACTTAACACGTTTTTCACTAGACCAACTCCTTTGGCTTAACTAGTTAAATTTTTTAATCAAAAGTAAAATTGAAAGGATTTTAAACACAAACAATAAATCATATATGAATACAAATTTACCACTCTTATTGTATGTTTGATGTACCCTCAAGTAGTCACATTTTACTGAGCGTGTATATATAAAAACAGTAGTGGTGAGCAGGCTAGCATTTTCTTACACGGATCATCGAAACAACACAAAATTAGTGAGTTTCAAGTCAACTTGTTAATGAGTCATGTCATTGTCAGGTAACCCATTAAAAACACATTAACGTGTTTGATTGTTATGAGGTCACTCATTAAGAACCCGATTAAGATCTCGTTTTTCAAACCGAGACATTAGTCATGACACTTTCTTGCATGACTCGTTAATTCGACACAAAGCTGATACCCATAATGAGTCGGGTTGTTATTGGGTTATTTGTTAAGAAACTATTAAGATAACATACATGACACTCAAACGACACAAACCTAATAAACACGACTCGTTTGTCAAACCTCTAGGTGCTCCCTCAACACACTTTGGTCGTACAACATATAGATATATGGTATGGTCCGTATGGAATATGAGTTAGTTTTTGACAATGGAACGTCGTGTTCATATGTAGTAAGGAGAATAACACATAAAGATGTAATAAAAGGGCGATGCTTTGTCACTCAACTTTGTTTCAAAATGTTCCTGCTTTTCACTAAAGGATAGGCCCATTTTGGTTTTCGAATCATGTGCCTTCTCCACAGTATTACTGCTACGGCATATATCCTATGTGAGGTACCATATGACCAACGATCATGAGACCACCCAGGATTTGAATTTTGAGGAATCGCAGTATTAAATTATATTTTTTTTATATAGAAATAAAGTTTTAAATGCGTTTTTTTTAAAATTTATTAACTATGACATTTCGTTGAATACTTGGTGGGCTTGATATCGTTAGCCTAATCATGATACACACATGTTAACAGATTTTAACATATACCTAGTAAGTATTACAACAAACACATGACAGGCACCAAAAAGACACATGCCAAACTCTCGAAAAGTGCTAGGAAGACCTTTGTATGTATATTTCCTGAACTTTGCGTAGTTCTAGGAGGTAAGAACCACCTTAGGCTCGAGTAATTTTTAATACGACCGTGACACTATCATGCAATGTTATTAATCTACATTATTGTCGTTTACTCTTGCACTAAAAATATCATATATTAATAGATTCGTCGTTGGAATGTTTTCTTTTTTTAAAATTGTGATGATCCCCAAATTCGCATGGAGGGAGGGAATATATTTTTGATTGGAATGCAAGGCTCGTCTTAAATAAAGCATACGTTAAACAAATAGATTATAAAAATATAAAAATAGGTGAAAAACATAAACAAAAGAGAGGGAGGAAGGGAGGGAGGGAGGGAGGGATGTGTGAATTATAGATAACGAACCCAATAAAGAAGCAAGTCCAAAAGTGAATTGAAAACCTTAGCGAGTGAGAATGGAATCTAATCTCTCTCCCCCACTCCAACCCAACCAAAAAAACATTCCCTCTTCTCCATTATCATTTACTTTTCGTGAAGGTAAAAAAAACCTCACGTCGATAAAAAAACGAAATCTAACAATGTTATATAAACCGTTGAATTATTTCTTATATTATCAGTTAGTTTTATAATAAAATTTTAATTTTCTTTCATAATATCAAAGCAATTTAACTTATGGGTGAAAATCTAACGACTGTCCGTATTCTAATTCACTTAATTTGTGTTGTCTACACGTTTAGTTAAAAAATTCGCTAGAAATCCTTATAATGACTTGTTAATGGCACGAGTCTATGAGAGTAGGTTGGTCTCATACGTGCTCAATGTCACCCAATATATGTTGTCGTTATTTTGCAGAGTTTCAATCTTTTTTTCTCACATTCTAATTTAGGAGTGTATTATACACACTCTAAATTACTTCTTACACACCATTTGTTAATTTTTTTTCATTTGATCTTTTTTAATTCATCCGATCCGACGATAAAAAATTTAAAAAGTGTGTAAAAAATAAAATAGAACGTGTGGATATCACACTCCTAATTTATGGTGTGAAAAATAAATAAATATTAAATAAAAAGAGAAATAGTATGTTAAGTAGAGAAAGAACCGTGCAAATTGCAAAAATTCAAAAAAGCGCAGGCACAGCTCAAAAGCAGAACCCCAAAAACCCATCAGTCACACGCACCGCTTCCCATTTCTCTCTCCCGCTATCAACGCCCAATTAACTAACTTTTCTGTCCAGAAACCTCCAAATTCCCCATCGTTTTTTCAACACCAAAACTGACAACATCTACGATGAGACCATGACGGTGTCGTTTCAAGTCGTCCAAAACCATCCACCGCCACACCAACCCCAACAACCTCCGCCACAACAGCAGCAACAACCACCGCCGCAAGAGCAACCACCGCCACAGCCACATCCACCACCAGAACCGCCGCAGCCGCCGAGTGTCGTCAGGAAGCTAATCGTCGAAGTCGTCGACGCACGTGACCTGCTCCCCAAGGATGGCCAGGGCAGCTCCAGCCCCTACGTCGTCGCCGACTTCGACGGCCAGCGGAAGCGGACCTCCACCAAGTTCAAGTCTCTCAACCCTGTCTGGAACGAGGCTCTCGAGTTCATCGTCTCCGACCCTGACCACATGGAATACGAAGAGCTCGAGATCGAGGTGCTCAACGACAAGCGTTTTGGGACTTCCAGTGGTTCCGCCCGTAAAAACCACTTCCTCGGGAGGGTAAAGCTGTACGGCACCCAATTTTCGAAGCGTGGCGATGAGGGACTGGTGTATTTCCAGCTGGAGAAGAAGAGCGTGTTCAGCTGGATTAGAGGCGAGATTGGGCTGAGGATTTATTACTACGACGAGACGGTTGAGGAATCGCCTCCGCCTCCGCCGCCGCCGCCGCCGCCGCCGCCAGAGGACCATCCGCAGGAGAACCCGAGATCTACGCATCCGGGGGTTGTGGTGGTCGAGGAGGGAAGGGTGTCTGGAGCCCATGGAATGCCTGTTGAGAACACAATCCACCACGAAGGCTCGTACTCGCCGCCGGTTGTGGTGATCGAGGAGTCACCGCCACTGGTTCAGGAGATGTCAAATCACCAGCATCATCAGCATGAGGAGGTTCAATTTCAACCAGAGGTGAGGAAAATGGAGATGCACAGAGGCGGTCTGACAGGTGAAAGAGTGAGAGTCCAACGAAGGCCAAATGGAGACTACGCTCCGAAAGTGATTTCTGGAAAGTTCGCGGCGAAGGGTGCGGCGGAGAGGATTCACCCCTGCGGTCTCGTGGAGCCGATGCAGTACTTGTTCATCAGAATCGTCAAGGCTCGAGGACTCGCTCCCAACGAAAATCCATACGTCAAGGTCCGTACGCCGGCCCACGTCGTGAGGTCGAAGGTGGCAGTTCACAGGCCGGGTGAGCCGACCGACTCGCCAGAGTGGAACCAGGTGTTCGCGATCGCACACAACCGGCCTGAATCGGCGGGTTCCCAGTTGCAGATCTCCGTTCACGACTCGCCGTCCGAGCAGTTCTTAGGCGGCATTTGCTTCGACATGAGTGAGGTGGCGGTTCGTGACCCGCCCGATAGTCCTCTGGCTCCGCAGTGGTGGCGTCTAGACAGTAGCGCCGGAGATCAGCACCCCGGCCGAGTCACCGGCGATATCCAGCTATCGGTTTGGTTCGGGACCCAAGCGGACGACGCGTTCCCGGAAGCGTGGAGCTCCGACGCTCCATTCGTGGCTCACACGCGCTCCAAAGTTTACCAATCGCCGAAGCTCTGGTATCTGAGGACGACGGTTATGGAAGTTCAGGACCTTCACATACCGTCAAATTTGCCTCCATTGACAGCTCCTGATATTCGCGTCAAAGCTCAGCTCGGCTCCCAATCGGCGCGAACCCGGCGCGGCTCCATGAACAACCACTGCGCGTCGTTTCACTGGAACGAGGACCTCATCTTCGTCGCCGGCGAGCCGCTTGAGGACTCGCTGATTCTACTCGTGGAGGACCGCACAAACAACGACGCCGCGCTCCTCGGCCACGTCCAAATTCCGGTGAGCTCGATCGAGCAGCGAATCGACGATCGCTACGTGGCGTCCAAGTGGCTCCCACTGGAATGCGGGGGTGGCGGAGGTGGGACTCACTGCCGGAGCGGCGGAGATGAGTCCTACTGCGGGAGAATCCATCTGCGCCTCTGCCTGGAGGGTGGATATCACGTGCTAGACGAAGCGGCGCACGTGTGCAGCGATTTCAGGCCGACGGCTAAGCAGCTTTGGAAGCCGGCTGTCGGCATTTTGGAGCTGGGGATTCTCGGCGCGCGCGGCTTGCTTCCGATGAAGGCGAAATCCGGCGGGAAAAGCTCCACGGACGCTTACTGTGTGGCCAAGTACGGGAAAAAGTGGGTCCGGACCCGAACCGTCATGGACAGCTTTGACCCGAGGTGGAACGAGCAGTACACGTGGCAGGTTTATGACCCTTGCACTGTCCTCACCATCGGAGTGTTCGACAACTGGCGTATGTTTGCTGAGGTGGGGGAGGACAAGCCAGATTACAGTATAGGAAAAGTTCGAATACGTATATCTACGATGGAGAGCAACAAGGTGTATACGAATTCGTACCCGTTGCTGGTGCTGCTGAGAACCGGGTTGAAGAAAATGGGCGAGATCGAGCTGGCGGTCCGGTTCGCCTGCCCGTCGTTGCTGCCCGAGACGTGCGCGGTGTACGGCCAGCCGTTGCTTCCCAGAATGCACTACCTCCGCCCGCTCGGGGTCGCCCAACAAGAGGCGCTACGTGGCGCCGCAACTCGCATGGTGGCTGCGTGGCTGGCGAGGTCCGAGCCGCCGTTGGGGCAGGAGGTGGTTCGGTACATGTTGGATGCGGATTCGCATGCGTGGAGCATGAGGAAGAGCAAGGCCAATTGGTTTCGGATCGTGGCGGTTCTTGCGTGGGTCGTCGGGTTAGCGAAATGGTTGGATAATATCCGGAGATGGAGAAACCCGGTTACCACGGTTTTGGTCCACGTGTTGTATTTGGTTCTTGTTTGGTACCCGGATTTGATTGTCCCAACCGGGTTTTTATACGTTTTCTTAATCGGAGTTTGGTATTACCGATTCAGGCCCAAGTCACCAGCTGGTATGGATATCCGGCTTTCGCAAGCGGATTCGGTCGACCCAGATGAGCTCGATGAGGAATTTGACACTATCCCAAGCTCAAGACCGTCCGATATCATCCGGGTCAGGTACGACCGGTTGCGAATGCTGGCGGCCCGGGTCCAAACCGTTTTGGGCGATTTTGCTACCCAAGGAGAGAGGGCCCAAGCATTGGTGAGTTGGAGGGACCCTAGAGCCACAAAATTGTTCATCGGAGTGTGCCTAGCAATCACTGTGGTTTTGTACGCGGTGCCACCAAAAATGGTTGCTGTGGCCTTGGGATTTTACTACCTGCGCCACCCCATGTTCCGAGAGCCGATGCCGCCGGCAAGCCTGAACTTCTTCCGACGGCTTCCGAGCTTGTCGGACCGGCTAATGTAGAGAGTTGAAGGAAGGAAATTACGAGACATATCATATATGCGAGAGCATTTTTTTTAGGTGCCACATTTTAGAGGGTGTGACAAATTACAAGGCAAAACAACTGTGCTAAGTTGAAAAGTGGTCTTTTAAGGAGGGAAAAAAGGGAGAATTGGAGGGAAAAGTTCAAAAGCGGCAAAGTTGTCATAATTTGGTTGAATTGATTGACTGACTGATAAAAAAATTGATCGATATAAGAGAAAGGCAATGTTGGGGTGGGGAAGAAATATGAGTGGTAAACTTGAGATAATGTTCTGGAAAGTATGAACACTTCAATTGCTTTCTAACATGTAATTTCAATCTCGGCGGTTCATTTTTTATATTACTCAGTACTTTGTGTCATTGAGAAAAATTAATTAATTCTTCGTGGATATGTTTCTCCAATTTTAAGACAATATGTGTTCACTTTTTTTTTTAGCTGCTTGCATTTTAAAATTTGCTTTGCATGTGAAGGCGCTCGTGCATATTATAAAAGACGAGTGTTAAAATTACTGGTCTATTTTTATTCTCTCTCGAAGTATTTGAGTGGGTAATACTGTTTTCCGCTGAAATGATTGCTTGCTAGCCATTGATAATTAGGCTTGGTGGTTTTGCTCCTTTGAAATTATTACAATGTACGAGAGGGCCAGAGTTGTAAGATAAACGTTGAGGCTTGCTCCTCCTCCTCCTCTCAATCGTCTTCAAAATTCACCACATTTTTTGTTTTGATCGGAGGAAGCTCTTGATCTTCAACATTTGTTGTGTTTAATATGAGAGAGACGATAGCGCTAGAAAAATATGACGGCTCTAAAAAGGAGAAAGGCAACGTTGAGAAGGACGAGAATGAGGAGGAGAAACACAAGGATGGAAAAGATGAAACAAAGTAGAAAAAGAGTCAGGACAAGAAGAACAAGGAAGGTAAAGGTGAGGAGGATAGAAATGGTGATCCTGAAAAGGAGGAGAAAGAAGATAAAGAAGGCTCGAAGACAAAAGCTAGCTGGCTAGGTTTAGGCATTGGTGGCAAACAAACACCTTCAAATTGCCTGTTCTTTTGAGACATTTTTTGTAATAAGACTTGAAAATGCTTCAAATTTCTAACGGATTTTAGTTTTTAGGTTTTTATTTTGGGGTTTTTGAACTTTAATCCTTTAAGAAGATTACAATTTTAAAAAAACCTGGTGTTAGATTGAATATTGATTTTTAGTCCCTAATGTGTCCTTAATTCAAAATAATTAATGTGTATTTTATTTAATATCTCTCATTAAATATTTAAATTTATTAATACACAAATTTTAATTTATTTTTTGACCAAAAAATAGTTTTTTAATTTATTAATTTTATTTAACATTCTTCAAACTTGAAAGACTCAATTAATGTACCTAAATGTTAGTATTGAAATGTGTGTACCGAAATATATTATATTAAACTAATATATTTAAATGTTAGTACCGAAATGTATTAATATTAAATTAATGTACCTAAATGTGTATACCGAAATGTGTGTACCTAAATATATGCATCGAAATGTATATACATAAATATATGCACCTAATATATGCACCGAAATGTATGTATCTAAATATATGCACCGAAATGTATGTACCTAAATATATGCACTGAAATGTATTAATATTAAATTAATGTACCTAAATGTGTGTACCGAAATGTTAGTACCGAAATGTATATACCTAAATGAAATGTATCCACCGAAATGTGTGTACCGAAATGTATGCACCGAAATGTTAGTACCAAAATGTGTATACCTAAATGTATGCACCGAAATGTATTATAATGAATTTAATATACCTAAATGAAGAAGTTACATTACATCGAAATATATTGTATAACAAAATTAGTTTATCTAAATGTTCACAACAAAAATATATTACAATGAATGAAATGAAAATAAAAATTATAATGAAATAAAATTAATACATTAAAAATTAGAAAAGAAAAAGATAAATAATTAAAAAATCAAATATAATTAATAAATGAGATTATTAATGTATCAAGGGACTAAAATTAGATTTTGATCTTACTCATAGTTTTAATCAAAAAATAATCTTGGCCAAGGACTAAAATGAAGTTTTCTATTGTATTTTTCTAGGTAACTAATAAAATAGAGAGCATGATTGGGAATGTTATATATAGTTCTTGCAAATATGAGCGCTATAACATTAGACAGTAAGCACTTGATCGCTCTTATTCTGATTTTTTGTACATAATAATACCACGTGACCATGTTTTTGGAATACAAAAATTTCTTATGACTCACTATGCTTTCTTCTTCTGTCTTCTTTCTTCTATTTTGTTTCCAAGCTTTTTGTCTTCTTACTTTTTTCTAACTCCTGTGGAGAAACCCTTCATACTTTTCACTACTGTCTTGGCATTTTTTTTGGCTGCACCAGTGTTACACTGAAAAATGATTGTTCTTCTTTACAACTCATCCAGATTTGAAATATAAATCAACAAGAAGCCAACTTTCTCAAGCAAGAAACGAAAAATGAAAAGATGTTTAACCGAAAACTAACTTCGAGCCTTATAGCATACATTCAAGTCAGTATCGGAACAATACATAGTTCCAAGGACCTCTCGGAAACAAATTCAAGTACAACTCACAAATTTAGTAATCACCATCTCTTACGGCCGTGCTGCTACAAATACCGATCACCAGGGCCTGAAGATTTGAAGGGAAATGAAATTACAAAGTTCAAGCAAAAACTGATGTCCAATTTGTTTAAAACTGCACACGATGTAACGACTTAAATCATTTTGTTCACGTCTATGCATATATCTACACATATCTGAAATCCTGCACAATTAGTAATCACAAATTTGCAGTAATAAAACCAGATAAAATGCTATTACCAAATCATTAAACAAGCCAACTGAAGCTTTCTTTTCATAAAATCCCAAGGGGCAAAGGAACGGAAAATGAAAAAACAAAGAGTGGATCCAATAACACTCAAAAGGAGTTACCAAACCCTAACTAGAAAACAAGAGCAATAATTCCATTCAAAGATTAGTCCACTACAGCCAGATTTTGGTACCGTTCGCCAGAGATGGCTGCTTCCACGACATGGTCGGGCCCAATATCCCCATCATTGTCCAAGAAGAATTCGAAAAATTTCTTGGAGTAGCCAGCTAATGTGGCCACCCCTTGTTCTGCAGGAAGTGCCATAGGGTACTCGTCATCGTTCAGATCCCAAAACACTACGCGTGGCACCACATCACCGTACCCTTTCTCCTTGTACTTTCTTTGTATTGCCTCATAATCTGTGTTCCAGATACCGCCGGAGGCATCATCAAAATCTTGGTCACTGGTGAATACATACACCCTCTTGAACATTTGCTCTGGCTTCAAATTCTCGTTCACAGCCACTTTCAGAATCAAATCAAACACCTTCAGAAAATCAGTTTAGCCATCCCAGTCCTGATTGTCCATCATCCTCATGAACGTGCACCTGGACTTCAGGTCATCCCCTTGTATGGTAAGTAGTTGAGGGTTTCGACTAAAAGTGAGGACCTTTCCTTTCCATGGCTCTTCGCTCAGCTCAGACACCAACAGTCCCAAACCCAATGACACATTCATGGGGTTCACACTCATGGGGTTCCCACACATCCTTCCGGAGACGTCACACACAGCCAAGCAGATTTTCCACTTCCCCTCTTTTAAAAAGATCTCCTCCACCATTGCCTTCCACTGATGCTCAGCCAGTTGCCCAAAATTGTGGTCGTGCACATTGCTTATGATCTCATCTGGAAGCATGGCACCTGCTTCAATCTTCGACTCGCCTCCAGCTTTGACATCCTCCAAATACTTCTTAACAATTGCTGACCTTCTCACTACTGGATTAAAATCATTTGGAAAGTCCGTCTGCACAAACTTGCTCTTCGGGGTTAACCTTTGCCATCTTCGAGTATTATCTTTAAAGCCTTTCGCTAAGGCTGTTCTCAAAGGGTCCAAAACCTCACTCATCAGCCTCTCTCGGACTCTGGACACATAATCTGCCTCGTCCTCAACACTAACACCTTCTACGAATTCCTCTCGCGGGAACACCTTCTTTGCAATGCTCTCGCATATCAAAGTGGCACGATCAAAGAAGGAATCAACCGACGGGCACCATTTCGCTGCGTAGGTTAACTCCAACACCTCGGAGTCCTTAGGATCATTGTCATTATCCAGCTTCTGCTTCTCATATTCCTTCAAATTTTGAATATCACATTTCAAGCACTCAGCGTAAACATCCGAAACCCTCTCGTGTAACAATTGATAATTGGGGTCACGCTCATACATGTCGACAGCATTTCTAGCCATCGCGATACATCTTTTAGTCCCCATGTCGTCTGCTTTCTCCTGTACAAGTTTATGTACTCAAAACAGCAATCGCGTTCCCTCAACGTCCTCTTGCTCTTGGCATTGACATCCACAATGCCGTAAAGAACCTCAAGAATGTCTTCAAAAGCCCCCAAAGACCCGACAATCGGCACCACATTGTGCGCTAGGGTTTTGGGGTGGTTCTGGTAGAGCCAAAACGCCGCCGTGTAAAACAATTATTCGTAGCCTTTTCCAGTTAGGTGGTGGTTGTCTAGCAGGTTACCGATGAGCTTAAGGGTGGTTAGGGGATTGTGGGACCAGGCCACCGGGAGCAGTTGGTTCAGATACTCATGGCTCTCAGGTTTGTTGCCTACCACGTGGAAATAGAGATTGTGGCAGGGGTTACCGAAGGAGTACCGGACCTCCTTCGCGGAGGGGGTTGGCGTGGGTTGGTGTGCTATTTGGGGTTGTGGCAGTGACAGTTGTGATGTTACCGGTAGTTTGAGCTCCGGAGGACCGAGGAGAGGCGTCCGAGCAGCCGCCGATCTTGTGAGTTGTGAGAGATTGCCCACATAGCTTTGGCATGCTTTCAGAACAGAAAGAAGCTGCACTTGCCCAGTTTTCATGGAATCAAAATTGAAATGGATATTGTGGATGAAGAGAAGAAGAAATCTTGACATTGCCTTTTTAAAGTGGGCGCCGAAGATTTTTGTTACTTGTGGTCCAAGCAATTGCCTTGGATGTATATCTCTGCGTATCATCCATTTGATTTCACTATCTTATTTTTTATGAACTACTTATGCGTAAAAGATAATTAAATATGTCATTAATCCTTTCCTCTTTTTCTTCTGTTGGACATTAATCGTTTCCTAAAAAAACTTCATTGATTTACTATAATTTCTCATAAATTGGGCATTTTAAAGAACTGAATCCTACTTGTGTCATTTCCTAACCAAACCATTCCAATTTCATAACTGGTTTTTTTTTTTTTTGACAAGAAGTTCATAACCGGTGTTTGATTTATCTTTTTGGGCTTGTGTTTTTGGTTTGTGTTTCGTGGTGGTGTTGCTCTTTAAAGAGTGTTTAATTACTAGTTTCGTTAGTGGTTTTGTGCGTTGAATTTTTTATGTGACGAGTTATTAATTTTTCCCGACGCGAAACGAACAATTTCTTCGTGGTGGTGTTGCTCTTTAAAGAGTGTTTAATTACTAGTTTCGTAAGTGGTTTTGTGCGTTGAATCTTTTATGTAACGAGTTATTAATTTTCTCCGACGCGAAACGAACAATTTCAGAACAGTTATTGATTCATTCTCTAATTCAGTATATCACATACATAATTCTCAATTTTATCCTACAAAAGGAGAAAATTTGAAAAACAAAAAACAATTAAAAAAAAGTGAAAAACTTAATCAGCTTCTTGCAAGCCATCCAAGACAACTGACCCAACTAACAATCCAGCAGCGCCGGCCCCAAGCACGCCCGCCACCACAGCCTGCACCGCCACCAGAGCCGTCGAGTCATCCGGTATAACCACGACCGCCACCACAGCCGCCACCAGTATGGGCAGCGACGCCGAGGCCAAGGCGGCTGGGGAGAATCCAGCCACCTTCTCGAGAAGGCTGAGCAGCCCGAGCTCCTCCGCCTTCGAAAACAGCCCCAATTTCTCAATCGACGACAGGGTCACCCCGAGCTGCTCCGCCTTGGACAAAAGCCCCGCCTTCTCGACGTTGCTGAGGACCTTCCGCTTCTCCAGCTTCTTGAAGACGTCGACTTCCACTTCCTCCGCCCCTTCGTAGAAGATTCCCGCTCCGTACCACTTCTTCTCCCATCCGCCGTCGAGCTTGTTCACCTGGAAATTTACAAAATTCACATCTTCTCAGCAAACAAACAAAAGGGTATATGTTAATTAACCAACAATCAAAAGGGTATTCGTAATTTTGTATAAATATACTTTCTTGGTAGCCAAACAGAAGTTACAGAGAAAGAGTGGACGTAATTACCTTCTTTTGGGGCGCCATGGAAACGATTGTTGAGGGCCTTGATTTGGTGGGGAAGTTGCGGGATGGACCAGAAATGAAACTGAAGTGGGGTTTGGAGGAGAGGAAGTTGCTGGTGTGGTTGAGATTGCAGGTAGCTGAAGATGCTGCAGTACTGACCGCCATTGATGATGTGTATCGAAGCTCTAGCTCTCCGTGTGTGGCTTGCCACGTGGGATGTTAGAGAGAGAGATAGAGAGAGAGGAAGGGGGATTTTTGTGTCTGGTTATCGAACGTCACTGCGTGTCCCTGCCAATCAAATTGATGAAAGGTGATAGCTTTATCTTTCCAAATTCCAATTAATTACAAGAACTGTTTTTTTCCCAAATTAGATGGGAAAAATTGGGCTGAACCAGAACTCCAGCCTATATTTTGAATCAAACTCTTGAAGCTAAGCCCAACACTATGACAAAACAATTAAAACCCACTTTTGGAAAATTTTATGTTGTTTTTTAGGAATATTCTACTCATCTTTATTAATACATTGATATTATTTATCCTAATGGGTGGACAAGTGAGTTAAATCTACAATGGGCTAGCCACAAATAATTTGGTTATGATCTGTATTTGACGAGAATTGAACTTAAAAATTTTAACTTACAAATTAAAAAGAATACCACTTGACTATAATACCGAGTAACATTTACTCTTTTTATATTAGGAACAACTCTTTTAGTAATAATGTCTAGTGGTTTTCACTAACACATAAATGCTTTTCACTTCAATGCTAGCCCTTCTCCAAATGATTTCAAATCTTCTGGCACCTATTTTGTGTATGACCTTTTTGGCCCTCTTGCAGCTGAATGAACGTATCCGCAAAAAAAAAAAATATAGTAATTTTTAATAATAAAGACGAAGATATACAAATTCACACGACCTTTCGCTCCGATGGATACTCAAAGCTTGTCACTTTCCCCGTTTTTTATTCAATTTTAAATACCGCAGTTCTTATCTTTCGTCGTCTTCAAGCATTCAAGGGTCAGCTGCAGTTTGCTAAAATTTGCAAAGAAGGTACCTTTCGCATCTCTTTCTCTGCAATTCCCAATTTTGGATGACGGGTTGATATCGATATTACTCGCTTTTTACAATCTCTCCACATTTTCCCGGCAATGTTTTTTTTATTTTTTTCCCCGGAATTTTTTTTTAATTGAATTCCAACATGGGTTTTCGATTTTCTGTATGTATATGT
Source organism: Crataegus laevigata (assembly GCA_963580275.1). Taxonomy (NCBI): domain Eukaryota; kingdom Viridiplantae; phylum Streptophyta; class Magnoliopsida; order Rosales; family Rosaceae; genus Crataegus; species Crataegus laevigata. The sequence continues at coordinate 4,438,443 of OY756950.1, forward strand.
GAAGCCAATGAAAATGGACGATGTGGGTTAGGCTAGTTGGTCAGGACCCCGTTTTACTGTGTTCGAATATCATCTTTGTAGTTTAAAATATCGCATTCTCGAAAAAATATGACGAAGAAACAAATGCAGCAGAACCCCAAATGTCGTTTTCGTGGTTAGGAAGGCAAAAGCGTTAGCTAGTAGCTGTGGCAATGAATGTTGTGGGGGGAGGAATTGTATTCATTTGATATATGTGCGTCTTCTTGTTCTTTAATTTTGTATACTAAGTTATCTCTTGGTTGTATCTTGATGAATACTATGTACTGCTGCCAATGCTTTCTATTTAAGCACCTTTTACGATGTTTTTGAGGCTTGTTTTGCAGTGAACGAGTTTGTTTTATTTAGGGTTTTGCAATTTTTAAATGTTAATTTTTGTTTTGTTTGGGATTTAATTGTGTAAAGTTGTTATTACAGCTCATAGTCTTAAGTGTTCTTAGTTATAGACCTAGTGCTGAATTATCGGCATCTAATTCATTGATTTTTTGAAGTTTTTTTTTACTGTGTGCCGACCCCACTTAGTCGAATAAGGCTTTGTTGTTATTGATATTTATTTACTGCATCTAAGGTTTTGGACTGCAGCCTTTTTGAAGAGATTTACAAGTCTATATTGTTAGAGTCTATATATACCTTTCCTTGTTTGGGTCAACTCATTCCTATCTTTCTTCCTTCTTCCCTGCCTCTCTTGTCCTCCTCATCTGTTATACTAACTGTAACTGTAAGTCTCTCTCTCTCTCTCTCTCTCTCTCTCTCTCTCTCTCTCTCTCTCTCTCTCTCAGGTGACTAAATAGTTTTGGTAGTGTCTGTGTTCTTGTTCTCGGTATTTTTAGATGTGTTTTGCTTCTAAAAATCCTTTTCTTTTTTCATAATCTAGTTGGAATTTAGGATAGTTTTATGAAAGATCAACTTATTATGTCCATGTTGCAATCATGCCTTGATTCTGTTTTATCTCCTTTGCTTGACATATGAATTCTAAATCTCTCTCTCGTAGCTCACTCACGTACAGAGATTTGCGCTAGTTTTATTGTCTTAGATCAATAGAAATTTGGAGTTGGCGGGTTCTTGGTCTGGACTCTGGGTCTTGAACTCGTGATCTGTATAGTTTCAAAGATTTATCATATGTACTTTTGCTGCTTGTTCAATTAGGTATCGTGAAGTATGAAATTTCAAAAGACTTGAATAACCGTTATGAAGAAAAAAATTTGCTTATATATCCTTGTTTTAAACTCTAGTTTTAATATATGTACATGACCTCTGTATACGTATATCTCTTGGAGGTACTATAGCGTAGAGAACATGGGTAATCTATTCTGTTGTGCTCAAGTTGATCAATCCACGGTAGCTATAAGGGAAAGATTTGGAAAGTTTGTGGAAGTTCTTGAGCCTGGATGTCATTGCCTGCCTTGGTTTCTTGGACATCAGCTTGCTGGTCATCTCTCTCTTCGTTTGCAGCAATTGGACGTGCGCTGTGAGACCAAGACAAAGGTGTGTCAACTTTCATTAGTGGAGATGACTTAATTTAAAGTTTTAAGACAAGAAACTGAATTTACAATCTCATTGCGTGTCTTTTATTTCAAGTTCTTTATGTGTGAAACTTGAATGATTGTTTTATACACTTTTCAGGACAACGTATTTGTGAACGTCGTTGCATCTATTCAATATCGTGCTCTAGCAAACAAAGCAGATGATGCTTTCTACAAACTCACCAACACAAGGTCTCAAATCCAGGCCTATGTCTTCGATGGTATAAACTAAATATCCCTCTTAATAAATTAGAGATAATGGACTTTTTGATACACGCATATTAGTTTTTTCTTTTTTTAAATAAGAAGTGTTTGTAGCTAATTGAGTTTGCCTTTTCCCTTTCCGCAGTGATTAGAGCTAGTGTTCCAAAGCTGAATCTGGATGCTGCTTTTGAGCAAAAGAATGAAATTGCAAAGGCTGTGGAAGATGAGCTTGAAAAAGTAATGCAGCAAAGCAAAATTCATATAATACTGTGGTGTCTAAATGCAGCTCGATTTTTAAACAAGTTGTTTTCGTGCATTGCAGGCCATGTCTGCTTATGGTTATGAGATTGTGCAAACGCTCATTGTTGACATAGAACCAGATGAGCATGTGAAACGGGCAATGAATGAAATCAATGCTGGTATGAGTCTTATTCTCGATGGTTATGCAGTTCCCTTAATGTATTTTATTGTTGTGCACATGTGATCTGTTTGGTTTCAATTGTTTTACCATATTTTCTATAATTTATCAGCTGCAAGAATGAGAGTGGCAACTAATGAGAAGGCAGAGGCTGAGAAGATTTTGCAAATTAAACGAGCTGAAGGTGAGGCTGAGTCAAAGTATCTCTCTGGGCTGGGAATAGCTCGCCAGCGGCAAGCAATTGTAGATGGTTTGAGAGACAGTGTGCTGGGGTTCTCCGTCAATGTTCCAGGGACGACTGCAAAGGATGTCATGGACATGGTCCTTGTCACTCAGTATTTTGACACCATGAAGGAAATCGGCGCTGCCTCTAAATCCTCCACCGTGTTTATTCCCCATGGACCTGGTGCTGTACGGGATGTAGCTTCTCAGATTCGTGATGGACTTCTTCAGGGTTCTCATCAGTAGTCCGGTTCTTCTACAAGCTTTTTATCGCTCATCTGCAGGAACTTCTTTTGGGTCATTACGACGTGCTTTATTTGTTTATAGTTTTCTTTTTGTGGTTTAATTGTTTCATACTGTATATGTGAGCATTTACGATTTCTGGTGAGCGTATAATGATCTTATACAATGAGAGAATTATTCTTGTAAACATGAATCTTGTACAGTTTTGCCTTTTTCAGACAGACTTAAGCGTTTTTATTTGTCGAGTGCATGAATCTTGTACAGTTTTGCCTTTGTCGAGTGCATGAATTTCTTCATAACACATTGATAAAAACGCTTTGTTGCTCAGGGGATTGACCACGGTAAGGCATGAAGCTTTCTAAGAGTCTAGCTTGTCCCTGCATATTCAAACAGTTATATATGCTGACTTTTGTATACATACATATATATATACATATATATATTTCTACACATTTTATCTTCTCCAAGTTCTCAACAGGATTGCTCACAGGGACAAGGAAGCAGAAACAAAGTCGCTATTGAAGCTGAAACCGGCATTGAACTTGTCTAATGTTCCTGCAGATATGTCGAAGGCAAGGTCGGTTCCAATGGAGATCAGAGAACCGCCTTCTATCACGGCAGAAAAGTTTGCAACTGGATCATATCTCTTAAAAGGGATTTCGTATCAGCCCGATTCCTCCAGCAACCACAGCAAAACCATTTTCGCATTGCAGTTCCACCTGTTAGCCACAATGTGTTGAGTAAAAATTGTACACAGTATGTAAATAAATAATTCATTCGACACAATTTCACCCTCGTTCATTTTTCCGAAGAGGGTTTTATTAATTCGAGTTCGACCCATTCTAGGATATGCGCCTATTAATTACAATCCTTCTTTTGGGAAATGAATTCCCTTTGGTTCCAATTTGAATAAATCGTAATTTGAGGATTTGGGTGTTTATTTGATTTTGTTACTGTACCTAAGTAGACCCCTAGATTGCCTACGTACCCTCGTTGAGGGATCAAGTCACTCATAGTTCCTTATGTATTTGTTGAGATTTGATGCCTTGTGTGGTTTTAGCTCGTGCAGGCAATGAGCATTTGATGTCTTTGTGCAGTTTTAACTCGTGCGGGGGAGGACTTCGAGCCATTGGAGCTTGTTGGTGTCTTATGTAGTTTTAGCTCGTGCAGGGCAAGGACTTTGTGTCATTGGAGCGGAACGCAGCTTCGTGCCGTTTGAGTCTTGTCGCAGCTTCGTGCTATTTGTATCGGCTTTGTGCAATTTGTAGTGGCTTTGTGCCATTTGAATTTTGACATCATGCCATTTGAGACTTTTCTTCGACTTCATGCCATTTGGTATTTGATACATGGCATGAGTTTCACCAATTTGAGGTGGTGAGTCCATCGAGTTTTGTACTTTGAGATGGTTCACATCCATGATATTTGGAGTAATTTATATCCACGAGTTTGATGTCGGCAAAGTCTTCATATTTTCATTTTGCTTGGACTTGATGTGCATCCATCACGCTATTGGGCTCTTGCCCATTTATTTTGGCCCAAAGTTATATTTTATAAGGCCCAAATTGAGATTGTACATCTTGCCGTCTCTGACTCCTTAATGGTTTGAAAAGAATGGGATCTAATTTTGAAATGGCACAATTTAGATTGCCACAAAGAAATTTTGTCCCTTATGACCATATAAAATCCCATAGCTCCATTGATCTCCACATGATCTTTCCCATTTGATTTGTTCTGCAGCAAGCAAGTTTTGTTTTCTTATTTGTGGTGCCAAGTTTTGAATTGGCATGCCTTCTTATAGAATTGGAATCCTACATAAGTTAGCAAAATGAAGGCAGAAGGGCACTAAAGTTTTGTTGGCTCTTTCTTCCTTTCTGAATTCAACTTAAATAGGTCTCTTCATGAGATTAGGATCCCATAAATCCTCTTGCACCTTCTCTTTGTCTCCACCAGTCCTTTAGTTTATTATAATAAATATGGCAAGTCACATTTATTAAAATTACTTTCTTCATCTTTGCATTCTTTCAACAGCAACATAGATTTTGTGCAAAGACTTGGTCTTTTGCGAGTAACATGCAGACTTGACCGGAGATTTGTGCGTTTGCAGAGGATATGAAGGAATTTCTGTTGCTTTTTCGTTTCTCTGGTGCTCTGAGAAGCCCTTGTGCGTTTCTATTATGCACCATTCTTCTCCATCAATGATTTAAGCAACCTTTTTTTCCCACTGGTGACTTGGGCCACAACCTGCATTATTTTTATGCACTTTATTCGTGAGCGCAGCTTCCTTCTTCAATGCTGGCATCAACTTCGATTTCTTCTGGACTCTGAGACGGAGATGATGCGGATGCTTCCCTAGTCTTCCATTGCAGGTTTATTGCTTGCTTCATCTTTTCTCTTGTTCACCATCTTTAGAGTTTCTTTAATAAGCAAGGACCACTTTTTGTTCTCCCATGTCAAACCGCCGTAATCACTGGTAGAAACCTTGCCGATCTGATTTTGGAGAACATTAGTTGAGGGGTTACTTCATATGTGAACACATATAGCGGGGCCGAGTTGCTTTCTTAGTCTTCGTCCGTTGTAGGTTCATATTTGTTGTTGCTGCAAATGGTGGTGATCGGCAGCTATAGGTGCAGTGATCATTTAGACTTGGTTGGAACTTCACGGGGTGGTTTAGACCACCCATAAGAAATTCATGGAGTTAACGGCAGCGGTGGGGAACAGATCACTTAGACTTTATTGGAACTTCACAGGGTGGTTCAGACCGCTCACAAGAAATTCGTGGAGTTGACGACATTGGCAGGGATGTAGATCACATAGACTTGGTTGGAACTTCAATGGGTGGTTTAAACTACCCACAAGAAATTCATGGAGTTGACGGCAGTGGCGGGAATGGGAAAGGTTGAAGAAGCAAATTGCTTTTTTTTTTCCTGCAAAGCCAAGAGAAACCCAACAAAGAAAGATTTAGAAGGATAGATTTATACCTTTAAATGCTTTGTAGCTTTTCCTGCTCTTTGCTCTTGCGTATAGCACTTGATATTTTCTCCTTTTAGTCTCTGTTTCTCTTTTGCATTTGCTCTCTTGCTTCTCCTCTCCTCCTCTGTCGTCTTCACTGTGCTCTTCTCTATTGTCATTTTTTTTGATTTCTCCCTTGTGTTTTACGTCCTATTGATAGACTTCGAAGAACTTTGAGTCTAACAGGCAACGTGGGGTGAGAAGTATGGTGAAAGTGGGCAGTTTTCACTAACTTCTTTTGCACGTCGAGGAATAGAGGAACTGTTTCCCATTATAAATTTAAAATTTATTTTTATTTTACAATGGATGGTGTAGATTTTCTTAAAATAATTTGTACTATTGATTTGTTTGCCACTCACATTCCCACTTTCCTTGAATTAAGGAACCGCTTTTCTTTTTTTTTTCTTTTTTTTTACCTCAACACAATGAACACTACATAATGACTATTTCAGAGTGCTAATAACAATTTTTGATGGAAAATGACAGAAAGTTCTTACCCTGCCACAATCTGGTATATGGTAAAACTGAATAGGGTGCCGAGTCCAGAGCAAACAGATCAACTGCAACAGTCACAGAAACCATCAAACCGTCGCGAAAAAAAGGAGTTGCAGCATACTTGACAGAAAAGTAATGTTGTGAAGAAGCAAATCATAGATCATTAGACAGATTAACCTTTGCATGAGATATCACTAATCCAGTTGAATTATGTCGAATCAAACTGAATCAGCGGTTCATGAACATAGTCCTTGCAGTGAAGATCTGATCAAGATTACAAGAAAATGTTAACGATTGATAGAAAGGAAAAGAGGAGACAAAGAGAAGAAGAACTAGAGGTGCAGACTGCAGAGTAAATTTAACCTCTGGCATACTCGCCAATGTTGTAGTTACTCATTGCTTGTCGTTGAAGCAATTGAGATCAAGGTTATTTATATCTGGATTAATGGGTAGAAGCATGTGTTATTATATAATGTGGGATGCATGTGGATTTAGCGTAAACCTAAACAAGGTGACATTTTAGGATGCATACAGCCGATCCATGTAATATGATAAGACATTGCTGTTGTCGTTTGCATGTGGATTTAGTGAGGAAGTATCCTCATTGATGACAAATTAATACATAAGAGTACTATGTTTGATTGTACAATGGTGGAAATTCTGTGTGGTGGAGTGTTTGCTGTAAAAGGTTGTTAGTCACCGTGTCAAATGATGATGATTCAAAGATGCTGGACTTCAAAAGAGGCAAGGAAGAGGTGGAGAATAGTTGAAACTAAGCTCATTGCGATTTCGTTTATAAGATTTTGGGTGTAAGAAAAACGCTCATAACTACTTAAACTACAAAATTTGACATTGCATGTAATAAACTAGCCTTAGAAAATGGTTAAAACTTGGATGACTCACTGGACCATTTGGGTTGAGCCTAGGCCTGACAAACGGGTCGTGTTTGTCGTTTTCGTGTAACACCTGTTATCTTAACGGGTTGTGTCGTGTCACACCCGTTATCTTAACGGGTCCTTAACAGGTCGGGTCACTTTACCCAACGGGTAAAGTGACCTGACCCGTTATGACCTGTTATGACCCGATAAGAAAAATATATTTTTAAAAAAAATAATAATATTTTTATTAAGTATATAACATAAGATTTTGTGATATCTACATCCACTAGTGTAAATATTTTAAATTGAAGATCGAATTCATTCATTGTATTAATATAGGGTCAAGGAGTGTAGCTATAAAAAAAATCATCAAAATCGGAGTTAAAATAACTGTTAAATCGTGATTTTTCGTTTATAACCGTTGAAAAGCTTTGTCCCTTTACTTAATCTCTTAATGTTTTTTTTTTGTGATTTTTTGCTGATGTGATCTCAAAACATATACAAACAAGTTTGACGGTTGTGATCGTTGAAATTATTTTTGGAGAATTCGTATCCCATCAAAACAATAGATTGACTAACACTTAAGAGTTTATTTATACTTTCATTAAGTATAACATAAGATTTTATGGTATCCATTTGTGTAAATATTTTAAATTGAAGATCGAATTCATTCATTGTATTCATATAGGGTAAAGGAGTGTAGCTGTAAAAAAATCATCAAAATCAGAGTTCAAATAACCGTTAAATCGTGATTTTTCGTTTATAACCGTCGAAAAACTTTGTCCCGTTACTTGATCTCTAAATGTTTGTTTTTTGTGATTTTTGGCTGATGTGATCTCGAAATATATACAAACAAGTTTGACGGTTGTGATCGTTGAAATTAGTTTCGGAGAATTCGTATTCCATCAAAACAATAGATTAACTAACACTTAAGAGTTTATTTATACTTTCATTAAGTATAACATTAGATTTTGTGGTATCCACTTGTGTAAATATTTTAAATTGAAGATCGAATTTACTCATTGTCTTCATATAGGGTCAAGGAGTATAGTTGTAAAAAAATCATCAAAATCGGAGTTAAAATAACCATTAAATCGTGATTTTTCGTTTATAACCGTCGAAAAGCTTTGTCCGTTACTTGATATCTGAATGTTTGTTTTTTATGATTTTTTGCTGATGTGATCTTGAAACATATACAAACAAGTTTGATAGTTGTGATCGTTGAAATTAATTTTGGAGAATTCGTATCCCATCAAAACAATAGATTGACAAATACTTCAGAGTTTATTTATACTTTCATTAAGTATAACATAAGATTTTGTGGTATCCACTAGTGTAAATATTTTAAATTGAAGATCGAATTCATTCATTGTAATCATATAGGGTCAAGGAGTGTAATTGTAAAAAATCATCAAAATTGGAGTTAAAATAACCTTTAAATCGTGATTTTTCGTTTATAACTGTTGAAAAGCTTTGTCCCGTTACTTGATCTCTGAATTTTTGTTTTTTTGTGATTTTTTGCTGATGTGATCTCGAAGCATATACAAACAAGTTTGATGGTTGGGATCGTTGAAATTAGTTTCAGATAATTCGTATCCCATCAAGTTCAATGGTGTGTGTGTGTATATATATATTTATATTATTAATTAGATTTAAATCTATTTATTTTGTATGTATAATTGACTGGTACACGGAGTAGTACATCACGTGTTATTATAAAAATAGTGGGATATGTCATATGTGTGATAAAAAGTTAATAACTTAAAAAAAAAAAATATTCTCACCACTTCTATTAATTTTCATTTTTCCCTCTCTTTTTTGTTTCATTTTCAACTTTTCTTATAATTTTCACTTTTCCCTCCAACAGCCTACCCATCTTTCCCTAAGTCCCTCTCTTTTTTGTTTCCTTTTTAACTTTTCTTATCATTTTCATTTTCCCTCCCCTTTTCTTCAAAAAGAGCGGCATGGAATGAAATTATCAATTATGGAATCAAATCAATGGATGCATATTAACTAATAATTATTATAGTTTTTATAAAATTTAATATATATATATATATATATAATTATTATAGATAGTTAATATTTTGGGGTATAATTATTATAGTATATATAATTATTATAGTTAATACAATATATATATATATATATATTATAGTTTTTAGGGGTATAAAATTGTTAAATTAATATATATAATTATTATAGTAATTTTTTAGAGTTATAAAATTATAAAATTAATATTCTACTTATCGTATATCGTGTTACCCACATGTATACCCGAATCAACCCGTTATCTTAACAGTTGCTTATCGGGTTACCCGATAACGACCCAATTCGTTATCGTGTCGACTTGAACACCTGTTAATTTCGTGTCGTGTCGTGTCGTGTCGGGTTATCGGGTCGTGTCAGGAATTGACAGGCCGAGCTGAGCCAGCGCTTGTACTCCACGCACCTGGCGCAAAAAACCGTTTGACATGACTGACGTCATGACGACATCAGTATGACGTCAAATGGCACTTGGGCGCAAGGTCGAGCACGAATTGCCTGATTGGGCAATTCGAAAGCTCTGGGCCCACTGATTACCTGACTTTTTGGATTGGGATGGAGTTGGTTTTTCCATTTTTTTGGGAAGGGCTGGAGCTGTTCTTAATCATTATGCGTTATTCTCTTACAAAATAAATAAACAAATTTATATTGTGATGCTATGAAGTGTCAATAATAGCTCTATATATCAAAAGCAAACTAGTCAGAATATTACAAGAAAATTGCACGTTGCAAAATATGGATTTCTAGTTACATGGGAATTGAAAATCAATAGAAAACTAATGAAAAGGGCTTGAAAACTTTGAGTTTTAACGCTAAGGAAAAAATAAAAGGTAAAGTGAATAGTATCTGGATTGACTTTTTAGTGTAAAAATGTGGTTTTTCGTTAAAATGAACAATACCAGGAGCTTTTCGTTAAAGTTCCCTTGAATCAATGGTACATTTAACAACAACAAAAATAAATGAATTAGAATCCCTTACAATTTTCTATATTATTTAGATTAAACATTTGTGCCTTTTTAAACTTTGATTAAAATGATTTGACCAATAGTCACCTCAAGCTAAATTACATGTCATTATTATATTTTTTTTAAATTAAAATATTTTTTGAATTTATGCTTTTATCTGCATAATGCACTTTTTCTTATTGAGTGGAGATATTAGCAATTAAATTGTATTTTCTCTTCTTCCAGATATGTTTTTTCGATCATAGTTTTTTTTTCTTTTTTTTTTGTTATGCAAACATTTAATATTATTTCTTTTTCCAAATGGTTTTTGTTTTTTGTTTTTTCAAATAGTTGGTGTCACATCCCGGTCCGGGCCACCACCACATCCCGGGCTCGACTTCACCGAAACACGATATTGTCCACTTTGGGCCCCGACCATGCCCTCACAGTTTTGTTTCTGGGAATTCACGAGCAACTTCCCAGGAGGTCACCCATCGTGGGATTGCTCTCGCACGAACTCGCTTAACTTCAGAGTTCCGACGAACTCCAAAGCCAGTGAGCTCTCAAAAGGCCTCGTGCCAGGTAGAGATGAGAATATATATATATATAAGGTTTACAGGATCTTCTCCCCTGAGAGATGTGGGATGTCACAGATGGTGATCAACATAAAAGCTCCATGTATAGTTGTTAACGAATTATTGTTAGGTACAATACATTACATATATATTATCTGCGAGTATGTTTGAATTTACAAAATCATTAATTGGTACATTTGATTTGATACATATTGTTAATATTGGTACATTATTTTTATTTTGATACATTTTATTTTATAGACATTATGTATTGGTACGTTTATATTATTCTCAATCCTATTTTCTCTTAACGTACTAAAAGAAAAACTTATTTTGGTACGTTTGATTTTGTGGGATTTAAAAAAATCTTAAACTATTTTAGAAAAAAAAATCTTAAATCATAGATAATTATTACTAAATTGAAAATAAATTGAATATAACCAACTTTCTTTTTTTTACAATTATCTCTAACGGTGGAGAGTGTAATCAAAATGTTAGATTATAAGAAATTTGTTACAATATAATGTGCATATAGCACCAAAATTAAGACAAAAAAAAGTTTAATCAACTCACTAAAAGACATAGATGTTTGATCTAAAAAATTTAAAATTGAAGCGCCTATATCAAAAGATCCCTTATTTAGTGTACAATGTTTCACATATAAAAAATAAAATAGAAAACTTCATTTTAGTCATTGGCAAAGATTACTTTTTGATTAAAACCATGAGTAAGATCAAAATCTAATTTTAATCCCTTGATACATTAATAATCTCATTTATTAATTATATTTTGATTTTTTTAATTATTTATCTTTTTCTTTTCTAATTTTTAATGTATTAATTTTATTTCATTATAATTTTTATTTTCATTTCATTCATTGTAATATATTTTTGTTGTGAACATTTAGATAAACTAATTTTTGTTATACAATATATTTCGATGTAACGTAACTTCTTCATTTAGGTATATTAAATTCATTATAATACATTTCGGTGCATACATTTAGGTATTCACATTTTGGTACTAACATTTCGGTGCGTACATTTCGGTACACACATTTCGGTGCATACATTTAGGTACATACATTTCGGTACTAACATTTCAGTGCATACATTTCGGTACACACATTTAGGTACATTAATTTAATATTAATACATTTCTGTGCATATATTTAGGTACATACATTTCGGTGCATATATTTAGATACATACATTTCGGTGCATATACTAGGTGCATATATTTAGGTATATACATTTCGGTGCATACATTTCGGTATACACATTTAGGTACATTAATTTAATATTAATACATTTCGGTACTAACATTTAAATATATTAGTTCAATATAATATATTTCGGTACACACATTTCGGTACTAACATTTATGTACATTAATTGAGTCTTTCAAGTTTGAAGAATGTTAAATAAAATTAATAAATTAAAAAACTCTTTTTTGGTAAAAAAATAAATTAAAATTTGTGTATTAATAAATTTAAATATTTAATGGGAGATATTAAATAAAATACACATTAATTATTTTGAATTAAGGACACATTAGGGACTAAAAATCAATATTTAATCTAACACCAGATTTTTTTTAAAATTTTAATCTTGTTGAAGGATTAAAGTTCAAAAACCCCAAAATACAATCCCCCGATGTTGGTCTTCTAGTCATAGGACAGTTTGCCCAACTTGAGTCACAAAAACTCCTTAATCATAATTCACTTTTGGAGGAAAATAACAGCCCTTGTCCAGGACTATTTTTCAAATATTAAAGAATCCGAAGTGCAGCATCCTAAGTGTAGTTTTCGTGGTTGATGCATGAATTGGCTTAGAATATTGACATCATATGTGATGTATGTTCTAGTAATTGTGAGGTAATTATTGAGAATTTCGCCATGATCACTGTTGGTAAGTTTCAAATTTTGCCCCATGGGAAAATCAACGGGTTTAGATTCAGCTTATTTGGTGGGCAAGATGGAATGGGTTATTTTCAGTTAAATTGGACTTGTAACCCAGCCAACATTCGGTGAGAAAAATTGTAACACGGACTGAATTGACTACAAATCCGAAATAAGGAAAATATAAAGGGTTATGTAACCCAACCACACACATGAGTTATGTAACCCATCCTTGTCAATCCAATCTTATCCCTAAGACTCATCTCATCCAACCCACCAAACGGGCATCATGCATCGTCCAAGATATCAAGAGTGTATTTTCTTTGAGAAATCACAATGCCGCTCTTGATGGAAATTTTTCACAGAATGACCAAAATGATTGACGGTAGACAAACTCAGGGATCACTTCTATCGATTTCAAAACTCTAAGACCAAAATGAAGAATTTTTCCAATTTCAAAAACTATTTTTGACTAAAAAGTCATTCCAGTAATCACGAGTCACCACTTACCCTAGTAAATAAACAGTAATCTGAAGGACATTGCTTGTAGCCAACTTTTTCTTTTGAATTTGTTGACTACAAAAATCACCTAGCCTATGTGGCGCGCAGGCCAAGTAACTAGTAGACTAACTAAGTCCTTCGAATGTGTGCAGGGCGTGCCAACTCGTCGACCGAGCTCGACCGATGAGTAAAATTGTCTTGATGTGGTGTGGATGCGCGCGGCTGACTTCTGTGTCTTGCAACTGCGGCCGAGAAAGGAACACGTCTCGGCCTCTGGGTCCTCAAGCCTGAAGACAAGGCTACCAATTACAAAGTTCACGGTTCATCGTCGTTTGATTCGGCGACAGTCACCGTATTGGTGAAGGTAAAATCACGCCGAATCGACACTAGAGTATAAGGGCACAAATACTCAAAGCGAATGAAGGTCTTGACAATGAACGTGGTTCGGCCGTCTAAGTGCCGAACTCTGAAACTCACTTAAGAATATGCGATCATAAAATCACTCGGCGTTGAGGCGCCGAGCCTAAGTATTAGTAACACCTCACTTCGCCGAGATGGCTGGTGAGATGACCTCTGTCGACAGGGATTCAAAAACCCTCGTTGGCCGAGACTTGGATAGATAACCCGTCGACCCTGTCGCAGTGCTGTTTATCCAAACTGAAGGTGCTTCATGAATGGCTGGTTCTACGGCAACAGTGCTGTTTATCCAAACTGAAGATATTTACCGGTTGCCTTCACAGTGCTGTTTATCCAAACTGAAGGTGTGAAGGCGAAAAAGAAAATAAAAATCTCAAGGGCGTTGAGAGGTTTTGCGTAGAGCGAGAAATTGCGCAGGGCAGATTTGTGTGTTGAGTTCGAGATCTTTTGCACGCTGCCACTGCTTCTGTATTTATAGGAGCCAAGTCCTCTTCTGATCAATCATAATTCTATTCGAATTAGGACTCCTTACCCCTATCAGACTGTCTCGACCACTCCCTCTTCAGCTAGGACTCCCACCGAGACTTCTTATTGTACTGGGACTCTATCTCTACAGATGGATTTCGCTTCCCTTATCTTTATTTGAGATAAATCTTCTCCCTACTAGGATTCGGCCGACTCAACTTAATCGGCCCACGAACTGTCCATCCACAGTACTTCCTTTCAAGCCGAGAAATACTTTCCTCGGCCCAAACTGTTATTTTGGGCCCAAACAGAATTATTCGAAACCAAAAAATCATCTGAATTATGATGATATCCATCCTCATTGAAGTGATTGAACTTTTTTTCAACATGAAGATGTTCAGGGATTTTGTCCCAAAAAAGAAGATTTTGAAATTAGATGGGAATTGCTTGGACTCCAAGTAACAAATCATTGGTGCATAAATAAATGCAGAGATAAATATAGGAAAAGGCTCTCATCAAAATATTTGTATATTCAATCCCTACTATTCACTTCAATTTGGTGCTATGACGACAGGGCAAGTGCAACTCATCTCCGTTCTCAAGGCATGCCCAAACTTTGCCGCCGCCGTCGGTGGCAGCATTTCTCCATGCAAAAGTCCCACAACTCTTGTTGGACCTCCAGAGCTCAAACTGCCAACTTCACCACCACCGCCGCCGCGACTTCATTCAGAATACAAACCGGCTCGGGCTCGCACCCCATCAGCGGCCAAGAGCCGCTTCCGCTCCTTCGGTAACCCCTTCCTTGATATCTTTTTCCATGCCGTGGGAGACACCCCCACAAATCGAAAGTATCTGAAGCAACTGCTTCCGTTCGCCTGGTCCCACAATCCCCTAACCACACTCAAGGTCATTTGTTCTCTACAAAGGAGCTGTTTCACTGCCAGATTGTTTCACACCGCGACATTCTGGCTCCACCAGAACCACCCCAAAACCCTAGCAAAAAACTGTTGGCTACTGAGGGTCAGGGTTTGCTAACTCAATACCAAGTGAATCGGTGATAAGTTTACAAACTTATCACACCTCTATCTTTTACTCTCAATATACTCGGACATACAAGTGTAGGAAGGATTGAAATGACAAGCTTACACACAACACTCTTTGATTGATATATGAAAGATAACAGTTTACAAACTGATGGACAACCGAAGCTTACAAGCTTCTGAAAATGAGAGAGTACAATCAGAAAAAAAATGATGATAAAAATAAACCCTAGCTGCAAGATCTATTAATACGAAAACAAAAAATGATAAACAAAGAAACATGGCAGCTATGAATCTCTAGCTGTTATCCACCTTCACACATGCTTCCGATGAACTTTGCTGCCTTTCACTCATGACCAGTTATGGATACACACACACACACTGCAGCTTTACACCTATAACTGTTGATTATCACATGGCAGCACACTGCTGCTTTGTGATCTTGTATTTCGGCTGGCACAAAAGAACTCCTTTTATATGCCTAGTGCAGACAACCTGGAGAAGAACAGGCTGGCAGCATGTGGAGTGTTTTTATTTGAATATCCAACAAAAACGTGGCGGCTTTTGCTGAACCAGGAAAGTGTGAAGAACTTCTCGAGGTTCTGTACAGGAATGTAGATCTAAATGGCGAGGGGATGAAGAGAATGGTGAGGACTCGTGAGTACGAATACCATCTCGAATTGATACAGGAAAAAGTAGACTGCGGCGGGCGTATTAGTAGTAATAAGAGAAAGGAGATGATGGACATGGCCAGGAAGGCTGTTGAGATGTACGAGCGCGACCCGAATTATCAGTTATTACACGAGCGGGTTTCGGATCTTTATGCTGAGTGCTTGAAGTCTGATATTCAAAATTTGAAAGAATATGAGAAGGAAAAGATGGCTGATGTCGTGGAGTTGAGGTTGACCACGGCGGCAAAGTGGTGCCCTTCCGTTGATTCCTACTACGATCGCGCCACTTTGCTCTGCGAGAGCATTGCGAGGAAAGTTTTCCTCCGGGAGAAAGTCTCACAAGGAGTTGGTGTTGAGGAGGAGGCTGCTTATGGGTTTAGAGTCCGAGAGCAGTTGATGAATGAGGTTTTGGAGCCATTGAGGAGGTTCATGAAGCAATGCCTCTATAATGATGATTTTCCAAGAGAGAGGAGGTCCTATGCAGTTAAGAAGTACCGGATGGATGTCAAAGCTGGCAACTCCAAGATTGATGCAAGCGCTATGCGTCCCGATGAGATCATATGTCATGCAAATAACCGCAACTTCGAGCAACTGGCTGACCCTCAGTGGAAGGCAATGGTGGAAGAGATCTATTTAAAGTAGGGCAAGTTGAAGAACTGCTTGGCTGTGTGTGACGTTTCAGGAAGGATGTGTGGGCACCCCATGAATGTGTCCTTAGGTTTGGGACTATTGGTGTCTGAACTGAGTGAGGATCCATGGAAAGGAAATGTCTTCACTTTTAGTCGAAACCTATTAGTGTATAAGCTGTGAGCTAAGTAAAGATTAGAGTAAATAAGCCTTGTTTCTAATTGGGTATTCACTTAGTCTTAGAATATGACAAGTGTAAGGCTGAGATTGTATTGTTGGTTGAGTGTATGTAGCTAAGGCTAACTGTTATGTATTCATGCTTTTGAGCATGTGACCTTTCAGAAATATAGAATACCATTTTCTCTCTATTTTGAATCTGTTTTCTTCTCTGGTATAGAAACTGTGCTAATCACAGAACGCTAACATGGCCTCAGAGCC
Organism: Crataegus laevigata; assembly: GCA_963580275.1. Lineage (NCBI taxonomy): Eukaryota > Viridiplantae > Streptophyta > Magnoliopsida > Rosales > Rosaceae > Crataegus > Crataegus laevigata. The sequence goes on from OY756950.1 coordinate 4,455,095, forward strand.
TAGTTCGATCATTTGAGATCTGGGAGTGAACTGTGAATCAATCGAGCTACACTCGAGCTCGTTCTGGTTTAGGCGAAGTCGCCAAACTCCATAGAATCCAATTTCGATTTGTGTTTGTCTCGTCTAAGCTAGGAGATGGCTGGATCTGGAAGTTCTGAGGTGAGAACTTCGATCTTCTCCGGTGAGAACTACGAGTTCTGGAGAATCAAGATGGTGACAATCTTCAAATCTCATGGGCTATGGAAATTAGTTGAGAAGGGGATTACGATCTCAGAAGCAAAGAAGAAGAAAAAGGCTGAAGAAAGCTCAGAGGAAGAAGAAGACGATGAGAAAATGGTCGCAGTATATATGCAAGATGCAAAAGCTCTGGGCATTATCCAGAACGCAGTCTCAGATTAGATATTCCCACGGATTGCTAATGCCGATTCAGCGAAGATGGCTTGGGATCTGTTATATGGCGAGTATCATGGTGGTGATCAGGTACGGTCTGTGAAACTACAAAATCTGAGACGTGAATTTGAGTATGCTAGGATGCGTGATGATGAAACTCTATCTGGATATCTTACTAGACTAAACGAATTGATTAATCAGATGAAAACATTTGGTGAGATTCTGTCTAATGAAAGGCTTGTACAGAAAGTTCTGATTAGTCTTAGTAAACCATATGATCCTATATGTCTAGTCATTGAAAATACGAAATGCTTGGAGTCTGTGGAATTACAGGAAGTCATTGCAATTCTGAAAAGCCAAGAACAAAGGTTTGATTTGCATTCTGTTGATGCAACTGAGAAAGCATTTTCTTCAGTTTCTGTGAATCCGAAGGAACAAAACAAGAGTAGTGCATACTCTGGTTCATCCAAATCTCAGAAAAACTGGAATTCTAAAGGCAAGAAATGGGAGTCTAAGCCTAAGTTCCAACAGAGATCATTTAATAACTCTGCACAGAATTCATCCTCCTCAGGATTCATGAAACAGGATATGGTTAAACCTCAGTGTAAAGTATGCTCTAAGTTTCACTTTGGAGAATGTCGATACAAGGGGAAATCTAGGTGTCACAACTGTGATAAGTTTGGGCATTGGGCTAGAGAATGCACAGCAGGCAAGGTTGTTCAGAAGGCAAACTGTGCTAATCAAGCAGAAGTGACAGGCAATCTATTCTATGCTAACAGTGCAATTACTGAGGTCAAAGTGAATGAAAACTGGTACATTGATAGTGGTTGTAGTAACCACATGACTGGAAATGCTGAGCTACTAATTGATGTAAGGACAAATGTCACTGGAAAGGTACAAATGCCCACTGGAAATCTGGTAGATGTTGCTGGAATTGGGTCACTTGTGATTGATACAAGTTATGGTAGAAAATGCATCAAGGAAGTCATGTTTCTACCTGGTTTAAAGGAAAATCTGTTGAGTGTGGGACAGATGGATGAACATGGATATTATCTGTTATTTGGTGGCAGTCAGTGTTGTATCTTTGATGGTCCTTCACTTGATTGTCTGGTTATCAAAGTTATGATGAAAAATAATAGGTGCTACCCTCTGTCCTTAATGCAAACTGACCAAGTTGCATTGAAGGCTAGTGTAACTGAATGCACCTGGACTTGGCACAAGAGACTAGGACACCTAAATCTTAGAAGACTCAAGCAGCTTAGAGAAAAAGAAATGGTGTATGGTCTTCCACACCTTGAAGATGTTAATGGTGTGTGTGCCGGATGTCAAATGGGAAAACAACACAGAGATTGGTTTCCAAAAGGACAAGCTTGGAGAGCCAAGAATCCTCTGGAATTGATACACACAGACTTGTGTGGTCCCATGAATAATGAATCAATTGCTGGGAATAAATACTTCATGTTGCTTATTGATGATCACACAAAAATGACTTGGGTTTATTTCCTAAGACATAAATCTGAGGCACTAATCTGTTTCAGAAAGTTCAAAGCAATGGTGGAGTTACAATGTGGATTCAAAGTAAAGTGCCTAAGGAGTTACAATGTAAACCTGTTTCTATTCCTCTCGTGGCTACTGAAAAACTAAGTAAAGAAGATGGAAGTGGTGCAGCAGATGAAGAGAAATACAGAAAGCTTGTAGGCAGCCTATTATACCTTACTGCTACAAGACCAGATGTGATGTATGCAGCTAGTTTGTTAGCGAGATATATGCATGGTCCTTCTAACAAGCACTATGGGGTAGCTAAGAGAGTGCTCAGATATATCAAGGAACACTAGACTATGGTTTGCATTATATGAAAGGCAAGAAGGCAGTTTTAGTTGGTTTTTGTGACAGCGATTGGGGAGGATCTATGGATGACAGCAAGAGCACCTCAGGCTATGCATTTTCATTTGGCAGTGGAGTGTTCTCTTGGGCTTCTGTGAAACAAAATTGTGTTGCATTATCCACAACAGAGGCTGAATATATAAGTGCTGCCGAGGCAACATCACAAGCTATATGGATCAGGTTTGTTCTTGAAGATTTTGGAGAGTTACAAGCTGAAGCAACCCCTCTGTAGTGTGATAATACATCTGCAATCTCAATAACCAAAAATCCAGTGTTTCACCAGAGGACTAAACACATAGACCGAAGATATCACTTCATAAAAGATGCCTTGCAACAGGGAATCGTTGATTTGGTATACTGTCCAACCAAAGAACAAGTGGCAGATATCTTTACCAAGGCCTTACCAAAAGAAAGATTCAACTATCTCAGAGACAAGCTTGGAGTTGTATCAGCTCAAAGCTTAAAGGGGAGTATTAGTGTATAAGCTGTGAGCTAGTAAAGATTAGAGTAAATAAGCCTTGTTTCTAATTGGGTATTCACTTAGTCTTAGAATATGATAAGTGTAAGGCTGAGATTGTATTGTTGGTTGAGTGTATGTAGCTAAGGCTAACTGTTATGTATTCATGCTTTTGAGCATGTGACCTTTCAGAAATATAGAATACCATTTTCTCTCTATTTTGAATCTGTTTTCTTCTCTGGTATAGAAACTGTGCTAATCACAGAACGCTAACAAAACCCTCAGCTACTTACGATACAAGGCAATGATCTTAAGTCCAAGTGCGTGTTTATGAGGAGGATGGACAATCAAGACTGGCACGGTGACGTTGATTTTCAGAAGGTGTTTGATTTGATTCTTGAGGTGGCTTCGAATGAGAATTTGAAGGCAGAGCAAATGATCAAAAGGCTATATGTCTTCACCTGTTTTCAAGATTTTGATGATGCTTCGGCTAATAATTGGAAGACTGATTACAAGGCAATACAGAGAAAGTTTAAAGAGAAAGGGTACGGGGAAGTGGTGCCACAGATAGTGTACTGGGATATGAATGACGACGATCTTATCCCGTGGGTACGCTATGCAGAACAAGGGGTGTCCAGGATGGGTGGCGACTGCAAGGAATTTGTCCAGTTCCTTTTGGACAACGGGGTTTTTGGTCCCGACCATGTCATGGAAGCAGCCTTCTCTGGCAAACAATTTCAAAGCTTGGCTGTAGTCGACTGATTGTTTGTGTTGTTTTTTGTACTGCAATTTATCATCTCTTTCGTCTTTCGTTTTTCTTTTGCTTGGGGAAGAAGTCTTCTCGTTGATTTATTTCTGATATCAGTGTTAATTATAAAGAATTAAATGATTCGTTCGAGTTCTTTTAGGTTGTTCTCGTTACATATAAACAGATCAAATTTTTTTGTGCCATACAAGTTTTGTTTCAACAAGAATTGGGATATTTCGCAGTATCATTCTTTTTCGGTACAGACATTGTTGAATTCATGAAAGCCGGAAGGCAGCGGAAAACCCTTTGTTTTTCATGGGTTTAGAGGAAACAGCTGCATACTTGTGCTTAGAGTTTCAGCTGTATACAACATTTAATTAATCACCTAATTAGTGTTAATATGTATCAATAAACGCGACACTAATTAACCATTTTACATAATCTAAATCCACAATTTGGAGGATAGCAGAACAAAACCAAGATTAAATATCAGAAATTAAACGAGGAAAAAAAGGGATATGGAAGTTAAAGAGCCGAGATGCAGAATTTGATATGTGTTCGAACTCCGACGATTACTTGCACGCCAATTAACAAATTTATTGGTGATCAAGTAATGTGTTGGTATTATCTTAAATAACAGTCTCATTTATTCTCTCAGCCAAATTGATTGAAAGGGAAAGAAAAAAAAAATCAGACCTCAAATTTGATTCAATGAAAATAGGGCAAGTGCAACTCATCTCCGTCCTCAAAGCATGTCAAGGCTCTGTGCGCAATGTCTCACATCTCACAAGAATGGCGGTTGCTCCGACACCTCTCGTCGGTCCTCCGGAGATCAAACTACCCGTAACCTCACAACCGCCGCTGCCACAACTCCATATAGCACATAAAGCCGCTTCCAACGCTGCGGTGGCCAAGAAACCGGCCTCATTTGGTAACCCCTGCCTTGATCTCTATTTCCATGTGAAACCATTCAGCTATGGGACAGCCTTTGAACATCTGAACCGGCTGCTCCCACTCGCTTGGTCCCATGATCCTCTGACCACCCTGAAGCTCATCTGTAACCTAGTAGAAGGAGGTTACGACTCCTCTGGAAAGGGTGAAGATGAGTTGTTTTACACGGCGGCATTTTGGCTGTACCAAAACCACCCCAAAACCCTAGCATGCAACGTTGCACCAATTGCCGATTCGTTTGGGAATTTTGAACACATTTTAGAGATTTTGCTCGGGATTGTAGACGGCGACGATGAAAATGCCAAGAGGAGGAGGTTGAATATGGGGAGCAGCTATAAAATCAAATTCGAGGACTTGGTTCAGAAAAAAATAGGCAAAAGAAAGAGTGAGCAGATTGCCAAGGCCAAGAAGGTGATTGAGATGTACAAGCGTGATCCCAACTTCCAGTTGTTGCACGAGTGGGTTTCGGATCTTTACGCTGAGCACTTGAAGTCTGATATTCAGAATTTGAAGAAATACGAGCAGCAGCAATTGGACAACGCTTATGATCCTACACAGTGGGAGTTGGAGTTAACCCCGGCTGCAAGGTGGTGCCCTTCTGTTGATTGCTTCTTCGATCGCGCCACTTTACTCTGCGAAAGCATTGCGAGGAAGGTTTTCCCGCGAGAGGAATCCGCACAAGATGTTTCTGACCAGGAGGAGGAGGCTGATTGCGCGTCCAGAGTCCAAGAGCGGCTGATGGATGAGGTTTTGACGCCGTTGAGGAAGTTCATGAACTCAGGCTATTCGCATGAGTTTCCAGCGGAGAGAAGGTCTGATGTGGTTAAGGAGTATATGAACGATGTCAACGATGCTGGCGAGTCTGAGATTGAGGCAGATGCTATGTTTCCACATGAGATCATACGCCATCTGAACTACCGTAATTTTGCGGAACTGGTTGAGCCTCAGTGGAAGGCAATGGTGGAGGAAATATATGTAAAGCAGGGCAAGTTGAAGAACTGCTTGGCTGTGTGTGACGTCTCCGGAAGGATGGTTGGGCGCCCCATGAATGTGTCATTGGGTTTGGGACTTGTAGTGTCTGAACTTAGTGAAGAGCCGTGGAAAGGAAAGGTCTTCACTTTTAGTCGAAACCCTCTGCTACTTACGATACAAGGCGATGATCTTAAGTCCAAATGCAGGTTCATGAGGAGGATGGACAATCAGGACTGGGACGGTGATGCTAATTTTGTAAGGGTGTTTGATTTGATTCTGGAAGAGGCAGTGAATGCGAACTTGAAGCCAGATCAAATGATCAAGAAGTTGTATGTGTTCACTAGTGACCAAGACTTTGATGATGCTTGCGGCCGTAGCTGGAGGACTGATTACGAGGCTATACAGAGAAAGTTTAAGGAGAAAGGGTATGGAGATGTGGTGCCACACATAGTGTTTTGGGATCTAACCGATGACGAGTATGTCCCAGTGGCGTGGTGTACACAACATGGGGTGACCGCTATGAGAGGGTACTCCAAGGATTTTGTCGAGTGCTTCTTGGACAATGACGGTGATGTTGGCCCCGACCAGGTCATGGAAGCTGTCATCTCCGATGAGCAGTTTCAAAATCTGGCTGTTGTGGACTGATCTTTACATGATTTATTGTTCTCGTGTTTTGGTAACGGTTTAGGTAGTTCTGTTATTTGAAGTTTATTCGATTCACCACCCGTTTGTCTATTGGATTTCCGTTTTGTCTGTGAGTTTTCATGAAAAAAGGAAAATAAAACTTGAATCGAATTATTTTACGATATGATAATGGCCTATATATGCCCGCGGTTGACGAGCTGAGATAGTATCTGTTGAGAGTATGAATCTTACATTGAGAAAATGAGAGATCTTGCATGTGTTTATAAGTAATTTGGTTATTTCTCATATTGTCAATTGATTTTATGGTGGAACCTCAACTTTCTTGATGGTACTGGAGCATGTTATCTCACGTGTGAAGCTAAACGGTCACACGTGCTCCATGTCACCCGACTTGTGTTTTCCACTGTATAGAACTAATCCAAGGATCAATTCCTTATCTACTAATCATATTCTGAATTTCCCAATTCTGGAAAACCTTTGCTTTCTTAAGTAGAATTTAACAAGTCCATCCAAATTTCCCCGGCAAAGTTCATGTGATTTTTGTGTTATGGAGCTTTGCAAAAGTGTGGCTATAATTTCTCTGAGGCAAATTGGGTGCCTATTAGGGTTTTCTCAATTGGGTGTGGTCCTAGCAGTCCACTATTTTTTTTTTTACAACAAAAATATTATCTACACTAAGAGGAGATGATAGGCTTAGCATCACAATGGACTAGCAATCATGTGGTTCAAATTCACTTTTGGAGATAATCAAACTTAAGACATCTCACTTATAAGTAAAGAGAAATACCACTAAACCGTAATACTAAGTGGCAGCAGTCGACTATTTAACTACTCTCATGCATTGCTATTGCCAGTACATCTAGGGTTTCCCTTGTTGGAATAGGCAAAGTTTTTAGATTCAAAATAAATAGAACTATTTAATTTTCTTTAATAAAACCCTTGATGGTATATGGGGATATCTTTGTTGCACTCCTATTTAGAATAGGAATGTGATTGTGTAAATCCTAGTAGATTAGGAATGTATCTTATATTCCTATTAGGAGTAGATTACTTATTAAGTATTGTAATCCTTATGGGAAAGAGTTTGACCTTTCTACTACTATACATAGAGGCACAATGGGGTGAATAAAACACACTTCACAATTACACATCTCTCTTCTCCTCTCTATTGCCGCACCTCTCTCTCTCTAGGCCTCCATAATTGTCCAGTAAATTATACCCACAACACGTTATCAGCACGCTCTTGACGCTACGCTAACAAGAGAGTTTATTCTTCAATTAGGGGAGTATTACGTTTTAATTATTCTTTTTGAGATTAATTTATTATTATTTTGAATTAATCTACATGATATTGATTCAATTTAATTTTTCTTTGTTGAACGTGATACAATGTATTGGAGACGCGATTTCGGCTTTCTGAGAAGGATCTTCTACAAATTCAAAGGCTTTTGTAAGTTTTCTGCCAATCAGGTACGCTTAAAATAAAGTAAGATATTTGAAACGACCTTGAAGCATGAAAACATTCCCCATGATGCATGAACCCCTACATTTATATTTACCTTCCGATATATATATTGTATATGTTCATATATTTGTCAATATATATATATTTGTTTCATGCATTACGCAATTATATTTTGCTATGTGGAATTTGTGAGTCAAAGAATCGAAAATAATTTAGAAGCAATTAGGGTTTTTCAACCCTAAATTCGAAAAAAAAAAAGAAGAAAATTTTGGGATTTTTGCGACTAAAACGCATTGTGTAAACTTGGGATGATGTCGCTTGACATCTGGACCACCACGGCAGCAGCTTTTTTTGGGGCTTGTTGCGTGTGCATGACAACCAGCTTTGGCCTAAGTAGGATTCTACACGGGCTTACAGCCCCAGCCTACCTCTAGCAGGCCTGCAGCCATGCTAGACCTTGTCCATGCGTCCCTAACCCAAGCAAGCAAGCCTATTGCTTGCTGGACCTTACTACATGTCATGGCCTGCCCGCAGTAGAACCTAAGCTACTGGGCCCGCCTCGCTCCAGCCCACAAATGTAGCTAGCCTTAAGCTAGGCTCCTCGCGCTCCCACCCCAGGCCAGTTTCATGCTGGGCCTCGCACCTGTGCCTTTTTGTGGCCAGTTTTCTCTTACACCCGTGGCCTGCAGCCATGGTTAGACTGCTTGGCAGCCAACCCGAGGCCCATTCCACTCTTTTTAGGGCTTGCCCTGTACACAACAAACATTTTTTGGGCCATATGTTGTCAACCCTATGTTATTATTTAGCATTTTAAATAATTTAACCCGTATGTTAATATTATTTTGCTTCTACAATCGACCCTGCATGGCCCGATCTACTGAATTAATTAAAAGTGACCTGCAGTCCATTAATCTGATAATGAATCCAAAATTACAGACCTGAAGATCACTTTTGGACATTAACGATTCAATAATTTATTTCTCTTCTTTGAACCATTGACTCACTTTCGTAGTCCCGAAGCACTCACACTTAAGTTCCTGAAGAACCTCAAAATCCACTACACTTAGTTGTATATTGCATTCTGTGTTCTTGCAGGAACCTCTCTTTTATGAACTAAACGTTCATAAACTAAATCGAACCTGTAGTTTCGAATTTAGTGCCTTTGAAACCCGAAGTTTTCATAAAACAATACACCCATGAAAACCTGACGTTTTCCATGACACCATGTCTTAGAACCCGAATGTTCTAATTTTGATGCTTATGGATGATTCCTTCCCATAGCACCAATCACAATCTTGTTCCCTCCAAATTCAATGGATTGTCGAACCGTCACAAGTTTGATTTCCCTTATTTTGGACGTTTCTAATAGAAACCACTTTATGTGAGGTACAAGACGTGAATCTCCACTTGACTATTAAAAAGCTGAGAAACCATTAAAGCCAACAATGGCATGGAAGAGCTGAATAAGCCTCCGCCATGACCTTCATTCGAAGACTTATGCCCGAAGCATTACAAATGGAAATACCTCCGAACGAGGATTCCATGGCTCTTTGGCTCGCTTCTAAGGACTGTTTAATCATGTAAGATATTGCCCGACGCATACCATGATTACGTCCATGAATGAGTACAATTCTGAAGTTTATAAATCCGATTGAATTTTGACTAGAGAATACTTTTCTCGTCCTTCCTTATTTCTAACTTGCTCCTAAAGCAATAAGTGTAGAAAGCAGAAGCTTACCAAATTCTCGGATCTGATTACTACCACAATCATATGGTAGAATCAGGGCATGCCAAGGTGTGGCATCATGCCCGAAGCATGATCCTTGGCACCTAAGACCTAAAACTTCAAGAATAAGGGATAGTATTCCTGAACCTTAACCCTGCAGAATCTACTTCATTCTCGATGGAATAGATCATTGGTTATGCACCTGTTCGTGCCCCTACCAATGTTGTTGAGGAGTACCATTCTCGTAGTCAATATGTGAGATTAATTTTGCTCCACCAAACACCGTTGGAAGAGCATAATTTTGACATGAATGGCCTTATTGGCCGAATCCCGTTAGTAAACCATTTACTTTGTGAACATTTTTTCATGTTCTTGGATTCAAGTTTGGTGTATGTTTTACTTATGGATAATCTTATTGATATTGTCCTCGAATATGAGTTAATTGAATCATGTTTCTTAGTACATGTGACCGATTCAATTAAACACGTGATTAGGTAGGAATGTGGGGAAGTTAGTTGTCTGGACGAATGCGTACTATGCACATTAATTTTACGCCTAAATCACATCTCTAACAACGACTTTAGGTCTATCCAACCTGATTAAGAGCATTGGCACGCTCCTCGTTGTATGAATGGTACTACATCACCATTTAAGGGACCTTAAATTCTCCCTGACGTTGAGTTTTTAAGGATATTCGAGATGACAATGATCATAAATGAAACCACTGAAGAAAATAGAGTGAAATATCTTTGCACCACCTCCAAAAATGAGCCTAAAGCTTTGATTTGGGGCCAATGGGTTATCTCCCAATTGGGAACATGCCACATGTAGCCGGCCTAGAGCTGGGTGATTGAGCAGTTTCCTTGCTTTGGCATGACCTTTTGGGACACTTAGGTCGAACAATGATGCTACGACACATCTCCTTACCCGAAGTAAGGATCTTGTGCCTGCAAGCACACTTTGCCAAGCCTGCTCATTAAGGAAATTGATTTTCTATATCATTCCTCGCAAAGATACGAAATCACCTCCTGTTCACAGTGGATTCAAGGGAATATATGTGGACTAATCCAATCAAAATGCGGACCATATAAAGACTTATGGTTTTGATTGATGAATCGACAAACTGGTCACATGTTTGTCCACACACATTACTGCTAAACCTCTAGGCCGATTATAGGTTCACCACCCTACTTATCCCTTAAGGTCCTGGAGACTGGATAATGCCGGAGAGTTTATATCGACGGTTTTCGATAAAGTATTGCATGTTGTTTTGGGTTTCTAATTGAACACTAAGTTCCCATGTTCACCCCAAATAGCCTCGCCTAGTGATCATAAAGCGCAAATTTAAATGATCGCCTGAATTTTGGTAACAGTGCCAAGTTTTCGGTTTTCTGCCTAGGGCTATGCAATTCTTGTACGCAGTTATGTTGGTCCGCCTTGAGGCCCATTGCCACCCAACCTATATGACGTTACAGTTGGTTACTGGGTACGAACCTGACGATTTTCGTATTTACGCATTTGGGTGAGCATTCCATGTGCCCAGTTGCGCCGCCGCAACGTACCACCATGGGTCCTCAAAGAAGGATGTGTATCTTTTGTCGATCATGATTCTCCTTCACACTAGCTCTCTTTGAGCCCTTGCATGAGATCTCTTTACTGCTTATTTGCGGGTTGTCACTTTAATGAGACAATCTTCCCACCGTTAGGGGGAGATAAGAACGTCAACGTTCCTGTAGAATGGCGCGAAGTTGCGTGGACGTTGCCCACTATGTCTCATCTCGATCCCCATACCGCACAAGTGTGATAAGCAAGTACGATGAATTCTAGATTTCAGAATGTTGCTCTAGACGCATTCCTCTGATCTAGCTAAAGTGACGAGATTATATACCAGCTGCAAATATGCCTGCAAGGATAGACGTACTTAACGGACGTCGAGTCAACATCCCTGGAGGGTGTGCCGCACCTGTTGGACGGTTTGGACGCCCCTGTTGGACGGTCTGGTACAACGGCGGATAGCCAATCAATCTGTCTTGGCCTGGAGCACGACAGATCATTCGGTTCGTAGGATTCACTTCCCTAAAAGAGGAAGACACGGCACAACTATGAATCTAAACTTGATCGCTGTCTCAAATCATTTCCATCTCATGAGATTAATCCGGATTACTCCCGAGACATGAAGTTCTTGGTCCAGTATACTAGTTTGGATGAGAAAAATGGAATTGAAATGAGATTATCATCGATGATGTTTTCACTTATATGGTAGCTACAGACATAAATGAAAAGCGACGATATCGAACCGTGTTCCGTTGATTAAGTGACAACGTAGAACTGATTGGACAACTGAGATTACAATCTAGGTCAAATTCCTTACCAAAGTGTGTATTGGACCTGTCGTTCCTACACTGCCCAAGGTAACCCTATTGTGTTACAAGTGGGAAAGGAAGCGTTATGAGATGAATGAAATAGTGCGATATGATGCACGCCTTACGGCGCAAGGTTTCTCTCAAACGTCCTATGATTGATAACAGCATTATGAAATATGGTTAGTGTTTTCTCCATGGGGATATAGATACGGAGATTTACATGTAAGTTCCCGAAGAATTACATGGACTGGTTCAAAAAGTTCCAAAACCACGAAACACCCTCTTAACTTGTTTTGAGGCGTTCACTTAAATTCGACGGATGTGGTATACCCGTTTAAGTGATTGTTTATGTCTTTACCGTTAGGGACATCGTAATATCTTGGAGGTCCATGATATGACCTTAGTTGCGAAATCTTCGAATCGTTCCAAGACTCACCTCACTTCACTACGCCACAAGTGAGACATGGTTAGGAGTTCTTGTTGAGCATGTTCGTAGTACTTGCTGTGTTTTCATCCCTCGTTGAGTCCCGACAACGATTCATGAAGACTATGCCGCATATATCAACCCGACCAAGCCATGATACATCAACAAAGTCAACGCCAAGACATATTGCGACTACATCTACATCAGCAAAGCATCAGGAGATTGAAGTCATGCAAGCCGATCCCAGACAACCTTGCCGACCTCTACACGACGTTACTGCCGAAGTCAACCTTCTAGAAGCTTGTCCGAGGAATTGGTATGCCTAATTATTATATGCAATGCTTGTAGTTCTCATTTGGAAGTTATGTCAAACTCAGGGGGAGTATCCAGAAGTATACTCACTTGATCTTAATGTACTCTTTTTCCCTACGATTAGGAGCATTTTTCCCACTGGGTTTTTGCTACCTAACTAGGTTTTAACGAGGCACCCATCCTAGGCTGATCATACCCTTGTGAGCTCTTCTACTTACGTCCAAAAGACGTATAGTTTTGACTTAATGCAACTTCTCACTTTTCTCGTTAGACTATGGGTTTTCCCCACCTTGGGTTTTACCATAACGAGGTTTTGTGAGTTTTACTTTTTATGCATTCTTCCATTGATTTGAGACTCGCATTCGCCCATTGTGCCGACGACTTCATCAACTGTACCTGCTTCATCACTGAAGAATTGATGCGCCATTTACTTGAGTATTTACACACTCAAGGGGGAGTGTTGCAGTCCTATTTAGAATAGGAATGTGATTGTGTAAATCCTAGTAGATTAGGAATGTATCTTATATTCCTATTAGGAGTAGATTACTTATTAAGTATTGTAATCCTTATGGGAAAGGGTTTGCCCTTTCTACTACTATAAATAGAGGCACAATGGGGTGAATAAAACACACCTCACAATTACACATCTCTCTTCTCCTCTCTATTGCCGCACCTCTCTCTCTCTCTCTCTCTAGGCTTCCATAATTGTCCAATAAATTATACCTACAACAATCTTATTAAAATGTTTTTTTTTTTTTAAAAAAAAAGGCACTTAATCTGAGGACACAAACGTTACCTCTTAGAAACGGAAGATGGAAATTTTATTTTATTTTTTTTATAATAAAAACACAGGTTAAATGACATTTCATCTTTATATATGCTCTTGGTTTTGGTGCAAGGCATAAGTATCTTCCACAAGTGTATATTTTCCAAATGCCAATTTTCAGTAGATGATGATAGGAATCAGATTTGAGTTAGGTTTTGCTTTTTGAATGAAAGTTAGGACACATTCATTGTCTCAACATCACCAAGAAGGGGTATAATCATCTGATTATTCTTAATTTTCATAGAATGTAGGTTTTCCTGGGTAGCGTTTAGTCAAGGAGAATATTAGTATATGCTAATCTTAATCACCTAACTAAATAACTTAAGAATATTGTCGGCCTTTCAAAAGTTGCGGAATCCTGCATTGTTTAGAAATTGAAATGTGGATAATTATGGAATATGATTGCGATTAATTCATAAGCAGACGGTGTAATGGGATATGACTAATCTTAAATTCCATGTAGAAGAACGCTTGCAATATGTAACAGTACTATTTAGCTTTGCACACAGATAACTTGGAATTTATCAGCTGTATGTTATGGAGTTGTATTGCTAAGAGCTAAATCGAGCGAAGTGGTATTCTAAAATTCATACAGCTGACCATACTTAGTGGCTGGATAAGGCTTGGTTGTTGTAAAGCATATCTGTTTTGACGAATTCAAATACTTAGTATGAAAGGGAGAAAATTTTACGTGAGCATCAATCTGCTGGTGTGGATCAAATCTCTGTTTCATATATGCCACAGAAAGTTAGATTTGCTACAATCTCCTTTTGTATTGCAAAATCCAAATCAGCCAGAGTATTGTGAAGCAATGGAAAAGAGAGAATGCCTTTGAAAATTAAAGAATAACACAAAGATTGTTAAACCTAAAAGTAAGACGTTAAGATTTCCTGCATATACTTCCAGTAATCTAGTCTTTCTAATCACCTTCTAAACAAGAAGCATAGAAACCCCAGTTAAAAAATTAACATCAGCAGCGATGATATCCAAAACCAGGCTCGCCCTACTCTAACGATATTAATACTGTCTCCAACTTTACTACTTGCTCAATTCTCAAGTATAAGGTTTTATCACAAATAATTAGAGAGTGGTATTTCTATTTAAACTGCTCTCTCTTAGGCCCTCTGTCCACTGTGGGACAAACTGTGTTTTAACAGTTTTGCATCAGCTGTTTAAGGTCCCAAATGTTGCATGAAAAGAGAATGCAGTAGCCACAAACATTGGCCAAGAAAAACTCTTCTACCTAGAACCACAAATTCTGCAGTGGTTTTTAAGCAAATGCCTTGTTTCATCTGAAGTTTTGTTAGGGCTTCTCTTCGACTTTCACTCGAGTGCACAGCAATAGACACGTGTACAATCAAGATGATGTATCCTGGCATCATATCAAGTTGCCCTAGCCAATAGAGACTGACCTAAATGGTGGGAATAATACGAAATGGGTTCTGAGGGTGAGGTGAAAGAACTATTACAAGTAGCAACCAATAAGGCAGCAGACAGTTGCGGTGGTTTTAGTTTGCCCTTAAATAGAAGGGTTGAAAGAAATACCAAAATGCATATCGTACATATGTTGGCCAACACGACAAGGTCGAGAAGAAATTCTGCATATTCCTTATGTTCTCCATTGAACATGTTCTTGTTCTTTGCTTTTATTTTGAAACAACGTGAAACTGAAAACTACTCCAATCCACATAAGTTGGAGCTGCCACTTCCAATCTAGTTTGAGGGTTTTTTTTTTTGCATAGTTGGTTAATTAGTAGACGTGGGTTGGACTAGTTGGCCGAAACAATGCGTCAGCTCTCTCGCATTTGAGCTTAAACTTCTCATCCCGTATATTAGAGTAGTTTAGAGTAAGTTGAGGTTGTTGAGCCATCAAAGGGATTGCTTAGTGGATTTGCATTAGAATTGCTCATATGCTTGGAGAAAGCAGAAGAACCAAATCACTTTCCACTTGTTGCAATTCTAAATGAGAACCCAGAATTGGGTTCCTAAAGTAGAACTGGATTAAGAATCTAAGATTGGGGATTAGATCTTTTACACAGTGGTTATATGGGCTTTAGCTCATTTTGGATAATTCCCAAAACGCAAAACAAATTATGTGCTTATGTAATCAAAAGCTCTTTCTTCTTTGACATCTCATAATTCTTTTTTTCACTTATTCAATTCATAAGTCTATTGATAAGCAAGAATGTGCGAAAATCACTTCTTTTTTTTTTATGTAAACGATACTAAAGGATGGAAGAATCGAACACCAGATCTTAAAATTGTCTAATTGATATCGAGATAGTCACCAACGTAAAGGGAACCTAGCAGCCACTTTGATTGATAAGTGAATAAATTAATGACATGTTTACTTACTTGAAATGGTACTGAAATTTTAATTCTCAACTTTCGTATTAGAATCCTCTCATTCCTAATCTCGCGTTTTTATAATCAAATTACAAAAATATATAACCATCACATTGCAGTCTTCAATCTTCTCAATTCTTCTCTCTCATATTCCTGACTTTCTCGATTCGGGAATCCGTCCATACAAATTACAAGGTTAAATTAAGGGAATATTTTCATTTGACTGTGCAAATAAGATAAGTGTATTTGGGCACGTCACTGGAGTTTTGGCATATATGAGCAGCTGAGGTTCATGCTGATAAGAGGCTGAGACAGTGAGACCAAGCGAATATAAAATCTGTATGAAGGGACGTGACTGGCCCCACCTCACGTAGACGTGGCCCAATGGTGGCCCGCCATGTTAAATCACGAGCCGCCCGGGTGGTTGAAGTGGCACTGAGTTGTCAGAGTCATAGAGACTCGGTTACTGAGTCATCTGTTCGGACTCGCTCCGTCATGAATTCCGAAAGCGACTGGTTCGACTCGACGCCCTTGTTTCTGTATTATTCTCCCTCGTTTTCATCTTCCATTGCCAGCACATTTACCATTATGCCCTCCCCTACATGTTCCACGCTCTCTTTTCTATCATTTTCTTGTGGACTATGTTTACAATATTTAGAATGTTGTTTGCACGTCTTTCTAAAACAAAATAAAACAAAACTTTGTCCACATGCCTTCCCCTATGCTAGCTCTCTGTATTTTTTTTTTTGAGAAATATGCAAAAAAAATTTCCGATAATATTAAGGAAACTAATTATTAAATGTGCTTGTTGATAATTTGAGTATTACTTAAATCTTGATTAATGTATTTATTTATTATTGGTGACATATCACGTGATTGCGGATTTAATCAAAAAAGTTGGTATACCTAGAATTGTTCTTTCTTTTATAAAGAACATGGTGCTTGCAGAAAACCTATTGGAAAAAACTTCGAGCGAAAGAAATAGAGTACCACAACCATACAACCATTAAGTTACGTCAAAGCTCAAAACGTAATGAATTTTAGGCCAGTATTCATCATGGCACGTCTTGGATTTGATTTTTTGCGCTGGTGAATCAAACGATGGTGGCCAGGAGATACTGAAATGCCTTTGTAAGTCTTCACATCCCTCAAAAGGTTAGATTGGTGTGACAAACCCATCAGTTGGTCTCTTTTTTAAAAAAAAAAATGCTTATAAGCTACTTATCCAGTGATAGTGAATTAGATAAACGAATCATACATGATACGAACAAATTTTTTTTACAACGTGTCATTGACTCATCCATTACAAATCATAATGTGTCACAACTTAATATTAAACTAACTACAAATATAATATCGCCTTAGCACAAATTATTAATTTCTAACATTTTGATTTTATTTATGGGTTTCACAAGGTATTTTAACCCCATAGAATATTAGACAAATCATATACAACAAAACACAGTAACAAGATCCTTATTTTGTAATTCTAACAAAGATTCAAAGACCAAGTACTTGGAAATGAAAACAAGAGAAAATGAAAAGAGATGATTTTAGGGTTATGCATATGTTGTTATCCAGAGATTTTTTAATGTGTCTGAAATACATATCAGTACGTAACATATCATTATAAAATTAGATAATTTTTGGGTAAATTACATCATACCCCCTCAGGTTTGAGGTCTATTACAACCCCATACAACATCTTTAAAACATTTCACTTTCATACCTCAAGTACTATTTTATTTCAATTTCATACCTCTGTTACATTTTCCATCCATTAAACTGTTAAGTGCTGACGTGGCTGCCAAATGTGCGCCACGTGGCAATTTTTTTTTTTTTTTAAACCTGAATTTTTACACCCAAAAAAAAAGAAGAAGAAGGAAGCCTCGGCGACCAGAAGAAGAAGGGAAGAAGAAGAAGAAAGAAGAAGAAGAAGAGGAAGAAGAAGAAGAAGAAGAAAAAAAAATACCCCCCCCCCCCCCAGCGAAGAAGAAAGAAGCCCTAGCGACCAGAAGAAGGGAAGAAGAAGGAAGAAGGAAGAAAAAATTCCCCTCCCCCCAGCAAAGAAGAAAGAAAAAGAAAAAAAAAAGCCCCAGCAAAGGGAAGAAGAAGAAAAAGAAAAAGGAAGAAATAATCCCCCTCCCTAGCTAAAAATAAAGGAAAAAAAAAGCCCCAGCGATCAGAAGAAGAAGAAGAAGGAAGAAAAAATCCCCCCCCCCCCAGCGAAGAAGAAAGCGACCAGAAGAAGAAGAAGAGGGAGGAAGAAAAGAAAGAAAAAAAAAAACCAACCCAACCCCCACTCCCCCCGCCCATAACCCTCCTCCCGTCCCCCTGGAGACCCAGCTCCAGAGTTTTTTTTTTTTGGTGTAAAAATTCAGGTTTAAAAAAAATTATTTTTTTGCCACGTGGCACACATTTGGCAACCAAGTCAGCACTTAACGATTCAATTGATGAAAAATGTAATGGATGTATGAAATTAAAATAAAATAGTACTTGACGTATAAAAGTATGGTGTAATTTACTCATAATTTAAAAAAAAAATTATCTATCTAATTGCATAATGACATATAATGTACCACCTTATATTCCAATCACAATTATAAAATAAGTACAAAATTGATGCTTTAGAACGAAGGGCAGGATTGTAATCAAGCCCCCATCTTTGTCCTCTGACCGCTTTGGGTTTTTGCTATATTTATTACCATCACGCTACTCTTCTGAGAAAGAAGGAAACTCTCCTTCGCCTCTCTTTCTCTCTCTCCCCTTATATCCTCTCTCCTCTCTCTCTCTCTCTCTCTGAAACTTCCAATTTACAGAGCTGCCTCTTCTCCACTGTTTCACCACCACGTTCAATTCAACGTCCCACAACTTCTCCTTCTTCTGAGTGATGGGTGTGTGCAGCCGCTGTTCCCACACTTCCCACATCACAGAAATCATCATCACCAGCTTCTTCCGCCACAAAGCGTGATTCTTTCCAAACCCTGAGCTTCGGATCACTTACCATCTCAAAAACCAAACTGTGATGTTCACTCGAGCAGCTTAATAATCACCTAGTAAACAATACTAATTCGTCGGAGTGTTTGACTGTAAACATGGCCGGCGGGAGGGTCTACGGCGGCGGAAGTTCGTCCGGCCTGAATGCTTTGTTTCAGAACCAGAGGGGTTCTGAACGTCTTGATTCTCTATTCCTTTCTGGGTCATCAAATTCTTCGTCTGCTTCTTTTCTCGGTACTTTTTCACTCTCTTTGTATTCTCAGTTTCTGATTTCTATTATTTGGGATGATTTTTTTTTTTTTTTTTTTGGAAAAAATATTATTATTATTATTATTAAGATGAGAGCAATGATTTGAAAACTATTACACATGATAGTTTTGAACCCAACACCCTTGCTAGGATATGTGACCACATATCTGGCTATTTCTCGATTTATGCGTGTCAAAAAAAATTGTTGGGTTGATTTATCACTAATTTTTCAGTGTTTATGTTCTCCTTAAATATTGATTCTTTTGGTATATATGGATATGTTGCTGCTTAACTTGTGTTCATCTTTCTGGTTATAATTATGTTAATTATTTCGGAATTCGGAATCGGAGAATAATCAGCTGCCAAAACAAACACACACTTTGTGATCAGAGCTGATCATGGAGTGAGTGATTATGTTCATCAGATTTGTAGAGGAAAATTGTGTGGCAGGATGTTGTTCATGTGTGTGGTGTTGTTTTGGAAGATGGTATTATAATTAACAGAAAATATCTTGTTCAGGTTCAAGATCGATGGTGAGTTTCGAAGATGTTCGTGGAGGAAGTGGATCGAATAGGTCATTGTTCCGCCAGTTTGAGCACGAAGATAACGGGGACGATGACTTGGATGAGTATCTCCATCAACCTGGGAAGAAGAGGCGGCTAACCGCTGATCAAGTCCAGTTTCTCGAAAAAAGCTTTGACGTGGAAAACAAACTGGAACCGGAGAGGAAAGTCCTGCTTGCGAAGGACCTTGGCTTGCAGCCTCGGCAGGTTGCGATATGGTTCCAGAACCGCCGGGCAAGATGGAAGACAAAGCAGCTCGAGAAGGATTATGAGTTGTTGCAAACCAACTACAATAATATCAAGTCTGATTGTGAAAGCCTTTCCAAAGAGAATGATAAACTAAAGACCGAGGTAGCCATTGATATCTGTGATTCCCTGCCTTAATTTCTCCATTTGTAGTATTTTGCCTTCGAATTTGACATGATATGTTTGAATTGGTCATCAGCTTACTGTCCTCTCAGACAAGCTGCATCTCAAAGAGAAAGAGGGGGGAAATTCAGAGCTATCTGATACCTCCAACAGATTATCTCAAGAACCGCCGCAGAAGCCAATTGCTGGCACGGTCTCTGAAGCCGAACTATCAAAAGTCTCAGCTGTGGCCTCTAAGCAGGAAGATCTTAGTCCAGGCATGAGTGATTTATTTGATTCAGACAGCTCACATTACACGGATGGAGTTCACTCTTCACTCTTGGAGCCTGGTGATTCTTCGTATGCTTTCGAACCTGAACAGTCTGACCTTTCCCAAGATGAAGAAGATAACTTTACCAAAAGCCTGCTGCCTCCATACATCTTCCCAAAAATTGAAGATGTTGATTACTCCGATACGCCTGCGAATTCATGTAATTACGCATTCCCGGTGGAAGATCATTGG
Organism: Crataegus laevigata; assembly: GCA_963580275.1. NCBI lineage: Eukaryota > Viridiplantae > Streptophyta > Magnoliopsida > Rosales > Rosaceae > Crataegus > Crataegus laevigata. Next base: position 4,475,284 of record OY756950.1, read on the forward strand.
TCCTGGTCGTACTAAGTTTCTTCTGGCAAATTCGAATCCCCGGGGTATTATCATCTTGTTTAAAGCATGGCATAGAAGTGAAAATAAGTCCAAGCAAAATGGCGCACCCCGATCCAGATGTGGTGGTGGGAACTAGGTTTCAAAAGATGGTGGTTTTTGCCCCATTTGTAATCTTGTTTTTCCTCGGGCTCTTAGTGTTTAACGGACCATTTTTGTATGGAATTTCATGTAATTAAATAAAGTTCTCTTGTTAAGGAAGCTTGATGGGAATGCCTCTCATTTCATAATTTTGTTTAAAAATGTCATGAAACGAGTTTTAAACGCTAGCCCTTGCTAGTTCCTCTTTATGCTTCTATCCCGATATCGCTTGCCGTTTCTTGCATACCAAGAAACTTTTCAAGCTTCAAATCAGTTGTGGAATGTTTAACCAAAAGAGGTGCAGATGATTGGCATGTAAGTAAACTCAATTGGACCTTTTGTACTCGTTCATCTTCCTATTTCATCGAGACATTGACTTCCAGAGCCAACTTATGTTCAATGGTGTTTTGCCATCTTGAGCTTTTTTTATACGATTTCCACATGCCATGAGCTGCTGGATCTGAATCCTGATCTGTATTCTTGAAGCTCTGTGCATGTTTATGTGTGTGCGTGTGTGTGTATATATGTATGTACACATATTACATACACAGAAATTTTCAGTTGACTTCCATATACTGTTGCTAGCTACAACTAAAGTCTGGTTGCACAGATTTCTTGTGAAGCTGAGCGAAGCAAAGCATCCAAAGGTATTTGCTCTTTCTTTCTTTCATATTGTGGGGGTCAACTTCATGATGGTGTGTCATCCATTTTATTTTCTTTCTATTTGTATTCTTCTACTTTTTTATTTCCTTTGTATGGTGGAGGCCAAAAGATATAGGATTTGGATCCTCTCCTGAGCAGGAGATCAGGATCCTCAGGATCAAACAACATGGGCCGTTGGATTTTGATCCAACGACTACAATTATTATAACTTTTAGAGGGGCTTCCTGTTTGTAGCTATTGGATCAAAATCCAACGACCCATATTGTTTGATCCCGAGGATCCTGATCTCCTGCTCAGGAGAGGATCTAATTCCAAAGATATAGGCGAAAAACTTCAGTTGGTTGCTCTATCACGTTTGTCTATTCAAGACACAAATAAGAAAAATAAATCCTTCGTTAGTAAGGTTTACAAAAATGCAAGTCCCCTTGTGTGTGTCTCTGAAGTAATGTAACAGGGCAACTCGACTGAAGTTTTTCCTCTCGCGCGGAACTCATGAAGTTGCTAACCCATAGAGTTCATAACTCTTCCTCCTTTCCATATAATCAGTACTCTTGGTTTCGTTTTGGTTTTAGATTCTTGGGAAAATGGCTACCAGAACTGGTGATATAAAATATGATTAGGATAATGCTATGGAGATAATTTATTTGAATCATATTTTGTAAACTATATGACGTGATTGTTGATGATTTGATTATTATTGAAGTGCTGATTAACATGTTTATTTTCTATTGGTGACACATCCCTTGTTAATTTATGTCAATTGATTTTCTTCAATTCATCCGATCCGACGGCCGAAAACTAAAAAGGTGGTGGGATAAGTAAAAAGGGGTGTGTGGATATCACACCCCAACCTCTTTCTACACCCAACTTAACTTTTACATGTGAATTATCTTTTTGATCCTATTGCATAATTACCATCAAATATAAGGTGAAATTAATAATAAAACTAAAATTTATTAATAAACTCACTATTGATTCTAAAGACAAATGAGGGTCTGAGGCTCCTTCGAATTGGGGAATCAGGAATAAGAACTTGGATTTAAGAATTTGGACGAGCATAAAAGCATCCTCTCCTACTCCATGCAACCTTAAAATCATCACTCTATCTTCTACCAAAACAATATCGATGAGGTTAAAACTGAGGACATGTCTCAACAGCTAGAGAAATCGCTTTTGCCGGCTTTAACCCGCTTCTACCCACTTTTCAGAAGAATAAAAAATAACAATTAACATCTTCATAAAGATGATGGGGCTAGCTTAATAAACATTACAAACCAGACAGTAATCGTTCTATATAATTTGTCTTTATATAATTATCATTACTATTGTGTGTGTTTTTATAAAATGATTTTGAGTTATGGAGTAGAGTTTAATTATTGTGGCAATGGGAGTGAGTGAAGCGGCAGTGGGATGAACAATGGGATCCAATTCAGAAAAAGCACTTTGAATGAATTGCAGAATAGTGATTTAGAGTTTTTTTTTCTAAATGGGTCTAAAGATAAATTTACATAGGGGTGGTTCGGTATGGGATCCATACCAAAACCCTTGTCCCGATTCCCAAATCGAAATTTTCAGGAATCTCAATTTTAATACCGATCCCAAACCAAATTTTTGGGAATCCCGAAATAGTTTTGAGATTTCGAGACAAATCGGGCATCTCGAAATGGTTTTGGGCTTTTGGACTAAAATTTGACATATTATGCTTTTGGGTTAAAATTCAACCTTTTATATTGAAAATTTGATATATAGGCACCCAATCTGCCAATTTGTTTCTATTAATCGGTGCACACAAATCTACTAATCAAATGGCAAGGCCCAGTTAGTATCTGCATATTCAAAAGCAATCTACCAATTTGAAACGTTAATATGTGCTTGAGTAAACTAGTACATCTATCTATTATCATGTCAATCCTCAAAATTACGTCTAAAACGTTAATATATGTTTGGGTAAACTTCTGTACATATATAATATAAATATTATAAATAGATGTAAAGTTTTCTCCAGCAAATTGTAACTTATAATCTATCTATGTATCCATCTATCAATCTCTCTTGTTATTCTGTATCTATGTATTCATCTATCAATCTCATGTGATTTAAAAATTCTGCATATGTTATACTATCTATCTTAGGGCTCCTTCCTGTATATGTTCCATCATCGATTTCTAGTACTCCTTTAGTATTTCAATTTTCACTATTGTAGGTAGATGACGTTCCCCTTAAAGATGTGCTCATATATATTTAAAAATTAAATAATATATATATTTTTTTCGGTTTGGTTTAGAAATACCGAAATCCCAAAAACTTGAGACCGATTCTTGTACCGAAATTTTCGGCAATTTCGGTTTGGTTTCGGGAATTTTTCGGTTTGGTTTGGGATTTTTGAGATTTTTTTCCAGCCCTAAATTTACATATTAAATCGAGTTTGTGAGGGTAGTTTAGGTATTAAATTGGGGTTTAAAAAAATATTGTTAGTTTACTATTATGATTACCATATCAATTAGAAAGGATCCCATTAAGTGAAAAGGAGGAACAATTTGGCATACAAACCCATCAAATGATGTTCTTGCTTTTATCATGTTGAAAACTATGACCTTAGCCAAATTGCCAATAAGGTTAAGGGCTGGTTTAGTATTACTGTGCTTTGAAAAAAAACTGTTTCTGCTGTGCTGTGAGAAAAAACTCATTTTTGCTGCTTCGCGTTTTTAGATTTTTTTCATCCAAAATTGTGAAAATAAGCTATTTTTAAATGTTTACCAAACACTTTTTTGAGCTCAGCTTTTTTTTATACCCACTTTTTATAAAAGCACCTCAATACCAAACCAGTACTAAGTGTGTTCGAAGAGCTTCTCTTGTGTGATTTCTTTAGCAAATTGGATCAAACTTTTCAAATTAGTGACGAGTGCATTGGTGCTGCCTTTCTTTGTTGGGAAGTTGGGAACTACAGCTTGTGCCACCAAAAATAGGTGTGCTCACTATCCACCAATTTACCCATTTTGCTCGGGCAAAGAAAGGGATTGGTTGAAGGACCACATGCATTTCAAATCAAGGCAGAACATTTTGACAAATTTTTTTTAGATACATTAAGGAGGCACATCAAATTTTCCTTTTGCGTTTGACAAATTTTTATGAGTAATGTGATCAATAAGGTGATCATTAGATGTTTGAAAATAAATTTATCTTGAACCTCAATAATACGAAATCTTATGGTTCTCACCCTTAGCGCAAATGAAATCTCCTTCTTTGGCGGTGAAGAGAAGAGCTTGGGTAGGAGCACTCGAACCACGTCATCTATTTGACAGTTTTCACAAAAACATGAGATCTCTTATATTTTAATCTCATCTAATTTTATTCTAATCATATCCAGTGTGAAAACTGCCTTAATTCGTCATGGAATGTGGTTGCTTCCTCTTATGGTTCTCCGTTGTGTTGGGCAATTAGAAACTTGAAAAAGCATTATTTTGATAATCTTTGCAAAACATCTCTGTCACGCGTGTTACCAATTCACCATTGGCATTTGGCTCCCTCATTTAAAAAATAATTTAACATTATTCGAGTGATTTAACGGAGCACATAAGTCCTTTTACTATTCAAGAGTCAAATTCGAACTTAAGTATTGTGAGAATACTTGAAAATTTAATTTTTTTAATTTTTTTAAGTTCAATAATCTGCCGTTAAAATATAATTTAAATAAATAATCTCTCCCGCATTACTTTTTAAAAAATATTAAATATGCCGAATCGTATGCATATGTACAACAGTTTTTCACACTGATGTTCTAGATGGCTAATCCAAATTTAAAAATCATCAAAACCCAAGGTTATGACCTAATTGTCAAACAAATAATTTTCAAATGCAATAATAAAATGCAAGTTAAATTTCAAGTCACAGCTTAGCATGGTCTCTAAGTCTCTAACTGTGTTTACTTTCTGATTTCGTACACGTCTGTTTATTAACTTTTAACCAAAAATCGTTTTTTTACCTTTAACTGTCACTATTCACTATACCTTTAAAAGTGGTTTTTCGTTAAAAGAGAAATTTTTTGAACTTTTCGTTAGTTTTTCTTTTTTTTAATACGGCAAATTTTTCCTAGGGTTTTGGAGTGTTCTCATCTTTTAATTTAAAGCTTGTGTTTGATAGAAAACTAATAGAAAATCAAAAGGTTTGTAGCTCAAGGTCATCTCATTAAATTATACAAATTAAAATGCATAACTTTATGCATGCAAAATTTGTACATTATTTTATTATTATTATTATTATAAGAAATGTTTGTTCACCTCACCTATCCCATTTAAAAAAACTAGCCTTCATGAACGCGCGACTTACATGTTTTAAATGTATTTATATGCGTAAATTGACAAAAGAAAAGTCAAATATTTGAAGTAAATGAATAATTTTAGATCATGCTAGAAGAAACCCCTCATAAACATATTAAATCAGCTGAATTCACATAATAAAATCAGTTTCTATAGAATTTACATTAAAAATAGAGAAAATAATATTTAATAAATAATTGATTGAATCACATTTTTGCTAGTCCATTGTGAGGCTAAGCCCACCCCATTCCCTTAGTGTAGATAATATTGTTTGTTTAAAAAAAAAAACAATCATTTGAAAATTAATTTAATCACATTATTATTTGCCTGTGAAAGACCTTTTTATAATCGACATTACACGCCTTTGAAGATGTCACATCCCGGCCCGGGGCGCATCACCTCCCGGGCCCGCTCCACTACCGTAGCACGATATTGTCCGCTTTGGGCCTCGACCACGCCCTCACGGTTTTGTTTCTGGGAACTCACGAGCAACTTCCCAGGAGGTCACCCATCCTGGGATTGCTCTAGCCCCCTTCTCGCTTAACTTCGGAGTTCCTACGGAACTCGAAGCCAGTGAGCTCCCAAAAAGCCTCGTGCTAGGTAGGGATGGGAATATACATTTAAGGATCACTCCCCTGGGCGATGTGGGATGTCACAATCCACCCCCTTTAGGGGCCCGACGTCCTCGTCGCCACACTTCCGGCCAGGGATAGGCTCTGATACCAATTGTCACATCCCGGCCCGAGGCGCATCACCTCCCGGGCCCGCTCCACTACTGTAGCACGATATTGTCCGCTTTGGGCCCCGACCACGCCCTCACGGTTTTGTTTCTGGAAACTCACGAGCAACTTCCCAAGAGGTCACCCATCCTGGGATTGCTCTAGCCCCCTTCTCGCTTAACTTCGGAGTTCCTACGGAACTCGAAGCCAGTGAGCTCCCAAAAGGCCTCATGCTAGGTAGGGATGGGAATATACATTTAAGGATCACTCCCCTAGGCGATGTGGGATGTCACAAAAGATATTTTGAATGTGTTTAAAAATAGAGAAAATAATATTTAATAAACAACTTATTGAATCACAATATTACTAGCCTATTGTGAGGGCTAAGCCCACCCCCTCCCCCTTTGACACACCCTGACCTAGAATATCCGCTATGACTTCAAATCGAGCTGTGCTGGCCGACACCTAAAAGGCGACAAAGCCATAAAGTGTAGTAATGTAGAAAATATGAATAAGTTATACCATCGCGGGTAACCACCTACCCTAAGATTTGCCAAGAATCCTCGTTGATATGAAAGCTCAGTTACTAAAGCTTGGAGGGGCGAAAAATAAGGGTGAGTGAGTCTGAAAATAAAGTTTTAATAAAAACCTTTGAAAACGTTATAATCCATCGTCGTAAAATATGTATAGTTTCCAAAATAAACATATTATGTATAGTATGAAAATACTTACCGTAGCATGAAAAACGTAAATAAGGTATAACATCCCAAAATCTCAACAGTAATATAAGTAAAATCAGGTGCTCAACAACCTATACTAGCACACTAGTAGAAGTTGCCTAATGCAACCTGTACGACTGAACATATTGCTCATCAATCTATGCTAGTACACAAGTCAAAGTCGCCTAATGCGATCTGTACGACAGAACTGGCAACGACTTGGATCCAAAGTGAGCGTGCGGTGCGGGAGGTGAACATACACGTGAAGGACTGGCCCTAACCCGAGACAAGCACTAACATCGGCGTGCATCAATTATGAGCAGACTACATGAATATAAGCATGCCATAATGATGCAATAATTCTAGTCAACACAATAACCTTACCTAAACTTACCTACGCATCCCGTAGAATTATTTTAGTATTTCACAACAGTGCAATATATCTTATAACATTATTTAATCATGGCATGATGTGCATAAATCAATTCAAAAGTATTTGTGGAAAGTATAAAGTTTATATATATACTATAAAAAGGAAAAAACCCACTCACCTGAAGTCCGCGCTACAATTCCCTAACACGAATATCGACGCGTCATGAACGATCGTTGCCTAGAATAAATATCAAATCACGTCTCAAAATTCTTATCCATAGAATACATAACTTACATAAAACACATCCCCAAGGACATTCTAGAATGATTTGAAACCCATTGACCAAAAGTCAACCGTCGCTCAAAGGTCAACGGTAAGGTCCACAAACCGACGTAACTCAATCTAGAAGATCCGCACCTCGGATTTTAGATCTGTAACTTCCCAAGGGTTTCAATAAGCTTCTAGAACAACATCTTAAAGTTTCGAAACGGTCTGACGGTCAGATCTTTGCCAATTGTTAAAATTAAGTGGTGGTCAACGTTTTATTTAAGAACTTAGGAATTCAATTCAGGAAGATCCATACTTCGGATTCCCGATCCATTAGTTTCTATTGTCCTCAAAAATTACATACTATAATGTATTAAAGTTAGTGACGATCCACTGGTTGGATTGTCGAAACATGAAATGGTCAAGTGACGTAATATTTCATACTAGGTTCAAACTATTGAACTATAACAAACGGTTATCAAATTGACATCAAAACATCAAATTTAACTCAAAAAAGGCAGCGTCGGCCCTCTGGTCACACGCTGCCGCACTTGGCGGTCAGCTGCCCCGACTTGCCGGAAAATTCAACTATTTCAAAATTCTTAAATTTTACAGGAATGAAGATCTCAATGAGTAGAGCAAGTTTTATACTTATGGCCAAGTCAAATTTGGCTAGGAAAAGCTCTAATTTGTCTTGAACCCGCTGAAAACCCTAAAATTGGTGGCCTTTGATTCGGCTTCTCCGAAGCTCTGCCGCCTCCAAGGTTGTTTGGGGTTTGTTCCTGGGCTCAAGGAGAGTCTAATAGGGGTGGTGGTTGATGGAGTTTGTTTCAAAATGGCGGATCGCAACTGTGGGTGCCCTCGAAGCAGTCGGTGTGAAATCATAAAACCTAAGCTTAAAATCCACCAATTAATGGATGAAAATGGAAGAAATAAAGTCGTGGGATGGTTTCCAGGTGAAGGCTTAGGTTAATTCGTCGGAATTTGGCGACAGGAATCAACGGTTCCATTGTTTATTCTCTCCATTCCCCCTAATTTCTTCTTCTTCTGATTGGTGTTTCTCTCTTCTCTTTCTCCTTGATTAGGCAGTCTTTCTTCCTTTCTCTTCTTCCCTCTCCTTTCACTTCTCTCCCACCACTCTTTTCTTTTCTTTTTTTCTTCTGATTGGGCAGTAGCCCCTTCATCTCTTCTCCCTAACTTTCCATTCATAGCCACACGCGCGGCTCCCTAAAACAAGTCACAAAAATATATCCCAAATATGAAATTTAACAATTTGTCTTCGCTACTCAAAGTTTCGTAAAATTTTAACCGTAGCTCTGATTATGATTTTGCTTGTGCCTAGGAGTTTGTATCGTTGAGTACTTCGAGAATACGATAAAATAATAGCTTGTATGAGTTACTAAAAGATGGTCAACTAAAGTCAACAATCTCACTTCTAAGGCATTATCGTCAATTCACTCATTTAAAAATTAATAAAACCGTAAAGGTAGGGACGGGTTGTCACACCCTTAGTGTAGATAATATCATTTGTTAAAAAAATAATCATTTGACAACTTATTTAATCACATTATTATCCGCGTGTAAAATACATTTTTTATAATCAGCATTACACGCCTTTTAAGATGTTTTGAACGTGTAACGACTCGTCCCTAAAAATTATAGTTTTAAAAATTTTAATAAGTGAATTTATGAAAATGCCCTTCGAGGCAAATGCGTTGACTTTTGTTGATTGCCGTGTTGTGTCATGTAAGACTCGTTTTCTTGGATATCCTCGTGATACCCGTCGCTACGGACGGCTGGGCGCAAACGGAATGTAATTTGGAGCTTTAACGAATGAGTTATTAACGAACAAAGTGAGGGACTAAATGGTAAATTAATTATTTTGAGGAAGGCTCCAAAAAATCTGGAGTAGTGAGATAAGCCACATGTGTGGCTGAGATTGAGAAAGGAAGTGAGAGAGACGGCTAGGATTAGAAGGAGAGAAGAGAAATTGGGGAAATGAGAGAAAGAAGGGACCTGAGGTGTCAAGAACTAAGAAGACATATATACAAGTATGAAAAATGTGAAAGAATATATAAACACTCATGATTCATCATTATTCATCCGCGATAGAGGAAGAAAATGGGGAAACGGGTTGACCTGCATTCCCTATCGAACTCGTGTAGTTTCCGACCCCTTTCTCTTCATTTTTCCGGCGATCAACACCTTGTCATCACCTGCAAACACCATTCCACTTCTTCCCTTTCATTGATCATCAAGTATCCGACGAGATTAGGCTTATTTTGGGGTGTATGGTGGCGACGGCACCGTGAGGTGCTCGGGGGTAATACGTCAACTTCGAATGAAATACCTTCGATTTCCACCACCATTAGCTTCCCCTTGGACCCAGGAACAAAGCCCAATCAGTGGTTGTGACGTAAGAGTGCATTTGAAGGTCGAATTGAGCACACCCAATTCTAGGGTTTTTTGGCAGGTTTGTGTAAAATTGAGGTGTTTCTCGGCCAAATTAGCCTTGATCACAGGTATGAAAGTTACTCTACTCATTGAGATCTTCATTCCTGTAAAATTTAGGAATTTTTAGAAATAGTTGGATTTTCCAGCGAGTCTGGGCGGTCGACCGCCACCCCTGGCGGCGAGTGGCTAGAGGGCCGTCAATACTATTTTTAGGCTATATCAAATGTCTTGAGTTCAGTTTTGAGAATTGAATGACGTAGGTTGATCGTTAGAACCTAATTTCGCTACGATAAGTTAACAGGTCATTATATGAATTGATGATCCGACCGTTGGATCGTCATCAAAATTTAATAGGTTATTATTCGTAATATTTGAGGAATGTAGGAAATTAAGGATCGGGAATCCATCGTACGGATCTTCCCAAATTGGATTTGTAAGTTCGTAAAATAAAATGTTAACCGCCACTTGGTTTTGGCAATTGATAGAGATCTGACCGTTGGATCATTCCGAAACTTTGGTATGTTATTCTAGAAGCATAATTGGATACTTGGAAGTTACGGATCGGAAATCTATGATGCGATATCTGGGATTGAATTACGTAGGGATGTGTTTTATTTAAATTATGTATTCTATCGATAAGAATTCTAATACGTGGTTTGATAATTGTTCTAGGCACTGATTATTTGTGACACCTCGATGTTGTGCTAGGGAGTCGTAGCGAGGACTCCGGGTGAGTGGGCTTTTGGTTTTCTATATATACATATATGTGCTTATATTTCCCAGAAATCGTTTTTATATGAAATTGTGATTTAAATACCATGTCATACATAAACTGCATTCTAGTATCGCATTAGCATGATTATATTGCATTATGCGACGGTACGGATGCCCAAGTAAGTTCAAGTGAGTACATATGGATAGATTGATGAGTTAGGGATTTAGCCGTACAGGTGACTCCGGTTGGATGGATATAGTCGTACAGGTCACGTTAGGTAACTCCAGCTAGATAAATATAGCCATCCAGGTGACTCCGGCTAGCTAGATGGATATAGCCGTATAGGTCACATTAGGTGACTCCGACTAGATAGTTACAGTCGTACAGGTCACATTAGGTGACTCTGGCTAAATGGGTACAGTCGTACAGGTCACTCTGGCTAGATGGATATAGCCGTACAGGTCACGTTAGGTGACTCTGGCTAGATGGATACAGCCGTACAGGTCACTCCGGCTAGATAGATTCACTCGTACATATCACGTTAGGTGACTCCGGCTGACATTATTTTATATTGATTTATTTCATCTTGCTTATATGGTTGTTACTGAGATGCTTCGACATGGCATGCCTTGGTTCTTACTGCTCTTCAGCGTGATTTTTATATAGTATTGTTATTTTTCTAGATAATTATATGGTGTTTACGGTGAGGGGTTATTACATTCCTAAAAAGAAATTTGTTTTCAAAGCCTTGTTTTGCCCACTCACATTTTCTGTTTTACGCCCTTCTAGGTTTAACTGCTGAAAGTTCGTATCGACGAGGATTCTTGGCGAATCTCAGTATGGTGGCTACTTCTGAGGGTCTGATCCTTACCCACACTACTATACTTTACTTATGCTCTGACGACACGTGTGAAGTGGGGCATACCTGCTCACCAGCACACTCTGGTATTTAGACACTTTTAGGTTTAAATTTTCCTCATCACCACACTTTATGGCTTCGTCATCTTCTAGGTGTCGGCCAGCACAACTTGATTCGGTGTTCTAGTGGACATTCCAGGTCAGGGTGTGTCAGGACGTGTATAAAAATAGATAAATTAAATCACATTATTACTAACTTATTGTGAGGCACTAATTTAAAAAAAAATGGTACTAAAAAAATTATGGGAAAACTTGAAATAGGTCCAATTTTATGAGTCTCTTTTAATATAGGTCAATTTTTAGTTACTTTTTGTAACAACCCGTCCCGATTATTTAGATTTGTTAATTATGAAATGACGGAATTGCCCTTGGGGATTATTTACGTGTGCGTGTGTGTGGTGTGAGGACCAATAGAATGTGGCCCTCAATTATTGGAAGTTTGGTGATATTTGTGTGAGTTTGTTTTGGACCACACAACCCTCACACTTTCTCTCCTTCTACCCGTGCTCTTTCCCTCTCAGTCATTCTCACCGACACTCTCTCTCTCATAACTCACTTTCTCTCTCTCGCCATATACGTACGGAGACACCACAACCCTTGCAAAACTTGGTAGATCGAGCAAACCAAGGGTACCATTGAACTCGTGAAGACAATACGAACTCAGTGGCATCGATTTCAGGTAGGAAATCTCTCATTTTCACGTCGAAAACTCGAGGTCCGAAATGGGCACTATTCATCAACTTTTTCTTGGTTGATTTTTAGGACAAACTAAGCTCACCACTAGCCTTAGAAGGTCCCAAGGAGGCTCGGAGTGGTTCGTTGGAGGTGTTTGGACGTCGGGATCACGTGCATCGAAGTTGGCCAGTTTTGGAGTTCATCCCCGAGGAAATCTAAGACCTTTTTCAAGGTTTTTGAAGGTATATTCATGTTCTACACTTAATTTAGAGCACATAGGAAGAAAAATGGGTCAAAAAGGATGAAAAATGAGCAAGATAGGACAATTTGAAAATTCCCAGAAATTCCGGCGAAACAGTCGCCGGCGGCCGGCGAGTCGCCGGAGAAGACGACCGGCAGAGGAATATTCCGTCAACTCTGACGGAATATTTTGACGCCGTTAACTGACGCCATTATTGACGCGTTAAAGTTGACGGAATATTCCTGACGGCGTCAACTGACGCCGTCACTGTGCACTACGCGTGACCGTGCGTGGGGGCGCGTGGGTCCGTGCCACGTCAGGCGCGTGGGGGCGCGTGGAACAATGAAAAATTATTTTAAAAATATGGGGATGTTCGTGACGACGAGTAGGTCACGTTGGTATATTCAAATACCAAAATTGAGCTATGTATGAGAAGTTATTCCCGTATTTGCATGTATGTGCTTAAATGACGTATTTATAGTAATTTCTCATATAGGTGAGACATACACCGAGGACGAGCGTAGCCAGGCTAGACGCGGGGGCTACGACCCAGCGACTTATCAGTGAGTGGGCAGCTATTTACCGTATTTACCTATATGTTATTATTATTTTCCCAGAAAACGATAAATGAACGTTCATGTGATTTTAATGCCATGCAAAGTATTCATATATTATTATTGATGCATTAATGATTGCATATTCATATGTTGGTGCTGCAGACGCACAGGTAAGTGTCAGGTAAGATTATATGCTGGTTATGATGAGAATGATGTGATTAGAGCTCATATACTTGCACATTGATATTAGTGCTCCCGCCCAGAGTTAGGGGCATAGTCTTTCACGTGTCGTTCACCTCCCGCACCGCATGCTCGCCTTGGATCCAAGTTAGGTGCACAGTCTTGTCGTATAGACCACCTTTGAGTGGGTTCGACTCGTAGGTGACCCGCGAATCATTGGCACAGTCTTCACGTGATTGTAGCACTAGAGCATATTTACTTGATATACATGATGATGAGTATACCACCAGATGTGGTAGTGATGATTGTGCAGTATTGATATACATGATGTTATGAGCTATATGAGATTAGATGGCCGAGGGCCCAGATGATTACCGGGCATTTGATCACATCAACAGTTTATGATTGAGTTTCTGTTTTGGATACTTTGGCATGGCATACATATACTTTTCAGCATGATTTTGAGAACCTATATGTATATACGAGTATATATTTTGATTCTGGGAAATTATACAGATTTTACGGTGAGGGGCTATATGTTTGAGTAAAGATTGGTTTTGAAAGGAATTATTTTGCTGACCCACTCAGTTTTGTTTTTCGCCCCTCCAGGTACTAGGTAGCTAGAGGTTCTTTTGGTGGACGCGAGGGCTTATCGGCAGTTCTGACACATTCATTCATGTATGACACCGGTGGTGTTATCTAAACTTATTTCATGCTTGACTGCATTCGAACTTAGAACGCTCTGATTATGTATAAGTACCTTATTATGCCTTTAGTACACTATCTTACCTGGGTTGCTAGTGGTTTTGGTTTTAATTAGTTCGTACTTAGTTATCGATTCTCGCTTCCGCACCGTGCACATGGCTATGTCACACTCACGTGACGGCCAGCACGCCCCACTTTCGGGTCGGGGTGTGTCACTTTTGATTTAGCTCCAATTTTTATAGCCTAACATTGTTTTACTTACTAGGCCCTACGTATAAAATTGGACCCATATCAAAAGACATTTATAAAATTGGACGCAAATCAAAAGACTCCAAAAATTAATTATTAAAAAAAGCACTGTTAAAATGACAAAAATGTCCCCGTCTTATTTAATGCATTATTTTGGAATGCCTTTAAAGTTTTTTTTGACTTGGAGGCATTTTTTTCCAAATATTTTTATTGAAGCTTGGTAACACCAAAATTATTATTCACCTTTTGTGTTGGCTTTATATACAGATAATATGTACATATACGTTATATTTATAAATATATTATAAATAAGATGTTTTGGAAATTTTGGTTAAATGAAAGTCCATTTAATCGGTATAAAGAGGACTTTAAATTACAATGTGCTCAAATCAACTACAGAGCTTCGATTTGACACATTAATTTGTAAAATTAGTACGAATTCACAATGAAAGCAATGTAATCATTTCATCAAAAGTCACCTACTACGCAATTAAACAAAACAATAGCTATGCGAATTACGTAACCAACTTGAAAAATTATACTTCTCTCATATTGTAAGACTAAATTAAAATATTGCTCGTTTATAAAACACCATCTAAGATTAAAAGTCTTGTCTCGTTAACTCCATCCCGAATTCATAGTTTCATACACATTTATGGAGCCGTCTATTTTTTCAAAAAATGCAACACAAGCATATTTTTGAAGAGAAGATTTTGTCACTTTTTACATCCCATATCTTACGGCACTTACAAGATGACCCATATATAGCATGCCAAGTGTCCGTCGTTCTCGAATCTCTAGGCACTTTTCACAGACCATCACGGTATTTAGAGAAATTTTTCATTGCGACTGATATACTAGATAATATATCACGTGTTACTATACAAATAGTAGAATATGTGTTCTAAAAAGTTAATAACTTAAAAAATAAAATTTCTTACCACTTTTATTAAAATACGTGATGTATCACTTGAATTTCCGTCGTAACTAAAAATTTCTCTAGCCCTAACTGCTAGGGTTTCGACGTGTGTTGGCCACGTGTACAGCTGCGATGCTCGGATCTCGTGAAAACATCACGATCAAAGACACCGTCCCCACCCCTCCCCCCGGGGAATCTTCCAGCTCGTTGGGCCACCACCCGACGTCGACGCCTCCCGCAAGATCGACGGCCCTGATTGGATAATGATCAGGTCAAAAGTTAGGCGGGCCCCACCATTTAAACAGTTTATTAATGCAATTTTTTGCAATAAAGCTTACGCTACAGATAAGGATGGAGTGGAAGTGGGCCCGGTGGGGCCCAGAAAGCAGAGGTTATGCCGGTGGGAGAGTGAGTGGACGCATCCGTCCAGGTACCACGGTCTCCCATCAGTCTTATGTCACCGCGTGTAGGGTTGCTTTCTATGGGCCCAGGGCCCATTTCTTCTTCTCCCTCCTCGTTATTTTATCTTCACGATCCTTTGCCTTTGTTTTTATTTTTGTTTCTTATTCATGGTCGACAAAGGATGTCATTTGGATTCAGTAAATTTGTTTGACATATAGATTGACCGGACACAATCAACTAGGAATCCCATTTTTTAAATTCTAAGAATTCGGCACTCAAATTGAATCTGACAATCATCATTAGCTCATTGTATTAGTCGACTTCACACAAACTAAGGACATTTATTTTATTTTTTCACACAAATTAAGGGCTAGAAGTTCATGGCCTTTAAGCTCCGGGCAGTAAGATTTGGAGAAGATCCAAATGTATAGATAAAGCTAGGGAGGGTTTTGATCCATTTTTGTGCTTTCTCTTACTCAATCTTATACGTGCATGTATATAGAATGCTGCAAAAAGGTGTAATCGATGAAAGTCTTTCGACCATTTTTATCATGTTTTAATTAAGTTAATGGTTTTCAACATGAAATTTATTAAATATTAGGAGTGAGTTTAATTCTTAACAAACAAATTTTTAACCTGTGTCAAATTGTATATAATTTGAAAATTGTTGTGAATGGATTTCTTAATTAGAAATGTGTTTATGCAAACGTAAAGAATAATCTTATTACGATTTTGTGATCAAATCGTTATATGTTTGTATTTCTTGCAAGGAAAGAAAACTCATCATGATTAGTATACATAGAACATGACCAAAAGGTAAGTACATTATTCTGATACACCTGAACCCTTCTCTCTCGACCGTCCCCTTTCTCTCACCCACTTTTATGCTTTGGAAAATTGGAAGTTGTTTGGCTTTTGTATATAATTAGATGATGATAGTTCTTGTTATCCTCCATTTTACACCACAAGTCAGTGATTCTGTTTGGGCAGAATTCTTATGCGGTGCAAGAAAAGGCTCATGAAGTTATAAGCCCCCAACAAAATAAATATACTCTCGAGTCATGGACCATGGCATATAGATATTTTCTCACATCAATTCAAGAACCAAGAACCATCCATGCACTACTTTTAAAAATTAGGACCACATCTAGACGTGAACAATTTTAGATCACATTTTACAACCAAAATCTTGGGCAACAAGCTCCTTGGAATTAATTTTACGTGTATATTGACAGATTCGGAGTTAGTTGAACCTAAGACTTGCTGACCTTTAATTATATCTGTTGTAAACTGAAATAAAAAAGAACGAAGTTACTAGAAAAATGTAGAAGCCTTGTGTGAATAATGATTCTTGGGATGAGTCGCAGACTAAGTTGCTCTCTTTAAGACGTTTTGCGACTCTACCTAAAGTGTGCAAGCAGTTCACAAACACCACGTCGTCCCCATGATAAAACAGCCAAGAACCTTCTTATTATGATAAAGTTCTTTTTTGCATAGTGAAAGAACCTTCGAACTCACACCCTCTCAATATGTTGCTTACCAAAACTATATATCAGAAAAAATATATATTTTTGTCGTATGTTTTCAATGATTCTAGGGACTACTGTATATATATTTAGACGAAAGAGACGTTGAGGGTTTGAGAAAATTGAAAGCAGGACAAAATCAAAACGTAAGTCAAATAAAACGGTTTGACTATGTATCATGACATGATCTTCTTATCTATACAGAGAAGGAATGGCACATTTCAAACTTAAAAGGAGATAACTCCTTATCTAATTGAAAAGCCAAATTCAATTGGCTGTTATGCATAGAATATTGGTAATAAAACAAAACATAAATATATTTAAGTATTTGAATAAAAACATATTCACTTCAACAATATCCAAAATTTCCTTTTTCATTTCTATAGTATTGGTGCATTTCCTCCAGTATTGAACTTGAGATGAATGAATGTATGATGGATCTAACTAAGTGAGTACCAAAGCATGTGTTTGCTTCCAGATGATCAAAATTTGAAGTTGTCCTTCAAGTATAACACTATCTCTTGCTGCAGAAACATTGAGATAAAGAGTGAGATCAGCCATTGCATACTAGAAGTACTGAAATGTGTTTAGGGTTTAGTATGTAAGAGTACTTACAATCAAGCAAAGAAGAAGGCATCCGGCGGCGCCGGGGAACAAAGCATACCAAAAACTCAAGTTATGGAACTTAGCTCCATCAATGAAGAGTATAGGCAAGCTTGCAGCTGCAAATTGAACACAGAATGAGTTTTGCAACTGATTTTAGTAGCAGAAAAAAGAGATTAATGAAAAATATAGCAGGAAGGAGGGATTACCAGGTGGATGTGTGGAACGTGTGCAAATCATGAAGGCAACAGATGCAGCTAGGGCAAAGCTTCTAGCAAGCCATCCAGGGCCAAATGTGGAAAATGCAAGCACCCCAATGGCTGCACAACCTATTTGTGCCATGAACATATTGTACTTCTGCAAAAACCACAAAGGAGAATTAATGTGTTATTTGAATACACTATGCTTTTGATTATCTTAAATTGAACTTACCCCGTTTTAAGAATAGAAAATTTGTTTAACCGTCAAATCTAAGTCGAGCACTTCTAACTCTATTGATCATTTTTCGACCAAGATGCACTTAAGTTCAACTATTTCATATGGTCCTCTAATATATGTTTAATCCTTTATTTGACCTAGGTATATAGGTATTTTCACATACTAAACGACTGAGCATAGAGAAGAGGGGGTATTTGAACCGAGGATATCAAATAAAATTAATTACTTGAGATACAAGTTTCTTTACGAGAGTTGTAGAGTTTGGCAAACTCATACACAAAAACATCCATGACTAATTGACATTGCCCCATTTAATTTTCAACATTTTCCTAAATGAGCAGTCCAAATGTGACCAATACCCATATAAAAGTTTGGATCAAAAGAAGGCCCAATTTGAAGAAAATCTGGACTTATTTTTGCTACCTTCCATTTCCATCATATGAGGCCCATTACAAGTGGAGTTGTGCCAATTGTCTACATGTACACGTGTCTATCATTGACTCGCTAGTCAAACAAGGTAGTCTACCCTTTTTTTTTTTTTTTTTTGTTCAAATGAACAAGGTCGTCTACTTAAAGGAGAACAAAAGCAATGTTAAAAAAGAAGTTATAAATGGTCTGACGAGACATAAATCTTATTTCTCACTAAAATAATAGATTATAAAAGAATAAAAAACACTTGTAAGAGAACAAACTCTAGGCAACTTATGACTCACATTCACCAAATAGATTATAAAAGAACAAAAAGCACTTGTGGATAACTTAAGAAAGAAATTTGTATTTATGTCGCATGCTACAGTAACATTTCATAAGTTATGTGATGGGCGTTATAAAACTCAACAATATAATTTTAATATTATGTTATTACACAAGTCACGTGATAAGTTATATAGAATCATGAATATATCATCAGTTATATGCAAAAATCTCTCCTAATTTAAACTCAGAAAGTAGAACAAATTAAATACCCGGGCACCAGGAGCAGAAGGAGTGGCAAAGAGGACTGCAGAAACAGCTCCTAATGGTGCGATTGTCATTGAAATTCCTTTTGGTGCTAATATCTGATCCATCCTTCCCAATAACGCCATTGCTGCAAAAGCCCCTATTTTCCACCAAATGATCATTCTTAATGCACTAAACACGTGATTAATTGGTATTTTTATTTCTAATCTCTATGATTCTAATTACCTGCAGAAGGCCAGATAACATCACTGAGAGAAGGAGCAGCCGAACCCTTCTCAGGCCTCCAACCGTCCCAAAGCGGTGAAGCCAAATTGCTTGAAGCCACAATCCCATAATTTTGATTTCTTCTTTCGATGTTTACTATGCTTCTGCTGTTGACATGTTCTAAGCCAAAAAGTGCTTTTGCGGGAGGGGTAGAAGTGCTTTTGGGATGAAGAAGATGGGGATGAAAACTAGAAGCCCTCATCAGCTGCATGCCCATTATTTCTATTGGATGTTTCTTTCTCTTCCAATTGCTGCAGAGATGGATATGAATATGATTTTGATTTAGGAAGATGAAAAAGTCAGAGAGACAAAGAGATTTATATGTGACCGTTGGGAGTTGAGAAAATCAGATTTGCCAATTAACTGGTCTTTTGGTGAAGTCGAAAGGCCAATGGATGTTGGGCAATTTGCCACACAACTGACAACTCCATATCTACAGATAACATTTCTAAGAAGAAGAAAAATAATAGATAATGTTATCAGGCACTTAAAGAAAACGAGAAACTATTCTCTTTCTTTTATAAAAAAAAAAAAAAATAGTCGTTATTGGCACTTTAGAGCATCTTAGATTTCAAATCTTAAATATAAATTTGACAACTTATAAGATACTTTGATATATGTAAAGTTTTGCTTTTTATTTGATATATATCAAATTAAACTGTAATTTTATTCCATTAAATTATTATAATAATGTTTTAAAACCAAAAATAATAATAAAATTAATAAAATGCATTTAATAATCAATTAAAAAGAGGTTTGAAGTTGTTATCAATTTTGGTAGCAAGGATGATGATTGTCAATCCATGTAATGCCAGATCAAATTCGAACTTTTTGTTGAAATACATTGTTGCTACTTGATGCCTTTTTTTATAGGTAGTGCTGATTTGAATGTTTTGACATCTATTTTGGAATGCTCTTAAAAAAAATAAAAAAATAAAATTTAGCACAAAGATGCACTTCAAGCTTTAAAAACCTCTTGCACTGTTCCAATTCCTTCATCCTTGATTGTAATTAATCGACAAAATACTTGTAACTCAATTAGTTAACATCTTTCCTTGTACTTGAGATCCACTATTAGTGCTGAAGAGGAATATCACTAAACCGTAGTATTAAGTGACCGGATAAACTTATTTTAATATGGTAGTTTAATTCAATTAACCAATCAAGTAAAAGAACAAACTTAAAAAAACATAACCTCTTTGGCTAGAGATAGCCGCAGTGCTCTGCTCCTTACTCCCCCGTCAGCACAAGTTGCAGAAAATTTAGATGATGAATCAAACGCTCCATTATAAAATAAGAATAAATGCTATGGAAACTAAATTTGCAAACCAAATTATGTGTCACTAATAAAAAATAAGCACGTTAATTAATAATTAAGTAATAATCTAATCATCAACAACCACATAATTTAGTTTACAAAATTTGATTTAACATTTTGATTTTCCTGACATTACCAATTATATAATATATATATAAGGTTTATTTTCTTTGGTTTGCAAACTGAGATTGGGTATCTAACGTAAATTTCCAAGACCTTGATTAGATAAATTACACATAAAAATAAAAAATAAATATTGAGTAATCAATTTATGGGTTAGTTTTAGAGAACTTTAATGAAAAGTTTCTAGTACTGTTTACTTTAACAAAAAATCACGTTTTTACACTAAAAAGACAATCTTGGTACGATTCACTTTACTCTTTATTTTGTCATTATCATTAATATTCAAAGTTTTTAAGTTCTTTTCATTAGTTTTCCTTTAATTTTATGAAAAAATAAGGTTGAAACTTTGTGTGACGACCTGTCCCGATTATATTGATTTATTGATTATGAAATGACAGAGTTACCCCTTCGAGGATTATTTACGTGTGCATGCATGTGGGATGTGAGGATGGTGGCCCTCAATTATTGGTGGTTGAGATATTATTGAGGTTGATAGTTTTAGACCACACACAACCCTCACACTCCCTCTATCCCGTCACCTTCTCTCTCTCTGCCTCAATTATTCAGACACTCTCCCTCTCTCTCTCTCACCGACACTTTCTCTCTCTAACTCACTCTCTCTCTCTCTCTCGCCTTATACGTACGGACGTACACCAAACCTTTACAAACTTAGTAGATCGAAGAAACAAACTACATATTCATGCTCGTGAGGTCCATACGAACTCAACCATATCATTTCCAGGTACGATTTCATACGATTTCACGTCCAAAACTCAAGGTCCGAGTTTGAGTACTATTCATCAACTTCTTGTGAGTTGATTTTTAGGGCAATCCAAGATCACAGCGAGCTTTGTGAAGTCCTAAAGAGGCTCGGAGTAGTTCGTTAGAGGTGTTTGGATGTCGGGATCACGTACATCGGAGTTGGCCGGTTTTGGAGTTCATCCCGAGGAAATTTAAGACTTTTTTCAAGGTTTTTGAAGGTATATTTATGTTCTACACTTAATTTGGAGCACATAGGAAGAAAAACGGGTCAAAAATGATGAAAAATGAGCAAGATATGAAGCTTAGAAAATTTTCCAGAAATTCCGACGAACCAGTCGCCGGCGGCCGGCGAGTCACTGGAGAAGGAAACGGTAACGGAATATTCCGTCAAAACTGACGGAATATTCTAACGGCGTTAACTAACACCGTTCACTTTAACGGAATATTCCAGGAATATGCCTGACGGCGTTAACTGACGCCGTCAGTGTGCCAGCCGCGTGGCCGCGCGTGGGCCGAGAAAAATTATTTTAAAAATATGGGGATGTTCGTGACGACGAGTAGGTCACGTTGGTATATTCAAATACCAAAATTGAGCTATGTATGAGAAGTTATTTCCGTAGTTACGTATATGTAATGACGTATTTTTAGTAATTTCTCATATAGGTGAAACGTATTTAGAGGATGACCGTAGCCAGGCTCGACGCGGGGGCTACGATCCAGCGACTTACTAGTGAGTGGGCAGCTATTATTTTCCATATAACCTATATATATAATGATTTTCCCAGAATCACATTTTAATTGAAAAATACGTTTTATCGACTTGCATATTACTTGATTTGATGCATGAGTATTCCTATATACATTTCATGCATATGTTGGTGCTGAGGACGCCAGGTAAGTACCAGGTAGGTACATGCATAGTTGAGAACAAACAGTGATGAGATAGGATGTGAAATGATGAGATATTATGAATTGTTAGCTCATAGACCTACACATATTGTTAGTGCTCACGCCCAGAGATAGGGGCACAGTCTTTCACGTGTCGTTCACCTCCCGCACCGCATGCTTGCCTTGGATCCAAGTTAGGTGCACAGTCTTGTCGTATAGACCACTTTTGAGTGGGTACGACATGTAGGTGACCCGCGTTCATTCGCACAGTCTTCACGTGATTGTAGCACTAGAGCATTTATTATTGATACAGTGATGATGATGATAATATGATGTGATAGTGATGTATGTGCAGCGTATATACGATGATGAGATAGAGATGTTATGAGCTATATTTACAGTCGAGGGTTGAGATGACATATAGTAGCTATATGATTATTGAAATGCATGGCATGACATTATTTATGAGATTCAGATGACATTGAAATGCATTGCATGGCATATATTGAGATACCTTGAAAACGTTTTATGCTGAGAAAGTTGTGATATATATGTACGTATTATTTTCTGGGAACTATACAGGTTTTACGGAGAGGGGCTAGACTTTTGAGAAAAGAATGATTTTGAAAAGATTTGTTTTTGCTGACCCACTCCCTTTGTTTTTCGCCCCTCCAGGTTCTAGATAGCTTGAATTCCTGAGTTTGGTACTTCGAGGATCTTCCGGCCTTTCTGACAGATTTGATATATGTAGGGCACCGATGGTGTAATTGAACTCTTTTAATTCATGCGTGACTGCACTGACCTAGTACGCTCTGAATATGTATATGTATTGTAATATCTCTAGCACACATTTATATTTAGGTTGCTAGATTCCGATTTTAATTAATTCGTACTACGTTATCGATCTTTGCTTCCGAACAGCGCACTTGGCTACGTCACACTCACGTGACGGCCAGCATGCCCTACTTTCGGGTATGGGTGTGTCAGTTTGGTATCAGAGCTCTAGGTTGCAGTCTTGCATATTTTGTGAAATTTCTAATGACTTGATGTCTTCTGTCAGAACTATGCCACCTCGTAGAGAGCCTCGTCATGTTGGGGAACCTAGTTTTCTTAGTGTATCAGAGATAGGGGAAGCTATTGCTAACGCCCTGCAGTCAGTGATCCGCCCGCCTTTTCGGTCCCCTCTTGAGTCGGTACACAATCTTAAGATAACCCCATTGGTCGGGGGTGAGGGGCCCGAGGGTTCCGAAAAGTGGTTTATGCACATCGAGAAGACTTTAAGAAGTCGTTTGGTAATCACTTCGTTTTTAATTTTCAGATTTCAAGAAAATAAAAATTGAAACCTAAAAGTGAAAACCCAGGGCCAAATTTTTGAAAACTAAAAATTAAAAAAAAAAAATCAGTTTTCATGAAAGTAGTTATCAAACAAGATTTTATAAAGATGAAAATAAAAACAAAAGAATTATAAACGGCCCCTAAGTTAGTTAATGTACATTCAAGTTTGAATCTTCTTATCGTAGTTTGGATTATTAAAAAATTTAAAATTCTTCATCAAATATTTTTCAAAACACCTTATTGTAAATGATTATAAAGAACAACTATTGTTTCATAAATGAAAAACAAAACCAGTGTTCTAAAGTCCCTACCAAGGGTGTTAAGGCGCACCTTAAATATTAGGCTGTTGGCCACCACAGTTCTTAATTTTGCAAATATTTGCAGAACAAAATCATAAAATCTATGTCGTACTAAAATACTTTTTAAGACTCAACAAAAGATAAAATTACTTTAGGTTTACACGTCAAGGAAAGTGTTATTCACACTTATTTATTTATTTTTATCTTTTCCACACCCTTGTCAATTTTTTTGTCATTGATCTGTTCGTTCAATCTGACAGCAAAAAATTGAGTGTGTAAAAAGTAAAAATTAGTGTGTGAATAGCACTACCAAACATCAATTTAAGCTTGGATATTAAGATTAACCCCAGTTAGGCAGTTACACGTTGCCAAAGATGTTGACTCAGAGACCTTACTAGGTTTTAACAAGGGAATTGGATTCCATCCGGATTCACTTTGTGGAGATTCTAGAAATCCTCACATCTTTGTCATTCATTGTGTATTGTGCGGTCAGAAACCATTTGATTTTTTTATTTAAAATTAAATACAAATAATATATGACAAAAACTGACCACACAATATACGATAAACAGTTAAAATGTCTAGATCACTAGAATCCTCACAAAATGAATCCGGAAAGAATCCTCGCCAAAATAAAGTACTCGTAAAAAATTCAAAACTGCACGAAACTAGGCCACTTGTCCGACTTCGATTGTCGCGTGCAACAGAAGAATGGTGCATCTTACAACATACATTATTGGACCATTACCATATCATACAGTTTAGTTTTAAAATTGATATTCTACAAGAATCTCTCTCTATCTTTGCTTCGCAACCTGCATCTTTCTCTCTCTACCTCTATTGCAACAGACTTCAAGGTTTCAATTAATTACAAATGCTCTGTTTATCTTCAACTCTAGCTAATATTTTTGCCCGCGCCCTTTTCCCATCTTCAGCGCCTTTGCCTCCTCATTACCCAATCTAGCATTTGGGTTCTTTTGTTTTCTTTCTTTTTTTTCTCTCCTGGCTTTCTTTCATTTTACCATTCTACCATTAAAGATTGAAGATTTAAGATTGAAGATTTACGATTGAAGCTTCAAGGTTGAAGAAACAGACGACACACAGCTACAAACAACTGGCCCACTTACAACAAACAAACCAAACAGGGGTAAGCCCAAACCAGAGAAAACCATCGCATATTTTCCAACAATGTAAAAGTAAAGAACTCATCCTGCAATCTTACTTCTTGGAAATTTGGTCCACTTTCTCTAAGAAGATCATATCTCTGAGGTCATCGGTCATCGGTCATAGAATGTACTTCCTCTGAAGTACTCTCTTTAGTCTTAAGATCATCAGACATGGAAGATGGTATGCCATGTGTTGTGAGGATATCCAGCGTCGCTGCCTTGGCAGGTTCTGTTTCCAGAACAAGCAACTGCGCGGCAAGTATGCAATTCACAATTCAACCAACCCAAGAAAAAATGCATAGCATGCATGCATATATCCATGTATTTGTGTGTGCATGAGACAAAGAAACAGAAAATGAACCTGATTGCATTCGAGGCCGAACTTAAGGTACTCGTCATTACAATTCTCAACCATGCTGGCCAAGCTCTTCAGATTCTTCACAGGCATATCATTGAAAGTAAGAACCTGCACATAAAGCAGAATAATTTACACAAGTGTATCAGATGTTATTTCACCGATTCCTTTCACCGTCATTTGCTGCATCAGATAAAGGAAATACGAAAAGGGTTAGTCTCTGACCCGATTGTTAACGATGTCCTCATATCCAATATTAATGTCAGCAGCAAGTACCTTGCACAATTTGAACAATGTCAACCATAAAACCAGGATAACAGGAAACTATACTAATATCCAAAAGCATGAGAAAGATAGAATGCGATATATAAACCTGAGAAACAACGATCTGTTCATCAATAGACTCTGCCCTTGCATGTAAATGCTTGTCCAACAGTTTATTTGGAACGTCAGATATATTTCCAAACTGGATATAAGAAAAAAACATGGTCTAGATTTAGCAACATTATAATGTTCATTTAACAATTAAACCTGGATGCACTTCGCAGAAATTAATAAAGGCATGGTTTAATGTTGAAAGCAAAAGCACACCTCAGAACATAGATATGGAAGGGATAAAACTGTGAAAACGAATCCAGCAATGATATAAAAAGGAGGTTTTCCCTCGATGTGTGATGGGATGAGTTCTTTGTGTTTTGCAAGTTTAATGTTGAACTCAAGTGTCTCAAAGTTCCGAAGAACTTTTACTAGAGCACCGTCACCTATGTATTTTTGAGAGACAAGGTAACTGAAACCTATGCGCTCTCCATACCTGAATGGAACTGAAAAAAAATTACAAAATTTAGTGTTACTGCTGAATAACAAGAAGCTTATGGAACACTTGCATCTGGGAATGTTCAAATGCTACTCTTCTATAAATAATCACCAACACACGCGTGAACGCAAAATCGACTAGAAAAGCGAACAGCTGTCTTTCAAAATCACACAAAGAGAGAGTTTACCTGTGCCATCGCTAGCAATGTTAACCCCATCAAAACTAAGAAAAACATCAGATGGCTTTAGCAATTGAGATTCTGGAGCTGAAGGTTTCAGCCCTCTAACACGGATACCCTTTTGATCAGGTCTCATCCCCACTGACATGCAAAGATCAGGATTCTCCATCTTTTGCCACTCAATTCCGAGAATTGGGAACCCTGTATATACGCCATTCTTCTCATAATCTCGAATGAAATGCATAATAACTGGTACTGGTATAACATAGCCTATATTTTCCGCATCTTTATGTTTGAGGGACTGAAATGCAATTCCCACGCATTCTCCCTCATCATTAAAGGCAGGGCCACCAGAGTTTCCAGAGTTGATTGCAGCATCTATCTGCAAAAACGCACCCAAGTACCCGAAAACATGCATCGAGACTCTGAAATCAGGTGTACATAATTTCATTTTCATGGTAAGAAACTAGATATAATGTATGCACCTGCATTCCCAGAAGCTCGGTGGAGCCATGAACATAAGGCAGGATCTCCATCTTCAACATAACTCCCCTCGTCACGGAGATTGTGTCACTCCCAATCGGGTACCCAACCACTGTAACGGCATCTAGCCGTGCAGGCAAATCTCCAAACCCTACAGGTGAAATCCCTTCCCAGAACTCATCATCACTCACCGTAAGCATCGCTGAAAGTTAAGCATCAAACTTTAAATTGCAACACGAAAGTATAAAAAGTAACAAACTTTAAATTGCACCAAACTCAAAGAATTACTATGCAAATGTAAAATTGTTGCGCACAAGACATCATCGCCAAGTAATCAAACCCGAAATTAAAATCGACAAAAAGATGCAAACTTTAAACTGTATTCACCTCAAGAATTACTATGCAATTGCAAAAGGCAAATGTAAAATTGTTGCATACCGATATCACATTCGGTTCCAATGGCCAACACAGTGGCCAAGTACTTGGTATCGGAGCCCCGTTTCTTGACCTTGACCTGGGTATGATAATCCACCGAATGAGCATGGGTCAAAATCCTCCTGCCCCCAATCACAAACCCAGTACTGTTGGAGCTGTACTGCTTATTCCTCTGCCACGGCAGCGAGAAATTCGGTTGAGAGTGGATGCAGAACACCTTCACCACCACATCCATGGACAGGACAACTCTCCTCAACCACTCCGACATTGGCGGCTCCGAAATGACCGACAAATCGTTCCCCCAACCATTGTTTTCGTCGGCCAGTCCGGAAACCGATATATTGATGAGCCCGGGGATGAAGGAATAGGATACGAGAGGGGGGGAACTGGCGTCGTTGACGGTGGCGGCACTGGTGGTACTGATGTGTCGGATATACATAGTGGTGGCAGAAATGGTGGGTTTTGTGTTTTGGGATTTGGGATTTTTAGTTTTGAACTAGAAACTTGACCTGCGTGTTGCTGTGGGATTAGAAATTGTATAGATAAATATGTTTGAAAAAACTGTAAACTCGAATTTAGTGTAATGAACAGATGTCTAAGTTTACAATGGCATTTAAATTTGAAAAATAAACTAAATTTGGTGTGTAAAATAAGTTTTCTTACCGAGTCAGTATAGCCAAACTGATTCAAAATCGAAAGCTCAACCATTCGGAAAATCTCAAAGATTAAATCTGAGATGGGTAAAATGAAAAAACAAAAAATTACCTGGATGTTTTGTTGGAGAAGGCGAGTTGAAGAGTCTATGAACAGATTGATTGAGTTAGGGATCTGGGTTTTCGGTTTGCCCTTGAATATAAGGACGGTCAGGAGAAATTTGGGCTTTAGGGTTCTAGGGATTTGAAAGAACTGAAATTGATTTGGATGAACAATTTTAGTTTTCGATTCGCGGTGGAGGAGTAACAGATGAAGCTGTGAGAAAATTTAGATGAGCAGTTAGCAGCTTTTGGTTTCGATTCGCAACGAAGAATGCAGTGGTGGAGGAGGTATGAATGAAACGGAGAGAATATGGTTATGTGATGCAATGGCGTGGAAGCTTAACCCGGCAAGGAAATTATACAAAGTGCAAACCGATCAGGGCAAATCCGCCATTTCACATTTGGTGAACAGTGCTCATTGGGTCGTCATGAATATATGCGTTTGAGAGTTTTGGGGAATCACAAATCTTGGAGGTATTGAGTTTTAGGAACCGTCTTTTATTTCAGATTCGTATTTACCATCAAGTATTATTCTAGGTTTTGCTTAAATTCATCTTGGTATTTTTTTAATTTTGAGTTATGTAGTTTTTTGGTGGACCTGTAATTGTATTTACAGATTAATATAATGTAATTGGGTTATTTTGTTAATTACTATAGTATGTGCAAAGAGCAACTTAGAAAGAAGTGAAGAAATAAGAAGATGTCAAACCATACCCAATCACCTCAGGTACCTTTTAGACCTATTGCGTATCAAAATCAGCTTCAAATTTACGATTTAATATAATTGAATTTTAGCAAGTTTTTTGTGATATTGTAGAATTTTACGTTTAATAACCAAGTGAATTACTTTACTTGGATCTGTTTTTATAGCTATATTTCAACCTCTCCTCCAATGGCTTTTGACGATTGGATTTCTCAAGTCTACTTCCCATGCTTTGACCATTTCATTCGGCAGAGGGTTCTAGGTTTTGGAGAATTCTTCATTAAATTGGTGGGTTTGTAGAATTGTGCCCTTATATTTTTGGGTTTGGTTTTATGTCAATTTAGTAATTTTATTTTAGGTATTGTAGGATTCTTTGTGATTAAATTTTTGGGTTTAGTAGCGGTTTTTGAGGTTGTGGTATCCAATAAAAGGTCATTTTTACATTAATTTTGTGAAAATTTGTACATATCAATGTATTAGAATATTTAAGGGAATTTAAAATAGAATATGGTATTGGTATCGGCGGGGAAGATGTATGGGAATTTTTCAATGAATATTGGAATCTCATGATAAGGAATGATGTAGAAACTTATAGCTGCAGCAGTTGATACAGGTTTCCTTTTTGTGAACCCGATTTTGGATGGAGAAAACCACCATGGGTGACTCCGGGTACGGAGTTCAAGAATCTCTTTGTGTTGATGGATACACGAGATGGAGATGGCATAGAAGTATTCTTGAGATTCTAATTGTGTTGATGGATAGACGAGACGGAGATCGCATAGAAGTATCCTTGAATCTCAAGGAAGAAGACCTGGCCATATTTGAAAGAAATAAGGAACTGTTTGAGTATGCATCTTTAAATCCAACGTAATTTAGTTTAGTATTGTCGAACCCTTTATGATCTTTCATTGTTTTATTTCTTGCTTATGTTTTTCTTAGGTGTGTACTAAATCGAATATTGGTTTGATTATTTTTAAGCTTTTCCCATGACTTTCGATACCCAATGGAGAATATGAAAAACCCAATTTTAAGCTTTCCCCATGACTTTCGATACCTTTAAGCTTTTGCCTCCTCATTACCCAATCTAGCATTTGGGTTCTTTTGTTTTCTTTCTTTTTTGTCTCTCCTGGGTTTCTTTCATTTTACCATTCTACCATTAAAGATTGAAGATTGAAGATTTACGATTGAAGCTTTCCGGTTTGAAGGGAGCTGAGCTCAATTTGCAGATAATGCGTGCCTATAATTCAAATCCCCACACTGCCAAACAGAGTACGCCATTAATGGATTCAAATACCCACCAACCCAGTTGTACCAACCAATTCTGGGTAGCTCAAAATTTGATCCGAGCTCCCTCCTCGCCAATTTTGTCGACGGGGTGTGACTGGCTTGGGGTGGACGGGTGTGGCAGAGGCGGCGGAGTAGATGTCGTTGGGCATTTATTTATTTGATTTCTTTTTTTCTTTTTTCTTTTTTTTTTTTTTGGTCAAAAGGTAGAAACGTTTATTAAACACACAACCTTTATTAAACACACAACACACAGCTACAAACAACTGGTCCACTTACAACAAACAAACCAAACAGGACCAGCCCAAAAAAACAATAAAAAGCTCAACTAGTCCACTTACAACAAACCAAACCAAACAGGACCAGCCCAGGCCCAAAGAAACAATAAAATGCCCAACTAGTCCACTTACAACAAACAAACCAAACAGGACCAGCCCAAAAATATAATAAGATCATATCTCTGATGTCATCGGTCATAGAGAAAGTACTCTTTTTTTTTTCTTTTCTTTTTTCTATTTTTTTTTTTTTTTTTTTTGAAAACACTCTTTGGTACTGCGGTGATTCTGAAAAAAACTGACAACTTTTTTGTGTTTGGTAAGCATTCAGTTTCAGTTTTTTTTTCACATTTTTCAGTGAAAAGAAGCCAAAAACAGGAAGGTACAAAACCTAACTTTGAAAAACCAGTTTTTTTTCATATCTATTTTATATAAAAGTTTACCAAACACTATAATACTGTTTTTTTTTTTTTTTCAAAAGCAATTTTACAAAAAAAATTACCAAATACTGTGCTGCTTATTCTCACAGCACAGAAAAGCAACTTTTTTTCAAACCACAGCAATACCAAACCAGCCCTTAGTCTTTTTTCATTTTTTTTTTTGAAACACTCTCTTTAATCTTAAGATCATCAGACATGGAAGATGGTATGCCATGTGTTGTGAGGATATCCTGCGTCTCTGCCTTGGCACGTTTTGTTTGCAGAACAATCGACTGCGTGGGAAGTATGCAATTCACAATTCAACCAACCAAAGAAGAAATGCACAGCATGCATGCATATATCCATGTGTTTGTGTGCGCATGAGACAAAGAAACAGAAAATGAACCTGATTGCCTTCGAGGCCGAACTTAAGGTACTCGTCATTACAATTCTCAACCATGCTGGCCAAGCTCTTCAGATTCTTCACAGCCATACCATTGAAAGTTTCTACCTGCACATAAAGCAGAATAATTTACACACGTGTATCAGATGTTATTTCACCGATTCCTTTCACCGTCATTTGCTGCATCAGATACAGGAAATACGAAGAGGGTTAGTCCCTGACCTGACTGTAAACGGAGTCCTCATATCCAATATTAATGTCAGCGGCAAGTACCTAGCACAATTTGAACAACGTCAACCATAAAACCAGGATAACAAGAAACTATACTAATATCCAAAAGCATAAAAAAGATAGAATGCAATATATAAACCTGAGAAACAACAACGATCTGTTTGTCAATAGACTGTACAACACAAGGATGTTCGTCAATAGACTCTGCCATTGCATGTACATGCTTGTTCGACAGTTTGTTTGGAATGTCAGATATATCTCCAAACTGGATATAAGAAAAAACCATGGTCAAGATTTAGCAACATTGTAATGTTCATTTAACAATTAAACCTGGATGCATTTCACAGAAATTAATAAAGGCATAGTTTAATGTTGAAAGCAAAGGCACACCTCAGAACGCTCATATGGACGGGATAAAACTATGAAAACGAATCCAGCAATGATATAAAAAGGAGGTTTTCCCTCGATATGTGATGGGATGAGTTCCTTGTGTTTTGCAAGTTTAATGTTGAACACAAGTGTCTTACGGTTCCGAAGAACTTTTACCAGAGCATTGTCACCTATGTATTTTTGAGAGACAAGGTAACTGAAACCTATGCGCTCTCCATCCCTGAATGGAACTGAAAAAAATTACAAACACACGAGTGAATGCAAAATCGACTAGAAAAGTGAACAGCTGTCTTTCAAAATCACACAAAGAGAGAGTTTACCTGTGCCATCACTAGCAATGTTAACCCCATCAAAACTAAGAAAAACATCAGATGGCTTTAGCCGTTGAGATTCTGGAGCTGAAGGCTGAGCTGAAGGTTTCAGCCCTCTAACACGGATACCCTTTTGATCAGGTCTCATCCCCACTGAGTCGCAAAGAGCAGGACTCTCCATCTTTTGCCACTCAATTCCGAGAATTGGGAACCCTGTGTATGCACCATTCTTCTCATAATCTCGAATGAAATGCTTAACAACTGGTACTGGTATAACATAGCCTATACTTTGCACATCTTCACCTACGAGGCACTGAAACGCAATTCCCACACATTCTTCCTTATCATTAAAGACAGGGCCACCAGAGTTTCCATAGTTGATTGCAGCATCTATCTGCAAAAAGGCACCCGGAAACAGGCATCGAGACTCTGAAATCAGGTGTGCATAATTTCATTTTCATGGTAAGAAACTATATATAATGTATCCACCTGCATTCCCAGAAGCTCGGTGGAGCCATGAACATAAGGCAGGATCTCTATCCTCGACACAACTCCGTTCGTCACGGAGATTGTGTCGCCCCCAATCGGGTACCCAACCACTGTCACGGCATCTAGCCGTGCAGGCAAAACTCCAAACTTCACAGGTGAAATCCCTTCCCAGAACTTATCATCTCTCACCGTAAGCATCGCTGAAAGTTTAGCATTAAACTTTGGAGTATAAAAAGTAACAAACTTTAAATTGCACCAAACTCAAAGAATTACTATGCAAATGTAAAATTGTTGCACACAAAACATCATCGCCAAGTAATCAAACCCGAAATTAAAATCGACAAAAAGATGCAAACTTTAAACTGCATTAACCTCAAGAATTACTATGCAATTGCAAAAGGCAACTGTAAAATTGTTGCATACCGATATCACATTCGGTTCCAATGGCCAACACAGTGGCCAAGTACTTGGTATCGGAGCCCCGTTTCTTGACCTTGACCTGGGTATGATAATCCACCGAATGAGCATTGGTCAAAATCATCCTGCCCTCAATCACAAAGCCACTACTGTTGGACCAGTACGGCTTATTCCTCTGCCACGGCTGCGAGGGATCCGGTGGACTGTGGAAGCAGAACAGCTTCACCACCGCATCCATGGAGACAACTCTCCTCAACCACTCCGACATTGGCGGCTCCGAAATGACCGACAAATCATTCGTCCAATCATTGTTTTCGTCGGCCTGTCCGGAAGCCATAAAATTGGTGAGCCGGAGCCTGCAGGCCTGGATTTTGGAAGGGTGGGAATGGGCTTTGTTGACGGTGGTGGCATTGGTGGGACTGAGGAATTTAAGCATAGTGGTGGCAGAAATGGTGGATTTTGTGTTTTGGGATTTTTAGTTTTGAACCAGAAGCTTGACCCGCGCGTTGCTGCCAGATTAGAAATTGTATAGATAAATATGTTTGAAAAAACTGTAAACTCGAATTTAGTGTAATGAACAGATGTCTAAGTTTACTTAAATTTGAAAAATAAACTAAACTTGGTGTGTAAAATAAGTTTTCTTACCGAGTCAGTAAAGCCAAACTGATTCAAAAGTCAACCAACACTGCACCGTGGCAGTACACTGCCAGCAACGGCTGTTTCAATTAAATTGTCGTGATCCAAACAAAAACACGAATCAGCTAAAATGGTTAAAAATACGAAATAACAGTTGAATCAAATGTATAAGCAAATGTTAAAAACAAAATATAAAAAAGAATATTACATTAAATAAGATGTATACAATAAAATAAACACATTACTCTGTTTAAGTTCAATAATGTGTACAATAAGTTCTTGACATTGCTTCTCTTACAATATAGAAATACAGCTATTAAATTAAGCTTAATTTCAATTATAGAAAGTCCATCCAAACAACTAAAAGAACATAACACTCTTCTAACGTCTTTAGTTTAACAAAACCAAACTAACTTGAAATTAAAATAAACCTCATTAATTAAATCAACCTATAGAAAAGAAATTTACACTTACACATGTACAATGTATATAATTGAATGAGATACCTTCAATGGCCAGATTACACACACATATATATATACACAGATTCAATATGTGTGTGTGTGTATACATATATCTGATTGCATATATATTCATTAATGGTGATTCCACAAATCCAAACAAAAACCCAAGCAAAAGAACCCAGCCCGTTTCTCTCCCCCTTTCTTTCCTCTGTCTTTCGCCCCCTTCTGCCCTGCTTCTCTCTGCTCCTTCCCCCCTCCCACCCCCCAAACCCCAAGCAATTAAGGATAATTTAAATCATCATATAATTAATCCAAATTCTCAACTGTACACACAAAATCGAAAGCTCAATCATTCAAAGATTAAATCTGAGATGGGTAAAATGAAAAAAAAAATACCTGGATGTTTTGTTGGAGAAGGCGAGTTGAACAGTCTATTAACAGATTGATTGAGTTAGGGATCTGGGTTTTCGGTTTGCCCTTGAATATCAGGACGATCTGGAGAAATTTGGGCTTTAGGGTTCTAGGGATTTAAAAGAACTGAAATTGATTTGGATGAACAATTTTAGCTTTCGATTCGCGGTGGAGGAGTAACAAATGAAGCTGTGAGCAAATTCAGATGAGCAGTTAGCAGTTTTTGGTTTCGACTCGCAACGAAGAATGAAGTGGTGGAGGAGGTATGAACGAAACTGAGAAAATATAGTTAGGTGATGCAATGGCGTGGAAGCTTAACCCGGCACTGAAATTATAAAAACCAAGTGGGGGGCAAATCCGCCATTTCACTGTTGGTGAACACTGCTCGGTGGATCGTCATGAAAAATGGGTTTTCTTCGGCCGACCGGAGCCACTTGTGGGAGTCAACGGATTGGTGGCCTTCGTTGAAGCCGCGCGGTCAGTAAACCGAGTAGACGACAGTCAGTAGAGGTACACAACCGTACAAGAGGGATGAGGGATTTTTTTTTTTTTTTTCTGAAACGAATGATATTATTTGTACTAAAAAGAAAAAGTGGGATTAGCCTCATAATAGACTAGCAATAATATAGTTTAAATTCATCTTTAGCGATAATCGAACTTAAAACCTCTCATTTATAAATGAAGAAAAATACTACTAGACCGTAATACTAAGTGACTAGACGAGAGACGACTTACGTGTCATAGTGGAAAGTGTTTTGATGACGTGTTGTGAGTTGGGGCCTATTATTAGTCTAGCCAAGGTGGGTAGATTTCGCATTGTCCAGACCGGACATGCTCATTTGAGTTAAAATTCAATTATGTTAAGAGTAATGTAAAATATTGTCTTATAAGAAAAGATGGGTTGATTTTAGTTTGGGTGGATTAGTTGAAACGAAAAACGCATTCGACGTATGTATACTTGGGACGCAAGAAGTGGTGAATTGGAAAAATCAAGAGAATGCATTTTCATTCGATAACGAATTAGAACACACAACTCACAAATGTATTAGTAAAAAGCATAGGAGGTCTAAAACTGGAATCATTTTCTGAGTAAACACATGAAAAGTCAAGAATTTGAAGAATTTTAATAGGAATCGGCACCTCTCGAGCGCATTTGATAAGTCGGAAATCGGAATCATTTCCTAAGTAAATAATAAGAGGTCATATATAACGTACATTGTTGTATGGTAGAACTTTCCGTCAACGCAACCCTCAATTTTTTAGTACAATCCATCCAACTTGTATAGTATTATTCTCAAATAAATCAGCCGGTAAAAATGTTACATGACGAACATCTCACTTGTTTTTAGCTGGTGCTGAAATTGACAAAACTCATGAAGTATGATGCTTGCTAATCCTAGGAAAAACCAACTTCAATTCCTGCTGCTTTCTTCTGCTCTGTAACAAGAACTGGCTAATATGAATACAATAACACAGGGAAGTCCCCGTTATCACGCGGTCGAACGTCTGCGGATACTTGGAGAAGCTGATTATGACAGAAATGGCGGATTAATTCCCGTCTTCCGTTCTCTGTAGGAGAATGAAATGTTTCCCTTCCTTCTATGAGCATTCTAAACTTCATCTATGGGAATAGGTCTCCTTTCAAGGCTTAAGGCTTTGCAGGGCTATTTCCCACTTTTAGTTTTTTGTTTATAATCCATATGGGTCTTTTATTTCAGCTACGAGAGCCGTTAATTTCTTTATTTTATTTTATTTTTTTGTTTTGATTGTGTCAAATTTTGTGTGGGGGTGCTTACAGTGCACGAAAAGGAGCAGAGGAACAAGCGGAGGGTAGAGGAGAGGCTCCGAAAAGAGGGGGAGAAAGCAAAGTAGGTACCTTTTGTCTTACAATGCTATTATTTTTTCTTCTGAAAATATGACTTTAGCCCCTAAAGTTTAATTTTCTCCATATAAATCCCAACATAATTTTTTTACTCTAAAAAAAATTGATGCCTAAAATACCCCTATTTGAATGTTTGATGCACACAATTAATTCTATACGGATTGTAAGGAAGAATGATTTTACAAAAAAAAAAAATCATAAATTTGTTGCCTAATATATAATACCAATAAAACATGCCTAATATATGTAATAATACATGCTTAGTTTAGGCAATCAAATTATATTTTACAAATAAATGTACGTAAATTATTTCACACACACATATATATAACAAACAAACAAAAAAAACATGCCTAATATCATAAAAATTCATGCGAAATAATTTACCTACAAAAAAATATTATTTGATTCAGTGCACTTGCTATTCAAATTTTAAAATACAAGATGCTTAAAAAAAGCAAAATAATTTACCCAATAAATGTAAAGTACTTGCAAAATAATTTACCTACATACATTAGTACAAAAACATGTTTGTGCGACGCAGAAAATTTCATCCCGCAAAGTATGTTTGCACGACGCTGAACACCAAACGTCAGCAAACGGCCTTTGCACAACAACACTTTGCACGACGAAGACCTACGTCGCACAAAGTTGTTTTGCGCGACATAGAGGACCTGCGTCACACAAAGAGGTTTTGCGCGACGTAGGTTACTTCTTTTAACGACCCTTACCCAAATTATGTCTAACTTTAAGTGGGCCAAGCCCAATCCCCTAAGTATTAAGTTACAACCTTAACTATAGTCTTGTTAAGTGAGGCCCAAATTTCTAATTGGGCTTGTGGACCAAAAATCTGGCCCATGACCCTAACAAATCCAACAACCCGCAAGAAGGGGGTCTTCCTCCTCATTTCTAACTTTCTGCAACTCCTCACCCTCTCTCCCGTTCCCTCCACCTCTCCGAGAACCTTTCCTCCTCCTTCCACTCATTCTCGTCACGAACTAGACCCTAAAACCTCCATTTCCAGCGTCCTTGCGACTTGGAAATCCCTGTGAATACGTTGCATGTTCGATCAGGAGCCGAGAGAGGGAAGAACGGTTGAGCTCAGAGGCTCCGAGACCTTGACTGAACTCAGGTGAGGCTTTTAACTTCATGTTTCGTAGAATCCTAGTTCAAAAACTAGATTTTCATCCCTGCATGTACTTATAATGTCCAACCTGTGACCTCCTTCCCACGACCTTGTTGAATCCAGGGACTTTCACATTCGAATTTACTTAGGAACACCTCTAGGACCATAAGATAGGTAGATTAGACAGAGTGCGTAGGGATCTGGAGACTTGGGTGTGTGTTCTGTGTATATATATGTGTGAGGGGCTGTGTGGATGTGAGCTGTGCATATATGAATGCGGTGTATGTTGTCTATATAAACATATATATATGTGATGCTGTGAAGTATGAGCGAGTGTATATATATGGTGATGTTGGTGTGTGTATGAATATGTAGATCTGTGCAGGTGGAAGTATATCTATATGCGAAGGCTGAACTGTGTGTTCATGTATGTGTGCATCCGTGTCTTGGAGAAGGAGATATACAGTGTGGTGGTGTGTGTGTATGGTTGTATATATATATATTAGAAAACAGGTGTGCATGAGGTTATGCGTGAACTGTGTGCATATATGTGTGTATGTATATAATGCTGGGAAATGAGAAGTTTTGCGTTAAAGCATGTGTGTGTATCCGAATGTGGTTGTATGCTGTGCAATGATAGAGTTACTCGAGGAATGGGTATGTAAATACCTAAATATGTATGCTTTCCATGGTGTTCATGCGTGAAGGCAAGAAGTGCTGCATGGGTGTGTGTGTGGATGTATATATATATTAAAAGATTTGTGTGTGAAGGTGTGCAGGTCAGTATGCATGGATGTGTGTGTGTATATTCTGTATATGGTGCATGTGTGTGTGTGCAGATTGGTACAGGCCATACCTTGTATGTGCCGTGTGTGTGTAGGGTGTGTGTATGTATACTGTGAGAGTGGGTGTATATATATATGTATGAACGGTGTGTAAGTGTGTATATGTACGTTTCATCCATGGGTATGAATTGTAGGGTGAGTATTGTAGATACCGTGTGTGATTGCATGAGTGTACTGTGCGTGTGTGTGTGTGTGAATATGCAGAGTGTGTATGTGTTATGTGTTGAGTGTGTGGGTTGTGTATATGAGTAGTACGGTGTGTATGTGTGCATACTTCTATATTCCATATGTTTTGTATATATATATGTATATATATATGTATATGTATGCAAGTGTGTAGAGACATTTATATGAATATAGGTTGTCTTTGGGTGACCTTGGGTGCTTGCAGTGTGTGTGGGTAGGGTGTTTAGAAGTGAGCAAAACCCAAACCTATCCTTTTAGACCTTCGTCCTTTAGATCAAGAACCTTAGAAACCCTAAACTCAATCCATTCCAAACCTAAACCAAAAACCCGGGGTCCGAAACCAAAGTTCTTATTCCATTCAATTCAAATCAAATCTCTTATCTATCTATTTCATCTTGTGCTTAGGTGAAGTGGTTAGGGAGGACGTGCATAATTCTCGCTTGCATAACGCTACTGCGGCGAAATACTGTGAGTGGACCACCTTCTAAAAATAAATACATGATTTATGATATGACATGAAGATTTACATTTATATATAGCATGCCTTGATTTTACTTGGAAATTATGAATTGTGAACAGGAAGCATATTTGATAACTGTGATTTGAATGTTCTTGAGATATAGAATGATTTTATTGAACTGTTTTCTGATATAACCCACATTCTGGTAGACTATCTGATTGATGACAATAGGATGCTAAGAATGTGTTTCAAATGATTTTAGAACACCTCTTCGTAGTACGGGGGATGGATGAACTCTTGCTACGAAGTTGTATTTTAGAAATATGTTTTGTGCAAATTAGTGAACACCATGCCGCCGAGGGCGAGGTTTGTAGTTGGCAAAGGCCTGAAGAAATAATCCCTAGCGGAAGGCTGAGGGACCACGGAGTCTGGCATCGGGCCGGGAGGGAGTTATCTCATGGTGATGGCCATAGAGATTCAGGTGCAGGCATTGGGCCGGAAGTATTATTAATTCGGTGTACTCACTAGCAGCACAACTTGTGATGCTTCCTGAATTTTATTCGAGATTGATATTATATTGTGCCTTCTGACTCTATTGAGACGAGAATTTGAATTATGAGTTAATTCGAAATATTGGAATTATTGGATTAATGATTTTATTGGCATGCTAGTGGTTTAGAAACCCTATTACGTAGTATATGAGCATATTTTTGGTTTTCAAACTGGTGGGGGAATTATTATGTTCCGAAATGTTTTCATATTATATATGTATATAACTCTGGTCCACTCACCCTTGTTTTGCGCCCCCATTCAGGTATTAGAAACGAGGCATTACTATCCCGGCATCACGGCACTTCCACATCGGCGCCATCGAGTCCTCTCGAAGTAGGACCCACCTCTGTATTCATTTAATTTTATTCAAATTCTTTTAGTGATTAGGTTTAGCTGTATGCTCTGAACACGTTCCTAAATTGTTAACTCATTGGTTTTAAATTATAATAACCCGTATTTACTTCTAAATTTTAGTCCTTGTATCAATTAATGGCTTTCGTCACCCTTGGGTGTCGGCCAGCACGTGCCTATCCTGGTATTCGGAGAATATCAGGGTCGGGGCGCGTCACTTCTCCGTCGCCCAAACCCTATTGTCACTGCCTTGGCACGACAGTTGGCGCGTGACGAACGTTCGTTGCGCTAATTTATGTGCGGCGTTTTTTTTACTTTGCGCGACGAAGGACCTACGTCGCGCGAAGTGTTTTTTGTACTAGTGATAATAAAGCAAACCCAATATATGCAAAATAATGTACCTACCTACATAAAACAAAATATTTGTTATTCAATACTAGTTTACCTATTATTTAATACTAGTTTACCTATTATTTGTACATATAATAATAAAACGTGCCCAATGTATGATACATGCAAAATAAAATACCTACATAATGAAGAATGTTATTTGATTCAAAATTAATTTACTTACAAAATAAAGCAATTTTAT
The DNA here is from genome assembly GCA_963580275.1 of Crataegus laevigata. Classification (NCBI taxonomy): domain Eukaryota; kingdom Viridiplantae; phylum Streptophyta; class Magnoliopsida; order Rosales; family Rosaceae; genus Crataegus; species Crataegus laevigata. Next base: position 4,515,623 of record OY756950.1, read on the forward strand.
TTGATTCAAGATTAATTTACCTATTATTTGTACATATATATATTATAATAATAAAATATGCTAAATATATGTAATAATACATGGAAAATATATTACCTACTAAATAAAAGAATGTTATTTGATTCAACATTAATTTACCTACAAAATATATGTTAGTTGCTCATCATAAATTTTGTGTGTATATATATATATATATATATACACGTTCAAATGTATATAGTACTACCATAAGCTTATATATATATATAGAATTGGATCAAGGGACAAAGATTGTTACACTCTTTTTTGTAACCTTTAGATCTTATAACATCCAACTGTGTTGATTAAGAGTTATGTGAAGACTTTTAAACATTAAATGCATTGGATGATGATTTGGGTTACTAATAAGGAAAACACTAATTTAAATAATATATATATATATATATCTAATAAATATAATTAATTTTTTTAAAACAAAACCCTGAAAATATTTTAATCTCCATCTTCCTCTTTGTTTGCCGATGAGGCCTGCACCTCCATGCCTTGGATGTAAAGTCATCTCGTTCTTCTTTATGGAAAATTTTATTTAGACCCATTTATCCTCTTTCTACACCCAAGTTATTATCTTTTATCTTGAAATTCCAAATGTGTCCAATAATTCTCTTTCTACACCCAACAAGAACAAAATAATAATAGTAATAATAATTTAGCAATAGGGGCAACTCTAGCTATCCTATCTCTTCAAACCTTAACCACCCAATTTCTAACCTCCCCAACTCCCCACCGCCACCTCCCTCACCACCTACAACAATTTGAAAATTAGAACATTATTCTCAACATCCTACAATTAAAAAACCCAAAAGAAACATGTTAATAATTTTTTTTTTTGGAAAAATTAATGGTATTATTAACATATGGTCCAACACAATTAGATTCGACATGTCGACAATTTCAGCATAATTCGAACATATTAGAAGGACTGCATGGAAGAGAGAGCTATTGTGTGGTCGACGAAAGGTCGGGGAAAGGGATATTGATAGCTGAGATCTTTGAGGGTTTCATTGAGGGTGATAAGAAGATGGCGGTGGGGGGTTGGGGAGGGGTAGAAATTGGGGGCAGTTAGGGTTTCGAGTGATCGCATGGCCCGGGTTTTCTAGTGTTGGAATTTTATATTTTATTTTTTTGTTCTTTTTCATTATGGGTGTAGAAAGAAAATTGTTGGAAAGATTCGGAATTTCAAGATTAAAAACTATAAGTTGGGTGTAGAAAGAGAATAAATGGGCCTGAATAAAATTTCCCCTTCTTTTTTTGTCTGAAAATGTGAACTTTTCTTGCCTTTTCAAACAATGAATCCGAGCGAATAATAAAACATGATACTAAGCAAAGAAAGAGTTTTGCTTTAAGAAAAAAGAAACAGTTAGGGTTTTATCTTGAGAAGGTTTAAGCGCTCTAATTTTAGTCGAACAACTTAATCACTTTGTCACATCCCTAGCAAAAATCTAACAACCCAGGATCCAAGAATGAAGAATTTGGATTTAGCTTCTTCACTGTGGGTTTCTGTTTCACATTTTTTCTGATAAGATTTTAAATTTGTTTTTAAAAAAATTCTTTTCAATTTTATTTTATTGGATATTTTCTTATTATATATTCCACATAATCATTCAATTCATTTAATTTTTAAAAGTCTCCAAATAACTCTTAATCAACACAGTTAAATGTTATAAGATCTAAAGGTTACAAAAGAGTAATAATATTTGTCAAAATCTTTGTCACTTGATCCTATCATATATTATATATATGTTAGGGGTAATAATATGTGTAATAACTATTTGTTCATTGTAATTAAGGTGAGTAATTCAAGGTCTCAAATGCCGATATTATCGGCGATATTTTGCCGATAATATCGGTTTTTTTAGTTAACGATATTTAATGCTTATCCAATTAGTTTTCGGCAAAATATCGAGACGATAATATCGATATCATCGGCAAATGAACTCGGCGGCCTCCTTGCGTTCGGCGCTCTTGAACTCGGCAAGATAACGGTGGTAATCGCCCTTCATCTTGAGATAAAAAGACCTTGGAATCGCCACCGATGACGGAGGGAATGAACCTGGAGTCGAGGAGCTTGAGAATGCCGTCGCAGATGTTGGAGAGCTCGGTCTCGATCTTGGATCGGTAATCACGGATCGCGGCGACGTGGTCGTCGTTGCTGCGGCTCTCCTCCTGCTCGATGGAGGAGATGATGCGCCAGGAGGCACGGCGGGCGCCGATGACGTTCTTGTAGGCGCCGATGACCTTCTCGACGAACTCCACAATCTCCTCGTAGCGCTCGGCTTGCTCGGCCAGCTTGGCCATGTAGACGTTTCTTCGCGGGGGGAGGGGTGGTTGCCGCCATAGCTGTTAGGGTTCGGAGGTCGATTGAGGGGTTAGATCTGGAGATCTGAAAGGGATTGTGTGATTTTTGGTAGGGGGAAGGAGAAGAGAGAGGTTTGAGGTTTGAGATCTGAAAGGGATTGTGTTATTTTTGGGGGTAGTGGAGCGATAATTACATTGGGATGAGGGGAGACGTGGGCCGTTGGATTTGTACCGGCCTTGTTCCCCAATTGGACGGTGTGGAAGCAGCAGCTGGCAACGCACTTTTTTTCCTTTTGTTTGGGATCGGTCTCCCATGAAACTGCTTATAGTTATCCTAGATGGGATGAGTTCGTCGTGGGACCGTCGTAAGGCTCGCATGACGGACACAGACATAATGTTGACAGTGGCCCCACAATCGACAAATACCTTAGAAACAGGATAACCTTCTATATGAGCCATAACATATAACGGCTTGAGATGTTGTAGATTGGTAGTGGGGGACCGGGGAAACAATTCCGCAAGGGCTGCCGCGAGTCTGTCTCGTGGACTTTCTATCTCTTCCTCTTCAGTAGCAATGAGGTCAACCTGTGTTGCCTCCTCGGCTACTACATCGCCCACCAAGGATGATGGTTGGGAAGTAGTTGGCTGAAACTCGGCGGGCAAGACATGAACCGTGCTGATTTCCATGTTGTCCAGGACAGAAGGTCCCAGTGGGTCATGATGCTCTTTCCCGAGATTGTCCGTCGAAGCAGTTTTCTCCTGAACGTCTTCATCTAAGGCGTCCGTTGTATGATTGACGGGTAGCAACTCATCATCTTGTCTCGAACTATCGTGAGTGTTACCCTCAAGCTCATTAGATGGGATATGCGCTGATTGACGGACTTGCTCTTGGTAAGCAATTAGAACGTTTCTTGTGTCCAGGTATGCGTCAAGGCGCTTTATACGTTCTTGTTCATCGGCCGTGAGGCCGAAAAGTGCTACTGCTGAGAAAACTTCGAAATGGTATCTCAGATCACGAAGGTCATCAAAAGAGAAAGGGAGCTCGGCAGGGGGTAGATCCGTGTATGGGTCAACCTCAAAACCAAACACCCGAGCCTCCCGTATGTGCTGGAAACGTGCCTTTATGGCCAGGTCTGTAGTCTTCTGAATTATTTGCTCTGCATATGGGGAGGTTAACGCCAGGTCGAGGACTTGTTGACATTCCTTTGGTAAGCCATACAAGTCATTGGCTGAGTGCGTCTTATGAAACTCCAGCATATACTTTAAGGCTTCGCCAACGAAAGGAGGATGGAGATTCTGTCGTATCTTGATCAGTGGTTCTGATGTCGATGCTGAAGGGAGGTTCTCCTCTGACTCATTCTTGATTTGCTCGATGCGAGCCTTCATTTCTCCTGATCGAAGTAGAAGTTTGATCCGCTTATCAGATTCTTCGAACGCAGTGTGACCTTCTTTCCTTCGAGTAACTCGGTCACGATCGTCGGAAGGTGACGATCATCTTTATTTGTCTCCGCAGTTTTGGGCTGCCACTTGGGATCCGAAGATACTTGGGTCGCCTGGCGGCGAGCCATGCAATCTATCCTTTGGCGGTGACGCTTCTGAGATTTAGATAGGGCAGTGTACATGCCAGTCGGCGAATTGTACGTGTACCATCGATGGTCACGTGGTTCGGGCGGTTTGAACGTCTTTTGAGGTGCCACCGAACAGGAGTTGCTGGAGCTTCGTGTATAGTAATCTTCATTATAAAACGGGGCATCTCGCCTGGCCGAAGATGATCATTCGGCTCGCGGTTGAGGTCCGAGTCTATCGAACACTTTGTGGCGCTGGCCCGAGCCAAGCACATTTGGCTGCATTGTCGCGACCATGGGTGTTTGTCGGGGTGTTGCTGTTTGAGATTGTTTCGTTTTTGGCTCGGTGATGACTACCTGCACCTTACAACGGCTGCACAATACCACCGGCTTATCGGGTTCATGACATAGCTTCAACAATCGCGGGCCCTGTTAGCTCTGTTGGTGGCTCATTATAGGATGATAGATCAATTTTTAGCCGTGGACGAGAACCCTGTTTTGGGATGTGCTCCACTTGTACGAACTCGGCTCTTTCCTTACCTTTATTTTTAGGTAAATGGGCATCCACCATACCGACTGTTACTGAGGGAAAATGATTAGTGTCGACGACCATCTGTTTCTCTGGGAATTTTAATTTTCCTTTGTCGATCCATCCCTGAATAGCATTGCGAAACACCACACAGTTAGTGGTCGTATGTTTACTTGAATTGTGGTATTTGCAGTATACTTTATCTTTCAAGTCGTCGGCCTTTGGGATGTTATGTCCTGGCCGAAGCTTTATGATCTTTGCCATCAATAGCTGGTCGAAGATAGCATCAGCCTTGGTGATGTCAAAAGTATAAACCTTCGACATTTTAGTTGTAGCTTCCTCAGGGGCCGTACGAGCTTTCGTATCTTTAGTTTGAGCTAAAGCCTTACAGATGTATGGTTTGTCAATGATGATTTCGGCTGCATCTATACTGGCATACTGAGAGTTATCTCTTTCGGTCGAGGCGTAACTGACCGAAGGGTTTTTGTATACAGTACCATTGGCTGAGGACTTTGATATCTTTTCCTCTCGGAGTAGGTACTCATATTGCTCCACATGTTGAGCTAATTCATACATATCCCGAAAATTAGCCCTCAAGAACTTCTTCTTGTATTTCAGATCCAGGCCATTGAGAGCGATTCTTACGAATTCTACTTCCGGGAGAGGTACTCGGCATCAATTCCTAGCCGATTTAAACCTCGTTAAGTACTTCATTGGTGACTCATCGGACGCCTGTGCCATCCTAGCCAATGAAGATACTGAAATCTCCATTCCTGGCCGATATAATTGTTCATGAAATTTCTCGACTAGCTCTTCCCAACTTTGGACCGAATTTGAAGGAAGATTAATGTACCATGCTAATGCCGGTCCGGTTAATGAGAAATTGAACAACTGGAGCTTGTAATGATCACTGTTGACATTCCTACATTGTGCGGTGAAGCGAGCCACGTGTTCAAGAGAAGATAACGAAGACTCTCTCGCAAACAGACTAAAGTCTGGGATCTTAAAACCTTTCGGGTATTCGAAATGCTCGACATACTCTGGGTACAGATGAACAAACTTGGGGAATTTCAGCCCCTTCTTTTAAGGCTGAATCAATCATTCGCTGTATTTTTGTGGTATTCACGGCAGTCGTGCCAGCCCCAAAGTCATTTGTTATGCTGGTTGATCCGCTCATTTTTTCCGGATCAATTGCTCTAGACCAAGTAAATCATGCCTTGGCCGTTGATGTGGTCGCTATGTTGGGTTTGGGTAGGGACTGTCGCGCTCAGTCGGTCAATCCCAAATTGGGGGTAATGTTGATCAAGTGTTCGAGCAACTTGGTCTGCATGGAGCTTTGCCCCTGTACTTCTTACAGGATTGATTGTATGTCTCGATCGAATGTCTGTTCGAATTGCCGAGATTGCTCTTCTAAGCGTCTCCTAAAAAATGACCTGGATGGTGGGTCAGTAGCGTCACCCCCATCCTCGTCACAGTCCTCCACTATTCCTTCGACTTGTTTGTCCTTTATGACTTTAGTGAGAACTCCTGTGTTATGAGGGGGTTCGCCGAGAAGTATTCCCCTTTCTCGGCGTGGATCAAGTGTCACGGCATCATTGGTGTGTGCCTGTGAGGAATTCTCTGAACCCGTGTTGTGGGTTACTGGTGCGGTGGTGGACTTTCCCATTCCTGTCTTTTTCTTCACCGAACGAGTCTCAACGGGCATGAACTTCATAGTTTTAGCACTTGGTCCCACCGAGCGTGCCAAAATGTTGACTACAAATATCACCTAGCCTACGTGGCGCGCAGGCCAAGCAACTAGTAGACTAACTAAGTCATTTGAATGTGTGCGGGGCGTGCCAACTTGTCGGCCGAGCTCGACCGATGAGTAAAAGTGTCTTGATGTGGTGTGGATGCGCACGGCTGACTTCTGTGTCTTGCAACTGTGACCGAGAAAGGAACACGTCTCGGCTTCTGGGTCCTCAAGCCTGAAGACAAGGCTACCAATTACAAAGTTCACGACTCGTCGTCGTCTGATTCGGCGACAGTCACCGTCTTGGTGAAGGTAAAATCACGCCGAATCGATACTTTAGTATAGGGGCACAAATACTCAAAGTGGATGAAGGTCTTGATAATGAACGTGGTTCGACCGTCTAAGTGCCGAACTCTGAAGCCCACTTGTGAATATGCGATCATAAAAATAACTCGGCGTTGAGGCACTGAGCCTAAGTATTAGTAACACCTCACTTCGCCGAGATGGCTGGTGAGATGACCTCTGTCGACGGGGATCCGAAAACCCTCGTCGGCTGAGACTTGGATAGATAACCCGTCGACCCTGTCGCAGTGCTGTTTATCTAAACTGAAGGTGCTTCACGGACGGCTGGTTCTACGGCAACAGTGTTGTTTATCCAAACTGAAGGTGTTTACCGGTTGCCTTCACAGTGCTGTTTATCCAAACTAAAGATGTGAAGGCTAAAAAGACAATAAAAATCTCAAGGGAGTTGAGAGGTTTCGCATAGAGCGAGAAATTGCGCAGGGCAGGTTTGTGTGTTGAATTGGAGGTCCCTTGCACGCTGCCACTGCTTCTGTATTTATAGGAGCCGAGTCCTCTTCTGATCAATCATAATTCTACTTGGATTGAGACTCCTTACTCCTATCGGACTGCCTCGGCCACTCCTTCTTCAGCTAGGACTCCCACCTAGACTCCTTATTGTACTAGGACTCTCTCCACAGATGGATTTTGCTTCCCTTATCTTTACTTGAGATAAATCCTTCTCTTACTAGGATTCGGTCAACTCCATTCGGTCGGTCCATGAGTCGACCATCCGTAGCATCTCTTTTTAAGCCGAGAAATACTTCCCTCGGCCCAAACTGTTATTTTGGGCCCAAACAAATACATTTTCGATGTTGTTAGTCTACGTATGGTCATCTCCAAGAGAAGCTCATATTCTTTTACCATATTGTATTCTAAGAAGCAAATTTCCTCACCGATGCTTTTGCTAATCTAAGGCCAAGTTTTTTACATACTTGTGTTCAAAATCGTGTTATTCCTATGAGGTCAGAAATGCGCCTTTTTTTTCCTCAGTACAAGCAGTAGTAGCTTGTTCTTAGTCCGGCAACCCCGTGTTCCACGTCTCCCAATTAACCTTGGGACACACTGCAAATAAATGTAACTTATAAATTTGCAATATATTTCTTTAGGACATGATGCAAATTACAAATGTAAAACATCATATCTAGGTGATGATTGGAAGTCAGGTGTCATTTCCTTTATCAAGCAACCAAAAATCTACGATATATAAACTAACCGTATAGAACAAATTTACAAATTATATGATGTATTATTAATAGCAAATAAACGCGTTAATTAACATTTAAAAATAATTCAATAAAAAAAAAACACTGTCACATGACTTATAAAATTTGGTCTAATTTGTATCCTTTGTTGTAAAATCAACGATGTGTGCAGTGGAATAAATAAGCAAGACACAAATTTTACGAGGTTCCTCTACAGTCAGTGTGACTGGAGTACATCCTCGGGGCAGCAGCAGTGCTTTCATTATATTTGGAATAATAGGAGTACAAAGATAACTCTCTCTTATTCTCTCTTTTCTCTTTCCTTTCTTTTCTCTCTTCTTCCTCTCTCTCTTCCTCTTCCTTTCTTCCCTTTCTCCCGTATGACTTCTATCAAATATGACAACCCATTTGATGTTGTGTTGGGTTTGCTTTTATAGAAAAATGAGTAGTGTTGAGCAAGCTTTTTAGACATCCACATGTTGAGTGGATGAGTGGACATCCATAATTTACAACACTCCCCCTTGGATGGCCACAAGTCTTCGATTGACTTGTTAAAATCTTGATCTGTCTTAGATGCTCCCCCTGATGAGTATCTCCCCCTGATTTCAAATCATTTAGGCTGATCGTTGATCATTCTGCTTCAATATCTTAGTGAGAAGAGTTGCCAACAGAGTTGCTTTACTAATAGTTAACTTTCCACAGGCTTATTCTTGAACAGGGTTGGAGGGCCTTTTTCTTGCAAGTGCTCCTCAGCTTAGTTGAGGATGAATCAGCACGTTGTCTCCACATGCTTCAAGTAGTCCGGTCTCCACGCAGGTGTGGCATCTTCTTTTGCAGTATTTTTCCTCTAATGCAAAAATTCCCATGAAAGCAATTGGAGATGCCGCTCCAAAACATTCAATGTGGAGATTAGCTATGCTGCAAAAATTCCCATGAAAGCATCAGAACATCACTTCTCAGCGACTCATCATGTTTTCCAGCTTCCAACATCAGTTGAAGATGAGTACTCGAGCGCAATGCTAGAGAAACAAACAAGCAAAGGTTACGAGACAATCAGTTCCAGATCGGAAGTTTGATCTCTGACTCTGCTTTCATCTGGATGCAACTCAGACTCCTCCTGCTTCGTCTGTGAGATACTTTTGTTTTTGAAGAAGTACCTTTACACAGGTTTATTTTTGAAGTGGGCTGGGAGGGGTTTGAGATGAGTACTCGAGAGCAAGACTAGGTAAGTAATCAGGATCTCACTTTCTCCATGTTCTTCAGATGAAGGTGAGGAGAAAGCGTGATATGAGATACTCTTGCTTTCGACCCTGATGATATGAGATACTCTTACTCTGGATGACTAAGTTTGTAGAGGTACTCCAGGGGATGAAGAACACTGAGTAACTCGAGAGTTTTCTTTGGGAATACATTTTCGGAGATGAAGAAAATAAGAGAGGTGGAGAGGGTGTGCATTTGCTGTGGAAGGCGAAGGTAGAAACTTATAGAATTTTTCTTCATAACCGGAACTATTCCCTCACTATTTGTCGGCAGCCGGTGGATGGATGAACAGTACCAGTTACGCGCTTTCTGACAAAGCTGCCCGTAATTTTCGCAAAGCTGACAGTGCATGTGACGAGTGACGATAAACTGGGAAAGCTGATTGCCTCGTGATACTGATCAATTCCGACTTTTGATAGAGGAATGGCTCTTTTGAGACAGGGATCCGGCCTTTGAGAAAGGAGCGTCCAGCTTTTGAGAAAGGTGTCCGGCTGTCTCTTCGATCTGCGAGGAGTTTCTCTTCGATCTCTGAGGAGCGCCTCTTTGATTTGCTTCTTTTTATAGAGGCACGAATTTTGTTTCACCTCACACTTGAACTCCCTTCTTGCACTTCTGCACTCTTACTCTTTCTGAACTCTTCCTCCTCAATACCTTCTTAAAAAAAAATGTCTTGCCCTTCCGACCGTCGCCTTAACTTGAATGTCGGAGAAGATGATGACTCGTCTTCTCCAAACAATATTTGGAATCCATCATTCATATCCCCCAATGGTCCTCTTACAGTCGGGGACACAATGATGAGGAATGAAATCACCGCTACGGTGATAGCCAGAAATCTGCTCACTCCAAGGGACAATAGGATGTTATCCAGGCGGTCGGACGAGCTGGCTGTTCAGGAATCTCTAGCTCTCAGCGTCCAAAGTGCAGGCTCAGTTTCAAACATGGGCCAGCGCCTGCTTGCCCGAACTCGTCAGGTGGAGTCGCTGATGGCAGAGGTGGTAAGTCTTCGACAAGAGGTCAGAGGACTCAGGCACGAGAACAAGGAGTTGCACATGCTTGCAACTAGTTACTCGACCAGCATGAAAAGGAAGCTGGACCAGCTGCAAGAGTCGGACGGTCGGATCCAGAGTGATCATGAAAGGTTCATGGCGTTACTCCCGAGGTTTATGTTGCCTTCGTCCTCTGGAGTAGCACCAAGTGTTCCGGCTCCGGAGATTCCAACTCTGGCTCTTCGTCTTCCAGGAGCTCCATCGACTGCTGAGGCTCCACATGAGCAATGAAGGCTCCCTCATGTTTATCTGCACTTTGTATATATATATTTTTTTCATAATTGTAGCTCATGTGTATGCACATATTTGTAATTTCTTTGAAATATCAATAGATAAGCTTTATTTCATTCAGTGTATTGTGCCAAATACAATAAAGCATATTCTTCACTAAGATGTGGTACTTCTGGACCAAATATCAATTTATCTTTACCCTCTCGAATATAAATGATCATCCTTAGTGTCTAAATCATTTGAGTATTTAACTCATGATCTTCAATCCATATGATTCTTTAATATCATAAACATCATGGATAAGGTTTGTGTTGGCGTATTGTTCGATCTGCAGTTCGAGATAATATCTCTCTCAACACTTTACAAATTTTCTTAACTCTTCAGGAGTCCCAATTTAATGTCATCAACTCTTCAGGAGTTCTAATTTAGTATCATCAACTCTTTAGGAGTTCTAATTTAATGTCATCGACTCTTGTAAGAGATTTTAGTATGTTGCAACAATATCATTATGATAGTACTTACTCAAGCAATTTATACCATCCATTGGTACTGAGTACATAATTTATGCTTTATCCTTTTAGGACTTACTTCAAGCAATCTGAATCCTTCAGGGATTTTCTACACTTCATGACACATTTTCTTTTTGGAATTTATACAGAGCAATTTGCTCCCATGTATACTTGAGGGATTTACTTATGGAGATATGATTTGGGCGACTCACAACCCTTCGTATATAATTCTCCATTCATATGAACTCGTTTACAGGAGTATAATTTCAGGTTTCAATTAGTAACCTTGTGTCATATCATGTGAGTGTAATTCACTGTATTACAAATGCCCATATGTAACCTCTTTGGTTCAACATCTTTTGGCTATTTGTATTATATTCAAATAAATATAGATCCATTTTTCCACGTTCTTACAAGATTGTAATGGAATTGCCTTTCTCCATTTTTTTGCCAATAATTTTTCCTTTCGTCGACGAACAAAAGAACGTGACTCATTATCAACACAACTTATTGATGAAATTTAGTAGCTACTTATAAAAACCAAATTTACCATTGGTTATCATCAATTCGTGATCCCATATTCTCATGTGCATGCGCATGCATAAAAAACTTTTCATTTCTTTGGATATCCATTGCCTATTCAAGGGCATTACACTATCTCTTCCAGGATAGCCATAATTTAGAGAATGCGGATCATAACCTCTTCTTGAGCATTATAGAGCTTGGATTTTAATCTCCACTTCCGGGAGTTGAGTAATTGGAACCTATACGTTTATCATGCTTCATGCATGAGACACCAACATTCCCATGTCCACGGATTGTCCTTCTGGAACATTTATCCATGCGGTGACTGTCATGCTTCCGGCATGCAACAGTTATGCTTCGGGAATGCAATAGTTCAGTAGTGCCATATTCTTCTTCTTTCGAAAGACTGAACCTTTTGAGTCTAAGGGTTTGCCACGCTTCAGGCGTGCAACAGATAAATCATTTGCTGCCACATTATTTTGTCCAATAAGGACATCAATTCTTGTAGGCACATTTGCAGCAAGTATATGTGATTTCATCACTTTTGTTACATCATTCAATTATTCTTACTTCATTTTCTCATTGATTTATTCGTGAATCAAAATAAGACAAATTCTCTTCGTTCTTCTGGAACGGTCTTTTCTCATCATTCTTCTGGAACGATGTTATTTTCTCCCCCTAATGGTGGGAAAACTGTCTTATTAAAATCATAGTTCGCAAATCATGCGGTAAATATATCCCTAGTCAAGGGTTCAAAATATTGAATGATGGATGATAAATCAAATCCAACATAAATTCTTAATTTGCAATGATGCCTCATTTTAATACGTTTGTGGCATTGCAATAGGCACATAGATAACATAACCAAAAACTCGTAAATGTGTAATGTTTAATTAGTGCCCAAACACGAGTTATACTGAGAAGTATTAGTTGGCAACATGTCTCAACCAAGCTAATAATGTATCATGTAACATGGCATGTTCCCATGTAGAAAACTTGGCAATTTCGTTTTCATGAGCAGAGCACGGGTAATCAATTTCATCTGTTTAATAAATGCTTCTGCTAAATCATTTTGAGTACGGACACGAGGAATATGATGTTCAACATCAATGCCCAAAGTTATGCAATAATTATCAAAACTTCGAGATGTAAGCTCTCCAGCAAATATGCATTATATTATCATTTACATACATCAAGGAATTTCTAGTCCTTATTTAATTGCCTAAGAATTGGTACTCTCATGACTTTTATTACAATTAAGTTGTGGCACTTCGGCTCTTCAAACTTAAAAAGTACTCATCAAGAAACTTCATGTCTGATCTCTGAGGATCAAGGGTCTTCATGCCCAATCTTTTTGCATGATGGAACTTCTGGTCCAATCATTTTTATATGATGAGGATCAAGAAACTGCAGGTTCTAATCTGATCAAGAAACTTCGGGTCCTTGTTATACTCATCGCAACAAAAGGAGTACAATAAATTAAATTAAAGTAATAGGCAATAATTCCAACCATGGTAAATAAATTGCTTTTAAGTAAATAAAGCTTGTGATAAGGGCTTTGATTCAGCACCATTCACATAAATCAAAACTTAACGCAATAGGCGGTAAAACCGTCCATGGTAAATAAATTGCTTTAAAGTAAATAAAACTTGTGAATGGATTTTAAACCAACACCATTCACATAAATCAAAACTTAAAGCAGTAGGCGGTAAAACCGTCCATGGTAAGTAAATTGCTTTAAAGTAAATAAAACTTGTGAATGGATTTTAAACCAACACCATTCACATAAATCAAAACTTAAAGCAGTAGGCGGTAAAACCGTCCATGGTAAGTAAATTGCTTTAAAGTAAATAAAACTTGTGAATGGATTTTAAACCAACACCATTCACATAAATAAAGTAATAATAGAAAAGGGTGATGATTAGGTTTCCATCAATTTTCTTTTCTTTTCAAATGGTGCAACTCACCATTCCAAAACCTTTTCTTTGTCTGCCACTTATAAGAAGATCAAACCGTTAGAGTTAGCTCAAATTTTAATATGATATGGATAAGAGGATACCGAACAACTTTCGTGAAGAAACAATTTCGATCTGAGCTACTGAAAATAGAGTTTTGGTACTCATAAGATGACTGTCCAGTTTTCTGCGGAAATTGGAAACTGGTTTGGTATTTCAGACATCTGTGACGATCGAACTGTTGAAAAATTCTGAAATTTTGATATGTTGTAGATACTGGGCGGACGGACAACTTTCAAGAAGAAAATTTTTCAATCCGAGTTCCGCAAGTTGGAGTTCCAAGGCTATTTACATGGCTGCCAGATTTTCTACGGATTTTGAGTCCGTACCATTTTGCTTCTGCAAATGATGATATACAGTTATACAACAACATATACATATTTGCTTCAAGAAAATCAGTAGTACAAATATTTAAAGATGAAATGAAAAGATTTTCTTATCTGTGAGATTCCAGGCGACAGAGATGAACATGATTTGTGGCGTTGTGCTTTCCACTGACACGAGAGCTTCTCGTGCTGATAACGTGTTGTAAAATCAACGATGTGTGCAGTGGAATAAATAAGCAAGACACAAATTTTACGAGGTTCCTCTACAGTCAGTGTGACTGGAGTACATCCTCGGGGCAGCAGCAGTGCTTTCATTATATTTGGAATAATAGGAGTACAAAGATAACTCTCTCTTATTCTCTCTTTTCTCTTTCCTTTCTTTTCTCTCTTCTTCCTCTCTCTCTTCCTCTTCCTTTCTTCCCTTTCTCCCGTATGACTTCTATCAAATATGACAACCCATTTGATGTTGTGTTGGGTTTGCTTTTATAGAAAAATGAGTAGTGTTGAGCAAGCTTTTTAGACATCCACATGTTGAGTGGATGAGTGGACATCCATAATTTACAACATCCTTAGCATTACCCTTTATATTTTTGGAGATGAATCTTCAGTTTTATATCTTAACTCCACCATCTACAACCAAACTATGGCCAGTGATAAATTCAGAGTCATCCGAAGCCAAAAAAAGGGCGGCGTCCGCCACACTCTCCGTCGACAGCATCTTCCCCTCGGCTTTCAACCCAAACTCCGACTCGAACATCTTCGCAGCATTCTCAGCCTCCACCTTGAAAAGCGAGCATAGCAACGGCGTCACCACCGGTCCCGGTGAGACACAGTTGACGCGTATCCCGTACGCGCCCAGCTGCAGACTCGCCGACCTCATCAACCCCAACACCGCATGCTTCGACATAGTGTAGTCCGTGAAGATCGGCCCCCCAACACTCGCTGCCACGCTCGCCGTGCACACGATGCTCCCTCTCACGCCCCTCTCCACCATGGCCTTCGCCGCATGCTTCACACACGCCGCCATCCCGCGGACGTTGACCGCCATGAGCTTGTCGTAATTGGAGAGGTCGAAGTCCATCATGGTCTGCTTTGACGCGCTGCCAATGCCGGCGTTGCTGAACATCACATCGAGGCGGCCGTAGATCTTGACTGTGGATTCTATCAAGATTTTGACCTGATCCTCGTCGGTCACGTCGCAGTGGATGTAAGTGGAGCGGTCAGGACCGATCGATGCGGCTACGTTTTGGCCTTTGTCGTCCTGAACATCGGCGATAACCACGGCACGTGCGCCATGCAAGGCAAATTTCCGTGCGGTTGCTTCACCGATGCCACTGGCTCCACCAGTGACGACTGCGACCTTTCCTTGAAGCTTTTGGATGGTTTGGCGGACTGAGACAGTGTCGACCGGGTCCGCCATTTTCTTTGGGCAAGGTTAAGCTGCTAACTCAGCCACTTCCCTTAAACCTAAATGGGGATGGCAACATCATTAATAGGCTCTGTAAGAAAAGACCACCTAATCACGAGAGATTTTTTAACGTGCACACAGAACACATTAATCAATATGAAATAATGCACATTAATCAATGATTAACTAATAATCCAATCATCAACCACCCACATCATTTGATTTGTAAATTTAGTTTTGAAAATTTAGTCTTTCTAGCAATTAGTATTACCCTTAGATTATTACTTAAGCATTGATTAACGTACTTATTTTTTTATTGGTGACACATCATTTAATTTGTAAACATGGTATATAAATTTGGTCTGCAAACATTACTCATATAAAACTTCCCTCCCTCCACTTGCACACTAAAAATATTCTCACTAACCACCTTTCCTATCTTCATCATAGTTCATATTATATATAGTCACTCAAATAATTAGTAGTATTATAGAGCTTTCTAAGTTTTCTTGGTTAGTGAGGTGTGACTTGTAAGATTGCGAGGGATCGTCATATTTATCATTTTTAAGAGAACAACTTGGCATGGACATACTACTTCAGTAACTTCTGGTGTCAATAATACAATATTATATAAAAAAAACACGTATATAATATGGGCTTGTGCAAAGCAACGCTGCCCTACTTCTACGTCAATGGAAATATAAAAGTGTGTGTATATATTATATAGCTTTTGCATAATTCATCTTATCAGTAAAGAAAGAAAGTCCTCCTTCCATTACTCATATAAGAAATGCGCGCTATTCTTACCAAAACAGCTCGTTAATGGGAGTTGGTTCCTGTTTCCTTTGTCATCTAACTACAAGTTTAAGCTTTTCAGTGTCGATGTGAATTTTGAATTTCCCTGTGCTATTATTCTATCTCAGATTGTTTATTATTTGACTCGTTAGCATCCAAGGCAAGCATCCGAAGCAATTCCCATTGTCAAGACCTTGTTTGAAGCAATTCCCAATGTCAAGATCTTGTTTGAAGCAATCCCCTATGTGAAGACATTGTTTGAATCAACTCAACAGCGAATAAATAGTAATGGATCGACATTTCGTTGCAGTACACTTTAACGTGATATTGCCAGTCTACATAGTTTCCATCTCCAATAGAGGTAAAAAAGAGTGTGAGAGTAGCACTCTAGGGCTAAGTTTTCACATAATTGTGTTCAATATCGTATTGTTCCTTGTGCGGCCGGAAATGCTTTTGTTTTTTACTCGGTACAGGCAGTAGTAGTTTGTTCTTAATCCGGCACCCCCGACCACGTCTTCCAATTCACCGTGCACTAAAAATAAACGTAAATTACAAATTTGCAATATATTTCTTTAGGACAGGATGCAAATTATAAATTTGCTGAGTCATATAGGTCATAATTGGAAATCGGGTCTCATTTCCTTTGTCAAGCAACCAAAAGTCTACTATGTAGCTATATCTTTTGTTCTTTGGTAGAAGGTCCAAAACTCAAAAGACATTATGTGTATACATTAGAGAATTAGACGATACAGAATTATGAATAATAATAGGAACTTTAACGAAAAATCATATTTTTACACTAAAAAGTCAATCATGTTACTATTCACTTTACTCTTTATTTTGTCCTTATCGTTAAAACTGAAAGTTTTCAAACATTTTTCATTAGTTTTCTATAATACTAACAAGTCTCATAATATAACAAAATAAAATTGATACTAGCGCTTGTATAACAATTCGAGTGAGTTTATGCCCTTTGGAGTTCGAATTTCCCCATCCCATACGATCATCCACTAGTTCACCATAACTACAACTTGCAGGTGAATAAGCATTTTTTCTTTGGTTTTTTTTATTTAGATTCGGTATCAAACTTAAATAACTTTCAATAGACCTTGTTTGGATCAATTAAACATAAAAAACAGTACATGACTTACCTAAAAACACCGCGTCTTTTGTTTGTTTAACAAATGACCAAACACTTAAAAATAGTAAGAAAAAGAGAACACAACCAAGAATCGCCGACTCATTGGCGAACAAAGCCGCCGTCCACCACCATGTCATGTCCGGTGACAAACTCAGAATCATCACAAGCTAGAAACAGCACCGCATCCGCCACGTGCCTCGGCGTCAGCACAACCCCCTTCAAGCATGCCAACTTCTCATACGACTTCTGGACTTCTCCCACTTCCATCCCACGCGCACGGCATGTTAACGGGGTGGCCAATGCGTTCGGCGAGACGCAGTTCACCCTTATGCCGTGCACCCCAAGCTGCCGGCTCGCCGACCGAACCAACCCCAGTACCGCGTGCTTCGACATGCAGTAGTCCGTCCTAATCTCCATGCCGTGGTTCGCTGCCACACTTGCCGTGCACACTATGCTCCCCCTCAGGCTCCGTTCTACCATGACACCCGCTGCATGTTTAACACACAAGGCCATACCACGGACGTTCACATCGAACAAACGGTCAAAAGCTGAAAAATCAAGGTCAAGAACGGTTTGATCTGATCTACTAACAATACCAGCGTTGCTAAACATGATATCTAGCTGCCCATATTTGTGCACTGTAGTTTCCACCATGGCCTTCACTTGTTCTTCATCGGATACGTCACAGTGCACATAGCTGCATCTATGTGTACCGATGGATTCGGCTACTTGACGGCCTAGCTCATCTTGGATGTCGGCAATCATCACCATGGTCGCGCCATGATCGGCAAACAGGCGTGCCGTGGCCTCACCGATGCCGCTTGCGCCGCCGGTGATTATTGCTACTCTGCCTTGTAATTTGTTGTCGCGCACTGTGCTCATATTAAAGTTAGTATAGATGTTCAACTACAGCATGACAATAAAAGCGTTAATTAGGATCGGATGAAAATTGCGAATTTGGATCCTCGGACCTCAGTGTCCGGAACTTAAGAACCAGTAAATTCAATCTTTTGGTTTGTGTAAAAAAAAATTTGAGACCCTTAATTTATAGAAGTTGGATGAACTAAATAAGTTAATAGGAACGGTCAAGATTTAATTTAAGTGATACGAATGATCTGATTCTTGGTTCGGACATTGAGATCCATTTCCGATCTCTGTCCGAAAATTGCAATATCGTGTCAGCTAATCAAAATTGCAATATAGTGTTAGTGAGTCGATGAAAGTTGGGCCATGTTTCTTTTGTCAACTAATCAAATGTCTTCTTTAATTTTTGTTCTTTTGGAAGAAGATCCTGCCACATGATTTATCATGAACACAGAAAAATGGCCTCAATTATGCATTGGAAAAAGGGAAATGGGCTTTGGCTCCTTTCGAATAGAGCCATCTTTCTACATCTGCAAGAAAAGTATATTCACGGCTAATATTTTGCCATGCTTCATGGTATTACATTGTTCATTTTTTATGTGATACTTGAAATCGAATTCCGAGGAAAATTACAAAATATAAGCTGTTATTAAACACACACACACACACACAATGTATTTATCACTGTTCTAAAAAACGGCCTAGGCGGCGCCTAGGCGCTAGGCGGTGGTGACCCGAGGCGTTTTTGTGCAAATCGGTTGAAAAAATCGGATGGGCTCTAGGCGGCGCCTAGGCGGGCTAGGCGGGCTAGGCGGCTAGGTGGGTTAGGCGGGCTAGGCGGTGCTAGGCGGAGCTAGGCGTTTTTTTGTTTTTTTTTTAATGAAATTAAAAAATAAAAAAATTCCTATCTAAGTCTAAGTGGTTTAAAATTGTGAACTTGTTGTACATATGTCATCCTACAATACTTCTCACCATGGTTATATGGCATATAAGCTTAATGTGTTTTAAAATTTTGGACTTGTTTGATACTCTTTTTGCATTTTATCATTATTTTATTATCTTATTCATGGATTTCATACAAGTATAATTTTTTTGTAAGTATCATTATTCACTTATTTAGAAGATATACAAGAAATTTACCTGAATCCGCCTAGGCGCCCGCCTAGACCCCGCCTAGCCGCCTAGGCGCTAGGCGCTAGCCCGCCGCCCGACTAGCGCCTAGCGTTTTTTAGAACCTTTTATTTATGTGCACACGTAAAACTGTAACTAGTAGGAAGGTAAGAATGTCTATTTCCAAACGAAATACCCAAATGTTGATGTTAACACATTGCCTAATTGTGATTAAGCACCTTATCATATATCAACCGCACACAGTTGTGTGACATAGGCACAATACAAAACTCCCCTAAAATCATGAAATTCAATATAAATTAAAACTGAAAAATGAACTGATTTATTGTTCAGAAGCACAATGCACTTTTGAAAATGCCCCTATTTTAATTGTGTAATTTCAATATTGTCCGAGAAACCAATGTAAATTTGGATCGTCCATTTTTTTTTGGCACTGTGCTCAAAATCAGTCAGCCATTTTTTTTCTTCTTTCCTCACTGGTGAACATCTCTCTCCCATGAACCCAAAAACCTGTAGGATGATTAAATAATTTAGTTGTTGGTTTGATTCATGGGTATTTATTTTCCTGTTCAATCTTAGTACTCACTGTGTCTTGCTTATCAAACTGTTTAATAAAAGACTTTGGATTTCAAAAACCATGTGTTAAGAAATGAACTACTCAATTTGTTGTATCACCATAGCCACTAAAATTTTCAGTTTAGTTGGTCTTTTACTGTGATGACTTAATTTCTAATATAAAAAATCACTAGCTCTGCAGTTAAAAATTCACCTTCCTGGTCAAAATGAAAAATTTCTCGTATTCGAAGTCTTTCATTCCCAATATGCTTATACAAAAAGAAAAAACAAACGAACGGTTCTGTTGTCTCATTTGTTGTCGTTTGCCTAACATTGGCATCAGCTTTCACTATTTTCATTTCTTCTCCACAGATTTTGGCTTTCTCTGTTGTTTGTTTCCTTTTGGGATTTCTTCATGAAGCATTCAGTGACCAAAAACAAATTACAAAACCATGGTTTGTCTGATACATATGTAATTTACATTCTTCCCCTCCCCCCCCCCAGGGAGGGGCAGGGAAAACAACCAAACTAAATAGAATATATGAATAAGAAGTCTGTAATCCTGCAGTCATTAGGCCTTTCAGCACCTGCATCTTTGCACCTTTTGTCTACTACTTCATGCAACCTGTTTTCTTTCAATTGGGTGTTCATCTCTAGATTAATGAAGATCAATTCAGATCAATGCTTCGGTATCAAACTTAAATAACTTTCAATAGACATTGTTTGGATCAATGAAACATAAAAACCACGTCGTTTGTTCGTTTAACAAAATACCAAACACTTAAAAATAGAAAGAAAAAGAGAACACAACCAAGAATCGCCAACTCATTGGCGAACAAAGCCACCGTCCACCACCATGTCATGTCCGGTGACAAACTCAGAATCATCACAAGCTAGAAACAGCACCGCATCCGCCACGTGCCTCGGCGTCAGCACAACCCCTTTCAAGCACGCGAACTTCTCATACGCCTTCTGGACTTCCCCCACTTCCATCTCACGCGCACGGCACATTAACGGGGTGGCCAATGCGTTCGGTGAGACGCAGTTCACCCTGATGCCGTGCACCCCAAGCTGCCGGCTCGCCGACCGAACCAACCCCAGTACCGCGTGCTTCGACATGCAGTAGTCCGTCCTCCTCTTCATGCCGTGGTTCGCCGCCACACTTGCCGTGCACACTATGCTCCCCCTCACGCTCCGTTCTACCATAACACGCGCCGCATGTTTAACACACAAGGCCATACCACGGACGTTCACATCGAACAAACGGTCAAAAGCCGAAAAATCAAGGTCAAGAACGGTCTGATCTGATCTACTAACAATACCAGCGTTGCTAAACATGATATCTAGCTGCCCATATTTGTTCACTGTAGTTTCCACCATGGCCTTCACTTGTTCTTCATCGGATACGTCACAGTGCACATAGCTGCATCTATGTGTACCAATGGATTCGGCTACTTGACGGCCTAGCTCATCTTGGATGTCGGCGATCATCACCATGGTCGCGCCATGATCGGCAAACAGGCGTGCCGTGGCCTCACCGATGCCGCTAGCTCCGCCGGTGATTATTGCTACTCTGCCTTGTAATTTGTTATTGCGCGATGTACTCATATTAACGTTAGTACAGATTGTTGAGCTACAGCATGACAATACAAGCGTGGTTCGGCGCTACTCTTGATCTTAGTGTCCAGAACTTAAGAACTAGAAAATTCGTCTTTTAATTTGGGTGAAAGAGAAATTAAAGTCCTTGATTTATAGGAATTGAGCCAACAAAATAAGTTAATAAAAACGGTCAAATTTAAATTAATTGTCTGGCTCGTTTGATTCTTGGACTCCGATTGATGTGTAAAATAGAAAATTGCAATATCGTGTTAGTGAGTCAATGAAAGTTAGGTCCCATTTCTTTTGTCAAGTAATCAAAAGTCTCCTATAGTTTTTGTGCCACAAGATTTCTGAGGAACATAGAAAAGTGGCCTCAATTATGCATTGGAAAAAGTAAATGGGCTTTGGCTTCTTTCGAATTGAGTCATCTTTGTACATCACGTGTTTGTACATATTGAAAAAATGTGTATTCATGGGTAATTTTCTTCTTTCCTCTCTGCTGAACATCTCTCTCTCTCTCTCTCTCTCTCTCTCTCTCTCTCTCTCTCAAAATCACGAACCCAAAAACCTGTAGGATGATTAAATAATTTAATTGTTGGTTTGGTTGATGGGTATTTATTTTCCAGTTCAATCTTGGTACTCACTGTGTCTTGCTTATCAAACTGTTTGATAAAAGACTTTGGATTTCAAAAACCGTACGTGTTAAGAAATGAATGATGCATCATGCGTATCTTACCTTGTTTCTAAAACCGTCAATTTGTTGTAGGGGGTTTTGATACGCATGCTTAGATTTTAAAATTTTAAGATTAAACATTTATGCCTTTTAGAATTTTGATTAAATATTTTCCTACAATTTGGGTGCCACATGGATTAGAAGTAACATTTTTTATAATTTAAATTACCTAACTTGCCATTATATAAATATACCTTTTAATTCCTAGATAATACATTAAAACTCCTAAAATCTTGTTGATAACTATTGTAGAATTTAATTCCAATAAAAAGTCTTTCAAAATACACACAAATGCGACTTGCAATTATATTTAATATACCTTTTAATTTTCTTAGATAATATCTCAAAACTGACACACCCGCACCCGAGAGTGGGGCGTGCTGGCC
The DNA here is from genome assembly GCA_963580275.1 of Crataegus laevigata. Lineage (NCBI taxonomy): Eukaryota > Viridiplantae > Streptophyta > Magnoliopsida > Rosales > Rosaceae > Crataegus > Crataegus laevigata. The sequence continues at coordinate 4,537,851 of OY756950.1, forward strand.
GTCACGTGAGTGCGACGTAGCCATGTGCGCTGTGCGGAAGCTAAGATCGCCAACTGAGAACGAACTAATTAAAATCGAAATCACTAGCAACCTAGCTACGGTAGTGTACTAGATGCATGAAAAGGTACTTATACATAATCAGAGCGTTCTAAGTTCAACTGCAGTCAAGCATAAATAAAAGGGTTTAATTACACCCTCAGTGCCATACATATGAATAAGGCTGTCAGAAAGCCGGAAGTCCTCGAAGTGCCAAACTCGTAACTCTCGCTACCTAGAACCTGGAGGGGCGAAAAACAAAACTGAGTGGGTCAGTAAAACAATTCCTTTTTCAAACCATTCTTTACTCAAATCGTATAGCCCCTCACCGTAAAACCTGTATAATTTCCCAGAATCAAAATATACTCGTATATACGTATAATTTCTCAAATCATGTTGAAAAGTATATGAATGCCGTGCCAAAGTATTCCAATCGAACTCAATCATAAAGTATTGATGTGATAAATAACATGTAATCATCTCGGCCCTCGGCCGCCTAATATTTCACATAGCTCATAGCATTATCTATATCAATATTGCACAATCATCACTACCACATCTGGTGGTCAACTCATCATCATATATATCAAGAAATTATGCTCTAGTGCTACATTCACATGAGGACTGTGCGAATGATTCGCGGGTCACCTACATGTCATACCCACTCAAAAGTGGCCTATACGACAAGACTGTGCACCTACTTGGATCCAAGACGAGCATACGGTGCGGGAGGTGAACGACACGTGAAAGACTATGCCCCTAACTCTGGGCAGGAGCACTAACGTCAATGTGCAAATATATGAGCTCTAATCACATCGTATCACATCAATCTCAGCATAAACAGCATATAATCTTACCTGTGCGTCCTCGGCACTAATATATGAATATGCAATCATTAATGCATAATAATAATATATGAATACTTTGCATGACATTAAATTCTCATAAACGTTCATTTATTTCTTTCTGGGAAAAATAATAATAAAATATAGGAAATACGGTAAAAACTGCCCACTCACTGATAGGTCGCCAGGTCGTAGCCCCCGCGTCTAGCGTGCTACGCTCGTCCTCGGTGTATGTCTCACCTATATGAGAAATCACTATAAATACGTCATTTAAGCACATACACGTAACTACGGAATTAACTTCTCATACATAGCTTAATTTTGGCATACGAATATACCAACGCGACCTACTCGACGTCACGAGCGTCGCTATATATTTAAAATAATTTTTGGAGGTCTCACACGCCCCCACGCGCCAGCACAGGCACGGGGCTACGCGCCCCCCACGCGCAGGCGCGTGCGCGCCACGCGCCTTCAACCTTGAGCTCGCCGGAGCTCTCGCCGGCGCCGGCCACCGGCCGCCGGAAAACCTGCAACTCGTGATTTCTCGTCCATTTTTGCACCATTTTGTCCCATTTTTATTCCTACGTGCTCTAAATTAAGTGTAGAACAAGTCTATACCTTCAAAAACTTCGAAAACCAACGAGAATCTTGTCGGGAAATTCCCCAAAACCGGCCACCTTCGTTCTCGACGATCCCGACGTCAACGCCTAGCAAACGAACGTCCCCGAGCTTCCTTGGGACCTTCTAAGACTCGTGGTGAGCTTAGTTTTGCCTAAAACACAACGTATGAAAAGTTCATGAACAGTGCCAAAATCGTACATCGTGAGAACGACGTGAAAACAAAAGAAACCTCACCTGAAATGGGTGTCAACGTACTCGTAGGAGCCTCAGGAGTCGAATGGTGGTGATGGATGATACGATCTGTGAAGTTTTGGCCACCTTTGGCCTTGGCCGTACGTTTTCTGGGCGAGGGAGAGAGAGACAGTCGAGGGAGGAGAGAGAGAGAGAGTCTGATGGATGAGAAAGAGGGTGTGGGGTGTCGGTGAGGGTGTGAAAATAATTAAGTGTGTGGTCCAATACACACACACACAAGCACACGTGCTAAATTCCCCGAAGGGGTAGTTCTGTCATTTCACCATTAATATTTAAAATATGTCGGGACGGGTCGTCACAAAAACTCCTTAGATCTTGTAGATAAATATTGTAGAATTCAATTTTAATAAAAAGTCTTTCAAATTACACATGAAACGTTGATTTCTTCTTGGTACATATTTGATACGTTACTTAATATATCTTCTTGGTATGTTTGTTTTCTTTTTTGTATGTATTTCGTACGTTACTTTATATATCTTCTTGGTACATATTTGGTATGTTCATATTTCTTTTTTGTATGTATTTGGTGCGTTTATATTTATTAAAAAAAACATATTTGGTACATTACTTTATATATCTTTTTGGTACGTATTCAGTACGTTTAAATATATTATCTGAACGTACCAGCCTCGAGCCTCCGAAAATAGAGAATACGTCTAATTATCTCACATGATATCAATATAAAATAGTGAAAACAATCACTAATTGAAATGGATAAGTCCATTCAAAATTCAAAAATGAGAATCACAAAATTTTAACGTGGGAGAAGAAACCATATAGCTCAAACGTGAAAGAAAAAACTGGCTTCCTAAAAAAAATGTCATGTACAGAAACATACCAACCTAAAAGGATACATATGAAATGTAATAATTAACATTTTAAATTATAAAAAAAAACACAATAATTACATGTAATCTAAATAAATATAAAAATGCTAACATGGCTATTGTTTAGACGTCCGAATCATATTTCAAAATAAAACCAATGTTTAATCTAAAGAGTATTAAAAAAATGCAGGAAATTCTAATTTTTCCTTTGTTGTATCACCATAATCACTAACTCTTCAATTAAAAATTCACCTTTCTAATCACAATGGAAAATTTCTCGTATTCCATTCCCAATACGCTTATACAAAAAGAAAAAACAAACGATCTGTTCTGTTGTCTCATTTGGTGTCGTTTGCCTAACATTTGCTTCAGCTTTCACTATTTTCATTTTCTTCTCTACAGATTTTGGCTCTCTCTATTGTTTGGTTCCTTTTGGGATATCTGAAGCATCAGGTGACCAAAAACAAATTACAAATAAAAGAAAACAATGTACATGTAGAAATTGGAAACCATGGTTTTTCTGATACATATGTAATTTACATTCTTGCTCCCTAGGGAGGGGCAGGGACAACAACCAAACTCAATAAGCAGTCTGTAATCCTGCAGTCCTTAGGCCTTTTAGCCTAGTGATCAGCAATGATCCGAATGAGACTCGTAGAAATCGCTCGGGCATGGTGACATGACCTCTTGCTCTAGCAACTGCAATACCTGGTTCATTGATGGCCGGTCATCAGGGTTTGCATCAGTACACCTTGCCGCGATTTCAAGAATTGCTTCCACAGTTTCAGCATCTGCATCTTTGCACCTTTTGTCTAAAACTTCATGCAACCTGTTTTCTTTCAATTGAGTGTTCATCTGCAGATTAATGGAGATCAATTCAGATAACATTGTCTTACATGAAAAATATGAATGCATGCATCTGTCTTCGTAATTTTATTAAGGAAAGGAGCTTTACCCAACCAACAACATTTAAGCCTCGTTTTACAAAAGTTGGATCGGTAGGTCTTTTTCCGGTCACAAGCTCTAGCAAAAGAACTCCGAAGCTATATACATCTGACTTCTGGGTGGCTCTCCCACTTTGCAGATACTCTGCAATAACCAAAAACCAATTGATTAGCATCTCCATAAATTTCAAATTTCAATATTACATCAAGCGGTTGGTTAGTCGTCCCATATTTTGATCACGCAGGTTTTAACTTTTAGGGCAGGGATAATTCATCCAGCACTCATTTAGCTGTGTGATTATCAGATGCTCTTATTTGGAGGACGTAGCCTTCAATAAATAGTAAATCTTGGTAAGGATGTCCGACATAGGTGACTGTATATTGAAATCTGTAACGATTGAACTGTGCAAATCACCATTATCTAGCTCTACCATATATACTTACAGAAGGAAACAAGGTTAAGAAATGCTTACACGACCATAATATGGGAAAACACAAACCTGGAGCCAGATAGCCAAAGGTGCCAGCCACCACTGTCGTAACATGGGCATCCTCATCCACCAAAAGCTTTGCAAGACCAAAGTCAGAGACATGGGGATCCAAGTTTTCATTTAGAAGAATGTTGCTCGATTTTATGTCACGGTGTACTATCTTCGGAGAGCAGTCATGGTGCAGGTATGCTATGCCTCGAGCAGAACCCAGGGCTATTTTTAAACGAGCATTCCAGTTCAAAGGCTGCTCTTCCATCCCATGCTCTAAAGGAGACAAAGACATTAAGAAAAATAAAATCAAACAAGCATTCAATTCTAGCCAGTCTGTCTCCAAAAATGCATTCAGTTATAGCACATTCTGAGCGGTGATACTTACCATGTAAGAAATCATCTAAACTGCCCATAGCTAGATAATCATATATGAGAAGTTTTGAAACAGGGAGCCTGCAGTAGCCTCGCAGGTTAACTAGATTTATGTGCTTAATGCTACCCAAGATCTCTAACTCCCTCTCAAAAACTTGATCACATCCTTCCCGACTTCTATCAATCCTTTTAACAGCAAAAGTACCACAATCATTCATAACCATTCTGTATACGGTGCCAAATCCTCCTGATCCTACAACATCCTCTTCATCGAGTGACTCTAGCTTTTCAATGATTTCACTTGAAGGGTAGGGCATATCACCATGGAAAGTAATGAGTTTTGCACCTGTCAAATGTTCAAATTTTTGTCAGCAACCATAATAAAGTTTGAGTTTATAACTGTATAAAGTCCAGAAAACATGAGCTTACTTGCTTCTTGATTTACTTGCTTTTTAACTTCAGTGTACTTTTTTGCCACTCCTTCCTTTTTTGATGGTAACCGAACCCAAAGGAAGGTAAGGAAAATGAAAATCGCAAAGCCTAACGCAGACATTGCACCAATGAGAACTCCTTTGATATAATGAGAAGATCGTTTAGAAGGCACTGGAATATCCACAGTGAATGCAACAAATTAGCATAAGCAGATTGCTGCTTTTTACATAAGAACTTGGTTAAATGTGAGTTACAAAGTTACAGAACTGCATTTTATAAAACTTGTCGTTCGCCTATAAGCTGATGAAAAGGGATCGAGAACTTGCCTGTTGCTTCATTACTTGCAGCTGTATGTGGTAGCACTGCAGGAAATCCCAGTGAGGTCCGACAGGGCTTGCGCACTTGTTGGCCACAAAGATCTAGATTGCCAATAAACCTATGAATGTTCAAGGAAATTTCAGAACAAGACACATTACACAAATGCTTAACACGGGAAGAAGAGAGAATGTATTGACAGTTCTATCTGTACTGCATATAGTGCACAATTGGTGCCATATAATTAGGGATGTGATATCCACACACCCTTTTTTACTTCTCACACACCTAATTTTTGGCCATCGAATCGGATGAATTGAAGATTATCAACAGATAAAAATTAACAAGAGGTGTGTGAGAAGTAAAAAGGGGTGTGTGAATAGCACACCCCTATAATTACTGAAAAGTTAGTGGAAACATCTTTATTTGTGAATTAATCTATCAACCAATTCAAAACTTTACAGCCAAATCAGTCTTTGAGTGCACGCGCACATGCGCACGCCACACACACAAGACTCGGTCTCTTGGGAAACAAGAGTGAGCGTGCGTTCGATTTGATTAGGCCATTTTCAATCAACATGCATGTGTGGACAGAGAGACAATTTTGGAATGAATGATGTGATGAGGGTATGAGTACTTACGAATTGTTACCAAAAGTGCTTAGAACTCCAACATCTGGGATTTCGCCGCTGAAGAAGTTGGTGGACAAGTTCCTGTGACATATAGAGGCAATTATACTATTGAGACACCAATCCAAGTAAAAAACTGTGACATAGAATACCATTTGGTGCTTAGATATAATTGGAGCTTACAAAGAGTGTAATTTTGAGAGGCGGCCTATAGATGAAGGTATAGCACCTTTTAATAAATTGCTTGATAAATCCCTAAAATTTCATTGGAAAGTTCATCAAAACATGAGTAAATATTAAAATCAATCAGTCAGTTGCAATTACTATGATGATAATTCGGAAACCAATTTCCCAAAACAAGCGTTAGATAATTAAGCACCCCATAGACACCGTAATGGAAAATATAAGAACAAAGGCAAAAAAATTCTTACAGTATGGTGAGATAAGAAAGGTTTCCGATATCCGATGGAATACCACCTTGGAGATAGTTAGCCCTCAAGTACCTAACAGATAGAAGACAAGGTATGCAATGCTCAATTCTAGAGTCACATAACATAAATAGATGGCAAAGTGACAACTGAAATATATATTACAACTCAAAGAAGAAACAGAAAAGAGAAAAATCGCATCGGGTTTCCACTTACAGAGCCCTAAGCTCAGCACAATTGGTAATTTCATTAGGAATGTTTCCATGTAAGCTGTTTTGGTGAAGTGCCCTGGTTCACATTGAAAAAGCATAATCAGAAGAAAATAAAAATTGGAGGACTTCTCAGCTGAGTTTTTACTAATTCAGTATTGGACTCACAATCTTTGTAATCTGCTGAGTTTACCAATGCTGGGAGATATGGTGCCTCCTAGTTGCATGTAAGGCAAGTTACTGCAAAACCCAATTCAAAATATATGAAAAGCACTCTGAAAATAAGCAGATTAAATCACAAGCAGTTTGAGGGAATTGAAAAATAGGGTTTGAAATTTTGACTTACATAGAGATGACTCTAAGGTCCTCAGGATGGCAAGTAATGCCAGTCCATTTACATGGTGATTCATCAGAATCCTGCCAGTCACTGAGAACATTTCCGCTGTCATTCAAAGTGCTTTTGATTTCCAACAATGCCAAACCTGAAGCAAAATTATTAACAAAAAATATTAAAAACAAGATTAATATAAAACCTATATACAATATTGAGGAAATGCAGAAAGAATGTAAGTTAGCCATTAAAGATTTGATTTTTATATGTCTGTCATGGATAATGACCAAAGAAAATTCAACTAATTGACTAGTTAAGCAAATTTATATCATAAACAAAGAAAAGATGAAAACTTTAACCCAATGCCTGCATTTTTCATCAACAAAAAGTTCAGAAAAGCCAAAAAATTAAAGATATTAGACCAGAAAAAATTAGATTTAAAAAAAAAAAAAAACCAGCAAAACAGAAAAGTGGAAGGTTTTTCTTACCATCTGGGCTGAGAGCAAGAGAGCAATGGGAGGAGAAGACTGCAGCTGAAATTACTGAGAAAATCCAAACCAAGAAACCCTTCTTCATCTTCTTGTTTCTGAGCTCAGCCACTTTACTCACTGTACTCAAAGTTCCAGGATTTGAGAAGTAGAGAGAGTATTGGGAGAGTTTCAAAAGTTTCAAACTATGATGGCAACAGTGGGTAGAGTGAGAAGCAAGCCGGGGTGAAAGGTGGGGTACCACCATTACCAATAAACTAATTACATTTTTGAAGCACGAAGAGAGAGAGAGAGAGAGAGAGAGAGATTGCTTTTTTCTATAATTCAAGGGCAGAGTGAAGGACAGACTTTCGAAAATGAGTCTGGAAAGTTGTGCAGAAAGAATGGCCCTTGTCCACGAATTCAAAAAACTGACCATAAGCCTTCACAGCCTCGTCTGCAGATACCCAACAACTCGCCACAGATGGTGCATCATGTCTGATCTCCAGACAGCACTTGCATTGAATGCTTCCCAGCAGTTGAACAAAGTTTGCCGTACAGTGGTAAAGACTCAACGTTGCAGTTCCTTAATGTTGAAAAATGCATGAGTAAATTGGATTAAATGGACAAAGGTTAATTATATATTTGCCTCTAAAGTTTTGGTGTTCTTACACTTCGGTCTTTAAATTCTTTTTCCGTCCCATCCCAAACCTTTTAAAATCGATAGAACTCGTCATCTGTTGTGAACATGACTAGGCCTATGTGCAGCAACGTTTGCCTCGGGATTTGGGTGAATTGCACAATGTGTAGACATTTTTGTTTGACAATGATGGTGTAAAACACCAAGCTAAGATGAAGCCCATATTCATAAATAGGAAGAAAAGATGTGATAGAAATGGATGCGGGACATGGATGGATCGGTTGGTTTTTATGCAGCGTGTCAATTGTCTTAAGAATTGAAGAATTGCCGGCTATCTACTTTTTGTATGATGCAATAAAGTGTTTTTTCAAGACTCACTTGTATTTTTCACCAAAAATATTTTCAATCATTTTAAAAGTACTTTCAAATAAGTTCTATATCACAGACGTGCAAATTGTACCTAAATGATCCACTTGAACTTGGCTGTTTATTACTTTGTTTTTCCAATGAGTGCTAAACCCACAAGTGACCTACTTATGCTAACTCTGTAACAGACGTTAATAATAGTTATCATTAGACATACTTTCAAAAGATCAAGACCAATTTTAGATGAAAACAATAATAATAATAATAATAATAATAATTGAGGATCAAAGTGAAAACCGTGTAAAATTTTTGGGGCACATTTTATATTTTATATGAACTCAAAAGATAAATAAGAAGGCACATAGTTGATATGGAATTAGAGAAATTGGTTACCCTTGATTCAATGTATCTTTCTGCACCAAGAAGTTGTGCTTGAAAATCCTTCAGATAGGTGTGTCTCTTGCTAAAATGATTGTTTTAATTACTTCAAATTCCGGAGGCAGACTAGATAAAGTAGCAATGATATAATAATTTTCAATGATCTTTTCACCAGCAGTGATCAACTGATATTTAAAGCAAAATCCTACTTAACCCATTCCTTGTAGTGATTAACTAATCTTTAAAGCTAAATCCTACTTAACCCATTCCTTGTAAGCAATGGTAATCTCTTTTGACATTATTAGACGCCTAAACAATCAACCACAAATCAATTAAGAGCAAGTTCACTCCTAAAAAAATAAGTTGGTTCCAGCTCATTTAATCTACTCAGTGAATAATAATAGACTCCATGAACAGTAAATTGGATGCACTGACACAAACAATCTCCATCCCTACAAAATGCTCTGGCACCGAGCCCATTTAAAATATATTATTTTTTTATTATAAAATAATAAATTTTAAATTTAGTTTTAATTGCGGATATGATTTTTAACCAATCTCGTAATGTCACGTGTTGTTATTCGAACGTACTATTTTTGTGAATAGATTTCGTTAAGATTTTCAACCAATCCCGACGCGCCATGTGTCACTATCTGTTTACAATAATTTAGCCAAAATTTCGATAAGATTTCAACCAATCTCATCTAACGTACTATTTTGTGGATAGATTTCCAATTAGATTTTCAACCAATCCCAACACGCCATGTGTCACTATCTATTTACACTAATTTAGCCAAGATTTCAATAAAATTTTCAACCAATCACATAGTGCCACGTGGCATTGTCCAGAACCTCATCATTCGTCCATATAAACTCTACATCCCTACATCCATCATCATTCACACACCAAACTTAATCCTTCTTTTTAGCTCAGAATCCTTCTTCATTGTTTTTAAATTTTGAATTCTTACAATGTCTTCTTCAAGGAGATTGTCCAAATAGTTTGAGGAGCAATAGAAAAATTTGTTGGCACAACAGGAAGAATTGTTCAATCTCGAGGAAGGTAGAGATGAGGCTTTCATAATAAAGGAGGATGAGGATGAGGATGATGAACATAAAAGACAGAGGGCCTCACATTCCCCCCGTGTCATGGAAGTTGTGGGTCAAATATCCAAACCCAGATGTGCTGCAAACTTGGATAGAAAGAGGAAAATACGAGGTAAAGGTCTCTTGGAAGATTATTTTATCCCCAAATGTGTATTCCATGATCATGTTTTTAGACGTCATTTTAGAATGCAACGAAGTTAGTTCAACAAAATCATAAGTGCTATTTGCAACCATGATCTATACCAAAGCAAAAAGAGGATGTTTTTCATGTTCTAGGTCTTCTTCCTGAGCAAAAAATTAATGTTGCCTTGCGAATGCTTGCATATGAAGCATCTGCTAATCAAGTGGATGAGATCACGAGGATAGAAAAATCAACTGTTCTAGAGTCCCTGGTGCGGTTTTGCTCTACAATCGAAACCCTATATACCAATGAGTACCTTCGAAAACCCACGCCAAAGGACCTACGAAGGCTATTGAGGAAGAGTGAGATGCAAAACTTCCCTGGCATGATTGGAAGCATTAACTGCATGCACTGGACCTGGAAAAATTGTCCAAGTGCATGGCAAAGAGTTTATGGCGACAGAAAATGAGCCAAAAGTATCATTTTGGAAGCAATGGCTTCATTTGATACATGGATTTGGCATGCATTTTTTGGTCTTCCAGGAGCTCATAATGACCTAAATATCCTTGTTCAATCTCTAGTCTTCCATGAAGTGCTGCAAGGAAACGCACCCAGAGTCACATATTAGGTAAATGGCCGTGTATATGAAGGAGCGTATTACCTTGCAGACGACATTTACCCAAGGTGAACAACTTTTGTCAAAATAGTGCCACATCCACAAAGTGAAAAAGAAAAACACTTCGCACAATGTTAAGAGGGGTGTATGAAGGATGTGGAGCGTTGTTCTGGTATCCTGCAAGCTCGTTGGGGATTGTCAGGGCTGCTACCAAAATGTTTGATGTCGAGGATCTTCGATTCATCATGATGACGTGTATCATCCTCCACAACATGATTGTGAAAGATGAGTATGAGTATGATTATGATGTTGTCGATAAATACGAGCCAGACACAATGAACAACTCAAGAACACACATCTATTGTGCTCATGAGTACACCGAAGATCCTGTGCAACACGAACCATTAGAATGGGATGGATGTTACAATCAATTGATCGTTAAGCAGTACATTTCAATGCAAGAGCCATACTGACACTGTACTCGTAAAAGTAACTTGATTGAGCACCAATAGGGATTGCAACAAGGTGAAGACAATTAAAAGGAGTTTGTGGTGGAAGAATAAAGTTCTTAGTTTATTTTGTGTGTTTTGTTAAGTTTATTTGGTGAGTTTATGTAATTTTATCTCATATGTTTTTTTTTTAAAGTTTATTTGGTGTGTTTAAATAAAGTACTAAAAATATTTAAGAAATTACATAAAGTACTAAAAATAAACAAGAAATTACATAAAGTACTAAAATGACATATCCCGACCCGAGATGTCCACTAGGACTCTGAATCAAGTTGTACTGGGCAACACCTGGATGATGAAGAAGCCATAAAGTATAGTGATGTGGAAAATGTGAATAAATTTAAACCTAAAAGTGCCTAAATACAAGAGTGCGCTATGAGCGGGAATGAACCCATTTCACATGTGATGGCAGAGCATAAGTACAATACAATAAAATAAGGTGAGAATTATACCATCGATGACAATCGTCTACACCCAGATTTGCCAAGAATCCTCATCGATATGAAAGCTCAGCTACTAAAACCTGGAGGGGCGAAAAACAAGGGTGAGTGAGTTTGAAAATAAAGTTTTATAAAAACCTTTTTGAAAACGTTATAACCTCTTGCCGTAAAACATGTATAGTTTCCAAAATATCATACTACGTATAGTATGAAAATGCTTACTGTAGCCTACAAAACGTAAATAAGGCATGACATCCCAAAATCCTAAAATCTCAACTGTAATATCAGTAAAATCAAATGCTCCACAATCAATACTAGTATGTCAGTCAGAGTCACCCAATGTGACCTGTACGACTGAACTTATAACTCATCAATCTATGCTAGAGTCACCTAGTGTGACCTATACGACAGGGCTGGGTGTAAATATTTATGCTTAAGTGCTACAATCACGTGAAGGCTGATGATAAATCGCGGGTCACCTACGAGTCGGAGTCACCTAATGTGACCTATACGACAGGGCTGACACCAAACTTAGATTTAAGGTAAGCGTGCGGTGCAGGATGTGAACATCACTTGAAGGACTGTGCCCTAGCCCGAAGCGGGATTACTAACACCAAGGTGCAGCAATGATGAGCTCTAAATCAATATATGCATGCTAATATGATTCAACCATTTTCATTCACCACATAACCTTACCTGGACTTACCTGTGCATCCTGTAATACCTTAGCATTTCCAACCATTCACAACAATTATGAGCAGGTAGAATGCAAAAGAATATACCATGATGATACGTAAAACTCAACCATAATGTAGCATTTTTAAAATAAATAACTGATGGCATAATAATGTATAAGACCAATTAAAAGCATTTGTGAAAACTATCAATCATATATATACTATAAAAAGGAAAAAACCCATTCACCTGAGTACGCGCTACAATTCCTTAGCACGAATATCGAGGCATCACGAACGATTGTCGCCTATGGCTAAAGCCAATTTGGTCGGGAAAAGCTCCAATTTATCTCAAACCCGCCGGAAACCCTAAGGTGGGTGATCTTCAATTCTCCTTAAATCCAACTCTGAGGCCTCTAAACTTGTTTAGGATTTGATCCAGACCTCAAGGATGGTGGTTAATGGTGATAGCTGCACGAACAGCGGATCGTCGTCATGACACCTATGAACCCATCGCAGAGTTCTTCACAATTTCAAGGCTAATTTCACTCGAGTTTGGGGTGGAACTTGAAGAATAAGGGTAGTGGAGTCAATTTTGGGTAGTGGCGACGGTCATTTCGCCAGAAAAAATACTAGAATCGACTTTGGGATGTTTTGAACTCAGGTCAGGTCGGCATGAAGGAACTGGGTCAGGGTGATCTGGTACTCTCTCTCCCTCATTTCCCATCATTTCCTTCTTTCTGGTTGGTCACTATCTCATCCCTCTTCTCCTGATTGATCTATCCATCTTATTCTCTGATTGGGCAGACAATGCCCTTCCTTCTTTCTCCCTTCTCTTTTCTTTCTTCTCCGGCCAATAATCTCACTCATTCTTCTCAACTAATAAAACAAATGTATAAAGTATAAATTAGTAATTTTTTCATAAAAGTATTTCTCGGATTCGTAGTTCTTCAAAATCTTCATCGCAATTCCAATCTTGATTTCGCCTGCGCCTTCTCGTTCGTAGTGACAAGTACTACGAGAATACGCTAAAAGAATGTTTCATACATTTCCCAATACGTAGGTCAACGAAAGTCAACCTTTTTGCCTCAAGAAGCATTTTTGTCAATTCATTGGATTAAAATAAATAAAACATAAATTTAAGGACGAGTTGTCATAAAAATAAATAAGAAATTACATAAAGTACTAACAATTAAGACGAAATTAAATAAAGTACTACAAATAAATACAAAATTATACAAAGTCTGTGGAGTTAGGGTATATGGTGCTAGGATCTTCGTTGCTAGGATTTGTGTAGCTAGAACCCCTTCCACTTGTTTCCGCGTCTCTTGCATGCCTCATTCGCACTACGTCTCTTTTTTTCTGATGTCCAAAAATATTTTGAATTCAAAGACAGTCCTACTAGAGGCTTGTTCATAGTGTCATGATATGCTTGAGCCATCCTTTCTTCTCTAAGCATCTGGTTTTCTCAATTAAGTGTTTATCTAATCATCTCGTTTTCTCGATTAAGTATTTCTCTTTGTCTCTCAGTTGCCGCATCACGTCTCTCAGAAGTTGCTAATATTGCTACAATAGTAACAGTTTTTTCTTCATCTCTAGCCAATTCTCACGCCATGTTAAGTTCATCTTGGTGAGCAAGTTTGTCCATATATTTTGTGTAGTCATGTTTGGAAGAACTCCATTTTTCTTTGCCGCCTTTTTACCTTAAGGCATTAGGGACCGACGAGTCGGCTGGGTCTCCGGCACTTCTTCAGACATCCCTTCCGACACTTCTTCAAATATGTCTTCTTCCTGTGCGGCCGTGTTTGGTTCTGGCGAACTGTGTAGAGGGACACCGTGCATGACAACTTCTAAACCTGTTGGCACAATTTTTTATATGGGACAATCTTTGACAACTTCCCAACATTCCTATTTGTTAAATGATTTGTTGTGGTTCTTCGAATTGTAGAATGTTTGTGCTTATAGTGTCTACAAAATGTGAGATAAGACAATATTATAAAATGCAGGTGTAACACAAATAAATAAATTAAATATTGATGAGGGTTGAATACATATAAATAAATAAAAATATTGTTACCTGATTTGCTAAACTTGTCCCACTGTGCAAATTAGTGGAAGCAATCAAGAGAACGTTTTTTCCAACAAGTAAAGGATATGTTGAATTTTTTCCAACGACCTTGATGACCTTGACTACTTCTCGCATCTTTTCCAAGCCTAGCGCAAAATACTTCCGTAATTCTACTCCACATTTCTCTCAACTCCATCTCATTACCTGTAATCAGGTCATGAGTAATTTGAACCCAGCATTCACACAACGTAAAGTCTTTGATGAGCTTCCACATAGCCATTTATTTCACACAAAAAGTATATGAAAGCTTTGGTAGAAAGTGTTGAAAATATTGAAATGTCGTGTAAGGTGGAAGATGAATGGTTAAGTATTTATAGGAAAAAATAATAATTTAAAAAAAATTGTATTTTTATTACGTAAATTAATTTGGACCGTTGGATTTGAAAAGATTCAAATCCAACAGCCCAAGAGAAGCCATGTGGCCAACGGCCATAATTCTGACTGTTGGGCCTTTTTTTGGGCGAAAAACATGGATCGTTGATCTCCAGATCGGACGGCCCATATCATACCACGTCACTAGCCGTTGGTTTTCAAATTCATTTTTTTACTATTGGAAATCCAATGGTTCAGAAAACTAGTTGTCGGAAATCCAACGGTCCAGAATGAGCCATGTGGCTTCTCCGTTCGCACCCTTAATGCGCTTGTGCAGGCAGGCCCCACTCGTCAAATCATGTCGGGGACGCGCGGCCACTCGAGCATGTTTCCTATGCTCTTGGTACAAATTTTTTTTTGAAATGGCATGTGATGTCAAGTTGCCATCAGCATGACGTCACATAGGTTGGACCTTGGCTCAGCACATTTTGGACTAGCCTATGGGACGGCTTAGGCTATGAGCTGGCCTATTGATACAGGTTGGAGCTAATTGACTGGGGACCGGTCTGTTTTTTGGGCTAACACTCAGCCTAACAAGTTCCAGTGGACTTGCTCTAAAAAACCACTTTGAATATTAATCAACCAAACAACTTAATCTTTGCAAGCAAGAAATCAACTACTAACAATCTCCAAGAAACTATCCTTCACAATTTTATCAGGCAACCCTGAAGAATCCACCTCTTTTTGGCATTGGCCTTAACAATGTGGAAATCAAACAATAATTCACAATTAATCATTCAACACAATTAGAAGGAATGGCATTGGTCTTTGAATCCTTCAAAACAAACATTCAGTGATGGCTTTGGCCTTAAAGCAAGAAGGTAGCAGAAAGATGTTCATTGCCACACATTTTAGGGGGGGTGTATTCAATTGAGAATTTGAGAGATTTTAACGTATTTATAAATCCATGGATTTTTATGGAGTCTAATTGATTTTTAGAGATTTCATGTAAAATTTTGATTCAATTCCCTCAAAATCTCTTGGGGAGAGAAGAGATTTGTAGATGCTTAAAATACACTATAAAATCTCTCCAATTCCCTCTAATTCATCAACATTTTCAAATTCTTTAAAATCAAATTCTAATTGAATACAACTGGAATGTTATAAACTTCTTTAAAATCATAATTGAATACACTGGATTTCCGAGGATTTTAATAAACTATCTTAAAATCTTGATTGAATACACATTGAATTTCAGAGAATCCGTTAAATTCCTGATTGAATACCCCTAGATTCATTAACAGAATTAAAATCCCTCAAAATCTCAATTGAATAGACCCCCCTTAATCAAACATCTCTGATGCAGAAAATTAGAACAGAACTTGAGACTCCATCAGTCTTGAATCGAAAACCCAGATCAAGAAAGTGCAAAAAATGGATTTCTAAATTTTGTTAATGGTGATATCAACCCCATCAACTGGTTTTGGATGTACTAGATAAATCATCTCTGCATCTGGATTGACCAATTCCCATCTGAAAAATTCAAAAACATAATGTTCATTAGAAAATGCATATTGATACATATTTAATAATCATAAGAATTGAGAAGGTTTCCTCCTCACTTGTATCCTGTTGACAAATGATGTAATAAGATTGCAAGTTGGGTTCTAACAAGCATGTTTCCAGCACATATTCTTGATCCACCACCAAAACCTTCAAATGTTCCGGGCTTAGCTAGCTTCTGAGCAGTGAAAATATATTGGTCTAACAAAAAGGTATGTTTGAAAGTACTTATAAAATAGCTAAAACCAATTTCAAACCACCAAAAACATTTCTGGCAATGTTTGACTTAAAAAGTTACAAGTGTTCATAAAAACTCTTGAAACTCTTTTTGGAAGAAGTTTTTCGAGAAATACTTGCATTTTTGTTCAATTTTTTTTATATGCTTCTATAGAAGTGTTTAATATAAGTGTTTTTTAAAGAAGTACCTCCAAACATACCTGTTCATTATGTCATACAAAAATATAGGCTTACATTCCATCTGTCTGGATTAAAGCACATAGGATCATCAAAATTCTCTGGATTTGTCTAGAGATATCGAAGCCAAAGAATCACTTTCCAGCCCTTGGGTATTTTAGTGCATGGATTTGTTGACAGTTGTCCTACATCGGTGAGAGATAAGGTTTGCTATGTGTTTATATAGTTTTGGGCTACTCCCCATATTGCCAATTGGTTTTATGGTGGAACCTCAATTTCATCATGGTATCAGAGCGGGCTGTTCTCGTGTGAAGCTAGACAGCTACACGCGCTCTACATCACCCAGTTGTTGTCCACATGTAGGCTTGAAAATCCGCCACACAGTTATTGTCCACGTGTAGGCTTGAAAATCGGCCACACCTGTGAGGTACAAGGTTTGCTATGTGCTTATATGGTCTTGGACTACTCCTTATATTGCGAATTGGTTTTATGGTGGAATCTCAATTTCATCAGGATTTACCAAAACGTTTAAAGTTTATCCAGTTTTCGGCTAGTTTCCGGCGAGTTTTCAAGTTTTTGCTCGGACCAGTCAATTTTGAGGCTATTTTCCGGCCATCTCCGGCAACCATTGGGCTCCCAAATAGGTATAATCTTATTGTACACTTTCCTATCTTCATTTTGATATATTATGGGTCGAATTTGGTTAAGAAGCGATTGAGTTACGAAGCTTTGAAAATTGCCTAAACTTCCGGCCAAAAGCTCCATCGGAAGAACCAAAATGATGGATGGTGGATAATCTCAGGGACCACTTTTGCCCCGACCCGGAAAGGTCGACGCATGCTGGCCGTCACCGTGAAGTGACATAACCATAGGGGTAAGTGATGTAAAAAAAAAAGTGCAGAAATTTAAATCGAACTTAGAATCAATTAAAATTAAAATAGTGACAGAGTGCACAAACGTGGGTGTGGCCCACTATAGTTATTCAGAGCTTAAAGGTAGGACGACTACTGAAGAGTAGTCAAGCATCTAAAGTACACTTATTCACACGGTGATAAGTTCATACATCAGAAGCTGAAGCTTAACGTCAGAAACGGTCAAGGTTCCTTGAATGTCACGAAGAACAGCTATCTAGGTCCTGGAGGGGTGAAAAACAAAGTTGAGTGGGTCAGCAAAACAAACTTATACGAAAAACCTTTATTTTTGAATATACTAACCCCTCGCCGTAAAACAAGTATAGTTTCCATAAAAATATACTCCGTAAGTATGTAGCAATACTATGATAGCAATATAACTAGAAATATGCCAAGTAACTATGTATCAATGCTACAGTAGTATAATCATGTGATAAACAATATATATCTAAGTACTCATCCATCTAATGCTGGCACACAAGTTCGAACAGATAACTCTGACACGAACAGGACTGGGTGTAATCAATACGCTCAAGTACTACGATCACGTGAAGACTGGTGCAAAAGCACATCACATACAAGTCGGATTGCCTAATGCAATCTACCCGACAGGACTGGCACCTAACCTGGATCCAGACGAGCGAACGGTGCGATGTGAACATACACGTGAAGGACTGGCCCTGGCCCTGGGGCGAGTACTAACACCGGTGCCGCAAGATGAGTATGTATATAAATATGTATGAATGTCATGGCAAGTATATCTCAGCCGTATTTCAGCATTTATCACAATTATATCTCAATTATCCAATACTTAGCAACATATATGTAAAGTGAAGCATTTTATGAAGTTTGGAAACCATAAATACGTATAGGTATAAAAACAAACTGCCCACTCACAAATACGCAGTCCAAACGAAGCCTCCTAGCTTGGCTTAACCACGTACGTCCTCGGAATACGTTTCCCTATACGTGAAATTTCTAATTAACTTAGTTTAATACACATAAACGGAAACGTAAATAAAATCTTCGTAGATTGTCCAAATATAGGGTTTAAATATATGAAATTGATCTACTCGACGTCACGAACACACACATATTTTTATAATAATTTTTTGACTTCTCACGCGCCCCCACGCGCCGCCACAAGGTGGCTGCGCTGGTGGCCACGCGCCTGCGAGTACAGTGTACTCGTCTTCTTCGCGGGTTCCAGCCATTTTTTACAGATTTTTCGTCCAACTTCCAGAGCTTCAAACGAGCTCGTTTCTTAACCAAATTCCATGATTCAAAAGCCAAATTAAATTTAGGAATGTAGAGAATAGATCTATATTCACAGAAAGTTCATATGTAGTCCGTGTTGTTCAGAAATTGGGTCTGAAAGTGGCCAAACGACCACGGTTACATTTTTCCAGAAAACTTACATTTTCTTCCCAACTTCCAGAGTCGATATCTAACTCGTTACTTAACCAAATTGGATGATTCAAAAGTCATTTTGAAGCTAGGAATATATAGAATAATTTTGTACCTAGTAGGAGTCCAAATGTGGTCGAGGTTGACCGGAAAAAGTCATTGAAAGTGACCTAACAACCACAGTCATTTACGTTGGAAAACTGCTCTAAGTTTAAACGGCCATAACTTTGTCAATACTCAACGAAATCAAGTGAAACAAAAACGAAAGTTGTAGTTCTCGAAGATACGAAGAGAATGGTACCTCGCACGACGTCTAACTCGCCGTGGTTTGGCCGGAAATTGCCTCGAAAGCCGCCGGACTCGCCGGAAACTGGGCAAAATTCAAATGAGTATAACTTCTTCAATACTCAACGAAATTGGGTGAAATAAAAAGGAAAGTTGTAGTACTCATCGAGACGAAGAGATTGATACCTTGCACGACGTGTAACTCGCCGTGGTTTGGCCGGAAAGTGGCTCGAAAGCCGTCGGTGCTCACCGGATTCCGGGTTTGAGTTTCTACGTGAAAACGAACGAGTTCTTACTTGAAACTGATATCTATGGACTCGTGAGGTCCTAAGCAATCCAATGGTAACCTTGGATCTTCAAATCACTAAGGTTTGGATTGTTTTCCAAATTGCTCCGTATAGAAATGGTAGAGAGAGAGAGTTTGTATTATTCCATTTTGATAAGGTTATGATTGAATAATCACAGAGGGGTGGGACGGTTTAGAAAGGTTTGAATGGAATGGGGTGGGTGAGCTTAGTGGGATAGGGTTGGTGAGAACTAGATTTTACACAAAATTTCTACTAATTTAAGTTTACATTACTATAGTTAAAACGAGTAAGCTTAATATGACGTTTTCATATTTTCAACGATAAGGGTACAATCGTCATTTTACACGCACGGGGAGAATTTACATAAAAAGTTTCGGACGGGTCGCCACATTCCTATCTTCATTTTGATATATTATGGGTCGAATTTGGTTAAGAAGCGATTGAGTTACGAAGCTTTGAAAATTGCCTAAACTTCCGGCCAAAAGCTCCATCGGAAGAACCAAAATGATGAATGGTGGATAATCTCAGGGACCACTTTTATTGATTTGGAATTTTAGGGACCAAAATGGAGAATTATGCATATCTCAGGGACTATTTCGGATGAAAAGCCATATTGTAAACGGTTCAAGTACACCAACCATGCTTTTGATTTGAACTCCTAAACCCTAAATTTGCAACAACATGTCAACACACATGGTGCATCTATCCTATACGTACCTTTATACCCAGCTTCCCTGACAGCCGTTCGGAAAATAAAAGCTGAAACGTTGGCCGTTCTTATTGTTTCTTTGACCACCTGAATGCAAAGTGGATAATGTTTGGCTTGAGTTAATTTTGTAACGATTAATAATATGGCCTTTTTTTCTTTCCAGAAATGTTTACACTTCATTTATATGTGAGGATGTGAAGGTAAAATTTTTTTGACATCGATGAAATGAGAAATCTTGCAGAGGCTTATAAGAGGTTAAGCTACTCCCCATATTGCCAATTGATTTTATAGTATAGAACCTCAAGTTCCTTCATCGTATCAGAGCAAATTGACTCACATGCAAAGCTCAATGGCTACACGTGCTTCATGTCACTCAATCCGTGTTGTTCACATGTTAGGTTTGAAAATTTATCACACATGAGAGAGCGTATGACGATATGAAGATAAAAAGTTCCACATCAGTGAAAAAAAGAGGGTCCATTAGATTTTAGCCTTTGCAATTCACAATCCTTAGAATAAAACTCATGTATCTATAAACATCTAATAAAAACCCAAATTTAAAATGTGTAGCCATATTAGAAAACTATTGACCTAATAATACAATAATATTACGCATATGCCACTCAAGATTAGCAGCCGTTTCAAAATATCATCCCCAGCCATTTTAGAAATATCATCCCCAACCGTTTCAAATCCAACCGTTTTGCAGAAACCCATCCTTAACCCCAGACATATAAAGGTCCATCAAATTTTAGCCTTGGCCAGAATGATTCTAATATGTAGGCAGGTAATGATTAAAGGGGTCTTTTGATATGTGTCCAATTTTATAAGTCTCTTTTGATATGGGTCCAAAATTGGAGCTAAATCAACCTTCATATAAGGAGTATTTTGACATATATGTAGGGAGTTGGATCAAACTTGTAATTTGCCTATAAGTCCCTCATTAATATCCATGTATTATTATATTTGGTTTTTTTTTTGGTCTAAAAATGTATTATTATATATGTTTGGTATACACAAATAATTTACATCCTTGTTAAAAAGGATATTGTATTACATCAGGACTGTAATTTGGTAGGTAAATTGTTGTGCACGTAAAAAAGAAAAAATCCAAATTATTCAAGATTAAGGGAAGAAAAAATTGAATCTAATCCTAGTTATGACAATTCAAACCCGTTTTGCTAGATATGAACCTATATATTTAAACAAATTTCTTGATAACATTTATAACCATGGAGAAATAACGAAGACCTAATTCTGGTGGCAATCAATCGATATGCCATAGGCATTTTTTTTATTGAACATAAAACAAACAAGAAAAGCAAATAAAAAAAATGAAACAAGCACAAACAGTTTCAACCCAAAAACAAAAAAAAAGCACAAACAGTAAAAACCCCCGCCAACAAGTTTATATCATATTTCGGCATAGCAAGTCTTTCTATTGTGGTGACCCAGGTTCCACACCTAGAACATATAATTGGCCTTGTCCACTCCCCCGATGATTTGATTCGCTTCATCCTTGGTCTTCCAGGAGGTTTCTTTGTCAATGGTGAATTAATCAGCATTTCTTCATTTTCCTCTTGTGCATACCTATTGATATATGGAATCAGAACACTTGGTATGTCATAGCAACTCTTAAAAAAAATGTACCATGAAATAGTCTTCCACATACTCATATGGATTCCCCTCCGACTTAAGTATAGCAGCGAGTGCATGGGCGCAGGGAAACCCTTTGATTTGCCACATTCTACAGCTACACGTGCAAGATTGGAGATAAACCATTACAAAGTCCTCACCATGCACCTCAAACAAATTAATTTCACCTATATTTATGTACACATCGATTCGGCTATATTTATACACATTAATTTCGCCTTCTTTGTGCATTCATCTCCATAATTTCGTACATTAATGTCTTTTGATTTATTTTTTTTATTTCTCAAATTCATTAACTCTCTCCATATAATTTGCATGTAATTAATTTTATAAATCAAATATACAATAGGGGTATTTTCGGCATCCAAAATATGTAAAATGTGTCGAGTAGAATGTAATTAATGAATTCGCTTATGTGGATCCTAGTCACTGGATTTTTATTAGTAAAAAGACATGTTGGGTTTTTTATGGGTAAAATTGAATTCTATGGACTAAAGTCATATTTTCAGAAGAAAAAAAACTTGCAATAACTTATAAGAGGTTGGGCTTTTACTCACATTGTTAATTGATTTTATTTTAGAACCTCAACTTCATTATTGACAATATGTACCTTGTTTGTGTATTTTATTTTTGAAACGTCTTCACTTGTAATAAAATTCCCTTTCTTGTTCTTCTTTATAGCCATATTCTCCTCCTGTATGTAAGTCCAAATTAGAATGTCAAGATTATCAAAATAACTTAGGGTCTGTTTGGTATCTTTTTTTTAAAACCAATTTCTTAATTACAAATACAAAAATGGAGTCTCAGAAGAATACCAAATAAGCCATTGATTACTGAGAAACTTTCTTTCGTTGTTTTGATAATTATTAGTATGTTGTCAACTAGAATAAGGGGTGTTCGTAATCCTAACTGAAGCTTTTATAGGACAGTAGGGTACTTGGCCACATAATATATAGCCCACATTGACGAAATGGAAGTAGATCCATATCCACCTACAACAAGGCTGACGATGTTATCTACCACCTCTTGGTCACTTAGTTTATTACCTTCCTCATCTTTAATTTGCATAAGGCCATCCATTAGATAATTTGTCACTAGTTTTTGGGTCGTCTTTTTCTCCAGCTCCAGCCTGAAAATGGCCTCGAGCTTCTTCCTACACTGCAGAAATTCATCCACATGCATATATACACATATACAAATTCATTAACGAAACTTGATGGAATCAATCCTACCAAATGCATGCAGTACAAGAGAAAAGCATCAAAGACCATACATATGCATCAAACAAGATAACGTATCTGCTGTAAGAAACTATACATACCTAATAACTCAAGAGACGCATATATTTCATGAAACGGGATGACGTGTCTATAGAAAACTATATGTGCCTAATAACTCAATGGACACATATGGTCTTTTTAGGCACATCATCGTGTCTAGCGGATATATCTGATCATTGATGCTTGATTTTTTCTTGTTGTGGGAATTTAAAAGCTTTCAATTGATTTTTGCTGTGAAATTAGTTAAGATTAAGGACCTGACAAGCATGGTGAAAGGCAGTTCCAGGAATGTTTAATGGTTGAGCTCTATATCCTTTCATCAATCCTTCAAACAAGTTATCAATGGTATCTAGGAGAGGTCCAGGCTCCAAACTTCCAAATAGTTTTCCAATATTTTCAAACGTCACCTTCTTAGTTTCGTCAAAAGCTTTGACTCTGCGCTTCTGAGCCCATGAATCGAGTGCAGCTATGATGCGTGGTTGGACTAGCTGAGCAATCCGCCGGAGAGCGTCCGGCTGATTAATAGCCTTTGTGACGTAACCTCTGAGCCTTGCATGGGACTGACTTCCCATGAACTGCCACCAGAGAAGTGCGACCCATAAGATCAACGCTAGGCCGTTCTAGGATGAAGGTGTCGTCTGATTGGAATACAAATTTGTTGACTGTTGGGAAACATGCTATGATGGACGGTGATCCAAAGAGGTAGGTTCTGTACAATCCTACTCCATCATCATACCTGATCATTTAATGTGCAAGTGTTTGGACCCGAATTTACACCTTTGGCCCGTCCAATTAAGGCCGTTAAGTGGGCATAACTCTCAACCGTTGGATGAAAAAGTGAAGATAATTTTGTTATTGTTAAAGGATAATTTTATGGTTTTTACCATAATAATTATCTTGATATATTTTTAAACAGGATAGATAAAATGTGGATTATATCCCCAAACAAGCGGTACAGTTCAAATTGATTTGGGATATCTGGCGGTGGGTAGGGGTGGGTTCAAAAAACCGAAAACCGAAAAAAACCGGGAACCGAACCGGACCGAGACCGAAAAAAACCGAACCGAAAAAAAAACCGAACCGAAACTCTCAAACCGAACCGAACCGAATCTGCCCAGTTCGGTTTCGGTTTTTGAGGTTCGGAAACCGAACCGAACCGAACCGAACCGATTTATATATTTAATTATTTTTTTCAATGTTTATAAATAGTTTAGTCATACAATCATAACAAAGCAAATGTGGTTGCCAAGTTGGTTTCAGTTAAACTTTCAAAGTAAGAGGGTATGAGTTCGAACCCTCTTAATGCCTTGGATTTTAGAAATTTTTTCCAATTTTGTTGAGAAATCAACAAAATAAATCAACAAAACCCTCCCGCCAGGTTTCGAACCCATTCCCTCAAGGTTGGGAATAGCAGCCGCAAGCCAACTTGACAGGAGGCTTTGTTCTGTTATAATTGTACAAGTATAATATTTATAGGTATCATAAAAACCGAACCGGGCCGAAACCGAACCCAAAAAAACCGAACCGAATTCAAACCGAACCGAACACAAACCGACAGAAAACCGAACCGAACCGAACCGAACAGTAATTTCGGTTTGGTTTCCGGTTTTGGCAAAAAACCGAACCGAACGGAACCGAACCCACCCCTAGCGGTGGGGGTGACATATTGGCAAGTAGTCATAAATGAATTCAAAATGAATTTGAAATTCATTAAATGGGGACCAGGATGCATGGATGGAAGTATGACAAGAAAAGAAAGCCTAGCCTAGCTAGGCTTTTAGTCATGATGTGATAAGTCAGGCTTTTATTATCCTTGAAGAGTCAGCCATTTGTAGATAGGCTTTAGCGCCTATGTCGTGGATTGGATTTCATTCTGCTAAATTGGAGTTGTAGTTGGACTCTACAAAATTATCTGGCCGCACCACACAGCATTCAACCCTATAAATACAAGATTTAGTGTACAATTCAGGGGGCCTCCTACAACTGAACACACAAATCTGCCATGCGTAAATTCCCGTTCTATGCGAAACCTCTCAACACCTTTGAGATTTTTGTTTTCTTTTTTCGCCTTCACATCTTCAGTTTGGATAAACAGTACTGTGAAGGCAACCGGTGACACCTTCAGTTTGGATAAACATCACTGTTGCCATAGAATCAGCCGTCCTTGAAGCACCTTCAGTTTGGATAAACAGCACTGCGTCGAGGTTGACTGGTTATTTATCCAAGTCTCGGCCGACAAAGATTTTCGAATCCTTGTCACAAAGGTCATCTCGTCAGCCTTCTCGGCGAAGTGAGGTGTTACTGATTGTTAGGTTCGGCGCGTCAAACGCCGAGTTGTTTTATGATCACATACTCACAAATAAGGTTTAGAGTTCGGCACTCGAACAGTCGAACCACATTCACCATCAAAACCTTCATCTGCTTTGAGTATTTGTTCCCCTATACTCTAGTATCGATTCGACGTGAATTCACCTTCACAAATACAGTTACTGTGGTCGAGTTGGACGACGACGAGTCGTGAACTTTGTAATCAGTAGCCTTGTGTTCAAACTTGAGGATCCAGAGGTCGAGACATGTTCATTTCTCAGCTGCAATCGCAAGACGTAGAAGTCAACCGCGCGTATCAACGCAACATCAACATATTTTACTCTTCGGCCGAGCTCGATCGACGAGTTGGCACGCCCCGCACACATTTGAAAGACGTTGTTAGCTTATTAATTACTCGGCATGTGCGCCGTGTAGGCTAAGTAGTTTTTAGAGTCAATAACATGACAAAGAGTGTCAACCATTTTGTACGATTTTGCGATATAAATCAATTTCTTAGATGACTTTTACCACAAAACAAGAAATGTTGTTCAACTTCAAAAACACTGAATAATACAAAAGTTATTTGTGATCATTTCTGTTTTTTTGGGACTAAATTTTAATCAATCTATCCTAATTCACCACCTACTAACACTACTTTGAACCTGACTTTTCGTACCTCTTTTAAAGGTAGACTGGCTTGGAGTTGCTTAAATTTGTTTTAAAGCAGCTTCTTAAAAAGGTTGGGTCCTTAATTGTATTTAGTAAATTTCATTTTTTTTTCTTCTTCAAATTATGGGTCCAAAATAGCATAAAGTTGAAGTAGCTCTACACATGCTTCTTAAAAAAGCCATTTTTTCATTGGAGGCATATAAGCAGTACCAATTAATGAAACTTTCATATTGACAATATTATGCCCGTGTTTTTTTTTTTTTTTTTGTTAAAAACACTTTTAGCACTATAGTTTACCAAACACTTATTTTGCTTTCTTTCACAACTGTTTATTCCCATAGTATAGTATAAGCAATTTGAAAAGAAAAAAAAAACACAGCAACCCGAAGCTAGCCATATTATTGAAAAACCAAAGTATTAAGAACAAAATTCTGCAATTTTTGTTCTTAGTTATTAGATTGTTATCTCTTATGTGTTTGGCATTTATCTTACAATGTGCAAAGCTTTGGCGAACAATAAGTGTAAGGCTAGAATTTATTGTATCTACAAAGCTTATTGAAATCTCATTTGAACACCGTTGTGGAGGCAAATAAGGTTTAAAAAATAGCCTAATGAACTATGTATATGCCTCGAAGCAAATAATTCATCGTACTTTTTTTTTTCAACAAAAACTATAACATTACAAGTTTCAAACACAAGAGTAAACGAATTAGTATACTTCCCCCAAACAAAAACATAGTAGAAGTACTAAAAAAGGGAAGGAATAAATAAAACATACTTTGCTCGTTTAGCATTGATAAAATCATCTGGACGACGAAGAATTTTGAAGTACCATAAAAATGTGAATAATTCACCCACATGTGGGAATCCCATGTGGCCAGGCGGCAGCTTAGCACCGGTAGACGTATGTTGTAGTTTGAGAGGAAGCACATACCAAAACTCATTCCACGACCACAAGAGCAACCCCAATAGTGGCAAGCTTCCCAGAACCAAGGCCACCCCCACTCCCATAGAGATATCCCTGTATGTCCCTTGACCCCGACTATACAGAATATGTGAATCGATCCTCCCTGGCCCTTGTCCCAGCTAATGCCAGTGCCACACTTGGCTATATAGGTGTGGTTGATTCCGAGTTGATTATTCGTCTTACCAAGTTGAGCAAATAGACGAGACCAACTGAAAATATTTCATGTCCCTAATATATGATTTTGATTCCTTAATTAAATAATTAGTATTAAGCTGCAGTTGTATTGTCCTTATTATTACTTCTATCTCTGTAGTCAGTGGCGAAGCTACATAGGGGCAAGGAGTGGCGACCGCCACTCCCCTAGCCGGAAATGAAGCCCAAGAGTGAGTATCCGCCCCTCCTCCCCCCGTAAATGAACCTCTGTTTTCTGCTGCTGCTGCGCAGGCGTTGCGTGCGGCAGTTCAGTTTTTTGAAATCCCCAAGCCAAACGGTGTCGTGTTGGACGTAGAAAAAAGAAAACCCCCTTAAGTAGAACGGTGTCGTTTGTATTCATTAAAAAACATAAATAAATAAAACTTACATATGAGACCACTCATCCAAATTAACCTTATTGAAGCCCCCACGCACCAGCTCGAGAAGACAAGCCAACCTCAAGCCACTGCCCAAATTCCCCCTTCGCGCCTTCACCCTTCCCCTCCAAGTTCCAACCTTCAAGCCAAGCCACTGCCCAGCTTCAAAGGCTTTCATAGCTTACCTGAATTCCTCTCCAAAACTTGACAACAACAATATATAAGCCTATAGCTTACCTGAATACCTCCAAGTTGGCTCCTTCATCTCGATTGAACCTCCAAATGACACGATAGAAGTCAAGAACACTTGAAACATGAGATTAAAGTCTAGTTTGCATAAAATTCTGAATAAATAAAATAAAATTCCAAACATGATTACATGTCCAAATCCTTTACCTAAATTTGTAATCTAGTTTGGCTCGACTCACTAAATTTGTAGGCGTAAACCTTTTGTCAAATCGACTAGCAAAAAGAAAGTTAATTTCAATGATTTTTTTTAGGGAAAATGGAGGGAAGCTGAGCTTTCCAGAGAAGCCGAGATTGATGGGAATATAAAGAACCAGATAGCATTCTGGTTTAAAATTAAACCCACGTGGCTGACTAAACTTCTATCTTTTGGGACTTTGTAATGTGGTGTGAAACTAGATTTCACCTCATAAGAAATTATAAAGATGCATAATAATTTTTCATCATTAAAAAAAATTAGTGATATTTTTGGTGAATTTCGAGACTTATGAAAACTATAAGTTAGTGTATAAAATTCTTACATTGGTTTTAGTGTTATTGGTTGCAACCGCTTAAGTGGAAAGAGCATTTTCTACTTTAACTATTGTGAAAACACCAATACGTAACAAAATGGTTGACCGAAGGATAGCATGGTTGTTTACACTGAGAGATATATTTTTGCTTTTATTAATAATGAACATATTATGCGACGTTTTCACAACATGAAATGTCGCCAATAACAATTGTAATTTGTTTGTATTGATAAATTATGATCGACATTAATATTGTCTACATTTTTTGCGACCTCTTACCCTTTTATATCTCGCACCTCCCCTCAACAATTCCTAACTTCGCCACTGTCTGTAGACTGTAGTAGTTGATGGATTGCAACCTTAAACAAAATACGTGACAATCTAATCTGTTTAATATTCCTTTTTAAAATGCGAAAATAGAATTATTTGTATCTTATGAAATGTGGGAATGGAAAGGTAAAAAAGTCTCACATTAGTGAAAAGAGAAATTTTGCAAGGGCTTATATATAAGAGGTTGAACTACTCCCTATACTGTTAATTGATTATGGTAGAATCTTAACTTTCTTCAGCTCTCTCTCAAGCTCAAGTAGTCTATTGCTATCGCCATCATTTAGGCTGATGATTGGCAATATGGAAAGTAGCGAACTATTTTCTCCTTTCACTGATGTGAGACTTTTTTACCTTCACATTTTCACATGAACCACCTAGAATATAATCAATAATGTTATTCATTGTTTATTTATTTATTTTTGGATTAAATTTAAACACACACACACACACACACAATATATATATATATATATATATATATATATAAGATGACATTGCCAACACATTCTCTAAAAAAGGGCCTAGGCGCTGGACGGCCGAGCTCTGACTCGATTTAGACCTAAACGTTCAGTTAGGCGGTCGCTAGGCGCCTGAGGCGGTCTAGGTGGCGCTAGGCGGCAGTCTAGGCGGTTTGAATCTCGCTGCAAATCCTAAACTTGCTGCAATTTTCGCAACAGATCTACAACTTTCGATCTCGTACGTAGCTTGTCTCTATGAAGATGAGGAAATAGAGAGTGCGAAGAGAGAGAGAGAGAGAGAGAGAGAGAGAGATATATATATATATATATATATATATATATATATATATATATATAGACTGTCAGCCAACTTCTGCAGCTTGTCTCTGTGAAGATGAGGGAAGAGAGACTGCTGCCGGTGAATTTCTGGAGCTCGTCTATGAAGATGAGGGAAGAGAGACTGCTGCTTCTGGAGCTCATCTATGAAGACGAGGGAAGAGAGTCTGAGAGGTGCAAAGAGAGAGAGAGAGATAGAGAGAGAGGGATGGAGAGACTTAAACATTTCTAAGTGGTAGCGAACCGAGATCTCAAATCTAAGGTGGTTTTAATTATGAAATTGAAAATCATGGGATGGTTTTAATGATGACAACCACCCAAGTGGATGGTGATGTGAAAGAGGTGAGGGGATGGCTGATGGTTTTAATTTTTAATAATGAAAACCACCTACTATGTGGGTTTTTTATATTTTTAAAAGTTTGGGATATATATTATATAGATATATATAAATGTTATATAAATTATAAATTATTTAGATAATATTTGGTTTTTTTTCATAGGCAAACATATTATATATGTACATGAAACATTCACATATGTATGTTCTTTTATAAGAAATAACATATTAGTCAAGAATTATTTACATTTAATATGGTAAATTTAATTAATTCATAAAATATATAAGAAATTTACCTAAATCCGCCAAGGCCGCTTAGGTGCTCGCCTAGACTCCGCCTAGCCGCCTAGGCACTAGGCGCCAGTCCGCTGCCCGACTAGCGCCTAGCGTTTTTTAGAACCTTGATAGTATGTCACATCTCTATTAGAGAGTATGTCAACAAATAAGTCAGTTTTTTAATTATTGTAAATGTGTGAATTTTGTGCCAACATGTAAGCGGAATATCGTATTTGGATGAGTTAGTCAAATTCATATCCGATCCATTTATTAGTTGAGTTGTAATATTCGAATCATAGTTCATACTATAAGATTTAACTTCTGAATTCATATATGATAAGAATTGACCAGATCGATGTATGATCGAATATAGAAAATCTTATTCTTATATTGTGTTTATATACCTTTTATAGGTTTTTTTTTTACAATAAGTAAATCGTTTAAGTGTTTATTACATGAAAAACTTAAATTACTCGGTCCGGACAAAAATCAATTTGAGTAAATCGGAATTCACTCTTAGTCCGAATTCTGGGAGGGGATGTTAAGGCAATGGTTGTGGCAAGACAGGAAATTCCATGGGTAACCTGTCTGAACGGTATTTGGGATCGCCGACGGCGGTTGGTAGGGGAAGGAAGCAAGTGTTCAGAGCTACAATGGATCGAATCTTGAAATGGATAGGTGGTTGGAAGGAAAATCTCCTCTCGCGTGCAGGAAAAGAAGTGCTGATCAAAGCGGTACTTCAAGCATTTACCCACTTATTCTATGAACTGCTTTCGGATGCCAAAGGGTGTTGTAAAGGAAATCCACGCTCTTTCAGTGAAATTTTTGTGGGAAAATGTGAAAAATGAGCGTGGGATTCATTGAGATTTTTCAGTAAGACTGAAATATAGGATGGTTCACCACGAATCACTATATCAATGGTGGAATATGTGTGTTAAAATATTAATAATTTAAAAAATACAATTTTCACCACATATATAAAAACACGTGGTATATCATTCATGTTCTCGTCATAATAAAAAATTTCTCGTTATGTACGAGCAAAGCGGATGGCTAGTTGGGATTTCGAGAGCTGGAAGTTTCAATCAGAGTTTATTAGCAAAACAATGTTGGAGACTGTTCATTAATCCGACATCCTTGGTGAGTCGCATGCTGTCAGCCAGGTACTTTCCGAATGATTCTTTTTTGAATGCGGGAATCGGAACAAGGCCATCATACGTTTGGCGATCACTGGTGTGGGGGAAGGATCTTCTGAAAGCTGGATTGCAATGGCGCATAGATAATGGACATGAAGTGTTGGAATATGATGATAAATGGGTGCCTAAAGAAATGGGGTTCATGTTTTCCCAAAAAAAAAAAAAAAATTGAAAAAGGTGGATTCAATCTGTCGGACGAAGAACATAGTCACTACGCCACCTATGTTTGAGTTTGAAAGTTTGTGATCTTATATTACTGCTGATAGAGAATGGACAGGGAGATGTTTGA
Source organism: Crataegus laevigata (assembly GCA_963580275.1). NCBI lineage: Eukaryota > Viridiplantae > Streptophyta > Magnoliopsida > Rosales > Rosaceae > Crataegus > Crataegus laevigata. The sequence continues at coordinate 4,569,360 of OY756950.1, forward strand.
GTTTGAAACTTATTTTTTACCTCTATTCTTCGTGCTGTTCAATGAAGAAGAAAGAAAGCAGGGATTTATCCCATGCTTATCAGAAATTTTTATTTGTGACGAAAATACGGATAGTACACCATATGTTTTTATGTAAGTGATGAAAAATTTTAATTTTTAAGTTATTAACCTTTTAACAAACATAACCCACCATTTATATAGAAACACGTGGTGTATCACCTCGTGTAACGGTCACACTGAAAAATCTCTTGTCGGCATAAGCATGTGAGAGATTTTTTAGTGTGACCATCACACGAGGTGGTACACCACGTGTTCTTAAATAAATAGTGGATTATGTGTGTTAAAAGGTTATTAACTTAAAAATTAAAATTTTATACCACTTGCATAAAAACACGGTATACCATCCGTATTTTCGTCACAACTAAAAGTTTCTCTATGCCGACGAACCGTATTCTTGTAAAGGCCCAATAAGTGCTTAACACGCGGCACCACATCTCTTCTATAGATTCACTTAATATGCATTGGAACTTCAAAATATGAGAGATATTTTGTTCCACCACTCTCAACCGTCTCCCCTCCATTTTTGTGCCTTTAGTGGGCACCACTTCTCTTCTAAATTCACTTAAAATGCATTGGAACTCCAAAATTAACCTGAAAAATGCTACGAACTCGTGAACTCACCCATTGTCATCTTATCACCTCAAAATAATCGCTGACCTCAAGTAACCTTATCGCCCAATTAAAATGAACCATGAATCGTAAGATTTGAAGACATTCTAAATCTATAGCAACACTTTTTGAGCACTTTAAAAATTTTAAGTCCCACAAATTCAATCCAATGACAGGTTTAATTTTGTGTGCTTAACATTTACCCTCGCATTCAAGATTTTTTTGTCCACCCTCCCACACTTGCATAACATGTTAAAATTATTGTAATATAACTAATGGGATTTGTCGTTGTCCTAAGTAAACTAACTATCTTATACAGAGGTCAAGAGTAAAGTTAACATTTGTGTTAAGCTCCGTTCGATTGGGCTGTTTAGATTAATGATATTTAAAACTTTAATTAAAAAAAAAGAGTAGATTAATAGATCACTTTGGAATGGCATGTACATCACACATCCTGGATCAAGTAAAAACTATGAACCCTCTATCATTTGGGGAAAAAGGGTCACTCACTGGCTCCAAATTCATTGTGACGTAGTGTTACATTATTTTTTAGGGCCATTGGTTTTGGTCTTTGTTCTTATGCTTTTGTTTTTCTTTTTTTAGGGCTAATGATTTTGGTCTTTGTTCTAATGCTTTTGCTTTTAATTTTTTGCAGAAGGTGATCATTTCTCCAGTTTCAGGAAAAATACGGCGATCACTTCAATTTTTTTTTCATTGGATAACGTAAAACATATAAATAACTAAGCATAAGAAACCAGAACAAATGATATCATCATTTGGTTTAGAGATAGTCTGTCTTTACTTCCTTGAAGAAAGTCTCCAAATCTCATGAACATAATTATTGATAAAAAGATAGAGAAACAACAAAAAACAAAAAACAAAAAAAAAATTCCAAACCCCCATTCAAATTCTAGATAAATATAGACGTTGGAGCATAAGAATTAGAAGTTCGAGAAAGTCAATAAACAAAAAAGAATGCGATTGACACTTCAAAATCAATTATATTTTGAGAAGAAAAAAATATTTACATTACATGATTCACAACCTAAAAAACAAAAAGTAAAAAGGATTTCTATGGGAGAATGGATTTTCTAAATTTTAGATGCCCAAACCTGTCCATTTAATAAATTCGGTAGCATCCCTTAGAGCATCTCTAATAAGCTCCATGGGCTCCTAACTAGAATTTAGGATGGATTTAAACAAAAAACAAAAAAACAACTCCAATCATGCTTTCTATCCACCTCTTAATATAGAGATTCATCTAACAGCTCCTAAATATAGAGAGGGAGAAAGAAGCTCATTCCGACTCGCTATAATTAACGTGCTCTCTATAATTAATGTTCATTGTTTTAATATTATTTTAAATAAAAATTCATTAATATTGGCTAATTATTAATTCATAGTAATTGTGACTCTCTAGGGAGTGAGATTGGAGTACAACTTTTTTATAGAGCTCCTAGAATAACTTTTGATAGTTTTAGTTAAAACTTTGCTATAAAATACAGAGCATGATAGAAGATGCTTACAAAATAAATAAACAAACATTATATGGTAGAAGGTAGTGCAATGAAAATATGTCTACGCTTATTTTCAAAGTATAACAGAATAAAGGTAAATAAATTTAATTCATCTATCTCTATTATTATAATGCCAAATTTTCCTCATAAAAAAAAAATAATTGCAAGCCTTTCTCTTTGGAGTTACAAGTTTCATCATAATTTTCCATAAATTGTCATTTGATACGGAGAGGGGATCGGTATGATCGAATTCGTACCAGAATGCATAGATAACACTGCTTTCTGCCATTGTAGCAGGACATTATTTGCAAATGAGCCAATTAATATTAAAATGGTAAAAAAACAAAATACTCCCGTGTAAATGTATACTCTAGAAAAAAATTAACATCTAAGAAAAAACAAGTATCCAATATAAGAAAAATAATTAAGAAAAAAAAATTCATACGGGCATGCTAAGAGACTAGTACAATGTTAACAAACACATAATTTTGTATTAAACTTTTTATTTTTTTTTCCAATAAATTCTGTAAACAATCAACAAAAAGCCTAATTTACAACCAAAGTGATCAGATAAGTTCTTGTTAGGCAACACATAAGTTTGGCTTTGAATATGCAGTTAAAGATTGGGAGAAACTCAAGGCTTGGGATAAGAATGAAATATTTTGTTTGTAGTTTGTACTGAAGTTTGTTAAGGTATGTGGTGCAGGTAAACTTAGAATCCAAATCAGTGGTCATAACTGACAAGTCATCACACCCATAACAAGCTGCTTCACATTTCTCTCACCAATCATCCATGCCAATCATAACTATGTCAACACTTGAAGACTAAACTTTCAAAATTTTTACCTAATTAAACTCTAACCGTTTCCGATTTCATACCTTAGATAATTATCCGGGTAAGCCGGTAGAATCAAATCTGAGATAATTATCTATCCTAATTTTGATTACACTAACTAACTAAGATAAACTATTCGACAAAAAAAAACTAATTAAAATAAACTAAGCTCTTACATATAATAAAACAAGAGAGCTACTAGGCCCACCTCATTATCTTATTTTTCCACTCACATTATAATCCCACCCACTATTATTCCCAAAATAACCTTTAATATATACGTACATATGAAATTATAAAATTGTCTTTAAAAAAATATAACAAATAATATGTACATGAAAACCACTTTGCAAATTCAAATGGAAACGACAGAGGTATCCAAATTCAAAAGAATTCAACAACAAAAAATTTAAAAAATACGATGGGCAAATTCAAATGACCTACACACAAATTATTCTTGTAGCTTTTCAATGAAAACATAATCTTCTACCTGTTCAATGAAAAAGTCATCGTCTAAGTCCATTACTATTTTTTTACTTTCTCTGAATGAAAGGAGATGAAAATATGAGTTAGGGTTTAAGGTAGACAAATTGTCTCCCATGTCCAACCTGTTTTTTTTTTTTTTTTAAATTAAGCAAAACAAGATAATTAATGTCCTTATCAGTCTTTTTGTAAATGGACAAATTTGTAATTAAAAAATTCATTAAAAGGTGGGTGGGAAACATAGAGAGGAAGAGAGGAAGAGAGGAAGAGAGGAAGAGAGTAAGAGAAAGAAAGAGATGGAGAATGACAATGATTCTTCACCATTAGAGCAAGCGCTTCCTCCAAACCCTAGAAAAGGAGGATGGAGAGCTATCAAATACATTCTTGGTACACAATATCATATTATCTTGTATTCAATTTTTTTTCATGTGATTTATGATGGGGTTTTGGCTTGCCTTTTCGTTAATTTTGTTTCGTTTGTTGATTTATATGAAGGGAATGAATCGTTCGAGAAGCTGGCTTCGATGAGTTTGATAGCCAACATCACAGTGTACTTGAGTACAAGATACAACTTAAGTGGAATATTTGTGGTAAATGTGATTAATATATGGAATGGTACATCCAATGCTGTAACACTAGCAGGTGCCTTTTTGTCTGATGCTTACTTGGGCAGATTTCGTGCTCTTCTCCTTGGATCCATATCATCTTTCCTGGTAATAATTACGATTTATCTGTCTCTCTTCTAATTAGAAGTTCTATCTCACTCTTGATTAATCAATATAACCCATTATTTGGAATTTCAGTCTTACAAAACTCACGTTGAAGTTAGCACCAAACCGGTGTTTATGCATGGCTTATCATCTGTTTAGTGTGTCCCCTTTCTATTTTATTCAACACTGAATCCAGGAAAATGGTGACTTTTGTACGTGAGGTTGCAAATTTTTCTTTACACTTTTTCATTTTATTTCAGGGTATGGGAGCCATAACCCTTACTGCATCTATAGATAGCTTAAGACCCTCCACCTGCAAAGAGCCAGACCATTGCCCTCAGCCCCACACTTGGCAGCTGGTCTTCCTCTACATTGCTCTTGGACTGCTCTCCGTAGGAGCAGGGTTCATCAGGCCCTGCAACATTGCCTTTGGTGCTGATCAATTTGACACCAGAACAGCGAAAGGAAGGGCGCAACTAGAAAGCTTCTTCAATTGGTGGTATTTCTCCTTCACAGTTGCCCTAGTTGTGGCCCTCACTGGAGTTGTGTACATCCAGACCAATATCAGTTGGGTCATAGGGTTTGCCATTCCCACTGCCTGCCTTGCTTCCTCTATCACCATTTTCTTGTTCGGCTGCCACACTTACATTTACTTGAAGCCTCAAGGGAGCGTTTTTTCGTACATAGCCAAGGTCATCACGGCTGCCTGTCGAAAATCAAGAGTTAGGGTTGCACCGGCTTCCGAGCACCCATTTTATGACCCTCCAATAAACAATGCATCTGATCAGTCACATATGATCTTGAAGCTCTCTCACACTAATCGCTTCAGGTTCCTTGACAGAGCTGCAATAATAACGAACCCGAATGAATTGGACAATCAAGGCAAACCTAGGAGCAGTTGGAGGCTGTGCAGCCTCCAACAAGTTGAGCAACTGAAGTGTTTAGTAGCAATTGTTCCAGTTTGGGTTACGGCAATTGGGACTTTCATGTGCATGGACCAACATAGCACATTCGGGGTCTTACAAATATTGCAAACGGACAGATCCATGGGACTGCATTTCAAATTCGCACCCGGATGGATGAATATCATAGCCATGCTTGCACTTGCAACGTGGATATTCATCTACGAGCAAATTTACCTCCCGCTGGCCCGAAGAAGGAGCAGGAGGAACAGAAGACTGACAATGCAACAAAGGATCAACACTGGCATTGTGCTGTCCATTGTGTCAATGTTGGTATCTGGAATAGTTGAAGAACATCGTCGGAAAACTGCTTTGAAACACGGATCATTTATTTCGCCCGTGAGCTTTGCGCTACTCGTGCCACAGTTTGTCTTATCAGGGTTGACTGAGGCCTTTGCCGCTGTTTCCATAATGGAGTTTTTCACCATGCAAATGCCGGAGAGCCTGAGGACTGTTTCCGGGGCAGTCTTCTTCCTCAGCTTATCGGTTTCGAGTTATCTAGGCTCTTTGATAGTCAATATAACCCACAAGGCAACCCAAATGAAGGGGAAAACTCCGTGGCTCGGCGGTCATGACCTTAACAAGAATAAGCTGGACTACTACTACTACATCATTGCTGGCATCGGAGTTGTTAACCTTGCGTATTTCAATTTCTTTGCTCGACATTACGTAACGGTTGGAAGGTCTGGAAAAGGGATAAGGGAGATGCAACTGGAGAATCCGAGTGTGCATGGTTCGAGAGACCGAGTGGAACGTGAATCGAAGGATGAGGAGAAAGGGTTGGGAACTCATGCGTAGATGGAGGTGGACATAATTATGTTATTTGTGCTTCTTTTATGTTATTTATGCTATTTTGTCTGTTAAGAATTACGTACCCGGAAATGGACATTATTTATAATGCTATTCTCTTAGTTTGAAAGTATCTATATGAAGTTAGGCAGCACTAGAAAGAGCTGACTAGAGAGGGGTGGAAAGTGGAAACACATGACAATACTCACTTCGCCATTTGTTGCCTATTTCTTTGATGCAATCAATCGTAGCACTGGATCGTGGTATCACCAATACTCTTAACGTTACAACACATGTACTTGTTTATTAAAATTGTATAGTTCATGAAATATTGATTATGTTGTCCATCTATATTATAACACGTAAATTAATAACATCACGTGATAGAGTAATCGTCACACTCTAAAACATTTACGTATTTAACATGCAAATCATTTGTTTATTGTGTTTATAGTAAACACCCCATGTGTCTAGCTCTTGTCCAGTTGCAATGATGTAATGGAAACCATAAAAAAACGTAGAATACTGGAAATTAACCTACCAGTGGATCATCCATAATTTCCTACCAGTGGGTCACCCATTTTAGAAATATTCTCGACCGAACTCACTTAACTTCAGAGTTCCGATGGAATCCGAAGCTAGTGAGCTTCCAAAAAACCTCGTGTTATAGGGAGAGGAGCATGTACATATAAGACACATCACCCCCTCTCCGTTGGTCGATGTGAGATATCACAAGTGGTCTATAAGATTCAAAACAACAACAATATTTGATTTTAAAAATACAACTAGCAAACTTTATCTTGAATAAATAGGACTCTGATAACAAACTTGAGGGTTTGTATTTAAACTAAAAGTCTTAAGTGGTGTAACAAACCACATACTTGTGGCTCGTGCAGTCCCCGTCAAAATCCATGCATGATTTTTTTTTTCTTTTAATTCAAATTTTATCAATTTGGGTTGATAAGAGTGTACTTTAGAGTTTAGAATACGGAGTGGATTCGTCCGACCGGTGTGTTTAAATAAAATAACTCAAAGGAAAAATTGCTTTGATAATATCCAAACTACAAAAAATAAAAGCTGGACACCGAAGTCCTTTCTTATGGCAGACTTGCCGGTCATGAAGGAAAAGGGATCCAACTTTTGCATGTGACGTGCTTACAACCCAAAATACGAAGGAAACAGAAATTGAAATTCTTTTTTTTGTCTTAATTTTTTTTCAAAATACAAATGGAAACAGAAATTGAAATTCTTTTTTTTTTTTTTGCCTTAATTTTTTCAAAATACGAAGGGAAACAGAAATTGAAATTTTTTTGTTTAAATTTTTTCAAAATACGAAGGGAAACAGAAATTGAAATTCTTTTTTTGTCTAAAGTTTTCTAATCGTGATTTCAACCTTATTAGTTGGAGTTGGGTGGGGTAGAGAGAAATGATTTCAGCATCTAGGTTGACAAGAAATTTTTCAGTGTGGCGTGAATATGGCCAAGTACACAAAGTGTCATAATACAAATGGTTGAATTTTTTTTTAAACATCTAACTAATTGTATTATGACAGTTAATGTACTAGACAATTCTTCTTGAAAAATTTCTCACAAGTTCTCAGTTGAAAATTTCATTAATTACAAATATAATTCAATAACGCCTTATACACACACACTAGAGTTTGGAATTCAAAAGCATACGTATATCACTTGATGACAAAAATTGAGTTTCAAAGATTCCAATATCAAAAGGGAAAATTCTAGGGCACTTAGGAAAAAAAAAAAGAAAGATAGTACAGCGATTGATATGTGTTGTTCACCAACCAAAAAGTTGCCCGTTATTAAAGGTGTGTGATATCAACACACCCCATTTTACTTTTCACACAACTTTTTAATTTTTGACTGTCGGATCGAATGAATTGAAGAAGATCAACAAACAGAAATTAACAGAGTGTGTCAGAATTAATTTGAAATGTGTGAATAACACACCCTTATTAAGTTTCAGAATCTTTGACAAAGCTTCAATCATGAACAGTGAAGACATCTCAACTCAGATGGAACAACAGCAAATCCATGGGGACTTTGCAGTACGCAGGAAGTGGAGAAAATTTTGTGCTTGGAGAGAGTGGTTCCCATTTGGATCTCACAAGTTATATACTACGTTGCCTTGGTGCAACAACAAACTTATGCAGTCTTCCAAGCCCTGCAATCCGACAGGGCACTTTGGCAACACCGGCTTTAAGATCCCAGTCTTTCACAATATTCACCATGCTTGCCCTCACAATTTAGATACCAATTTATGACAGACTCAATTCTCAAAATTGGCACTAATCGGACATTTGGAGGCTTTTACAGTGATCGCCCAATTGGAGTTTTACTAGGCAATTCCCAGAAAGCATGAGAAGCATTGGGGGTTCACTTGTTTGTCAATAGTTCACCATACCAGTGATTGGCTTCCTGAAGATCTTAACACCGAGATTCGATTACTTTTATTATGTGGTTGCTGTATCGAAGACCTGAATCTTGTCTATTTCGTAGTGCTTGCTAGGTGGTTTGAGTACAAACGAAGTTGTGAAAGTGCCTCTGAAGTTTGGATGGAGAATATGCAATCTGAGAAACATCTTGTTTGATAGGCTAAGATAAAAGGTGGCTAGCTACCGATTAGGAAAAATTCGTACATGAAACGGGTGTGTAGAATTTCCTTGTTACAGTTAAATTTTATCTCTCTCTTATGTGCGGTTATTTTAAGAGGTATGTATACAAATGTTGTATGCAAGAATTTCATAAACGCCAAACCAACATAAACGATTATAATTGCAAGCCAAGAGAGGACTCCATTTATGAAGAAAATGAAAGCTCGATGCTGGTCATCCAATGACATATACCTACTAGTGGGGAACGTCGACTAATAATTCAAGCAAAACGGTCGTGACAGGTAGCTCGGCCGCTACATGTATTGAATAGCCAGTGGACTCAATAGTCAACCATGACGACTTGTTGGTCCAACAAATCTCAGTAAACATATGAAAATACTACTCAAATCGGTACAACTGGCACACACAAAGGGACTGTGTCTCAATCGTTTTATCTAGGTATAAAGGAGAATAGTCGTGGCAGGTAGCTGGGCTACATGCGCTACAGCTGCTTGATTATTGTAATTCTCGCTCTAATGAAATACACCGGAACTGGCAGGGGGCGTTTGTTTGTCATTACTAAAGGGGACTGGACTGGACTGGACTAAGGGTTAGTCCAGTCCCATGTTTATTCCTCACAGGGACTAGGTTTAATGAGACTAAGTCTCACTAGCCTAGACTAAATCAGGAACTAGCTGGTCTTAGTGAAACCCTTCAAAAACCATGGGACTAGCTAAGACTGTCCCCTTTCTCCTCCTCGCCTTGCTCCTCGACCACTCACATTCGAAAGTCATTGGACTAGATGTTTTTCACAACCAATTTTCATATAAAATACCAAATTGAAGAAAAGATTGGAACGGACAAGGGAAAAAAAGATGGAGAAAAAGAGGAAGAAAATGGGGCGGTAAGGAAGGATTAGAGGGATAAAAAAATAGGATAAAAATAAAATATTAATAATTATGGATTAAATAATATAATATTAGATTTGTTAATTATTCCGCTTATTAGTCCGACACTGCACCAAACGCTTCACTAAGCTAGTCCAGCTTAGTTTAGTCTAAGCCAGTACAGCTTAGTCCCTGAAGCTAGTCCAGTCCGAAACAGTCCGGTGCAACAAACGCACCCTTAGTGATTTGTGAATTACATGGTCGTATTTTCTTCTGGGATTATATAGTTCCTTTTGGTTTCTTTTTTTCCTAAAACATGGAGGCAATCATGGAGAAGAAAGAGAGAGAGAGCATGGAGAAGAATGAGAGAGGTTCTACGGATGAAGAACCAGTTATATACAGAGGATGGAAAGTGATGCCATTTGTCATAGGTGAGAGCAACAGTTTGCATTTTTATTGCTTTCATGTTCTTCTCATCAGATTAATATCCTTTTCTCTTCTGTTTAATCATGAATTTATCTTAATTTTGTTCGCTTATTTTTTAGCATCTGCATAAAATTTCAGGAAATGAAACGTTTGAGAAGCTGGGAGCCATTGGGACCTTGGCCAACCTCTTGGTCTATCTCACTAGTGTATTCAACATGAAGAGAATTACAGCTGCGACTCTGGTTACCATCTTCCATGGCACCACCAACTTTGCAACCTTGCTCGGAGCTTTTGCTTCCGACACTTATTTCGGTCGTTACAAGACGTTGGGATTTTCGTCAATCGCTTCCTTTATGGTGCTTACAAAACTAAACATTTTCTACTAGGATTCATTTTCATTGTCCAACATATAAAAATTAGGGAAATATGCACAAATAGACAATAAATCGTATATAAAATAACATTGACTACCTTTTTATTGTCTATTTAGCGTCCATCTAGTTCGATTTTTGTAGCGGCTTATCTAGTGCATATAAAATTCCGGAAACATGCCCACAGATAAGCAATAAGCTGTTTGTAAACCACATTTTAGTGTCTTTTTAACGTCCATCCGGTTATATATTTGATTGAAAGTTTGTAACTCATTTTGTTTCTGCATATTTAAGCTTTGATTCATTTTCACTTCCAAAGTTTCTTACCTCAACATGAACACTGTTGACTCATTAGCTCCAAAGTGTATATATCTTAATCCTATGATTAATTTGCTCCTTTATCTAGGGACTGCTGCTGATAGATTTTACTGCAGTATTCAAGAACTTGCATCCTCCTCACTGCAAACCAGAAGAGAAAGGAACGTGTAAAGGGCCAACAGCTGGTCAAATGGCATTTTTACTAACTGGTTTTGGGATGCTAATAGTAGGAGCTGCAGGCATCAGGCCATGTAACTTGGCATTTGGGGCAGACCAATTCGACCAGAAAACGGAGGCGGGAAAACGAGGAGTCAACAGCTTCTTCAACTGGTACATGTTCACCTACACTTTCGCACAGATGATAGCATTGACCCTCATCGTCTATGTCCAGTCAAATGTAAGTTGGGGTCTAGGGTTTGGCATTCCAGCCATTTTAATGTTGATATCATGTGTTCTCTTCTTCTTGGGATCAAAAATGTACGTGAAAGTGAAGGCCTCTGGTAGTCCGATGAAAAGTGTAGCACAGGTCGTGGTGGTTTCCATTGCGAAAAGGCATTTGAAGCTTAAAGAGCCAGAGCGGCCATGGCTCTCCATGTTTGTTTATATGCCTCCCGATTCTATCAACTCCAAGCTTCCTTATACAAATCAATTCAGGTAAATTAGCTATAATTTCATGCACTTTATATGCCTTGGCTGTGAAAGAAACTTATCTACACCTAGAATATTATTCTAAGTCAATCACGCATTATCATCTGTTTTAACTTTTACGGCGATTGGTGATTGGATTAAATTACAAAAGATTAAGCTTGTTAAACTGTCCCACATCGGTGGGGTGAAGAAAACCAAAGGGGTTTAAATATGATTACCCCACTCTAACTAATATCGAGGCCTTTTGTGGTAAAACCCCACACCTGACGGATTGGGCAGGTGGTTAAGTTGGGGACAGTATCGGTATCGTTAGAGTGGGGCGGACCCGGCGATCCAAAATTCTAACATGGTATCAGAGCCCACGATTGCAGGCCCGTGCAAGCCAACGAGCTTGTCACCACCCAGAAGGAAACAAGTCTGAGCTCTTAATACAGAGACGATCGCTGAGTTCCAATTGAAAACAAGTGGGCCCAATGTGAGCTAACCTCTGAATTTCAATTACCGATGTGGATCTTCACGTGTGAACCACTAAATGAGGTTACACGTGAGGGGGAGTGTTAAACTGTCCCACATCGGTGGGGTGAAGAAAACCAAAGGGGTTTAAATATGATTACCCCACTCTAACTAATATCGAGGCCTTTTGTGGTAAAACCCCACACCTGACGGATTGGGCAGGTGGTTAAGTTGGGGACAGTATCGGTATCGTTAGAGTGGGGCGGACCCGGCGATCCAAAATTCTAACAAAGCTGATGCACATGGATGGAACAGATTAAACAACGGATACAGACCTTTTTATACATGTTCTTTAATTGCCATCTAGGAGTTTCGGTTTTGAACATGTTCCAGTTGGACGGTCCATATATATTCAAATTTACGGATTACACTGAAGTCTTTGAGTTTGACTCGAAGGAGTTTGAGATGTGAAATCCATGCGGTGGTGTAGGTAAGTTCTTAAAAAATGTTCTTGTCACTTCTCAGATGCCTTGACAAAGCAGCAATTCTTACGCCGGAAGACAAAATCAATCCGGATGGTTCAGCTGCTGATCCTTGGAGACTTTGCAGCATGCAACAAGTGGAAGAAGTGAAATGCTTGTTGAGAGTTTTGCCAATATGGGCAGCAGCCATCATATACCATATTGCCATAGTCCAGCAGCAAACCTATGTTGTCTTCCAAGCCCTTCAATCCAATCGACGCCTTGGAAAAACAAGCTTCCAAGTCCCGGCTGCATCCTACTCAGTCTTCCTGATGCTGGGCATGACCATATGGATACCAATCTACGACCGCCTTCTTGTCCCATTCCTCCAAAGGCTCACGGGAAAAGAAGGCGGCATCACATTGTTGCAAAGAATAGGAATTGGCATTTTTCTCTCTGTGATCACAATGCTAGTATCTGCATTGGTAGAAGAACACCGAAGAACTATTGCGCTAACAAAACCAATTCCAGGAATCCGAACAAGGGGTGACATTTCTTCCATGTCTGGCTTCTGGCTGGTCCCTCAGCTCATACTAGCCGGGCTTGCTGAAGCGTTCGCTGTCATTGGCCAAATCGAATTCTACTACAAGCAGTTCCCGGAAAACATGAGAAGCATTGCAGGGTCTCTCTTCTTTTGTGGAATGGCAGGTTCTAGTTACTTGAGTAGTGCGTTAATCGCCATAGTTCACCGGACTACTGAGGGGGCTGCAACCGGAAACTGGCTGCCGGAAGATCTCAACGAGGGGAGGCTGGATTACTTCTATTATCTGATTGCTGCTCTAGGAGTCGTTAATTTGGGATACTTTTTAGTGTTTTCAAAGTGGTACAAGTACAAAGGTGGTGGGGACAACAATGCCCTTGAAGTTGAAGTAGCGCAGAAATCACCTCATCAACGTGAGATTTGATGCAGTGTTATTAGGGTTTACATGCTAAAGCCGAGTGAGTGTAACTTAGATGCCAGATTTCTGAACTACATTTGAAAAATAAAACCATGGTCAATAATAACACGTTTACTTACCCAGAATGAGTGTAAGAAGAGACGATATTCTAAGCCCCAACTCTCCGACATTTTCTAATCCATGCGAGTCCCGCGTTGCAATCTTTCATCTAGTACGTGAATAACTAGGAATTAGATTGATTATACTAAGAATCGATAAGATACTCGATAATTTTCTCTACTTTTCTCGACTCCTTTTCTGTTCCAAGTACGTAAACAAGCTCTTGACGCGTTTCTAGACTCCAATTTGTGTTTAATCACATCAAACAAAACAAAACAAAACAAAGGGATGGCAACTTGTGGGGCTACAGAAACATCGAACGAACGGTTTGGATTAATGGAGAGAACTTTATTTCCGTCGACTCTTAATCACAAGAAGGAAGAGGGGTAGAGGGAAGAAAAACGTAGACAACAGCAGACTGAAGCACTCATTTTACACGCCAAAAACCGAAAAGCAGAGTAGCAAATTTAAAACGACTGTCTACTACGAGGCCACTCACAACATGCTGAGTGCGTCTTTGCTCTCAGCACGCTAGGAGGGAGAGGATTCATCATCTTATACAGTATATAACAAGTAAATACATTATCTGGTTTAAACTGTGTATGATTGCTGAATCGTGTCAATGTCGAGCCCCTTCAATCTCACCACGGATTCTACGTGGCCTTTCAGCGTAGTGAGTTCCCTCAACCTACAAGAAGATGGAGTCGCAGTTGGAGATTAGTAAAGAAGATCAAACAACACGAAGTAACCAAACTCAAGATTGCAGCTCACCTTGCAATCTCAGCTCTTCTTTTGGCTTCTTCGGCGATCTGATTGAGTTCTGTGAAATGTGTTCGTTCTGTAAACATCTTGGTGTCCGGTGGTTGCAGCCCGTGCAATGTCCTTTGTGCGTGTGCCCATTGAAGCTCTCGTTGTTCCTTTCCAAAGTCCTTTTGCCTTGTGAAAGCAACCTAGAAAACAAAAAAAGAACCCCTCAATGAACAGTTAACAAGAAATTCCCTGATCAAGTAAAACCGGGTAACAGTTAACAAGAAATTCCCTGATCAAGTAAAACCGGGTAAGCAATCCAGTGTCAACAATCATACCCTCTGTTCAATCAGAAGATCCCAAGCCTTCCCACTCAGAGCGTAGCGTATCATGAATTTTATGATATCCAGAGGGATATATGTGACTATATTATAAAGCCAGATCACCCCGGCCCAACCCCATCCGATCCCCTCAATGGCAGCAAAACTCCAGTTTGCATAGACCGCAATCAAGGTGGCAATCTACTCAAAATAGAAGGTAAGAAATTCAGTTTCCCTTCAAGACCAAATCAAAATGAATATAAAACGAGATGGTTGAGAAAATTGGCTCACCAGCTGAGCTATTATAAAAGCCACCACAAGCAACAATCCAGGACGCTCAACAAATGACCAACTTCGAGACCGTGTAACAAATATGAGAGCCTGGCTAATAATGCTCACTTGTAGATATATAGCAGAGGCAAGCTTCCGAAAGTCATCATTAGCTGTTTTCTCAAGGGTTGACACCCCAAATGTTCTCTGAAACAATCAGTGGCCAGATATTAATTAATCGTTACAAAGAGATGACAAGAAGCCACAGAATAAGCAAATTAGCTCCAAGAACGCATATTTTATGACAGCAAGTGATACACCTGCAACAATCAGAACATTTTATGATCGAACAAGACAGAGAATCTTACTGGGAAGAAGTCTGTTTTGTATGCTGCCCAAAAGAATATCACCGTCATTATTGCCAAGTAACTTCCGAGCACTATTCCAGTTGCAAAAATCTCAGCCAGCTTCCAGCTATCTGGCAGAGGAGACGGTTTAACCCTGTCCTTTGATATTGTCATGATGGTACCTAAAAGGTCATTCTGTTAGTAAATTATGAAGAAAATACACTTACAGCTATAGAAAAGTGCATGCGTTTTCAGCCTTTGACCAAACATCAATAAAAGATGGAGCTAACGAGAGACAAAACAGATGACTTTACTAAAACAAAATTACACAAATGCATACACAGAGAGAGACAGAGATTGTGAACACGGAAAAGAAAGTACAAACCATCATTGAGGATCGCAATAATAAGCACCATGAAAGGTGGAAAGTCAAACTTCCATATGAGAGCCAGCAACATGAAGCCAAGCTGCCATAAAAAAGAATCAGAAAAGAAATGCAATACTATCGAACACTCTAAAAGAAATTTATTTCAAAATTTTATGCACAGATGCCACCTACATGAATCAAACTATTCAAACCAAAGAACCATTAACCTACCACGATACGAATTGTGATGGAAACAGCATATATCTGCCAGCCATAAACAACAAGAATTTGTTACTTATATAGTTCACTGGTAAGGCGGACAATGACGTTTGATCACAAGAATAATATGCCACTGTAGATGCAAAAGCTTACTGTGTAATTTTTCATCCTCTGGAAGATTGCCCGACTGGTCAAAACAGCACTAATGATGACACTAAGGCCAGGTTCAGTGAGCACAATATCAGAAGCACTACGAGCAGCATCTGTTGCATCAGCAACAGCTATACCAATATCAGCTTTTTTAAGGGCAGGAGCATCATTGACTCCGTCACCAGTCATTCCACAGATATGTTTCCTAGCTTGCAAGCGTTTCACAATCTCATATTTGTGCTCTGTACCAATACAAAATTAATCCAGTCAATCTAAATTGGATAATTGAAACCATGGTCTAGCAACCAAGAGTAAAATCTACAAACTTTTTTTCTCAAGCATATACTTTGGTGTGTGCTTGAGTTTTCCCCAACAATGAAGAGGAAAGAAGCATACCTGGGAAAACCCCAGCAAAGCCGTCAGCTTTTTCTATCAGCTCATCAATTGGTAAAGCAACAATTGATTCATCCTTGTCCTGTCCTAGCAAAGCAGATGAAGGGTACATATTGGTTCCCATCCCCAAGCGACGTCCAGTTTCCTTTCCAATTGCCAGTTGATCCCCTGACAAAATACAACGTTGAGCAAGACGGCAACAAAAACAAAGAACTAAATATCATCACTTTTTGTACTGAACTCAGAGGTCGGGTGGCAGGAAACACAACTGATTATGTGCTTGCAGTATTATAGACTCCGATTAATAACATTATTATGAAAAGATGACACAACAAACTTCTATCCATTTCTTTCAACACCAAGTTACATGACATTTATTTATTAAAGGTCAAACACATCCCTCTTTGTCTCTTAAAACAATACAAACACATTAACATATTAGTACACTAGCTTCATCAGTAATCACCCCAAGGATTACTGACATATCACCCCAAGGATGGTCCAACATTACGCAGAACATAAAGATATATTGACAAAAGTATGTTAACTGAAAACACCCACTTGGATTACTCGTGATTTGTTATAGATTCAGCAAAAGAATTATTAATGCTTCTTTAGATATCCAACAAGCAGAAACAATACTAATTTAACCTACTATAAAGAAACATACCGGTAATCATCTTCACATTCACTCCAAGATTTAATGCCCTCCTTATTGTCTCTGCACTGTCATGCCTAGGTGGATCAAAGAGTGGCATTACGCCAACAAATTGCCACGGGGCTCCAGCACTCTCTTTCCTTCCTTCTGGAACTTCCTGCATTAAAACAAATGAAATGACTTCAAATAAAGAATAAACTTCCAAACTACTGCAGGAGCCCAGAATAAAATTAGAGATTCAGTTACCTGGTATGCTACAGCAAGAGATCGTAAACCTCGCTCAGCAAACTTATCAATAACAGCATGAACTCTGCGCTCGATGTCTGACTTATTGTGTGCAAGATTTAAAATCTAAAAACAATGCAGATAGGAATTAGTCTTTAAAATTGAAAACAGAAGGGGGACAATGACATAAAGTGGAAAGCAATTTACCTGCTCTGGTGCACCTTTGCTAACTCTATGCATTTTACCATCACGGTCAAGATAAGTTAATGCAGTTCGTTTATCAGTAGGATTGAAAGGAAGGAAGTGTATTTCTTGAATGCCAGCACGTGCCTTTTCACAAAAATCAAAAGAAATGGGATCTTTTAAAAAGATAATAACGCATGTATAACAAATATATTTCAAAAACTACTCAAACATCACAGCTATGTTTGGAGGCACAATCCAATATAAAGATGTAATCACCTCCTTTGGATCAGCAAGCATCCCAACTATAGCAGTATCTATTGCATCTTGATTCTCCAGTCTGGAGGCTCGAGCTGCCATCAACACAACAGTATCCGGATCCACTCCTTTTGCAAAAACCTACAAGTTTAAAAGTCAATCACGCATGTAAACAAGGATATTTTTCCATAAAGAAAAGAAAAAATTCTATAACAAAGAAGCAACATATCTCCTAAACAACCTCAATAAGATTTTTGTCAACAGTAAGCTTATTCAATGTCAGAGTTCCGGTCTTGTCACTGCAAAGGACATCCATGCCCGCCATCTCTTCAATTGCTGTCATTCTCTTTGTAATAGCTCCCTGCATTCATTATTAACACAATTAATCATGTTTCAAAACACCTTATACCACATAGTGCTGTAGCATTACAAGGAATCAAACCAACCTGCTGTGCTAATCTATGAGACCCAATAGCCATTGTCACAGACAAAACAGTGGGCATTGCAATTGGAATTCCACCAATGAGAAGCACAAGAAGGTTATCAATTCCAGGACGGTATTTTCGGTCTTGAATCGGGTACATGACAATTATCTCTATTACCATCCCCACGGCAATCGAACATATGCAGAAATTCCCAATTGCAGTCAAGACCTAAACAATGAAACGAAATCAGAATCAATAAAGTCACAGCACACAAAGCACAAACTAACAGAAAGCAAAAAATAATAATAATAATAATAAAATATAAAATAAAAACTTGTTTTCCTGCCTTTTGGAAGTGGCCCACTTGATTCGTGCTATCAACAAGGTGAGCAGCTTTCCCAAAGAAGGTATGGACACCGGTGGCAATGACCACTGCATCAATCTCTCCTTGTTTGCAAGTAGAACCAGAATACACACCATCCCCAGGGCTTTTCGTCACGGGAAGGGATTCACCTGTAAGTGCAGACTGCAACCCAAAAATGGAAAATTCAGAAACAGCCAAAATTTTCCAAGACTCGCCATTACATATTATTGTCAACTTCAACATGATAAACAAGACAGTTATAATTGCAGATCAACCTGGTCAATTTTCAAAGGATCCCCTTCAAGTAGACGAGCATCAGCTGGAACAATATCACCGAGCTTAATACTGATTATGTCACCAGGTACAAGAACAGCAGCATCTTGCTCGTTCCACCTTCCATCTCGAAGGACCTTTCAAACATTACTTCTTGTCAGCAACGACACAAGCAAAGAAATTCAAAAAATTAAAACTACTACTTCTGCGCACAAAATCACATACGATTCGACTGCATCCAGTATTTGACTCCTACAGGCACCCTATAAAAACTAAAGACAACAAGTTTCCAATCCGCTACCTTAGCTTTTGGAGCTAGACGAGCCATGAGTGCTGCTGCAGCATTACCGGCATTGTTTTCCTCAATGAAACTGATGGTTGAATTGATGACAAGCAGAGTAATAATACCCACAAAATCTTGCCAATCCGGTGGCTTACCCTGCATACAGATAATCATTGTACAAATCAACAAAATGATAAAAACACAAAAGCACAAGCAGTCTTAAAGAAATAACAGCAACCAAAATAGCCAAGCGCTTACCCCTCCATTTGCAAGAGCAATGGCCATTATAGCAGCAGCTTCCATAACCCATGAGAGAGGATTCCACATAAACCCCAAAAACTTCAAAAATTTGCTCTCCTGAAAGTTTGAAACAAACCCAGAACATGGAATTGTGTGAGCACAAAAGGGTAAGCTAAACAAAAAAAAAAAGGAAAAAAAGGCTGCAAGCATGAAAATTTAACCTGCTTTTCTTCAAGCTTGTTGTGCCCAAAAATGGTGAGTCTTTCCTCAGCAGCCTCACTGCTGAGACCCTCTTTGCTACATCTCAGATTCTCAAACACCTCTTCAATAGGTATATTTTCCTGCACTCACAAAGTTCATAAGAAAGTTAAAAACCCAGTAAACAAAACCAAAAACCCAGATGAATAAACCAATAAAAGGCTTCAAATCTCTCAGATCTACTTACCAAATCCACAGTTTCCTTCAACACAGCATCCAATACTTCAGGCTTCTCCCCCATCTTTCCCTTCCTCTCCAAAACTGCCTCACTTTTTACCTTATATACCTGCAAAAACACTCAGAGATCAGCCAACATTGAAAACCCACAAGAAAAAAGCAACCGTTTTCCTCTTGTCTCAGAAAAAAAATATGAGCTTTATTGGCCTCAAAAGAAGTTCAGAAAAATTAAGCAATACCCAGTTGCAAGAACTTGGTGTGGATTAGAATTATGGTAGGGAAACCGCATATGAGAAGGACCCTCCCTCTGGCCACCAAACACGCAGGCAGGGACTAAGAACATGAACCGCTAAAATAGAGAGTATAAGAGTGGGTTTCAGTAACAGTCATAGCCTTTATTACGTTAAAAACTTATAAATCCCCTGAAAAATCCTTTTCTTTTACCTAAAACCTACACTCTCTTAAACCAACAAAAAAAAAAAACAATTACAATTAAAAGACTCTCAAACGCAACAGATTACTCGATGTACATATGTCATGTTTTATTATATAAATGAAGAGATACTTAAAATAAAAACATTCTTCAATTTGTATAATAACATATAACATATCGTCTATATTCTAAACATATTAAAAATTCTCTCGTCAAAAACGACATATGATTATACAATCTAGAACCACACAATTTTTGTTTAAATAAAAATTCATATAGAGAAATAGAGTCCGCTAACTGACATCATGTTCAAAAAATCTAGAGAATTTCAACCCACATCATGCTTTTCAATTTTAAATGCTAAAAATCTTGTGTATTTTAGTTATAAAAAAAAAAGGGACATTGTAACTTTAAATAATGGTGAGAAATATTTTATTTCTATCTTCATAAAATAAAAATTTATAGATGAGGCTACCAACCAAAGTCCAAAGCCATTGAATCATTTGAATCATGAATTACACATGTACTGGTGCACAAAGATGGGAGGCCTACCCTGTTATTTTTTATTTTTCTTGTTTTTAATTTTTTTTACTCTTAGAGTTTTATCCCATTAAAGAATCAAAAGACTCTATCGTCTTTAAAAACTACTTAGTATTACGGTCTAATAAAAAAAAATTACTTGTAAGTGAAAGGTCTTAGATTTGATTATCGCTAAAGGCAAATTTGAACTACTTTATTACTCATCCAAGTATTGGTAATATCATTTGTTCAAAAAAAAAAATTAATATGGTATTTACCTACAGTTAATACCAAAATTAACTTTTGTTCAAGCAGTGGAAACGTGTTAAAACAGTAACTTTGACCTTTGCCTTGCTGACTCACTGGTGAGTAAATTTTTTTGTTGAAAAGTTTAGGAGAGGTTTGCTCTGACTCTAGTGTCAAGGCATACTCACAAAACTAGAGTTAAAAATTGTATACGTGCATTTTAATTGCTAGTTGTCACTAGTATAAATTTACGTAATAATTCACATATCGCACATCAACGAAGATTATTAAAAGCGAGACTCAAATCTTGGTTTAACGACACACAAGACAGAGACATTACCAACTGAGTAAACCCTCATTGGCGGATACTATGTGGTTTAATTATCTATTGGATGGGTATTATCCGTATCTAACCATTTGGGAAAAGTTTAAACCTATACAAAAGATAAAAGGATAAAAGAGAAGAGAATGGCAACGGCATAGGAAAGTTTCGTTGCTTTTTTTTCTCGGCCGAATCAATGGGTGAAGCGAATGATCGTGATGGTTTGATGAAAGGAATGATCTGGTTCAATAGATTTTATTTTATCAGAAATGTGGTAAGTGTTTTCAGTCCAAATTTTCAAAATCATCATCCAGTCACTAAAAAGAGTTTGTTTTACTTATATGATAGTGCCTTAGGATTTTACCAGAATAGAGCGTAAGGTATAGATTGCGTGATGATACGGATTTGATTATGGGATTTAGGTTTATTGATAATTAATGGGTAGTAAACTTCAAAATCATCATTCAGTCGTCAACACAGCTTGTTTTTCTTATGTTGCAGTATTATAAGGTTTTATCAACATAAGACAAAGATGATGTGAAGGTAAGAATTTTGATTATTAAATGTAAGTTTATTGATAAATGACGAGGATTTTATTCAAAATTTACATGAAATTGGCTTGTAGGCGTTTTTGTTGCGTCCTGTAAGTGTTATCCAAATGTTTGGTATTACCACTAATAAAAGTAGAGAAAAACAAATGAAAAAGAGAAGAAAACAAAGAAATCACAAACAATTAAAAGTCGACAAGAAGTCGGGATGGTGACGCAAAAGTAGGTGAGAAGATGGAAAGTAGAGTCACCACTGACTCTCATGACCTTTTGGACGCCCCAAAGTTTGAATAAAAATCGAGACTCAAAACTTTTAGTATTATACTTCTATATGCTTAATTCCTTGTTGCTCCTCAACTTTTTCCTCATCATACTTCTATCTTGTAATTTGTAAATTTTAAAAAATTGCACACCCTAATTTTATCCACATTCTTTTTTGCCAACATATTACTCAATCTCACACCAGCACACAGTTTAATCAAATTGGTTAAAATAATGTGTTCTCTTTTTTTGTAGTCTGCACTCTACATCATCGTTTAAATCTTCTTCCTTATTAATTTAGACGAATTTAGCGTAAACTGCCACTTGTACCAAAGCATGTTACTCACTTCCATTTTAGTTTCTATCAACTTATTCTCATGTTGATAAGGGAGCTTTACTTTTAGGACAAAAACACAAAATATATTTCATAGAATTTCACTAGTTTTGAGCCATTTCAAGGAGAGACGAGTTCAAACCTCAACAAACCTAGCCCCAAAACAAGAAAACCAAAATATTAAAATTTTAGCCATGTCCCCTAATAGACTTGGCCAAAACTACACTATCCACAAAAACTTCAAACGGATTTTAGATTCGTAAAAACTAATTTTTGCAAGATCAGTTTTACAATTTATGCACTTCTACAAAATCCATTTCAAATTTTTTTATACTTCTACAAGATCAGTTTCAAAATTATCGTAAAAACTAATTCTACAAGATTCGTTTCAAAATTTAGTCTTATATTTGACTTCATGTATAATTTCGCCTGTTGATAATTATTAATTACCTCTCAATTCATGTACAATGGTAGATAAGCAAACAAGTAGGTTAACAGTAAACTTTTTTCTGTAAATGAATTAGATAGAATTTGTAGAGCAGCTGCAGCTACTATAACCTAAAAATTATAGACTTTTAAGTTTTATAATAATTAAAATCAAGGATAATTTGGCACCCATTTTAGGTAGGAAATTATTGGCCCCTTCACACATATATACCAAACCTCAAAGGTTTAGCTAGGTTACTAACTTTATGTGACATCCCGCATCGTCCAGGGGAGTGATCCTTAAATGTATATTTTCATCCCTACCTAGCACGAGGCCTTTTGGGAGCTCACTGGCTTCGGGTTCCGTTGGAACTCCGAAGTTAAGCGAGAAGGGGGCTAGAGCACTCCCATGATGAGTGACTCACTGGGAAGTTGCTCGTGAGTTCCCAGAAATAAAACTGTGAGGGCGTGATCGGGGCCAAAAGCAGACAATATCGTGTTACGGTGGTGGAGCGGGTCCGGAAAGTGGCTGCGCTCGGGTCGGGATGTGACACTTTACATAGAAGTTCATTAAGTACTCCTCCCTTATAAAAACATATGCAAAAACAAACAAAAAACAAGCATGTGGGATTGCAAATGCTAATTTTAAAATATTAATAACAGCTTCCATTTAGCTTTACTTAATTGATAGAATAATTCGTAAATCAAAACGCAGTACATAAAAAGACAAAAAAAAGTAAGAAAGATACATAAACATTATATATTTGGATACTAACTAGCTGGTATTGAGCTATTATCACATGTGAGAAATTGAAATGTAATCGCATAGCTAATGTGGGGTTATTGGCTGCTCATGATCGCAATAGCCTCATAAGCTCGATGTATGCTTATTTGTTTGTTTGTGTATAACCTAGTATACATAATTGCGACAAACTGAAAGAATGATTCAAAAAAATTGAATTATAAAGTG
Source organism: Crataegus laevigata (assembly GCA_963580275.1). Classification (NCBI taxonomy): domain Eukaryota; kingdom Viridiplantae; phylum Streptophyta; class Magnoliopsida; order Rosales; family Rosaceae; genus Crataegus; species Crataegus laevigata. The sequence continues at coordinate 4,592,774 of OY756950.1, forward strand.
TTGCATCTTTTGTGCAACCCCATATATAGTAATTTGTAGATTTCATTCTTTCTTTCCTTTGTGTTTCTTCTCCTATTTTTGGCTAAAATTATGACCCTTATTGTCACAAAAATTCTGACTCCACCACTACATGTAATGATTAATTCATTAAGTATGCATGCATTATAATTTATAAGCATGATCATTATTTGATGAAGATATGTGACAACGACCCTCTTAATGCATCCATTTGTATCGTGACTAAACCGAGTAGAAAGCAACATATAATTGACTTTATTCATGTATGAGCTCAAATAGATATTCAACATTAGCTTTACTCTTATATTGGATGTGACGACCCGTCCCTAATTTTCCTATATAATTTCTTCCCAAGTATGTGAAATGACTATTATGCCCTTAGTGGCAAATGACGTGGATATGCTTATTTTCCTCTTTATTTATTTTATCGTTTCGTGATTAAATTCTACGCGTTGTTACTAGAGTACGTGGTTTTTACCAGTGTAAAATATCTGTTTCGGATAGGTTTCGATTTCTTTTTACTGAAGGAAAACTCTATCTTTAACTACCTTTTTTTACCCAACCCATGCATCCCCCATTACTTCATTCAACCACCAATCACATCCTTTCCTACAAGCTAGCATCCAATCAGAAAAAGAAAAAAAGTTACTTTCTCTCTCTCTTCCTTCTTTATCTCTCCTGTGTGTTCTCTCCATCTGCAATCGCCATGAACGAGCTTCAAAGCTCGTAGATCGAGTTTGAAACCAACCTCATTGTACTCCTCTCATTTCCACGATCACAACCATGTCAACCAAACCTAGTTTAGACGAGTTTTGACTCGTTAACTCGAAAGGTCTAAACTCGAGCAAACTGAGTTCGACGTGATTTCGAACGAGTTAGGAGGTTTTGAAGCTTGGGTAAGCTTCTACACAACCCCTCGAGCCTCCTACAACAATTTGGAGGAAGTTTGGAAGTGAAACGACCGAGTTTCAAAGAACTCACTTTCGACTGGATCTTTCGAGGCATTTTCCAGCAACCTCTGTCCACTTTTTGGACTCCAAACAGGTATAACGCGATTCTACTCTTCATAAGCTTGAAATCCATATAAAGTAAGTTGAAAAGGGATGAGAAATGAAGAAGTTATGCTCGTTTGAAAAATTTCCAGAAAACTGGCGAAATTCAAGTTGCAGACAGCGGCGGAATATTCCTAACGGTGTCAAGTTAACTGACGGCACTGACCTGCATGTGGGGGCGCGTTTGGCCGTGCCATTACCGGCACGTGAAGGTGCGTGTGTGGTCCATAATTTATTCTAAAAATTTGGGGATGTTCATGACGTCGGGTAGGTTACATTCGTGTATTTAAACCCTAGGTTTGAGCAAAATATGAGGGTTTTATTTAGGTTTTCGTATATGTGCTTTAATTAATTCGAAAATAGTTATTTCACATATAGGGGAAACGTATTTCCGAGGACGTACAAGGCCATGCTAAGCTTGGGGGCTACAACCCGACGACGAACTTATGAGTGGGTAATTTATTTTATAATCTATACATATTATAGTTTCCATAAATGCGTACTTACTTCACTTTACGCTTATATTGCCTATTATTTGATATTGTGATATGAAATGTGATAAATGCTGCTATATGGTTGGGATATTATTGTCATGACATTCATAAATATGTGTATATGCTCATCTTGTTGCACCCCGGTGTTGGTACTCCGTCTAGGGCTAGGGCCAGTCTTTTATGTGTATGTTCACATCTGCACCGTTCGCTCACCTTAGATCCAAGTTTAAGTGCCAGTCTTGTCGTACAGATTACATTAGGCAGTTCCCACTTGTATGTGACCATGCTTAGCACCAGTCTTCACGATATTGTAGTACTAGAGTGCATTATTACACCCAGTTTTGTCGTACAAGTTGCTTTAGGCAACTCCGACTTGTGTGCTAGTTTAGATGATGAGCAAACTGTTTATATCTTATTATCACATGATAATATTATTGTGGCATTGATCTTATCATAACTTGGCATATTCTTATATATATATATATTGACTATAGTATTGTGGATACATACTTACTTACGTTGTATGCTCTTCTTAAAGGAAACTATACTTGTTTTATGGTGAGGGGTTAGTATATTCAAAAATAAAGGTTTCGTATAAGCATTGTTTTGCTGACCCACTCAACTTTGTTTTTCGCCCCTCCAGGACCTAGATAGTTGTTTCTTCGTGGCACTCGAGGAACCTTGGCAATTATGACTTTACCTTCGGTTTAGATGTATGAACTTATCACTGTTGTGTAATAAGTGTACTTTAGCTGCTTGACTATCCTTCAGTAGTCGTACTGTCTTTTAAGCTCTAGATAACTATAGTGGGTTACTCCCACGATTGCGCACTCTATCACTATTTGATTTTAATTAGTTCTAGTTTAGTTTGAAATTGTTCACTTTTTACATCACTTATCCCTAAGGTTACGTCACCTCACGGTGATGACCAACATGCTTCGACCTTCCCAAGTCGGGGTGTGTCATTCGAGATGAAAACAATGTAACAAGAAGAATACTTAAAAAACATAAAGGATTTAGCCAAAATGGTTCGTAAGATTGTCACAACTTCTCACTTTGGTCCTTGAGATTTGAAACCGATAAAAGTGGCTCCTGAGATTGTTCACAATCAATCATTTTGGTCATTCTATGAAAACCACCAGTTCAAGTGGAGAGTTTAATTTGACAAAGATACCCTCAATTTAATAGATATTTTTCACAGAACGACCAAAATGATTGACAATTGACAATATCAAGGACCACTCATATCAGTTTTAAATCTCAATGACCAAAATGAAGAGTTATGCCAATTTCAGTGACCATTTTAGCTAAAAAAACCAAAACACGATAACATTCTTCCTTTAATTCACTATTTTTTTTCACTACTAGTTTTCCCTTTTTTTCCTTTTTCCTATTACTTTTCTTGATTCTTTTTATAGCGGGGATTGGTTGGTCACAAGGAGAGACGAGTGGAGTATGATACTTGCTTTTGTATTGGAACCAAAGAAGATTAATTATAATTTGCTATAACCATACCCTTTTGTTTCACTTTTTTGACATATATTAATACGAGGAAGAAGTGGTTAGCACCAACAAATCATCGTTAAGAAAGGAAGATCTCGAGATTAACTTAAAGATTCGGATGATTAATTAAAAACACAATTGATTAAGGAAAGTAAGCAATTTTGTCACGAAACTTTTAAATTTGACAAGATCTCCACCAATGGCATTTGTTTGCTGTGCATGAGTATCAGCCATATATGTCCACTTGATTGGATAGCCTTGTTGGTAATGACAGTAAAAAGATGGGGGCAAAGGAAAAGTAAAAGCTTATTGATTATGGATTATTAGGGTTTTGGATCTTTGATTAAATTTGTTGATATCTTTACGTGCGATTCCATTTGCATTTGGACGGATATAAGGAAAAGTTATAGATTAAAGTCAAAATAATTAGGATTATTCTGCTCTAATCTCGTTTCTTTCATGTACCTCAATGTTTCTTTTTTAAGATTTAACTTCACATATTAAAGAAGCAATGCTACACAAGTGGTAAATAGTCTTTGTAGTTGAGGCATTCCTTTTTAGTATAGAGTATTGTTTATAATTTTAAGCTCTAAACGTATCGCTTATAATTTTAAGCTCTGAACACAGAGTTTAAGCAAATAATGAATCACCAACTAGAAGAGAAGCCTACATGTGTGCTCCTCAAGACACCATTGTGGCTTCATAAATCAATCGTATACCGTCATATGAAAATGTTCAAAAACACAACGTTGTGATATATATCAGCTCGAGAGACTATTGCCACGTTTGAAATGTGTGCTTAAGTCATTCATAGAAAAGCAACTTAATACCACGGTCTAGTGATATTCCTTTTCACTGGTAAGTGAGAGGTCTTATGTTTAATTCTCGTCAAAGGTAAATTTGAATCAAATTTTTATTAGCCCATTGTGAGGTTTAGTCTACTCTCATTATCTAGAAAAGGGAATCCTAATAGCGAGAGTGCCTAGTCATCCCAAATAATTCTCTCTTTCCTTCCAGCCACCTCTTAAATAAAAATACTACTCTTATCATATTTTTTTTAATTAAGAAAAAAAAATATACAATTATTATTAGTGTTTTTTTTTTTTTGGTCAAATATTAGGGTTTGTTTTTGGGTCGAATACAATTATTATTAGGGCTTACAACTGGGTCCTCTGGACCACGTATGCATGTGAAGCATGGTCCACCGTAGCCCTAATGGTTTTTAACGCGTGGCTGACAGAGGTTGGACCCGCGCCGACATGACACGTGCTCGTTTGGCCGAAAGGCCGAAAGTCTAAACAGCAAAACGCAATGAATGGGCACCCAGACGACGGCTGTCTCCCTCTCAAAAGGAAGGGTACGGTCCGTACTACACCGTACCTCGTCACAGCGTCCAATTATAAGAGGACAAAAGGATATGATGTGCTGCACCACATCCAGCTTCCGATGGGACTTCATACAACCTTTATTTTCGCCAATCCAGTTTATCCAAATCGATTTTTAAACATAAAATCACTTTTTATTTAAGCGTCCATCAAAAACTCAAAATTTGCAAATAAAATGCCATGTAAAATAATCGATTAATTATAAATTATTTACGGCTTATGCCTCTTCACATTTTCATCATTTCTCACCACAATTGAATTTTAGCTTCTATCAAAGGCATTAAAGTTTGGTTAACCCTTGTAACGTTTTTTTATTTATTACAACGATATATTTTACACTAAGGGGAGGGAGAGTTCGGCTAAGCCACACAATGGGCAACCTAATTTAGTATCAAATTTGTCATCTACGAGATTTGAACATAATGCCTCTCACTCACACGTGAAGATGAGTACCACCATACCATAGTATTGAATGGCAACGTTTTTTTTAGTATTGTTTTTTATTTTTCCAACAATCTAACACATTGTCATGTATTATATCGACATTATTTGTTAAGGTAAATTATTTTGCACAACATATTTTTGTAAAACGTGCATATTAATTTACCTATGCAAATAATATTTCAATATTAACCAACAATATATACAAATAATACTCTCATATTTTGTTCGTAATTTACCTATAATTTAATAGTAGGTACATAAATGTGCTATATTCAAAATAATCATATGCATCTTTTCTTTACAATATCACTCCTATATCCAATATGGGGTAGGTAAATTATTTTTACATTTATATTCTAAGACCATATCAAATGGAAATGTTAAATTATTAGAGTCAAATTACAAGTAATGGCTGATTTGGCAACTTGAAATCTCATGTCAAATTATGTTTCTCCAACCGAGTTGTCAAATATTTTTTCTATTAATTTAGACCTTTAAATAGTTGTATTTATTTTTAAAAAATTGCTGAAAAAAAAAATTATTAGTTGAAATGTTTGTGGAATAAGGGACCCAAACATTAAAGTAATAAAAAATAAATTTGACATTAATGTCAAATTTACTCATAAACACAAAGGCTTCAAATCTAATCAACAAATAACACTTTGGTTGGGAGGATTTTATATGCCAAATATGCATAGTCATTTCTCCACCTAGGATTTGACTTCACCTTTGGAGACGCTCTAAGAGTATCTCCAATGGAGACGTCAAATTCAAAACAACAAATTTAATTTTGATGCTGACTTGGCAATTTGGTATATTGTCCATATTTTCCTTCCACCCGGTATGCCAAAATTTATTGCTTCATTTATGTTTTTTTTTTAACAAAAATAATAAAAGTTGAGTTGTTGTTGGTTTAAAATAATAAAATAATACTTAAATATGCTGACATTTAAGGTAAGACAAGTGGAATGCCTTTGGAAATAACAAAAATCAAATTTGAAGGCAGCTTCAAATTTGACGTTTCTTTATCTATGTCAGTTTAGCCTTCTTTTTCATGTCATCTTTGACATCTCGGTTGGATTAAATGGTACATCATTTGTTACCGTTATGTGTCTATGTGGCATTTTTTACATCTCTTTTGGAGATTTTACTATGAAAAGAGAAAAATAGATAATTGTTTTTCATAATTTTTTTGGCAACAATTATTTGTCTATGTTTCAAATGGAAAACACCTATAATATTTCTATTTATATTATTTATAGAATGCTAATAAGGTAAACTAGTTTTGCGATTAAAACAATTTTGAATACAATTGTGAACCTTAAAAACAACGTTGTTATGGTGATTGTTGGTAAAAAAAAATTGAGAAAAGAATGCCAAATCAACGTTGTTATGGATTGAACAAAATTGGTTACATATATAATGTTTTTTTTTCTTTCCGTCTAGTAACAATTACATATGATATTGCAATCGTTTAGATCCTGCAGCGACAGCCATCGAACTCATGGTATGTGTAGGGAAATATAGATATTTGATATGTGGATGAGAATGCATTTTATCCAAATTGAGAAAGACATCTATAAAACTAAGAAAAAAAAATTAAAAACATAAAAAAGAAATATGATGAAAAAGGCTTATTTTTAGCTACGCCATTTGGAACTCTATTTTAATTTTACTTTGTCTCCTGTAATTTTAAAGTCACCATTTTACTCCCTGAAGATCAAAATTCGTTCCACTTTAATTTGTGGACTCTTTTTCCTCATTGAAACTGATAGGTCGCCTCCTAATACATATATGAGACCCAACACTGAATAAGATCATGTGCAATAGTTTGATTATAAATCTTCATTATGCATCAACATTAAACAATCAAAGAATACTAAGTTTAAAAGAAATTGAAGAGATAAAAAAGAATTTGATTAGCCTGGCTCACCCAAATTAAACTCACATAAGAAACTAACAACTCTAAGGTAATGTGGAGCAAATTTTGAGTTTTATAGAGATGCCTTTCAAGTTTCAGGGAGCAAATTGGCATCAAAATAGAGTTTCATGAGGCAAAGTAAACCGAATGTTGAGTTTTGAAAAATAAAGTGGCGACTTTTAAATTAAAGGGAACAAAGTGAAATTAAAATCAAGTTTAAAGGATGTAGCTAAAAATTAGCTTGAAAAAAATGATATTACACATTCTTTTTCTTTTCAAACTCATATATTTTTATTTTTAACAATCGAACCAAATAAAAAAACGAAAATAATAAACAAAATTGAGCAAATATTTGATACGTGGTTACATGTCTATGGTGAAATACAAAAACTTACAAAAAATGGATCGGAGATATAAAATTTGTCAAAAATTTGGCCAGACAGGGCATTTCAACCTTATTTATGTCAAGTTTATTATTTTGTGTTGGATTAGTAAAAAATTCAGTTAGACCAGCCATTTAGTATTATTACCGAATTTTTTATTTTGTGTTGGACTAAGCGTTTCACGAGTTGGTGTATTCTTGAATTATATTTTTATATTATATAGATTAGTCAAGTTTTACGTCTTAAACAAAAAGCAAAGAACAATGATTGACTACTTAAAGATAAATGAGAATGAATTCTTACAAATTTTTTGTGTTCGAATTAAAAAGTTTTTCACTTATGATCAGAATGTTCATATTACGAATCATTCTGTAAAGATCATTTCTGCAAAAAATGATTTAAAACTAACACCATTTGGTCAATTTATTGTAGAAAATACATAGACGACTCTTAATGCTTTCTACCAATTTTGTTCATCTATTTTTATACAGTTCTATGACTAAATGACCTTAGTTTTAATTGATTTTTTTTGCATATGCGATCTTTATAGAATTATTTATAATAAGAACGGTTTTGATTATAAACACAATATTTTATGAATCAACAATGAACAATTTTGAGTATAAATTTATAATCATTTTTTTAGTAGCCAAGTATTATTCAAAAGTAAATATTTTGTTGTTGACGTTTGTTCTTTTACAATTCCGGGCCACCAAAAAAGAAAAGAACAAAGAATTTATAAAAGAAAAAGAAAAAGGTAAAAAGACACAATGGTCCCCTCAATTGGACTCCTTCATACCTAAAGTTAATGCATGCAGGCACGAACACGTGTTCATGTTGTTCTTTCCATACCCTTTTCAACGTCTTTAAATATATTGAAAGATTTGTTCTCACATGTCCAATTCCATTTGTGCCATCAAATTAAACCAACTGCATAAATATCATTAATAGATTGGTGATGATTGTCACATCCCGGCCCGGACGCAGCCACCTTCCGGGGCTCATTCCACCACCGTAGCACGATATTGTCCGCTTTAGGTCCCGACCACGACCTCACGGTTTTGTTTCTGGGAACTCACGAGCAACTTCCCAGTGGGTCACCCATCATGGGAGTGCTCTAGTCCCCTTATCGCTTAACTTCGAAGTTCCTATGGAACCCGAAGCCAGTGAGCTCCCAAAAGGCCTTGTACTAGGTAGGGATGTGAATATATATTTAAGGATCACTCCCCTAGGTAATGTGGGATGTCACAATGATTGATTAGTATTTCCAATTAACAATCATCTGCTAAGTGTTAACTTGGTATACATTATTAGCTCGTTTTTTATTTGTTTAAGTTTGTAGGACAAATAAATTATCAAACATGCATGGTTTTATAAACTTTAGTTTAAGAAATTTTAGGTTCGAAACTTCCAATCCTCATTCTTGAATCTTGCATATTTTCGGGTTTTTTTTTTCTCTGCATGCTAGAGCACCACTTGTTCTGTATGCATTTGCCTATCACATCACAATAAGGTTCTAAAATGCGCTAGATGCTAGTCGGGTGCATTGCCTAGCCTAGGCGTTTAGGCGGGGGCCTAGACGGTTTTTTTTTAAATTTTAGTTAAATTTATTATATCAGATATAAATAAATGTCTATTTATACTTAAAAAAGTATAATTGTATCTGGATACATAAATTGTAAAATAAAATGACATATAAAGCAGTAGAACATATTAAAAAATATAAGGAATAAGCATATAACGAGTGTTCATCCAAGTATCTAATAAGTCTCTTATAATTTATTAAAAAAATAAAAGTCATCTATTTTACACCTAAGTGAGAGTTGCAACCTAAACAGGAGTCTAGCCAGGTCTAACCGTCTTTTCTTATTTTTTAAACACTTAGAATCAATCGTGACGATAGTCAACTGCCTAACGTCTAAACGAGATTTTTTAAAACACACTGCTTCACGGTTATTTGATCCACGAGGCTTGAATGACAAAGTCAGCAGAAACACACATTGATACACACACACACACACATATATATAATATATGGATTGGCTTTTTCTATGGATGGTTTTGTTTTTGTTATTTGATTTTGTTAACATGCATTTGGCGAGGAATATTGTTGAACAGCTAGATAGAGAAATGAAAGCCCAAAGACAAGGGGGAAAGTTACTTTAGGAAGGAATATTATCGGGTGTGCCTAGTGGCATGCATACAGTGGAGTGGATGCGAATCACATTTATCGTTTATTAGGTTCTTTTTAGGTCTGCTCCCACTATATATTAAGCTGTTAACCTCATTCTACACTACAGGTCACAAACTACCATGCCGCTTAGGGCACCCCACTATGCCACTATCATCTATATATAATTATATGGCAACAGATTCGTGGCATCATTTTCTAAAAATAATTTTGAACACATATTTTCGTGGGCGCTCATTTCGTAATGCATTTCTATTATCCAAATTGTCTATTTTTAAGTTTTTCTTTAAATATCTTTCTACAAAAGATACCAAGATCTAAAACTACATAACCGTTATATTAAGGGTTTAGGGTCTTTTTGTAAAACCATATTTGTCAATTTTCTTCACTACAAAGGAATGTCTTGATAGTTTTGGATTTTTAATTTTCGTGTAAGAATGTTATATGAATGATGTTCTAAAAAATAAACAATTATAGTCTTTGAAATACATTACATAGTGAGCCCACAAAAAACGTATGTGAAAAGTGGTGCTACATCTCCGCATCATTATATATATGTTTTTTCTATTTCTATGCATATAATTGAACTAGTAGGTGTATTATATATATTGAGATGACCTAACCTCTCCAAGGGTTGTGATTGTCCTTTTCAAACTAACTTTAAGGTTTCCAAGCTTAAAAATTTGTTGTTTATGTACTTAATTAGTACTTTACGGGATCCCAGAAACCTACTGTTCATATGGGGGGTCATTTTCGGGTTAACTGTTAGTCTGATAGTAACATGATTGTTATGTAATCATGTGTTTGATTGTTTGATTCTCTTAGTGTTTATACATAGATGAAGGGATATTTGTTTGGAAAGTAAGTAACCCGTTTGACATCTCTTCATCTGTAAAGAATTCTCGATATAGAAACGTAGGTTGATCTTCGAATAAAAAAAAGGGGTGTGCTATCCACACACTATTTTTTACTTTTCACACACCCCTATTACTTTCTGTCCATTAGATCTTCTTCAATTCATCCGATCCGACGGCCAAAATCCAAAAAAGTGTGAGAGAAGTAAAAAGGGGTGTGTGAATATCACACCCCTAAAAAAAATTGTCGATCCATGAGGGTCTCAAATGAATTGGCTTATTTGAGAAAAGTCTTGTTCTTTAAAAGACCTATTTCGTGTCTAATAATGCATGGTTCCATGGGTTTGATTGTTTGATTCAGTTAGGAGAAATACATAATTACATAATGTGTAAGATCGAGTACCACTTGACGGGTCTGTAGAAATCTTTCTTTTTGTGTTAAAAAAAAAGGCATTTCAAAATACGTGTTAGATTGTCATTTAAAGATAAAGATGACTAACGCCATAACTGTAAGGAGTTAAGCAATGTTCTTACGTTAATATTTCTTGTATTAATAAGACCAAATATGTTTGTGTTTAAGTTGAGACTATTCATATCAAACGTTAACTTTGAAGCACTACTGGCCAAGGGTGTCGGTCAAGCATAAGAACAACAGCTAGGTTTCCACATAAAATAAACTGGAGATGTGATCTACTACCTCTGAAGAAACTGATGGAAATAAGGTAGTTCACAGGATCAAAACCGATAGTACTTAGACTGTCGATCACTGTGAAGGATATGAATTAGAGAAGAAGAATGGATTTGACAAAAGGGATTTGACAAATATATAGAGATGAAAATAACCTTTCTAGAGAAGTTGTATTCTCAAGAGAAATTACAACTTTTCACGTTGAAATACAACTGTTCATATCATTTATAAATAAATAATTATATTGTTTTCTTTATTTATTAATTAATATATTTCACTACAATCATATGTATATTAGTACATTAATATTATGAACACCATGTTATCATAGTCATATAACAAATGTGGAGATGTGAGTCTTAAGAGAGAGTGCCACATGTCCGGTTTAATAATGCAGTCCAACTATATGGTTTCGTTGTCTCAAGTAACATATTAATTATTTTTGCAAAAGAAATCTTTTGAGAAAGAGGCATTCATTTTTATATATGTAGCTTTCACTTTCGTGTCTCTTTATATATTCGAAAGTTGAACGTCCTGCACACCCTTGTTTAAATTTCGTGTTTTTATAAGCAGAAGATGGAACATGACATATTTGCCCAAAATCTAAAAATAAAATTTAAAATTTTAAAAAAAACCTCAAGGCCATTGAAAAAAGTATGAAAAAACGTGGGCACAAGCCTGCTAGATGAAGCAGTTAGGTAATTTGGGAATTGGATCCTCTCCTGAATCCAATGTGAGGATCTTTCTGACCAACACACATGGGCCGTTGGATTTACATCTAATGACTATAATTATTATAACTTTAAAGGGACCCATCTGTTTGTAGCCGTTGGATCAAAATTCAACAGCCCACACGTGTTTGTTAGGAGGATCCTGACCTTGGGCTCAAAAGGGGATCTAATTCCAGTAATTTGTATCCAACCCAGCACCCAAGTGATCTAACGTCATATGCTAACGTCAGCCATACCCAAACTTTTTTGCAGGTTTAAAAAATGAGTTTGTGAGGGTGGAAGAAGGGAGAGTGAAAAAGAGGAAAAGGAGATAAAAAGAGGTTTTTATTGCCTGAACAATTCATTTACGGAGTAGAGATGCACTCGGGCAATTACTATTTATTAAAACAATAATTGCCTATTGCCCAATCACCTAGGCAATTATTTCCCTAAGGGTTGAAATTGCTCTTAGGCTTGTGCAATTCCTTTTATGTATAACATTTTCTTTCTGATATTAACATTTTTATGTTGACTTAGGAGCATGAATCCATCAAATGGAAAAAAGAAAACTCGAAAAATCTCACTGTAAGGCTTAGCAATTTTGATTGGCGCAATATTATAATTCAGCTTAAATTAAGTTATAGGAAGGGAGAATCATTTGATGGCAAAAGAATAAGCACACAACTCTAACTCATTTGAGCTAGTTAGCTTAGTTTGTTTTAGATGCCTAACTCTTACTAATTTGAGCTATTGACAAATTTGATATCATTATTCATTTTCGACAAAAAGAAAAAATAAAGATAATATTTTTGGAAATAGAAGACGAAAGTGAGAAGAAAATATAAATTGGGTTCTTTTATTGCAAATTTCTTTATTCTTTTTTTTTAAACGGCCCAGTATTGTTTTAAGGCTTTTTTTTAGGAATTTTAACGAAAAACTTCCGGTACTGTTCATTTTAACGAAAAACCACATTTTTACACTAAAAAGTCAATCCTAGTACTATTCATTTTACCCTTTGTTTTGTCTTTATCATTAAAACTCAAAATTTTCAAGTCATTTTCATTTTTTTTTCTTCTACTGCAATTGAACTAGTGTATATATATATATATATATATTGAGATGACCTAATAAACTCTCCAAGGGTTGTGATTGTCCTTTTCAAATTAACTTTTAACGTTTCCAATTAACAATTTGTTGTTTATGCACTTAATTAGTACGTTACGGGATCCCAGAAACCTACTGATATGGGATTATAAACACTCTCATGCCAAAACAAGACAACAAAGAATCTAAACAAAACGAAAAAAGTTGGAGACCGGTATCTGGCAGTTAATTAGCCAATGTGTTCGGTTTAACTGTTAGTCTAATAGTAACATGATTGTTAAGTAATCATGCGTTTGATTGTTTGATTCTCTTAGCGTTTGGGATATTCGTTTGGGAAGTAAGAAATCCCTCTGACATCTTTTTATCTGTAAAGAATTTTCGATATGAAAACTCAGGCTGATATTTGAATAAGAAAAATAGTGGATCCAGAGGGTCTCAAATCAATTGGCTTATTCGAAAAGAGACTTGTTCTTTGGAAGATCTATATCGTGTCTGGTACTGCATGGTTTCATGCGTTTGATTGTTTAATTTTTTTAGGAGAAATACTTAGTTACATTATGTGTAAGATCGACTACAACTTGACGAGTCTGTAGAAATCTTGGTTTTTAGATTGCCATTTAAAGATAAGGATGAAAAACGCCTTAACTATAAAGAGTCAAACAATGTTCTTACGTTAATATTGCTTGTATTGATAAAGACCAAATATGTTTTGTAATTAAGTTGAGAGTATTCATATCAAACATTAACTTTGATCCTATATGTAACATCTCACATCGACTAACAGAGAGGGGTGATGTGCCTTATATGTATATGCTAATCTCCAAATAGCACGAGACATTTTGAGAGTTCACTAGCTTCGGAGTTCATCAGAACTTCGAAGTTAAGCGAGTTCGGGTGAGAGCATTCCCAAGATGGGCGACCCACTGGGAAGTTTTCGTGTGAATTTTCAGAAACAAAATTATGAATGCGTGTCCCAAAGTAGACAATATTGTACTACAATGGAGCCAGTCTAGGATGTGACACTATAGTTTATTAAAGCACTATTGTGCAAGGGTTTCATATAAACAAGCATAAGAACAACAGCTAAGGCTTCATATAAAATAAACTGGAGATGTGATCTGCAGCCTCTGAAGAAGCAAAAGTGGAGATATGAGTCTTAAGAGAGAGTGACACGTGTCCAGTTTAATAATGCAGTCCAACTATACGGTTTGGCTGTCTCAAGTAACATATTATTTCTTTTTACAAAAGAAATCTTTTGAGAAAGAGGCATTCATTTTTATATACGTAGCTTTCACTTTCTTGTTTCTTTATACATTCGAAAGTTGGACCTCTTGCATCTTTGTTTGAATTTCGTGTTTTTATAAGCAGAAGGTGGAACATCACACATTTGTTAATTTGATCTCTCTCTCACACACATTTTACATTTTTTCCTCGTGTTTTACCAAAGACTGCCTTATCTTTCTTACAAAATGGTTCTTTTAGAACAGTTACCACCCCCACCCCTTTTTCTCGGGCAATTGGGCAATTTTTGCCCAAAATCTTATAAAAATAAAAAATAAAAACTCCAGCCCATTGAAAGAAGTCGTAAAAAATGTGGTCACAAGCTTGCCGGACGCAATCAAGTAATTTGCACCCAATAGTGCCCAAGTGATGTGACGTCATGCTAACTTCAGCCATGTCCAAAAAAAATTTACATGTGAGTTTGCGAGGGTGCAGCAGCAGGAGACGGTGGTTAGGAGGCGGCAAGCGCGAAGATGGGTTTACAAGGGTGTTGGGTGTTGGATGAGCTGCTCCTAGAGACTGGATGCATAGACAGAGGGAGAGGGAGAGGGAGAGGGAGAGGGAGAGGGAGAGGAAGAGGAAGAGGAAGAGGGGAGAAAAAGAGGTTTTTATTGCCTGGTCAATTCATTTACTGCGTAGAGATGCACTTATGCAATTACTATTCACTAAGGCAATAATTGTCTTTTGCCTAATCACCCGAGCAATTATTGCCCCAAGGAGAGGAATTGCTCTTAGGCTTACATGATTCCTTTTATGTATAACTTTTTCCTTTTGATATTAACATTTTATGTTGTCATAGGAGCATGAATACATCAAACGAAAAAAGAAAATCTCACCGTAAGGCTTAGCAATTTGATTCTAAAATATTCTAATTCAATTTAAATTAAGTTAAAGGAACATAGAATCAAATCTAAGTGCAGAAGAATAAGCACAGAGTTCTAACTCATTTAACTTCACCTCATTACTCTAACTAATTTGGTTACGTTTACGTCTTAGTTAGCTTAGGTTGCTTTAGATGCCTACTTCTCTCTGTTGGCTTAAGCTTTCTCTTGTTTGTATTTTTGACAAATTCGATAGCATTACTCATTTTCATACCAAATTCGTACACCTTTTTAGTAGATGTAGGATCTATCAACACATGTGGTTCTAATCGCTATTAGAGAGAGGGTATAAATGTAGTAAGAGTAGCTTTTTTTTTTCATTTGAAATAGAAGACAGACGTGCAACCAAAACATAAAGAGTGGTGCTAGTCACACACTCATTTTTACCTCTCACACACCATTCTCAATTTCCGACCATCGGATCGAATGAATTGAAGAAAATTAATGGACAAAAATTAACAAGAGTGTGTGAGAGATAAAATGAGTGTGTGAATAATATTGCAATTTCTTTATTCCTCAAATTTTTTTGTAAGGCCCATTATTGCTTTTAGGCTTTTTATCCTTCTACTATAATTGGACTGCTCAAGCCGGTCCAACTTTTGAAAGCGGGCCTGGTAACAATTTAACGAATAGTATTGGATTCTTTTATTGCAATTTTCTTCTTTTTTTTTTCTTTTTTTTTCCACTCAAGGTTTCGATTTCGTCCCTAATCACTTGTATCAGTTCTCTTAGGGTGCGTTTGGTACGTGGGACGAGACGGAACAGAGTGGGATGGACGCGTTCCGTCCCATGTTTGGTGCGCCAATTTGACTGGAACGCGTCGTCCCGCGGAACGAATTTTAGCCATTTTTTGGTTCCACCTTACCCCCTGGAACAACTTGTTCCAGCCCACGGGACACAAATTTATAATTTTTTAGACAACAATACCCCTCATATTTTTCATTATTTCCACTGTCTACCCTAACTCTCTCTCCCGTAGCCTCCCTTTCTTCTACCCTCCCTCTCTCCTATAGCCTCTTCCTTCTCCACCACAAACCCAGCAACCCAACTATGGCTAACCCAAACTCAGCTTCTTCCCGCCGCCTCTCTCCCTGCTAGTCCCACCACGAGACGCCCAGGACTCGCATAGCAAAGAGGAGACCAAGGCCGTCGTTGACGATGTCAAAGTTCCTCTGCCGCCGGTTCCCTCCGCGCTCCACCTTCAACCCCAGCGTTCGACACGCCGTCATCGACCCCAGCCTTCGGGACGCCGTCGTCAACCCCGGCATTCGGGACACCGTCGTCGACCCCATCGTTCTTTACTCCTTCGACCCCAACCTTTGGAACTCCGTTGACGTCTGCATTTTCCGCCGGTGGCTTCGGCGGCTCCTTATTCAACACTTCGTTTGGTTTTCGTTTTGATTTCACAGATTTTGGTTTTCTCTGTTAGGCATGACGAAGCCTCTGTAAATTGAAAAAAAAAACCAATTTGGGATTTTTCTGTGTTTGGTTTCCTTCATCTATGATCTATGTTGTTTAAAAAATTCGATGTTTGATTCGATTTTTCTGTGTTTGGTTTCCTCCATCAAATAGAAGGGGTAAGTTAGTCATTTAATTATGTTCTGTCTCGTTCCATCTTGCGCGTACCAAACACGACACAAAATCTTTGTTCTGTCCCGTTCTGTTCCGTCCCATTCCATCCCGTTCCGTCCCGCCTGCGTACCAAACAGTACCTTAGATGTGCCATGGATGGGTTTTGTTCCATCAAGGGTTTGTCATGTTCGTGGATCCGCCAATGAAGCAGTCGAGATTAATTTACGAAATCAGCAGTTCACCAAAAAATCCAATGCACCTAAAAGCCAAATGCACTAAAAATTCAATTGTACGAAAAATCTAAATGCACCAAGAAGCCAAATGAAGTTTGAACATTATATTCATTAAAATAAGTATTACAATAAACAAAACAAAAAAAATGAAATCTCCATAAATAAGAGATGCATAATAAATTCATCTGTACAGGACTAACAGGAAATAAAAAAGACCACAAAGAAGTAATGTGAAAATTTTAAACTTCTAATAAGATGAAATTAAAAAAATAATAATCACCTAAAAAATGTTTAATCAAATTTTAAAAAAATATGTCAGTCTAAAAAAATTAAAAAATTAAGCACCTATGTCAAAACATTCCGAGAAAAAAAAACACACACACACACAAGTTTGTTTGTAAAGGAAAGCTAAAAATCCCCCAAAACGTCAAATTTAACCATTCGATTTCAAGAAGTGAGCAACTGACTTTACTTTCTAATCAAAATCCAAGCATATTTTCTGGGTATATAGAATGCAAATCAAATGAAAAAAATAATGAACTGAACCAAAAAATGACATTAATCAACTCCCCTGTGCCGCACGACGCATCCAAATTCCAAATGCAGGTTGCAGGAGCCCTTGCTAAAACCGTTTCCGTAGCTCTTCCTTTCTCACCCCAGAAAGCTTCTAGTATTCACAATCTTCGAATAGCGTACACGTAACGTATTGTATTTACATTATAGTCAACCGTGAGATCCATCGTTAGCAGTCATAATGAAACTCCTCCCAGAACTCTTTTCAGATCAGATTTCTGTTCTGTGGTAAGCCTTGAAGGATACTTGACAGCAAACTTGATTCTCAAATTTCCCTTTTTTCCAGGTTCTTTTGAGATCGGCATTCCCTCATTCGGCACCACCATTTCAGCTCCAGGTTTGATGATATCAGTCAACGGGATCATGAGATTCCGTCCATCTAGGGTGGTAAGGTCAAGAGTCTTGCCAGTGAGTGCCTCCAGCAGTGTTATCTCCTGGTTGACCACCAGGTCATTACTGTCCCTCTTGTAAAGTGCGTGTGGTTTCTCATCTACAATAAAAATTAGATCCGCCGGAATCACACCTTGCTCTTGGTTACCCTTCTCAGGGAAGGTGATCTTTGTGCCCTTCTTCCAACCTGGTTTTATCTCAATGGTCAAAATCTCCTCCACAGTCCGAACCTTACTGCAAAGAATTAATCATGCATCAGGCCAAAGTTAACAAAAGCCAAATGCTTACTGAAAATTACATACTCTTGCAGACCCTTAACATACAGAAACGGCTTCACTAGATTTATCCATTTTCTGATAAGTAATAGGTATTAAACTTTATATACTTCATCACATAATGGCTAGTCACCTACAAACTTTAAAACAAAAAGATTGTACATCACCAGCTTTACTTCTCTAATTGCATTACAGGGGATAAGTAATTTTCACTTTTGGTACAAGATTGCTCATATAACACGAATAACACTTCGACCTTTCCTCGAACGGCAACATCAAGGCTTTACTTCGATAATTACAGATATGAGTGATTGCAAGATGCTCCAAACATCTAATTACATAAGCAAGCCCAGGTAGCTCTTGATCTTGCAGATCAAATAATCAGTGAGATAGAAAAGTAGGAAAGGTAAGAGATAAAGAATGCGGCTATAGATGTGAACACAGAACACAAAACTTATTTCATACATCCAACCCACAAACTAGCCAATGCAGAATGCAAATACACACGTCACAGCAATGAATGATAACTCTCACCCCTTAAGAAAGTCTTGACGTCAACTCATGGGAAGTGGGATTCACGGAGGAGCGAGGCTGCCCATGGATTACTACCCTACTGCCTATCGTAAAGCACACACCGTAACTTATGTAAAGAGCATTTCTAAACCTTGTATTCTAAGGTGCCACAACTCATATCCAAAGTCTAGACTAGCAGGACCAATTCTACTCAGAACACACAAAAATATCATAAACCACCTGCCCCGGAGAAACCTACCTTATCGATAGAGCCAAGTTCAAAAAATAGGCTGCATGGACTAAATTTTATCTCATTGTATCATCTAGGCATTAGAGTTGCAGACTTTTCTGCCAATCACCCACCAATCACAAACATATCTGGAAGGTGTTCCATTTACTAATTTCCCACAACAAAACCAACTCAATATACTAAACCAACAAGTTTCCATGTTGTTCATGCTAAATTTGATTTAACCAGTGCCTTTACGTGACTATATATGCGGCATCCAAATCTAAATGTGCAAACCACACAATACAATTGTTTACACTTTATTAATGCTAGTCTTCCACTCAACTTATGAAAGATTAATACAAATGTCATACGTTATTCAAAACATTTCGCAATCGGGTAACCTATCAAAGGGAAAGATTAAGGCTTGACAAACAACACTAACATTTCTAAAGAAAGAAAGACTAACCAAATACCAATTGGCATTGCAAATATAAGTAAACAACAAGAACAAGATAAAGATTGGGGCTTTTGCTTGAAATTAAAGAAAATAAAGAATTGGGAAATGAAAGATTGATAGTGCAGTAGAGTAAAATTACCCAGCACCAACGGCATCGTAGATGTTTCTGGAAATCTTCATCTTCTTCTTGACACCCTTGTAGAGCTCCTCCAAGCTGCAGGGCAACAAATTCTCAACCGCATTGGCCTTCCTCGCAGGCGCAGCCCCACTGGGTCCCGCAAACTCTGGCACACCACCATTGGACGTCCTAAAGAACCCATCTCTATACCTCCCTCCTCCACCAACCCCGCCTCCGCCGCCGTCGGATCCAAAAATCTCGGCGTAAATGTCCTCGGCGTCCCTGGGACTGAACGTGAACGACGACGTATTCGGGTGTGCGTGGCGCTGGTGGTTGTGGTTGGCGTAGTAGTGATGGCCCGAAGCGGCGGAGAAGCGGGCGGAGGAGGAAGAAGAGGGAGGCGGAAGTTGCCCCGATTTCAGAGCCTCCTCGCCGTAGAGGTCGTAGATCTGGCGCTTGGCGGGGTCGCTGAGGACGTCATAGGCCTCGGAGATTTGCTTGAACTTGGCCTCCGCCTCCGGCCGCTTCCCGGCCGGGTTCTTGTCCGGGTGCCAAATCATGGCGAGCCGCTTGTAGGCCTTCTTCAGGTCGTCCTCGCTCGCATTCCGATTAACTTTCAGTATGTTGTAGTAGTCCACCCCCATTGCCGCCGCTGCTATTCGGATTCGGGTTTTCGAATTTTCGAACTTTCTGCGGTGCGTTTTCTGGATTTCGTTATTTTCCGTTATGATTTGGGAAGAGTACCCGCCGGGGACGATATCATGGAGAGTACAAGGTGGGTCCCAATTAACTAAGGGGAAATGGTTTAATAATGATTACTTAATTGGAATAATTGTGTTAATAAGCTTTTTTGTACCTACTCCCAAAATAAATATTTTAATATGAATTTAATTTGATCCTCTTTTTCTCGGAATCTTACTGAGCAAACAATACAGATCGTTGAATTTTGATCTAACGGCTACAATTATTATAACTTTAGAGGGGACCCTCTATTTGTAGCCGTTGAATCAAAATCTAACGGCATGTGTTGTTTGCTCAGCAGAATCCCAAGAAAAAGCCTAGGGGATCCAATTCCATTTGAAATTATTAGAGATGATATTGTAATGTGTCTAGCTCAATTTGTGGTTGGCAATGATATGATATTGTAATATATCTTTGAACCTATATCTTTGAACCAAGACAAGTTTCCCAAAAGTACGACCAGCAGTTTCTTAAACAAAATAAACCGAGGTTCTTGATTCGATACTTTATAAACTGTGAATTTGTTTGATCGTGGTCGCATGTAGTGTGCAGTTTCTAATTAGCCTTCTTTAATCTCAAATATGTGAATAACTATGGCTCACCACCAATTGTCTCCTTTTCAAGTAAATATATATATATATATATATATATATATATATATATATATTTTGGGGTATGCTATCCACACACCCCAAATTACTTCTCACACACCCCTTGTTAATTTTTGTTTGTTGATCTTCTTCAATTCATCCGATCCAACGGCCGAAAATTAGAAGGGTGTGTGAGAAGTAAAATGGGGTGTGTGGATATCACACCGCAATATTTTTTTATGTCTAATTTTAAGAAAACACGCCTGCGTATAGTTATAGTTGTCAATGAGACAAAGATATGCAATAAATAAAATACTTGACGCACAAGAATCCTATTTAAGAAATAAAACAATCATCAAGAATAAATAAGTCATTATTTATTGTCACATCCCGGCCCGGGCCGGATCATTTTTCGGGCTCGCTCCACTAACGTAGCACGATATTATCCGCTTTGGGCCCCAATCACGCCCTCACGGTTGGGAACTCACGCGAGAACTTCCCAATGAGTCACCCATCATAGGATGTTGTTCGTGAGTTCCCAAAAATAAAACCGTGAGGGCGTGGTCAAGGTCCAAAGTGGACAATATCGTGCTACAGCGGAGGTCGGACCCGGAATGTGGTGGATCCCGGGCCGGGATGTGACATATAACCTCTTTAAAATTATAAAATCAGTTTGATCATGGCGATATAAATTTAAAGAGATTTTATTGTTTATGGATTAATACATAAAAAATAAAAATGATATTGGGATAGTGTTGGACTAGCTCTTATGTTAACGTGCAAAATAAATCACACATTTTAAGAATATTGTTATTCATGTGAACCGACAATTGACTATTAACAAAAATTATGTAAAAAATAAAAATGTAAATCGTACCATCTTATTTTAAACATGAAAAAAAAATATATATATATATATATAATGGTTTCAACTTTTCAAACATAATTCTTTATGAATAAATAAATAACATAATTAATAAATCCACAAAAAAATGGTTTTGAGCTGAGCTGAGTGGAGCCTTTACAACAGTGGGGCCCAAACAAATTTTCCAGAATATTATCAAGCGGTTTCTGGTGAAGATCTTTGTGATTTGGGTAGTGACTATAATTTAGAGGTGAATTAAGTACACAATATTAATATTTTAAGGGATATTTATCTTTTTATAATCAATATTCCTACAATTTATTTGCATAACAGCCATCATTTGCATTAAAAACATATGAATACGATAAGAAGTAGGTCAAAGAAATTTTCACTCTCAGAAATACTGTCCATCAAGCCAAATGTCATAATACAATTGATTTGCATAATAGACATCATTTACATTAAAAACATATGAATACGACAACGAGTAAGACATAAAAAAATTTCAGTGTGTCGAAAACATGATCGGCGCACCAATTGCATAATACAAATGGTTGGATGCTTAAAATAAAAATTTCAAATCACTTGGATTATGACACTTAGTGTACAGGACCGTTCTTGTCATGCCGAAAAATCATTGGTAAGAGTCATTACAAAAGCCAAATTCAATGGATTAGCTAATTAACAAAATATGACTTCCATACACCAGTTTTCTAGCGTGTACATTTATAACCCTTAGATTGAATAATCTAAACGAGAATCAAAGCGCGAAAATTAAACAAAAACGTGCATAAGGAGAAAAAAGGCGTGCACAAATCATTTTCGCGAAGATGACACAACAAATCAGGATCACTTTTAACAAATACAAAATGAGTACACCCTCAAAGCTCATAAGGCCAATGAAGAAACAAATCGCTTGCCATCCAATTCAGTAAGCAAACCATCAAACACAAAACGATGTAGATATGACAAATATACAAGTGTAGTTGACAGCTACAACACGATCGGAGAACTACGACTACTTATGTATACACGAGCCTCGATGATCCCGACAAACATGCACGTCCTTGAGGCCACAAGCTAACAACCTACCGATAATTCAAGCCAATGGAGTCCGAGAGGATTGATTGATTCGGTATCTGCCCTCAAATCTCAGTCCTACAAAACCCCATCTGCCGCGATTTTCAGGTGTATCGACAGTAAAAGAGAAGTAACCCGCGGCGAGCATGCACAATCTAAATAAGAACAGGAGTTATACGGCAATGGCTTGACCAGTTAGCCCGTCGTGAAGCTGCAATGAACCATCTTTCATTAGGTTGAGGCTTAAACTCTTGAATCGCTCCCTCGAATACTGTCGAGATGCCTTTCTCCAATCAGTTCCCGTTTTCATCATCGCAACAAACTCCTCATAACTGATGCGTCCATCCTGGTGATTTGCAAAATCGAACAATAAATTATAACACATGGGGCAATCGTACAAAAATACTGGAAACGCAGGATGTAAGGAGCAAGTCCAGCATAAATATTAACAAATAAACAAGGCTCGAAAGTCAAACCTTGTCAGTGTCGACCTCACGCATGATGTCATTCAGCACCTCAATATCAGTTTCACCAGATTCATCTTGTAAACCTTCCCTTAGCTCGCCTAATTCAATATATCCACTTCCATCTTTATCAAAGAACACAAATGCTCTGTGCAGATGCTCATCGTTCTCCAGCTTCTGCAAGTGAATTGTTACTGCTGCAAACTCTCCGTAGTCCAGAACGCCATTCCCGTCAACATCAGCCTATAGAAAGAAAAGTAACACAGAAGACATCGTTTTGTTTGTTAAATGAAAAATGAAACACAAAAACCCCGGCAATGATTTAAAACCGCAGAACTCACCACTTCCATCAACATCTTAATCTCCGGTTCAGCCAATTTTGAACCAACTTTGTGGAGCCCCAACTTCAACTCCTCATATGTTATTTTGCCATTATTGTCAGTATCCATCAACATAAACATGTCTTTGATTACTTCAACTTCTTTAATAGATAAGTGTTCTGCGATCACCTACAGTATTTGATTGGAAGAAAAATAAATCCCAAATGTTAAATACTGTGTGAATCACACATCGTTGAAATAGTAGCCAATATTTCAGCTGACATACATAAAGTAATGGTTACTGATGCTTACCCTTAGGGCCTTCTTTTTGAATCTATTCATTACTGAGAACTGCTTGAGTCTTGGCCTCACTATATCTCCTAATGGAACGTTTGGAGCTTTCTTCGCATTTTGTAGCCATGGATGTTCTGTAATCACAAAACACAAAGCAAAATTCAGTTCACTCATTTAACAAAATGCAAGTTATGTTGCAGAGCTAGTCAATCTCTTAACAGCATTGACGAGCCAAAAAACACACAAATTTTCAGTTTCTTTCTAGTTTAAGTCAAATTCATGGCACACTGATCTGCACAAAAAATGGGTTCCGCCCTTTTGGTCAAAACCGAAAACATTCTCATATAACCTTGACTGAAACTCTAAATCAAATAGAAAATACAATGGCAAGGTACCAAGGGTAAATTAAGTTAAACTGATTTTTGCTTCAAAGGACATACTTCTGTCAATCTAGCTGCTTACTTGAATCTCTACTATAGGACCCATCTCACTGAAAAAAGCTTGCAAGTGAAGAAATCAACGAAGTGTTTATATCCCCCCAGCCAAGCCAATTTTCCAATCTAAATCAGTTAAAATCCAAGTGATTGTCATAAAATCACAAACTTCACAGTACAGCCAAACTCCAGAGGTCCAGAGGAGGAAATGAAACAACAAACTCCAATAACAAAACAGAAACCTCGGCTTAAAAGAATAAATTAAGGTTCAAAAAAACATAGATAAATACTAGTGATCGGATATAAAACTAATAACTGGAGATTAAGGAAAGCTTCCAATCAGCAACTCGAGTTCCAGTAGCTTGCACTAACAAATAAATCAGCTGGTTCCCTGTCTTATCCTTAATTCCCGCCCTACTCGCCGTTAAAATAATATTATGGAAAAAAAATACGCCTTTCACCAGTTGCATTATGATATTTTGAACCAGAATTGCTACTATACATGATCTTGTTAATACATTGTTTTCATCAATGACTTCTCTTGTTTTACTTCGACATTTATTTATTCTATAGGAGGTCTGAGTTGTTTGATGGTTTTGGTTACTAAGGATTTGTGAAAACGATTAAATGCTCGTTCTCGTAACACCCTATTCATAAAACAAAAACCCTTATTAATTCGTGACGTATTTAGTAAAATGATGAGGTGAATTATCATCCATCACACCGATTAACGCAGTGATATTGCAATCTAAACGTTGAAGCGCGAACAACTATGCAACTCTCTTGAAATGGCATGAGGTAAAGATTCAGAGACGAGACTTACCAAGCACCTCTTGTGCGGTCAAGCGTTTTCTGGGATCCGGCTCCAGCATCTGCCGAACAAGGCTTTTAGCACTGTCCGAAATCTGAGGCCAAGGTTCCCTCTTGAAATCAATCACCCCCCTCAAGATTGCAAGAGCCACACCCTGTTCAGACTCTGTTTGCAAAAATTTCAACAAGGAAAACCAATGTTACAATCCCAAACCAAAATCAGAACCGCCCAGAAAACGAAAAACCAACCGGTTTTAAACATATTTGGAGAGCCGAATTCACTAGAATACCAGCCCAAAATGGAGGAACCCCACATAACAAAATGTAAAGTATCACTCCGGCGCTCCATATGTCAACCTCCGGACCATAATTTCGTTTCAAAACCTCCGGTGCCATGTAGTACGGACTGCCCACAATCTCCATAAACTTCTCCCCTAAACCCCCACACAAACAAAACCAAAATCAAAATCCACACAAAATCAAACAAATCCGTAAAAACTCGAAACCCGAAAATCCATCAACAATTCAACAAAATCCCAGAAAAGTACCAGGCTTGAAGAACACAGAGAGCCCAAAGTCGATGGCTTTAAGAGGCGAGTGCTCCCTCTTGTTCGAGAACAGAAAGTTCTCGGGCTTCAAGTCCCTGTGCATAACCCCATTAGCATGGCACATCCTCACCACCTCGGCCACCGTCCTGGCGACGTTCGCTGCCGCCCGCTCACTGTAATGCCCTCTGGCCACAATCCTATCGAAAAGCTCGCCGCCCTCGCACAGCTCCATGACCAAATGAACGTTCTCGTTGTCCTCGTAAGTCGCTTTCAGCTTCACTATGTTCGGGTGCTCCGGCAGCGTCGACATTATCGCCACCTCCCGCCGCACATCCTCTATATCCACCTGAACCAAACAAAAAAAACCCAAGTTACAAAAAAAACCACCAAAATCAAGACGAAGTTTCGGATTTCTCCGACTTCAGCCCTGTGCGCCGTCGTGCATACCGCCGTTCGAAGCTTGCGTTTCGATATGGACTTGCAGGCGAGTGCCTGCTTTGTCTCGCGGTCCGTGCACAGATACGTGATACCGAACTCGCCCCGACCCAGTTCCCGACCCAGAACGTACTTGTCGCCGATCCGGGTCCGGTGGCCAAGTGGAATCACGTCCTTGAGAACTCGGATCGGAGCCGGGGATTGGGCCGACGGGTCGTCGGAATACGGGTTGGACAGCCGCTCTCGGGCCTTCTTCTTGTTTTTATCGCCGCTGGAACTCTTGTCGTCGCCGCTGACGACGTCAGCTCTCACGCAGACGTTACAGTTCCCCATGGCCGCGCACCAAAACGCTGCGTTTCGGATACCTCAAAAGGAGGAGGAACAAGGTTGCTCCTTTTGGCTTTATACCGAAACGGTGCGTTGAGGGGAGGTGGTGGTGAGTCGGGGTGGCGCCGCCGTGAGCACGTGACAGATGGGTGAGAGAGAGAGAGAGAGAGAGAACGCGGGATAATCAGAGGAGGGAGAAAAAATGAAACTGAAAAACTGGGGCTTTTTGAAAAATAAAATTTAAAGGTTTTTCTTTGTGGGTAATTTCCCGAAAGAATGGATAGGATATTAATAACACAAAAATTGGAGGCGTCTAAAATTTAAAATAATACTAACAAAAACCAAATCAAATTCGCACCGTGTTTTTAAAATTATTTCAAAGAACATATGTTATGAATTTCTGATCGAAATTATGGTCGAAACAAATAATTGACTCTTCCATAACGAGATTGAAAAATACATCAAACTCGAGCTTCTGATTAACTAATTAAACTGAGTTGATTAGAAGTTCATATTTAAGCGTTATCTTAGCTACCAACTACTTCACATGACTGGCTCTTACCAACGAATACTTGAGATTAACAATTGCTTAAAGATAAGGAAGGTAATTGTGATTAATAATAATTCCCTAAATAATCTCATCCGTTGATGTGTGGAGGGTTCGAATCCAACGGACACTAGTTGTTGAATTGGGTGCGAGGACTATGAATGTTTGACTTGGTCAGCAGTCCACTGTATTTTGTCTTCAACCAAACTTAATTAAAATAAAATTATTAGGACTTAATTAATTACAATTATCTTTTTTGTCCGTTACAATTGGCGCGCTAAGGCAGGTACAGCGCACTAAAATAATTTTTTTCCAAAAATATAAATAAACAATTTTTATCGTTTAAAATTTTCAACCTATCAGAAACACGAACTGATGTATTAAGTATCATCATACAAATAGTTAAATACTTGAAAAAAAAATTTAACCATTTGTATCGTGACGCTTTGTATACCGAACAGTATTTTTGACACGCTAAAAAATTTATCTGTCATTTTAAGCTATAAAACATGGGACTAAAATGATGTCGGCATTCTTCCTCTGTTGATATAATTTCCATGATTGTGTCTAGAACCTATATGGGGCTTACTTTTGACTTTCTATGTCTGTTGGTGACTGTAAATTTTGGATTTTCACACAAAAGAGGAACGTATTTCTTTTTTACCACCTACTAAGTGGTTGAAAACAATGCGGCTGAAGCCAAAAAGTCATTAAAAGTTAAAATAAATACCAAGCTTTTGAGAGACGAGAAGGTTTTTGATCCGCCATAATAAATTAGTACTGAACTCGTAAGAGTTGATTACATATAGTACTAAGTACTATTATGTAACAGCGCGTTTCGAGAGTCACAGTGGATATGAAATTAGAGCTCAAACTATGACAAACTAAGAGTTTGATTTCCGTAAACAAAAAAAATCTAAAGTACAAAACTAAGGGTTCGATTTATGAGATAAATTGAAATAAAACTATGGGTATGAACTTGTTGAAGAAGTTACATGGAAATCATGCGGTGGAGGAAGAAAGGTGTGGAAGTAATAAGGTGGTGACTTGGTCAACATGGAGAAGTCATTGAAAGCCCACACAAATGGAAAACTTAAGATTCCACCAATGAAGTCAACAGAATGATGGCATCCATATCAATTTTCTAAAAGGAAAGCTTACTTGTAGTATTAGTTTTTTCTCCTACTTCCCAAACAAGCTCTTCCTTGCCCCCAAAGTAAAAGTTCAGTTCTTCTAGACGTTAGGGTTCAAGAAAATCGTAACCACCTTTTCGATATTAGTTTAATAGGAGAAAAAATCATTTATCGTTAAATTTAAATTAAACAGTTACTGATCATAATTTTTTTTGAATCTCGTATATAGGAGAATGTGTCTTTTTAAAGTAATTGGTAAGGGGAAGTAGTCCAAGTTGAAAGCCTATTAGAATCACTTTTGTTCTAGTAAAAACCCAAGTAAATAAAAGTGCTTTTCAAGTTTTACTTCATGTTATTCTTTCCATACTAGTTAAATTACCTAGAAATAAGTGTGTTGAAGTTGACTTGTGCTTTCAGGTTTTGTAGTCAAGTGTTCCACTTCTGCATGTGTTGTTGCTAATTGAATAATATCTTAGCAAAGTTTCCTTTGTGATATCTTTAACATGTGGTCCATTTTATGCGTGACACGTACAAATTAAGTTAAAAGGCTAAGTATCTTCCACCACACAATGTGCTTTCTCATTCAATAGCGAATTAATAAAGATTATACGTTTCTTTCGTTTGCAAATGAAATTTGTCTAATATTACTGGCTGTATGTAATAAGTTATAATTCATACGCTCAAAAGTTTCGTTTATCTTATGCATGAATAATGTCATGCAGAAGTTGGCACAAAGGAGATCATGACGAGCCTGATCGAACAAGTTTGAGAAAAAGGAGACCATGACAAGGTTGGTGGAGCTTTAGGATTTTCTTCTCTCCAAATCCCATCCTCTCACTTTCCTCTTTGTCTCTCTCTGTCTATAAAGAAGTTAATATAATATGTTGACGTGAATTAGTCGTGACCATTCAAATAGGAAGAGATGGAAGGAAAAGAGAAAGAATCATACTCCAAAAAATATAGTGCATTATATCGCTAGATTACCTATCAAACATTGTCGTTAAATAAAATAAAAACACTATGTAACAAAATTGTGTTTTCATATACAACGACCATATATTTATACTAAATTAGTATATTCTATTATATAACGATTAGTGTGTATATGTTCTATCAATTAACAAGTTTATCTTATTTAAATGTTAACTTTATACATCATTAATTAATGTTACACAATAATGTGACATCCCTAACATTAATCTTCACACACTTTAGGTTATATGTGTGGGGAAGGGAAAATAAAAGCAAGGTTTATTTGACTTATTTGGCACTCTAGTTACCAATCAAGCATGTTAACTGCAACTATTTGATTGCCATTAGTTAATAATGCATGATGTCACCCAGAAACTGTATTTTCCTTTTACTTCAAGCAAGATACAAAACACATATAATATGTTAATAATCTCTCGTTAACCTATCCCTTGTTTGAAAACGTTTTTAAAATAACTAAAAATATTTTTAGATAAAATATTATTAGTTTCCAAAAACATTTGAAGTGTTTCTAAAAACATTTTCACTAAAAATATCTTTAACGATTTTTAAATCACAATGTATTACCAAACTATTAAATAATCCTAATTAATAAAGGGATACTTATAAGAAAGACCTACTACAGCTAGGAGTACCCAAAAGCACTTTTGAAATCTGTGCTTTTGATGCAGTAGGCGTGGAGGGTGATGACCTGGCAAGGAACACGTGCTTTTCTTCAACATATCACCAAACATAATCATACTCCCAAGCATGGCCTTCGTTCTCTTTTTATCAATCAGAATTGTGGAACTGGCCTACTACTATTAATTCACAGTTTACATTAAGAACCAAGTTTTGTTTACTAAGTGAAATCGACTGTATAAATTATAAAACGTAACTGTGCTTGATTTTGCAATATATCTTTCATTAGTTTAAGTACTTCATATCGTTTGTCAAAGTTTTTTTCAAAATCTTTATAAGTCTGCGTATTTTCAAATATTTCATATCCTTTCTCACAATTTAATTCAATATATTTCATGCAACATTCCCACATGCTAGGGTTTAAAGTTGTCAACGTGCACTAGTGAAAGAAAGCTTTTCCATCATTGTTCATTATCTAATTAATTAGTCACCCTCTTGCTTTTCCGTCTCCTCCCCCTCACATCAAGATTAAGGGGCTAGCTAGCTGCTAATTTCGTTTTTAAACTGCTAATCTCACATCTCACGTTGTGATGGCAAAGCTTTGAGGATTCTCTATGGACAAGAACAACCTAGCGTATGCCGATACACATGCAAAGAAAGTTTTAAGTGTAACTGGTTCAATTGTGTACATAATTGAGTTCATCATTTTCAAACTCTATCATCATGCGACTAGTCATGCATGTGATGAAACATGATTCTATACAGTTTGTGATATTGAGGGATTAAGGGTACACATATCAATTTTCTTCCCTTCTCTCTATATCTACAATGATGAGTAGTTCATGTATCAAGAAGTAGCACCCATGTAAGCAAAAAATGAGCAATTGAAGTGTTACGTCAAATGAAAAGAGGTTATCTGACAGTTAGATTGACAGAAGAGTCAATGATGCAACGCTTCCTAATTTTTTTTGGTAATTTGTAAAGGTAAAGATCGTTCACTTCCACTCCATACTTTAACTTTAAAAAGGTTGTTTTTGCTAATTATCAAATAAACATAGACCAACCTAACTCTTGCATATGTCCAAAATGACGAGTTCAATCTTAATCCAACAATAGGTGGTCATTTACTTTTTTTTTATTCGATCTTAATCCAACAGTAGATGACCATTTACTTTTATTATTATACTTTCTACTTCATTGTTAAATTAAGATTGAATGATGAATAACGACAATTTTCTTGGATCATAAGATTTAGAAGAACAGAACTCTCAACATATAATTGACCCACAAAAATAAGAGTTTTGTCAAAATAGTGTGGGCCTGGTCTGAAAACATATCATGGCCGAAGCTAATGTGAAGCCTGAAGACCAAGGCCCAGGATAACGGCCCAGGTCCGATTTCTAGAACTAGTAACGCAAAATACATAGGGAGATCTGTTTACAACTAACGGAACAACTAACGGAATAATTAGGGGAATTAATTAGAGCAATTAGCTGAAATTACTCATTTGACCAAGATTGTTTGCTTGAGCAACACGGGAGATTTTGATAATTTTCCAATTAAAAACAAATTTATATTTTTGGGCCTTTGACTTGACCGTCTGCTGTCCGACTTGCCGTATCAGAGGCCTGTCTCCGTCCACGTCGACACAGCCATCAGGTTTTAATCCCCGGCTTCTACCTCAGCTTTCCGCTTTACAGCCGCACACCATCATAGCCGCTGGATCAACCAAATTTTATGTCTATTTGTTTTATTTGTTTTGGATGTGCTATCCAAAACGGCTTTTTAGTTAAAATGATTATTGAGGTTGGCGTAATTTTTTTTTATTTTGGTTTACGAGATTGAAATTGATAGAATTGGTTATTGAATTTGTTCACTTGTGAATCATTTTGGATATTTTGTAAAAAAAATTATGTTAAAATAAGAAAGAAAATAACCAAAACACACTCAATTATTGTTTATTAAATTGAGAATATTTTTATCATTTTATTATTTATAAACATAGATTTTTCATGGAATAACTAAAAAGATTTATGGTGGACAAGCTCATTTCTATTGGTTTCAAATCTTAAGGACTAAAATGAGGAGTTATGTGAATCTAAAAGACCATTTGGCTGTCATTTAGTACTACGGTCTAGCGGTATTCCTCTTCATTTGTATGTGAAAGGTCTTAGGTTCGATTATCGTCAAATGCGAATTTGAACTACATTATTGTTAACCCATTACGAGGCTAAGCTCCCCTATCTCCTTTGTTTAAAAAAAAAGCCATTTGACTAAAAAGCCATCCAAAACTGATTTTTATTGTTCCCATACTCCTAATTTACAATTGAATAAATTGATGACGATCAATCCCTTCCCAAATTTGACTTTAAATTCATTTTTAAATATGTTCAAAAAATAAAAAATAAAAAATTAAATTGACCATAAAAAGTATAAGACAGTATCTCCAGGAGACGAATGGTGGCAAGAACCGCACCGAATCCTCCCAAAAGTATGAAAATCAAATTAAAATTTCCTGAACGTAGAAGGAGGGTTTTGATCAGAACCTTCTGCAGGTCACGTGCAAACGATGAAGGCGCTGACACGTGTCCCAAACACACGTAGGGGAAAATACAAAGTAGGGCGAAGAGAAAAAGCAGCTGATTCTTTGCGAGCCTCCTTCTCCCCAACTTGCTTGGAGAAAAAATAAAGCTCCAGTCTTGACGGCAGAGAGACCAGAGCCGCCGCCAACCCCCCCCTCTCTCTCTCTCTCGCTCCTCCCTTTCTCTCTCCAGACACGCGTCAAGAACCCAGAAGCCCGTTCACCATTGCAGGTACCTCGCTCTCTCTCGCGCTCTCATAGTTTTTTTATCAGTTTTTTTTTTTTCTTAACTGGTTGTGTTCTGGTTTGCTTGTGAAAGAGTTGTTTGGATATTTGATGAATTTTAAGTGTTTTTTTTTGTGTTTTTTGGTAATTCTGAACCTGGGTTTTGTTGGAGAAGTCTCAGATGTCGCAAAGATTGGTTCTTTTTCTTGTTTTTGTGCGTTTTTATTTTGATTAACGTTGGAGGGTCTCTTTGCTGGTCTGAAAGTTTCGATCTTTGTGTTCATTTCCGTGTGGAAGTGAGGGTTTTCAGTGAAAAATGTGGATTTAAGGTTGTAGATTGTCTGTATGTCTTTATTTTTTTGTTTGTCATTAAGAAAATAGAACAAAGAGATTTTAGTACTAGAGATTTTAACAGTAGAAAGAGAGAATGAAAATTATGAATCAATAGTATGTGCAGAATTCTAGGTATCTTAGTGATTTTGTACAATCGAATGATGGAATGTATTGTGGGGTTCCGCCGGCGAAACATTTCAAGAGAGATGCTGAAGACTCTTTTTTCTGTCTGCTTAGGAATTTTCGGTTAGTAAATACGCTTGAAGAAGAATGTATCGATGAAAGGAATTTTGAAGTAAATTTGTTTGGTGGTATTCTGTGCAGGATATGCTGCATGGAATTGCTACGATTTAGAATGTCTTCTTCACGCGTGTTTTCCTGAAGAAGTCT
The DNA here is from genome assembly GCA_963580275.1 of Crataegus laevigata. Lineage (NCBI taxonomy): Eukaryota > Viridiplantae > Streptophyta > Magnoliopsida > Rosales > Rosaceae > Crataegus > Crataegus laevigata. The sequence goes on from OY756950.1 coordinate 4,625,774, forward strand.
TTACAAATCACATTTGAATTTAACGTGGCGTTTCTGAGAGGTTCTACTAACCAATGATATCAAAATCTAAGAGCACTGGTTGAGACTTTACCATTGCTGGAGTGGAATGGTATAGACTGCAACCTCCATTTGGGACCGCTGTGCACTTTGAGGATTTCAAGACTACTTATTAACAAGTTGGAAAATGAAGTCTAGCCATACTACCGATATTGTTGTCTAACAAATTCGTTTCTTATCGACGAGAATGAGTGATGTCTTCCCTGTTAAGCAGTTCGTCTTATCTAGGGACGTGTATTCCAGGTATTAAGGGTTCAGGATATCCATATATAGTTTTGATGCAAATTTGATTTGATATCCTGTCTGACCAAGGCGATTCACATCAATTATCTGTTGTGTACATTGGAAAAGCCGGTACTGACTTGTAGTTGACTGCCCGTCACTACTCAGTAGTCAGTACTCACTAGCATTTTCTTTTATGATGTTAGAAACTTAGAAATGTTGTTGTGTTACTAATTCATTATCCATTCTTTTTATGCAGGTGATACCCTGTCTGTAAATTATGTTGCGAGCAAAGCAATTAAGTAACCTTTCAAGTAGTGCGAGGTCATTCTTCCTTACTGGGCCACGATGTAGTGCGACGGATGGAAATTCATGCTCTTGTTCTGAAGATGAAACTTGTGTTTCGCAAAGGCAGCTAGCAAGAGATGGAGGTCTACTTGCCCAAAATCCATCCACCATGGTATCCAAACCCTCAGCAAGGGCTGGAACCATCCTTTTGCGAGATGCAGTAAAAGTAGCAGGACCTTGTAAAGCTGGAGGTGTTGACCATACAGCTTCTATTAATCAGGTTGCAACAGCACCAAGATCTTTTGGGAGATCGGAGACTGTAAGTTGTGCTAGTAGCACGGATGTGGTGCACTCATCACCTCTTGTTGCAGACCAGTTTGCTAAGGCTGGAGTTGCAGCTGTAAATTTTCTGTCTGATATAGTAAATGGCAAGCTTCCTTTATCTGATGGGCTTGGAATCCTTAATAACTGTATGGTTGATCCGACCAGGCCCCTCAACGGTATCAAGCCATCACATGTGAAACAAATAAAAAGGGAACATTTCACTAGTGGTCGTCAAAAACCAGCTACTGAGGTATCAGCTGCATCAAAGCCTACAACTAATAATCATGGTCCAAAGGGCAAAGGTGAGAAATCCAATTTCGTTAAAGGTCTAAATCATGTTCCATATACAAGGACGGAAAGCTCAGCAGCACCTCATACTGTATACTCGGACCATCATGAGCAAAAGTCTATGCCACCGAAATCAAAATCTCATTCAAACTTCATTCCAAATTACAGTTCCAGTGCTCAGACCTCTGATGCAGAGACTATGGGTCATGTGACTCGTGCCACTAAAAGTTTCAACAGGCCCATAAGAGATATGAAAATGCCAACAGGAATAGCTCCCCAAGTCAACAGACAATTTGCTCACACTGGGAATGTTGTTCATAATGTTTCTCACATACTGCAACAGACACGATGGGGTCCTGCTGCAGAGGCTGCTCTTGAAAATCTCAACTTTTCAATGGATGCATATCAAGCAAACCAAATTTTAAAGCAACTTCAAGATCATTCTGTTGCTCTTGGATTTTTTTATTGGCTTAAGCGGCAAGCAGGATTCAAGCATGATGGGCACACTTATACTACCATGGTTGGGATCCTTGGTCGTTCCAGGCAGTTTGGTGCCATTAACAAGTTGCTTAATCAGATGGTGAAAGAAGGATGCCAGCCAAATGTTGTGACATATAACCGTCTGATTCATAGTTATGGCCGTGCAAACTTTTTGAAAGAAGCAATGAATGTTTTCAATCAAATGCAAGAAGCAGGATGTGAACCTGACCGTGTCACCTACTCCACACTAATTGACATCCATGCAAAAGCTGGATTTCTTGACGTTGCCCTAGGACTATATGACAGGATGCAAGAGGCTGGTCTTGCTCCCGACACATTCACTTACAGTGTTATGATCAACTGTCTTGGGAAAGCTGGTCATTTAGATGCTGCTCATCGGCTATTTTGTGAGATGGTTAATCATGGTTGTGTTCCCAATTTGGTCACCTACAATATCATGATTGCTTTGCAGGCCAAGGCAAGGAATTATGAGACTTCTTTAAAGCTATACCGTGACATGCAGGGTGCGGGATTCGAACCGGATAAAGTAACTTATAGCATAGTAATGGAGGTCCTTGGCCACTGTGGATATCTTGAGGAAGCCGAGGCGATTTTTCATGAAATGAAACGGAAAAACTGGGTGCCTGATGAGCCTGTTTATGGTCTTTTGGTAGATTTGTGGGGCAAGGCTGGTAACATAGAAAAAGCCTGGAGTTGGTATCAAGCTATGCTCCATGCAGGTTTACGCCCTAATGTGCCTACTTGCAATTCTCTCCTCAGTGCGTTTCTTAGGGTGCACCAGCTGTCCGATGCCTATAACTTGCTGCAGAGCATGATCGGTTTAGGTCTAAACCCTTCTTTGCAGACATATACATTGCTTCTCAGTTGTTGCACAGAAGCACAATCACCATATGACATGGGATTTTGTGGTGACCTTATGGCAGTCACAGGCCATCCTGCACATACATTCTTACTGTCTATGCCATCGGCAGGACCTGATGGTCAAAATGTGCGAGAGCACATGAGCCGGTTCTTGGATATGATGCATAGCGAGGATAGGGAAAGCAAGAGGGGGCTTGTGGATGCAGTAGTTGATTTTCTTCACAAGGCGGGACTAAAGGAGGAGGCGGGTTCAGTCTGGGAGGTGGCTGCACAAAAGAATGTCTATCCAGACGCCATCAAAGAGAAAAGCTCTTGTTATTGGCTTATAAACCTGCACGTTATGTCCGACGGTACTGCTGTGATAGCTCTATCAAGAACACTCGCATGGTTTCGCCAACAGATGCTAATGTCCGGGATTTGTCCAAGCCGGATTGATATTGTGACAGGATGGGGCCGGCGGAGTAGAGTTACAGGATCTTCTTTGGTTAGGCAGGCAGTGCAGGAGCTGCTGAATGTTTTTCGCTTCCCGTTCTTCACTGAAAACGGCAATTCTGGCTGTTTTGTGGGATGTGGGGAGCCTCTTAACAGGTGGTTGCTCCAATCTTATGTGGAGCGAATGCATTTATTGTAGGCGGTAGCGCTTCTTCCTCTCTGCCATTACCGCGCGATTTTTGTTGTCCTTCTCCGCGGGGAAGATGATGAGCAGGGTTGGGTTGATGGAGGCCTCTATGTATTATGACTATGTATCTATGTTGTTCTCATGTGCAGCTATTTTCTAGTCAAATAAAAATTGTTTTAGTTTCATCAGTACACGGGATTCTTAGCTATTTTCGGTTGTATACCGTTGTCTCTGTTTCTTTTCGTTACATGAATCGAGATACAGATATCGTAGAATGTACAACTGTTACAAGGCAAATTCTTTTTCGCTTGAGCTCGAACTCGAAGTGCATTTTTGGTAATATCTCAACTATAATGTTGAAGTTGGTGCATGCTTTTATTGGAATTGAAGAAAATGAAATTGACCACATGAGAGATGAAGAGAAACTTCGGTAAGAATGTCAGGTCTTGTGTTATATGCAGAATCAGCTTTTGCGAGATTGATGGGGCTGTTGACTATTTACTTCAGCTGGTGGTTGTTATACATGATGGCGGTCCATATAAAGCAAGTATTTACATGTTTTATATTGTTGTTAAGTATGCATCGTCCCTTTAACCCTACCAAATTTGATTGAGACCAAGGTATAAAAAATCGATAATATCGGCGATATTATCGTTTTTTTTATTATCGTTTTTTTGGGAGTCCGATATTTCTACACATATCCGATAGGTTTTCGTCAAAATATCGAGATAATATCGATAATATCGCGACATTGCTTGAAGGCGACGCCGATGGAGTAGACGGCGACAGGCATGAGGGCCTTGAGCATCTGGATGAAGGAGACGGAGAGGAAGATGTAGGCGGAGTTGGAGAGCCAGAGGGAGAGGGAGTAGAAAGCGCCGATGGGAATGACGGAGGAGAGGTAGAGGTCGCGGGACATGGTGACGGGCTCGACGAGGAGGAAGGCGAGGGAGGAGCAGAGGGAAAGGAAGTAGAGGGCGCCGATGGGGATGACCGATTTGAGGGAGGATTTTTGGATGAACGATTTTCGATCTGCCCGTTTGGGTATCAGTGTTGCGGACCAGAGCACTCTCATAGAGGAATCAGACATGCATGGTTCGCTCCACCATGGATGGGTTAAAGAGACACGGGGTATGCATGTTGCTTGGCTTTTGGTTGAAGAGGGGTGCGAAACTGAGAAACAATGGAGAGATTAAAAGCTTTTTCAGATTTTCTAGAGAGAGGGGCAAATGGGGTTTATTTTAGCCTTTGATTTGGAATTCTAAGAAATTCACTACATGGATGCATGACATGTGGCCAGCCTTGTCTGTTGAAAGGGATGGTCTACCACGGAGAGATAGAGAGCCGTTTGAGGCTCTGGGCTTGAGGCAAGGGCAAAAGATGTAGCAGCTGCTAGGGTTTTTCAATTCAAACAGTAAGCTGCTGCATCAGCATATATTGTAGTTGTTGCTACACTTTGACACAAGTGTGGACTTGGACGTGTTGGGCCGTGTTTCTCTTCAATAGCACCAGGTCTTCAGTTTGAATCCAGGTGATCTTTGTCCTTTTTCTTCTTTTCTTTTTGTTTTATTATTTGTTTATTTTAATTTCTTTGTTTTCTTTTCTATTTTCCTTTTCTTCTAGTTTATTTATTTTAGGCTTTTGCTTTATCTTTTACAGTTTTTATTTTTGTTCTTCAATCTTTGTTTATTTTTCCACACCTTGAGGACAAGGTGTGCAATAAGTTTAGGGGTGGGAAAGTAAAATTTTATGATTTTAATTTTTTGTGTAAGTTAAAAATTTTATTCTTTTTAAGTTAATATCCATAGATTATTTTAAACGTTGGAACAAATGGACATGGTGAAGATTAATCTCACAATAGAGTGTTTTCTATTTATCGTTGCTTAGACACTAATTCATAAATTATACTTTGAAAATTTGCACATCACACCAACATGGTTTGTGGGGAGTGAGATTGAAACACTTACTTTTAGTCTAAGTTCATTTTTAATTTTTGTTTTAAGTAAAGTTAGTTCTCGTTATGAATAAAGTAATAATTGTTCCACCCGAGACTTTGTTTAGTAACCGTCATTACTATATTTTTTGGCCAAAAAATAATTGCCTAATTTTCATGAAAAATAAATATAGGTACATTTAAGATGTATAGTGGAGTTACTAAATGTGATCTAGCTTGGGAACATGGAGACCCAATAGACGGAAACAAACATGGCACAACGAGCGACTCATGGAAAGAATCCGAGACTCAATCTTCAAATGATTTTGCTTATGGACAACGTCAACCAATCTCGGATCCATATGGGTGGTATGTTAACAATTACATGCAAAACTATTTTGGGGATTTATCATTTGATGATTACTATTCACAATACACTTACTCTACACATAGAGATGATGAAGATAGTGAAAATTTTGAACCTTATAGGAACTCTATGTGGTACTAAGTCACTCATGTATCTTACCATGCAATGTATAAAGTGTAAAATATTGTACTAATTCATTATATATAAATGATTATGGTGTGTTTAAACTTCTTTCATTAATTACTACATATTTTCTACACTCACAATGTTTGTCAGCTCGCTATATAATCAACTTAAATCAGTTAAATCCATCATGCAATGCATTTCCTTCCAATTTTTTTTTGTGATGAACTAATAGATAATTGACTAAATAAACATCCTGCAAAGTTTCATGATGCGATGTAAAACAACACACAAATTAAACCCTCTTTTTTGACAATTGTAGTAAAGATGTAAGTAGGGTATCGTTCTAGACCGGGAATTAGGAGGGATTGCTTATGCACCTAATTGACTTAAAAATATTAAACAAGACTCAAAAACACAAAACAAAACTCTAAAACAGAAAGCTAAACTATAATAACTTAAAACGCACTAGAATAGTCAAAACAACACAAAACTAGCAAATTGAATAAAAATAGATACTAGGGATGGATTTAAACGAATTTGGGATTACAAAGACTCAAAATACTCAAAAGACATCAAATTGTACAAATTATAACTAAAGAATACAACTTAACAATGAGGGGTTTGGTTTTGGACGAATTTAAAGTAAAAACAAAACAAACTTTATAAAAATAGTTTCAAAAGACAGATTTGGTGAATTGAATGGATGATGGACTAACTAGAGGGTTCTTCTCCACACATGACACACTTGCATACAAACCAATTTTCAGTTGTTCTTTCAATAAACCATGAATCTCAACACCCCAGATTAACCGTGAACAACACTTTTTTAACCTTCAAGTTTTCCTTAAGTTATTGAATTGGACGGAAAAGCGCATACAACAATTCAAAACATTTTTCAAAAGTCCCCTACATGAACAACACAATAGAGATACAATCAAAGATCATTAAGCTTTGTGAAAACTATAAGCATTGACGAGGCATTCGTAACTATGAACAGCATAATACTCTTGCCAAGAATTCACTTAACGTGATTGTGACTAGCAACCTCCACTACTTGTGAATATAAGTTCATAACGATTAGGTGAAACTCCCTTATATTCTAGCATCAAATTCATGCATGCAAACTAAGTATGCATCCTTAATCGACATACAAGAATAAGTTATAAATCAAGCAGTTAAGCAAATTGAATTCACAACTCATGAAATCACAACTGAAGGTAATTAATTCATATTACAAATATGTTCGTGGCTTTGAATCAACCTCTAGCCAAAATGAATTTAGTTCCACATATTTACAACTAAACAACTATAATTGAATTTAAACATGATAAACAAAAATAGAAGACACATAGAACGCTCAAACAATCCAACGTCTTGAATGGTTAGCACAGCTCCAAGTCCTCCTCCTTTCTTGCAAACATGCGTCACCAAGGTGGGTGTGGTGTTTGGATGGTCTAGGGGATGTGGCAGAGATTGGATAGGTTGAGAGAGTATGGAAGGATGGTAGGGGATGGATAGGAAAACAGGTGGATGGAAATGGATGGAGGAAGAAGGAAACTCGCGGCATAAATTGTGTTGTTTATGGAATGTGTTGTAGATGTGAATTGGTGTCTTTGGCCTTGATGGATAAGCCTTTTTATAGGCTTTGTGAATGAATCACTACCATCCATTTTTGTTGGTGAGAATGAATCACTACCATCCATTTTGTTGGTGAGAATGAATCACCACCATCCATTTTTATTGGTGAGAATGAATCACTACCATCCATTTTGTTTGTGAGAATGAATCACAACCATCTATTTTTATGCTCCCCATGCATGCAATCTATTTCACCCCAAAATAGCTCCAAATTGCACCAAAAATGCACTTCTTTGCTAACTTTGTTATTTAGAACCTACAAACACACGAAAATAGCTTAAAACATTCTAATAAGATGAAACTAATTAAGTAAATGCAAGGAAACAAACTAATAAAGTCACATAAATATGTTCCTATCATTTCAATAAAAATTTCCAAGTTTTTCTTACAATTTCCGTGGTTTTTATTCAATTTTTATCGATATCGATAATATCCTGATATTTCCATCGAAATTTCCGTGTTTTTGGACTATCGATATTTCCGATATCATCGATATTTAATACTTTGATTGAGACCAACATTTTTATTTATTTTACTAAACTTAATATGTTTGTTGTTAAGTATGCATCGTCCCTTTAACCCTACCTAATTTGATTGAAATTTCAATTATGAGTGTACAAGTAAATACACTTATATTATGTTTGGACGAGGAAAATAAACTTGAAATTTAGATAAAAGTCAGAATTTGTAAATTGATATGCACTAATTCCCTTGTTTGGATTCATAAACATAGGAATTTAGAATTTTTGAGTGGAAAAAAACTTGGAATTTGGGACCTCTAATTCTTAAGTTTAAATTCCATATAAATATGTGTCATTTCCCAATTTCATTGAGAACTTAAATATAACAAATTTTGTATTCAATTTCATTGTACTTTTAGGTTAACCAAACAAGAAAATTCATAAATTATAAAAAATAAAATCTCGTCAGTTCAATTTTTGCCATTTTAAAATTCCTTCATAATTGTAAATTTTTTCATCTAAACATAGTGTTAATCATTCAAATTACGAACGTTTTGTTTCACAAAAAAAAAAGGGTCTTGTAATGGAGTTCTTTTTTGGTATTCTGTTAGAAGATTTCCATCCAACAGAATAATTTCTTTTTCCATGGGGTAAAGCCGTAAATAAAACTTCTACATGTTCAAAGGAAAAGCCTTCTCAAGGAAGTACACTCAAAATACACTGTACTTCATGCTAGTTTACTAAGTGTGCTTACTCTTTACATTTAAATTTGATTTTTTTTTCTAACTTAAATCCAAGTAAGTATCCAATCACTAACATTACGGTTAGGAGAATTGATATTCATTTTGTAAGAGAGAGATAAATTTTGACGAATTACATGTTCTCGTTCACTAACATTATCGTTAATAGAATTCATTTTTATTGATAAAAAAAAGGTATTACAAATACATATTATGAAAAATTCAATTCGACAAGTGTCTTTGAAACGAGGTTAAACATATTACAATAGAACATCATTAATCGCAAAACAAGACTTCAAGTACTCGTCCAAGCTCATCAAGAACCACAAGATCACACAGATGAATAAAACCTTTAAACTTTGTGTCACACAGAGATTATGTGAGAACAAAATCTCAAATCATAGTCTATCGCATCAACTAATCACCTCCATGATCTCAAAACACCAAATGAAGTACATCCAGCAAATCAAACAATTCCACCCTTAACAAGTTGATATCTAATTATTATGACTGACCAATTCACGTCGCATGGAGAGAGAGATTGCCTTACCCCACTATCCCAATTAAAACCATATTCTAAAACCAAAACAAAAGATAAACCATAATCTAGCCAAAAAAAGAAAAGAAAATTGATAAACCATAATTAAGAACAATTTAAACAGACTCCTTTCTCCCTTAATTATTTCCTGATCAAACCTCTAATCCCCTCCCTCCTCCATGGCCATTGCTACCAGTATGTACTAGGTAGTCCCCCCCCCCCCCCCCCCCCCTCTCTCTAAAATCGCCGCCGACCACTCATCGCCTCCGTCCCCTTGTGAAATTTCAGTTCTACCCCCACCTTCGTCCCCCAGTAAGTACCTCTACAACTTTCTCTATGCATAGACATATATGTATAGGTGCACATATATACAGATAAAATAGAGATATAATTATATATATATATGCATGTGAGTTCGGGATTGGTAGAGAGCTCGATACATGGGGCATAAGAAGCGAAACGCTGCTCCGCGGCCCAAGCAGTCGCCGGCGGCGGTTCAGCCACTCCCGGCGGCCGATGGAGACGCCGTCGTTTCGTCCCAATCTGATACTACTCTACCCGCCGCCGAGACCGATGCTCTACTCCTCTCGAATAACAAGATCGAATCCTCGCCGTTGCTGTTGATCGAATCGGACGGCTCGGCGGCGAAGGTGGAATGCGAGCGGGCACTGACGGCTCTGCGGCGGGGGAACCACACCAAGGCGCTGCGGCTGATGAAGGAGTCGTGCCAGCGGTACGAGAACTCGGCTCACTCGGCGCTGATTCACCGAGTCCAGGGAACTGTGTGCGTCAAGGTCGCCTCGATTATCGACGACCCCAACTCGAAGCAGCGGCATTTGAGGAACGCGATCGACTCCGCGCGCCGAGCCGTCGAGCTGTCTCCGAGCTCGATCGAGTTCGCGCACTTCTACGCCAATTTGCTCTACGAGGCGGCCAACGACGGGAAGGAGTACGAGGAAGTGGTGGCGGAGTGCGAGCGGGCGCTGGCGATCGAGAAGCCGGTTGATCCCGCCAGGGAGAGCTTGCAGGAGGAGAGCCAGCAGAAGATATTGACCGCCGATGCTCGAATTGGGCACGTGCAGAATGAGCTGAGGCAGCTGATTCAGAAGTCCAATATCGCTTCGATTTCGACCTGGATGAAGAATTTGGGTAATGGGGAGGAGAAGTTTCGGTTGATTCCGATTCGGAGGGCCACGGAGGACCCAATGGAGGCGAGGCTGGTGCAGACCAGGCGGCCTAATGAGATTAAGAAGGCAACTAAGACGCCGGAGGAGAGAAGGAAAGAGATTGAAGTGAGAGTGGCAGCGGCGAGGCTCTTGCAGCAGAAGTCTGAGGCGCCCCAATTGGGCAATGAGGGTGAGAAGAGTGATAGGGGATTGGATTCATCGTCGGGGTTCAGTCAGAGAGGTAGTGATAGGAGAAAGTTTGGGAACTTGAGTAAAAACGGGTCCTCTGCGGAGAGGAAGGATCGGGTTCGGTCATACTGGAAATCAATGAGTGTTGATATGAAGAAAGAGTTACTTAAGGTTAGAGTTAGGGATCTTAAGGTGAAGTTTAGTTCGTCTAAGGATGGTTTGGCAAATGATGTTTTATCAGAGGCATTGGCATTTGCGGAGAGTAATAGGAGCTGGAAGTTCTGGGTTTGTTGTAGATGTAACGAGAAGTTTGTGGATGGTGAGTCCCATATGCACCATGTTGTGCAAGAGCATATGGGAAACCTTATGCCCAAAATGCAGTCGGTTTTGCCTCAAAATGTTGATAATGAATGGACTGAGATGCTGCTTAATAGTTCTTGGAAACCATTGGATGCATCGTCTGCAGTTGGAATGCTTAGGGATCAAAGAAAATGCAAGGAGCACGAGTTTGTTGAGGATTTCTACTCTGGGAATCAGAACAAGGATTGTGATGAGTGTTTCAAAGATGCGTGGGATTCTTTGTCTGAGAAGGAAATGCTTGGGGATAGTCCTAGTGACTGTATTGTTGAGGGAAATAACCATGAGAAACTTGCACGTGTTGAGTGCAAGGAGGAAAATGGGTTAATTGCATATTCTTCTGTTGCAAATGGTTGGCCAGTATCTGATGATTCTGAGCGCGAAAAGCTTCTTGAAAGAATTCATGCCTTACTTGAGGTGCTTATCAGGCACAAATATCTTGCTGCAAGCCATCTTAACAGGGTGATACAATTTACAATGGATGAGCTACAGGCTTCCTGTTCTCAGCTTCTCAACCACGGTGTGGAGCAAACACCTATGTGCATTTTCTTTCTAGGAGCTACCCAGCTTAGGAAAATCCTCAAGTTCTTGCAGGACCTGTCCCATGCTTGTGGTTTAGGTAGATATTCTGACAAAAGTAGCAGTCCTGCAGATGATACGTATAACACAAATAAGGGTGTAGACATTAAAGAGAGGATTGTTCTCAATGGAGATGCATCCTGCCTCATTTTGGATGAGTGCCTATTGTCATCTGAATGTACATGTGATGTTGGTCATCTTACTGTCAGTGATGCTGCTCCTGCTGCTGTCGTTGGTAATGGAAATGGGGTTCCTCCTGTTTCCGATGCTCTGCTGTCCTGGATATTTGCAGGTCCAACCAGTGGGGAACAATTGACTTCATGGGTACACGCAAAAGAAGAGAAAACACAACAAGGGATGGAAATCCTTCAGATGCTTGAAAAGGAGTTTTACCACCTGCAGTCTCTTTGTGAGAGAAAGTGTGAGCATTTAAGCTATGAAGAAGCATTACAGGCAGTGGAGGATCTTTGTATTGAAGAAGGTAAGAAGAGGGAAAATGTCACAGAGTTTGGCCACCGAAGCTTTGAGTCCGTTCTACGGAAGAGAAGAGAAGAGCTTCTTGAGAGAGAGAATGATGTGATGTTCCTCATCAATAGGATTGAATTAGAAGCCATATCAAATGTGTTAAAGGAATCTGAAGCTCTAAACATTAACCAGTTTGGATATGAGGAAACGTATGGTGGTGTGACTTCTCAGTTATGTGATTTGGAATATGGGGAAGATGATGATTGGAGGGCCAAGGATAATGCGCATCAGGTGGACACATGTGTAGAAGTTGCAATTCAGAGACAGAAAGAACAATTATATGTAGAGGTCGGTTGGTAGATTCTAAGTTGCCTTACCATTTAATTGAAATAATGAATTGGTCGTTGCCATTTTACCTCAGTTGTTCTTTCATGCAGCTTAGCAAAATAGATGGACGGATTATGCGAAATGTTACTGGAATGCAGCAATTGGAAGTTAAGCTTGAACCTATTTCTGCCCATGATTACCGGTCGATACTGTTGCCTCTAGTGAAGTCATACCTGCGGGTATGTATTAAACAAATTTAATGTTTGTGCCATGTTTAAAGTTCCTGAATTTAACAGTATGTATTCTTGTGTCTATACTTATAGGCACATTTGGAGGATCTGGCTGAGAAAGATGCCACTGAAAAGTCCGATGCTGCAAGGGAAGCATTTTTGGCAGAACTTGCACTTGATTCTAAGAAAGGTGTCCAAGGGGAAAACGATAATTTGAGACATACACAGGAAAAAACAAAGGATAAGAAGAAGAACAAGGAGTTTAGAAAAGCAAAAGATTCAAAGGTTTTAATCGTGTTTTCTGGTTGTCATTTCTTTGTGGTGTTCAATATATATGTTACAAATCCATGAAGACATCCTGATATCCATTTCTTACTTCTGTAGGGTAATGGGGTTTCGGATGAGTACTATCATCATGATGAGACCTCTGAGCTGTATGTCTCCTTGCTCCTAACATGCACATTCAAATTGACTCGATCCTAATAATGTTATCCTTCCATTATAATTGCTGGGTACTGTCTATAGTTCATTTTTAATGTAGATTTGATGTGTCTGTTGCTGCAGTTCCTTTCCAGAGGCATCTGATGGTGAACTTCCAGATTCTGAGCTGGTGATTTCTGTGAATGGCAATGACTTGAAACAGCAGGAAGAGGAATGCAAACGGAGAATTGAACTTGAAGAAGAGGAAAGAAAGCTTGAAGAAACTTTAGAGTATCAAAGACAAATTGAGAAGGAAGCTAAGCTGAAGCACCTTGCTGAGCAAAACAAGACTCAATGGCATCCAGAGAACGTGGTGGAGGGACTGGATGATGTTAACTTGGAGTCTTGTGCTAATGATCAAGATGCTAATGAGCCATTCAAGCCTTCTGTCCAGGTAATCATTGTTAGGCTGTGCCCTTCTCGTATGTGTTTCCTTCTTTGTAGATTAAATTTAGTAAATATTGGCATATGGAACTGAATACTAAGATATTTGAAGAGGAATACCATACTGTCTAAATTAGAGGATATTTAGAGAGAGTAGTAAACCTGACGAAAGTGTACTATCTAGGAGCAGTTGACACAGAAGACTGGATTCCCCAACAATTTAGAAGGTCTTCCTGTTAACATGGCAAATGGTTCTGCTGTGCCAGCCAATTCTTCTACCGCTTCTGGTGCTCATCAAGCTAAAGTTAACCAAGGTTGGTGTAGGATTTCCTTGTATGAGGTTGGGGTTAATTTAATAATAGGAGATGTTTCTCATTGTGTATCTTCTTGAGCAGGACTGGCAAATGGAGGAATTGTAGAAGAGGATGGTTATTTGCCTTCTGATCGACGGACAGGAAGGAAAAACCGAAGGCAGAGGAGTTCCACAAAAGTGCCTGATGGAAAGTCTCAAGGCTTGTCATTTGGAAACAAAAATGTTGAAGTTGGGAGGTCAAGTGTTGAGGGTTCACATGACAATCTCCTTATGAACAACAGTAAGTTTACATATCCTTCATTGGTTTCCACTCTAGTTTTGATGCTTGATCATTTTGACAGTACGGTGAACAATGTCAACACTAGTTGCCCTGTCTTTGTTTGCTTGGTGACTGGCCAATTTTGTCCTTTCGCGTATTCTCATTTTATTGTTAAGGGAAAAATGTTTACCTAAGATTTTAGGTAATATCTTTATAAAATGATATTTCTTTTGTAGTATGAATTTTATTTAGTAATCTCATCTCTACTTACTCATCCAAAAATGTTTTCTAGTAGTTTATTATAAATTTAGAATTTTATATTGTTTAGTGATTCGTCCTATGGTCACATTAGCATGAAGTTTATGACCTTTCATTTGAACACTCTTTTTACTGCTCTGAAAATATGACCATAGACAATCTATCTTTTTTATATTTTTGCAAATTTGGAGTTAGTATGAGCATGAGTTTTGTCAAGTGAAAACCGGTTATACTGTTTTGGCAGACAATGGAATACAGGAATTGAGACAGAAACGAGCAGAGGAAGATGATGAAGAAAGGTTCCAAGCTGACCTTAAAAAGGCCGTACGCCAAAGCCTTGGTAAAATTATTCTCTTATTTAAGTGGTCTCTTTGTTATGTTATTTATTCTTTACATGTATAAACCCCTGACCATGGCAATCACAGTGGTACCCCTCTATAATAAGAGGAGGTCTAGGATTCAACCCATGGTAGGGCGAGGTATGTGAGGAGGAATTCCGTCTCCATTTTTGTAGCTAACGGATATTATTTGCATATTTGTTTGAGTAGTCTATCAGATGGTCTGTCAATGAATAGGATAAATAGTCTCAGATTTGTTCATGTTGGAGTTCAACTACGAGTCACATCAGTAGCCTTGACTTGTTAGGACAATAGAAAGGCAGTCATCTGTGGTAGATCTGCACCAGTTTTAGTTATTATTATCAGGAAAAAGCATTAAGTAGAACATTTCTTCGTCTTGATATATAATTCTGTGCAATAATCTGGTTCAGAATCATGCATGAATAGCAAAAGATATGCTGACAGCAAGTATGTGATCTAAGTTTGATAAACAGAGGGCTGTGGAGAGTGTTTAATGTAATCTCACCAAAATATGCTAACCTTGTCAAGTTGTACTACCACTAGCCGTCTCACTGATGCACTTTTTTCCATTGAATGAGGCTCTGAGCACTTACTATACGGTATGAGATTTTCAACTGTCTGACATTTTTTATTCATGCATTTCCGCAGACACATTCCAAGAACGTCAGAAGTTTCCCGTAGTTTCAAATTTGAGGATGCCCAGAAAAATATCTGCAGATGTAGATAACAGTGTTTTACATAATGAGACCACAAATGAAAATGCAAGTGAAACCGATATATTTGGCACAGGGTTAAAGAATGAAGTTGGTGAATACAACTGCTTTCTGAATGTTATTATACAGGTCCATTGATTCAGAGTTTTTATCAAATTATTGTTCTTAGTTCATTTTTCATTGTATATAATTTTTCCTGAGCATCTTATTGATATTGAAACGTTGCTTTTTTATTTTGTCAATACAGTCTTTATGGCATGTTAGACTGTTTCGAGATGAGTACCTTCGGAGATCAACATCAGAGCATGTTCATGTCGGGGATCCTTGTGTTGTCTGTGCGTTGTATGAAATCTTTACTGCTCTGAGCAATGCGTCTGCAGGTACTCGAAGAGAAGCAGTTGCCCCTACTTCTTTGAGAACAGCTTTAAGTAACCTGTATCCAGAAAGTAATTTCTTCCAGGAGGTATTTTCAGAGAATTTGATCGTAGCCCTTGCCGCTTGTACAACTTCTACAATTATTCTGAAGTCATAATCGGCTCATATGTCATGAATTTATCTTCATTTTTGGAAGTTGGTACTAACATTGTAGCAACTGTACAGGCTCAGATGAATGATGCTTCTGAAGTTTTGGTGGTGATATTTGATTGTCTTCACCAGTCGTTTACTCCTGGTTCAAGCCCTTCCAATGCTGAATCAGTGGAAAGTAGTTGTCCGGGGTCTTGGGATTGTTCAAACAACGCTTGTATAGCGCATTCCATCTTTGGCATGGACATTTTCGAACGAATGAATTGCTACTATTGTGGTTTGGAGTCCAGACATCTCAAGTATACTTCCTTCTTCCATAACATAAATGCCAGTGCTCTCCGAACAATGAAGGTATCAGTTAAGAACTTTCGTGATTGTTTATTTTCTTGATTGTTTTAAGTTTCAGCAATTTATTACTGTTTTTGGGATCGTTACTGATTACGCACATCTGTCTTTATCTTTCTTTGCTATTCAGGTTATGTGTACAGAAAGCTCCTATGATGAGCTTTTAAATCATGTGGAGATGAATCATCAGTTAGCCTGTGATCCCGAAGCTGGTGGCTGTGGGAAGCTCAACCATATCCATCACATTCTCTCAACCCCACCACATGTTTTTACAACAGGTGACGTGAAGAGTTCTTGGGAGAATGAATATTCATTGTTGACTTATGTTTGTAAAGACGGAAACTCGCTTAACATGAAAACTGGTCAACATTTTTGTTTTGTCATGCAGTTCTGGGCTGGCAGAAGACATGCGAGAGTGCTGATGATATAAAAGCAACATTGGCAGCGCTTAATACTGAGATAGATATCAATGTCCTTTATCGTGGCCTGGATCCAAAGACCACGCACAACTTGGTTTCTGTGGTATGCATGTTTGGATAACCCTCAATGTTGTCATGCATATAGTAGCATTCCATTTCCCAAAATGCAACCTTAGTTGTGTATTTTTCCGTCGGTTGTGAAATAACAAAGCCTGCATTTCTTGCCCATAAACTTAGGTTTCTCTGGCGTTTTTATTTTTTATTATTTGGAGTAGTGAAAGCTGTGATATATCCAATTTCTTTTGTTTAATTGCAAAATCGCTCCTATGTTATCTTTGCATAACTTTTGAATTTCAACAAGAATTTGTAGATACCGCTATTCGTTTTATCTCATATCTACTATTTACTTTTAGGTTTGCTACTATGGACAACATTACCATTGCTTTGCCTATAGTCATGACCGTGGATGCTGGATTATGTACGATGATAAAACTGTCAAGGTGAAGTCGGTTATTCTAGTGTAAATCGTGCCTTGTTTCGCTCTTCTTTCTGCCTTTGTCATAATTTGTCTTTGATATGTCTACAGGTGATTGGTGGCTGGGCTGATGTTCTTACCATGTGTGAAAGAGGGCATTTGCAACCACAGGTTCTTTTCTTTGAAGCTGTAAACTAGGTATTTTTTTCTGGAACTCGTTACGTTTTTAGACTTTGCAAGAGAGCGTTGGTGTTGTAACATCCGTTTGTCATCTACTGTGAGGAGTTGTTCATAGCAAATGCATTCCATCCTTCCGGTTAGACAGTAAAGCATACAGCGCCAATTTCGGAAGAAAAAAAAGGATAGAAATGTTCCGGTTGAAGTCCAGAGTTCTGATGATATAGAATTGACAGTTTTGTGATATAATCAAGAATTTTTGTGGGAGCAACTGGTCCTCGAGGAAGAACCGTGTATCTAAAGAGTTTCACCATTGAGGAGCCGAAAAGTCTAAGCTTGCGGTACGTTCACTGTCCCTGCAACTTTCCTTTTGAGGTTGGACTCTTCGACGAAGAAGGTAGTAACAACAACTACGGGCTGTCTGCGTGCGTTCATGCGACTTTAAGGAGCGTAGTATGTCGTTTCGATAAATGGCATTGATTGCCAGTTGTTTCTCAAGAGCATGTAACAGTTGTAACGGGGGAAGATAGGTTATAGAAAATCAAGGTCTTTGCTTGGACGTTTTCTAAAATTTCCCCCAAGTTTTGCAAAGGTTGTTGTATAGATCACATTGTGATGGCCCTTCCCCTTTTGGGGTCTTTGGAACTGCGGATTGCAGTAAATTTGTTGCTTCATCTTGATACCACAATTAGGTTAAAAATGAAGATCTATTGCCCCTTCTCCTCTCCGTAATTTCGGTTTACGAGAATTGTTATCTATATTTAGGCGGTATTTATTCTCACTTGTAAGGGAGCTTTTAAGTTCTTACTCTTATAAATAGTGAGTTCACAACCATATTATTGCTGCCTCTAGGTGGAATTAATGCTTTCCCCAAAGTAACTTTTATTTGTTGAGCAATTGCGCTTCTCCTTTGACATTGTTAGATCACTAAGGCCGACTTTCGTCCAGGTCTAATTTTCATTGTAGTCTGGAACAGTGGACATGTTGTATCTTTTAACCATACAAAACCATATGACGCCCTAATTCAACGGAAACTTCTAACTCTCAAAGTTCAATTTACTCCAATGTATTATAGAATCACAAAAATATCAAATAACTTCACAATAATGACCTCAAAAATTCAAAACACATCGAATTTAGAAACTAGAAAAATTGGATTTGCCACGTCATTCAGGGAGGGGTCAGTGTGAAGTGGCTACGACCATTAAATTTATAAAATAAAAAAAAAGCTGCCCCTAAAGTTTAGGACTCTTTCTGTTACCCAATTCCAACATTTGTCCCCAACGGTCTTACACGATCCCCGCCTTTTTCGCTTCCCCTCTTCAATCTTTTCTTTTACTCAGTCTCTCCCTGCTTCCAGTAAATCCGCATATTTCCAGACCTTTTCAGATCCAAAAAAATGCTCTCCATACCACCACCTCCATTCCTCCTCCCGCTCCTCCTCCTCCTCCAACTCACCGCCACCCTCCTCCTCCTCCTCTTCAATTTCAGACACTGCTCCACCCTCCTCTCCAATTGCTTTCGAGGTTTTTCGCGTTCCCGGCTCTCGGATTGGTTCCGATTGCGTTTTGGGATCCGCAAAATGCCCCTTAAGGGCGCCACCCTCCAGGCCTGCGCCGCGTGCAAATACCAGCGAAGGAAGTGCACGGCGGAGTGCCCCTTGGCGCCCTATTTCCCGGCGGACCAACCCAAGATGTACCAAAACGCACACAAGCTATTCGGAGTCTGCAACATCTTGAAAATACTTAAAAATCTCGACCCTCGCCAGAAGGTGGAGGCCATGAGGTCCATCATATACCAAGCTAACTTGCGCGACAAGTTTCCGGTTTACGGGTGCTGCGAGGTGATCTGGCAGCTCCAGTACCAAATCCTGGTGGCGGAGGAAGAGCTCCAAGCCGTCCACCAACAGCTGGCAATGTACAGACACCACCACCAGCACCAGATTTCGTCCATGCCGGAATATGTTACGTCGCCGTTGGATCTAGGGATGGCTCCGCCCAATAATCCCCTCGCACTTTTCGACCGCAATCTTCCCCCTTGTATTCTCACTGATAACAACAATGCCACCGCGGTGGCTCCTGTAAATCAACACCAACAGCAGTCTTACTCTAACAGCAGCGATGCTGTTTACAGCTCTGCTGCTTACAACAGTGACTCCAAAGACAATGTCAACAACAACAACAATGCTGGAAATCCGTTGTGGAGTTCAAATACTTTTATGACTAACAACAGCAACAACAACAACGATAACAACTCCGAGGTGGTTCAATCTGAACTCGGAGCTCTTCAGCGGCTCTCTATCCAACCTCAAGTTGTTCAAGATTACGATGAGTTGCATCCCTTTTTTGACACCACCGATGATAGACAGTCATACATTGATTCCAAAGAGGCTTATGATTCAAGGTACATTTTTTTTCTCACTTGGAATGCGTATTCGTTCAAATTTTTCTCTCAACAAATCCAAGCGACACAGGGCTGAATCTATTTGGTGCGTATGTAATTGTAATTCACTAAATGATGAGAATTTACTTGCAGCTCGGAAGAATCGTTCAAGGACACGACACAATCGATGGAGCACGCAGAGAATGCATTGAAGAATGATGCAGCATGCTTTAGTCTTACCAGCGTTAACTGATGATCAGTAAGCATAAACTAGAAAAGTAGCGTGGTTCGTCTTCTTCTATTATTCATTGATTTCTTTCTATTATGAATTTGATTATTCATACGGGAAACCAACAATTTTGTTTGCTTCTTTTTTTGGTTAATAAAACTCCACATACCGAGCTCCTTGTTTCGTTTAGCTTCAATGTTCTACACCTGAGTTTATAATATTTTACCTAGTTTTTCAACTTTTGTGAGCTATAGCGTAATATCCGTTAACAAGGCAAATTCTAATTGGAAATTTTATGAAATTCCTCGTGGTACCGTTTGGAATTGCGTCATAGAAGCCTGGTGTTGTATGAACCGCAAGAGGGGCACTTGTGAAATTCTCACAGTCATTGCAGAGCGCCTGCAATTTGTTTAGCAGGTCGATGAACATCTAGGTTTGGATGTGTTAGGAGCTACTTAGTATGTGTTGAACAAAAAAAAAACACATAAAAAAAATTAAAGCCCATACTAAATTGGGTCAAGCTACAAAACAAAAAATATAATCTAGCCCAAAAAAAAAAAAAAAAAAAAAAAAAAAAAAAGAATGGGCTTTACATAACATCTATCAGTAGGAAAAAAAAATATAACATAATATATCTCTTCCCACAAATAGGGGAACGTGCAAAACGGGGGGACTCCCCATTTCCTGCAACAAGAAAAAAAGGTGGAGTCAGTTAGAAGAAAGTGGCGTAAAAAAGGGCCACCATCTTTCCCACGTAAGGGACCTGGAGGCTTCCTGTGATGCCTATAAATAGGCATCAGTTATCAGAAAAAGGGGAGGACAAAAGGGAAGAAAAACGCTGCAGAAATTGAAGCACACGGAGAAGACAACAAAGGAAAAAAAATAGAGAAACAGAACAAAGAAAGCAACAAGCGTTCGAAGCATTCAAAGGTATAAAATCATTTGTTTTTGTTATTGTTTCTGGAATTGTTTCTCTCTACTTTACAGAAAAGGAAAAGCATCACGCCTCTCCTCCTTCTCTGCCCAACGAGAGCGCCACTAAGAACCGCAACACCACCGCTCTTCAACCATTGTCTCCAGCAGTCCTTCGGAAGAAGCCCAAGGGCTCCGAGGACGGTGAACCAAGCGATGAAAGTTAAGCATGCGGGTCCAGACCATCAATAAATTCGACGGAGGTTCAAATAAAAGGATGGCAACGGTGGTCAATATAAAGAAGCTATAGAAGGCAACGCCGCAATAACCGCTGACGTCAGACGGAAGCCCAAACGGAGGCCGCGCCTGCGCCATGTTTTTCACCGTCATCAACACCACATTGCAACTCGTGATGCCCAACAGAGATCTCTGCCAAAACGAAGTGAAAAGACAGAAAACGGCTTCAAATGGCGAAATTCTTTCTGCCAATTGCTCTGTGTGTACTTCCGGCTCTGGCCGCCGCCATGCGTCCCCCGGTGGAGGGAAAAGTGTAGTGCGACATTCGCCGCACTGAGCACAAGACCAAAGCCATCCCCTACCTTGCTGGTGCCAAATTTAAAACTGGAATGCAGAGACGAGAATAGCATGGCACTCCTGTACACCAAAGAGGGGACAACCAATTCAGCAGGTTGCTATAAAAGCCCAGTCGCAGAGGACCATTTGGACTAGTTCTGTGAGGCAGTCCTTGTTAACAGCCCTCAGAAGGACGGTGCAACAATTTCCCCAGGGCGCGAGCGTGCACGTGTCATCATCATCACCCATCAAACATCGCCAGAACGAGAGTCGCGTTCCGTCTCTGTCTTCCACTTGCCCTCTCAGAGACATTTCCACAAACACAAGCAGTGCACAATCGCTGGAATCGCTTTGCTCAGGTTCGCCAGAACTCCCTCTCTGCCCAGCAATGATGCTTCGCTTCTGTTCAAATTCCCACGAGTACAGAAAAAGTACTAAAGCAAAGAAAATGAAGATGGGACCTTGTAAGGCCGACCAATTCACGGAGCAGCAATATCAAATGGCAAGAAAATACAATCTAGGCACCCTCCCTTGCACCCACCAGCCAAACACCGACATCTTCTTCTCGGTTTGGACTCCGACAACAACCCACAGTTACTGCTGTCCAGTCTCCAGCGTCGTCAATCTCAGAACCGTCCTCCAAATCAGCCTCTGAAAATATTTGTGACTCTCGGACGGCAAAGCAGAAGCTTCTAAGCAACATTTGGAATTTACCATCGGGAGATTGCGTCTATTACAGAGCTAGTAAGAGCAATAAGCCGAAGCAAATGGAGGGCAAAGTCTGAGACAATAAAAAAGGCACGCCAGGGAAAAATGAATTCGAAAGGAAGAGAAGAGCTCCATCCCAAAATACAAAAGTACTTTTATCAGAACAAAAGTAAATAAAAAAAAAACTGTGGATATTTTCTTTTGTTTCCTGGTAGCACGTGAAGTCCTGTTTAAACTTGGGAATTCCAAGACCTTCAAATAAAAAAAGTTGCGGATGTTTTCTTTTGTTTCCTGACGAAATGAACTAGGGATGTCAACCCATATGACAAATCCCATTCATCACGTGGGATGTGCCAGCTGTTTCAAGGGATGGTGATAAATGGGGTCAAGATTTTTTTTTTTCAAGGAGTTTGAAAATAAAAAAAAAAGGAGGAGGATGGATGATATCCCATCTCACCAATAAAGAAATATAAAGTGAGAGGATGAAATTGAAAGATGGTGGATTTTTGAATTGAAGAATGGAAAAGCTGCTCCATCACGTGGGGAGGAAGAAGTTGTCATAATGGAAAAATACAAACAGGTTAAAAAAAAAAACCTTGTGACAAAGAGAAAAAAATATAAAAAAGGGGGGGTGTCTCCGTCATTGTCGCACCCTTGGTAGAAGGCTTTTAAAAGCCTATTTAAAAAATAAAGGGGAAGTGGCTGATTGAATTCCATGTCATTTGGAGTTGAAAGGTCAAAAGGAAGAAAGAAAAGCAAAACAAAATGGGAAAAGATGATGTCTTGGCAAAAGGTCCAGCAAGGAAGACAAAATACCATGTTGTTTCTTCCTTTGCTACCCACGGGTACAAAGAAAAAAAAGAAGAAGAAGGGAAAGAAAACTATTATGTTTGTTTCTTCCTTTGCTACCCACGGGTACAAGGGTCTAAATTCTAATTAATGGGTCATTTACCTATTAATTATTCAAACTTCAAACGGCATAAAGCCGGTTCAAATTCAAAGGGCACAAAGCTACTACAAATAGCACAAAGCCGCTACAAGATGGCGTGAAGCTGTAAAGAATATCAAATGGCACGAAGCCACATAAAATTCCAAAAGGCATGAAGCTGTATCAAATCCCAAAAGGCACGAAGCCGAAGGAAAATCTCAAATAGCATAAAGCCGTATTAAAGCTCCAAATGGTCCAAAGTCCTCGTCTGCAAGAGCCTAAACTGCACAAGGCATCAATGCTCCAATTGACTCAAAAGTCTTTACTTGCAAGAGCTAAAACTGCCAAGGCATTAAAGCTCCAAATTGACTTAAAGTCTTTGCTTGCAAGAGCCTAAACTGCATAAAGCATCAAATGCTCCTCGCCCGCATGAGCTAAAACTGCTAAGGCATCAAGCTCCAATGGCTCAAAGTCCTCGCCTGCAAGAGCCTAAACTGCACAAGGCATCACATGCTCCTCGCCCGCATGAGCTAAAACTGCCAAGGCATCAAATGCTCCAATGGCTTAAAGTTCTCGCCCGCACGAGCTGAAACTGCACAAGGCATCAAATTCAAACCAACACCAAATTCAAGGAACTACGAGTGACTTGATCCCTCAGTGAGGGTACGTAGGCAACCAAGGGTTCTACCTAGGTGCAGTCACAACATCAAATAAAATAACCAAATCCCCAAATTACGATTTATTAAAATTGGAATCAAAGGGTGTTCCTTTCCCAAAAGAAGGGTTGTAATTAATAGGCGCGTAGCCTAGAATGGGTCGAACTCGAATTAATAAAACCCTCTTCAAAAAAATGAACGAGGGTGAAATTGTGTCGAGTGAATTATTTGTTTACACATTTGTGTACAATTTTTGCTCAACAGTATGACAAGAAAAATAGGATGACAAACCTGAGTTTGGCCGGCGTACTCGTCTAGGGTTTCCTGTTTAGCCAAAAATGCATCCAACATTTGAAAGTACACCTGCAAGACAATCATACGGTTCGAGAGGCACAAGACATCACGCAACTCAGTTGGATAGAACTCAAAGCTTCGGCTCAAGAGTTCAAAGTTTCTTCTAATCATAAAGAACAATCACGACGATTCACGCAAATTCTAACCTCCTCCTCCATGTAATTCTGTAAATCAGTGTTTTCGTTTCCTAAGTTTATATCTTTTATGAATAGTGTGTTTGGACGAGGGACTTTGAAGTTTCATGGAACCTACGCTGCATTTGTTAGAAATGCACTACAAAAGTTAAATAGGGGGACTTGAAATGACGAGATGCAATACGTTTAAAAATACTTTGAAATGTGTCATTTGAAAGTCCCCAATTTAGCGTCTTTGTAGTGCATTAGTAGCAGTTTTGTAGTGCTTAGGTAGTTCATCGGTACTGGTCTTATAGTGCGTGTTTAACAGTTGAGTCTAAAATTCCTCAGTATTTTGAGTCCTTCGTCCAGTCATAGTATGTAAGAACATACTGCAGCAATATAAATTCCACAATTTCAGCTCACCACTTCAATCCTACCAATTTAAAGTAAGGAAACTGCAAAAGACTACATAAATATTTGGTAACTAACCTGCATGTCCCCAAGTGACTAGATAAATATCAGAGACAAATATGGAAAAGAAAGGTGAAGTTTCAGAGAAACTCTTAAATATTGGCTAAACTTGACAGATATTGTCTATATTTCTAACACATGTTAAATATCAAAGAACTTATATTTCGTCAAAACTAATGTTTGACAATCTCTAAAGTTTTATTTTAAATTTCTATTATTTCCATCGAATTTTTATTTTTTAAATTTTTATCATTTTCATTGAAAGCAACCGATATCGATATTCGATATTCAATATATTAATTGATATTTCTACAAATTTACATATTAATATTTTCACTGATACTTATATTTTAACTGCTACATTCCACAGATTGGGCATGTATAGTTCGTAAAGGTGTAGGCCTAGAAGTAGCTACAGAAGTACCAGTAAAGAAGTCTGAATATTTACAAAAGCTTTAGGGAGAAAAGCAAGAAATTATGAAGGGGTATAACGCAAAATGTGTTGAGTGATGAACCGTGAACGATGGTCACAAATAGTACCGAGCATACCACAAACCTTTATACTTGACACGTTTTCTAATCAAATAAACAAATACCACAAAATCAAAGACTCCTTCCTCGATAAATTATACGTCAGAAAGAATTATCAGAGATATGGATCAAAGTTTCACTTTTAACAACACTAGTATTGTTTTTAATTTATTAATTACTATCAACATGATTCGATAAGTGTGATATTTTATCACAAAAAATATCGATATTAGTTTGAACGCAGTTACAATATTAATTTTTTTTAAAAAAATAAAAAAACAATCAATATGAAATATTTCAACAGAGCACATCTACGTAAACATGTACTTGAGTCGTTTAATTAAAGAAGAAGAAAAAAAATATTACATTGGACCACCTTTGTGACGTTTTGGGTCATAATAATGAATAACGATACCCGAAGCCGAAGGTGCAGAGCTCAAAAGTCAGCCCAAAGCAGTACTGGGACATGATTATTTGACCCAATATGGTCCCATGTTCTTAGATGTAATCGGGCCCCACTATGTACAAACTTGGAAACTTAAAACTCATTTGAAATTCATGACTAGCCCTATAATCTTAGTATTATTCTTCTTTATTTTTATTTTTATTTTTCAGAAAAAAAAGGATAGTGGTTTTATTCATAATGTTAGAAAAGCATATAATCTTCGAAGAGAACGTCTTGTATTAATTCTCGGGCTTCTCAAACTAATAATTACCAAAATTGAAAATTAAGGTCAACTTAACCATTCTATGCGCCACTACATTAACGTATCTACGGACATAACAAACTCTTGAGGAAACAGAACTCCGCATGCTAGTTTTAATAGCATCAATCAACAAACCAATAGCGGATGCATACTTCCAATAGCTTTGACGACCTGTAGTGCATCACATCCAAAATGATTTGCTGCCAACTTCGTTGCAAAGCCAAACAGACACCATCTCGTGCAACTAGAACCTCAACCATATTAGGATTAGTCACGTCACGTGAGATATTTTACGAGCAAAACCTCCAACATCATAGCTACCCACTCTGTTGCGAAATATCACACTGACACCGCCATAATTTATAGTAGCAGAAAAAGCACCGTCAACGACTTGATCCAACATGATGAACGAGGAAGCCAACGAGAGGGAGACTGAAGAAAGGCCTGCAAGTTGACTCACGAGTGTTGAGTTCTCCACCTCGTCCCACAGAAGAGAATTCCTAGCTCGCCATATAGTTAATAAGCATCACGAAACGAAGAGGTTATAACAACACCTCTAGTACCAGTTTCGATATTGGAGGAGAAAAATACAGCACGTGCAAATGGACGAGCACTAAACACATATTTTTCTTCACTTTATGTGTGAATGTGCGGTTTCAAGCTCGCATTAATTGGATGTAAATTCGGTACTTAATTACTATGATTAATTTAGCGCGTGACATAATCAAATCTCCATCTTTAATGTACAATATCATTTAGTAGAAACTCGTATGATTTTGTTTGGATGTGCTGTTAAAATGATTAAAAATTTATGATAAAAATATTTTTGAAAATAATCCTTAGTTAAAATGTTAGTAAATTTTATAAAGTGCTTTCTAGGAGAAACACATAACTTATATCTTTTTGTTAAAAAAAAAAAAAAAAAAGAGAAATTCTTAGGGCCGTCACCCACAAGCGAGTGGGCGAGTTGCAAGAAGTTGACCACTCGAACGTGACCGACAGGATCATACATGGTTTAGGTCCCAGCAGGCCAACGTCTTTGTTAAAGTGGTTACTATTGTTATGGCTTAATCATTGGCATGTTTGTACAACATCGGGCATATTTGTAGCTCTTTTTACACTCAAAATCAAGGAGGTAGATTGTCTACTCTTCTTTTATCATGCTCTTCTTATTTATTTTTATTTGTGCAGTAACGATTAATCTACGTCAATATTTTATATTAATTTTTTAATAGAGATAATAAAACAAAAATTAATAGGAATATAAAATGTTAGCGTGACTTAACCGTGACCGCACAAATAAGAAAAAATGAGAAGGAGATAGTAAAAAGAGGGCAGACAATCTGCCTCCCAAAATTAATCCATCGTAGATTCATAAAAAAAACATGACTATCGCCGTTTGGCAAATAAATTCAAGGTTTCACTATTTTAGAGAAGGCTATAAAGGTTCCACCATTTGTGAGAAGGCTATTTTCTATGCTCGTGGAACTCTAGTTTAACTTACTTTTATTCTTATAAAGTGTATTTGCGTCATTTTGTCCTTGAAATTTGATTTTCATCTCCTTTCTTCGCGTTCCATCATATTCGTTAAAAAACTGTTAAGTTTGTGACGCAGCACTAGGGATGAAGCCAAAAATTTAACTAAGAGGGGGCACCTTAAAAATTTTGAGCTCCTTTTTTGGACAAATAAAGCTAGTTCTTCTACAAATGCTAGAAAAAAAATTTTACAAAATGCCTAATTTTAGTACTCTATTGTTTAATTTTGTCTTTAATTGTTGATAATCTAATGCTCATTTGTATTAATTAACCAAATACATACAACTCAACAAGGTTTAGAAATTAGTGCGTGAGAAAAATATACAAGACGAAGGGGTATTTAAAAACCAAAAAAAGATTTTCACTATTTTAATATGATTAATTAAATAATCTACAAAGCTAAAAAAAATGAAAATGATTAATTAAATAATTTGTAATGAGAAAAAAGGAATGAGAGGGGGCATGTGCTCCCACACGGCCTTACCTCCCTCTGTCCATGCGTGGCATTAATGAAGCCCACTTATATCCTAACATGTTTGCCACATCAACTTAAAAAGATATTTAATATTCGGAAAATGTAAAAGCCATTAAAAAAATTAAAATTTCAGGAACAAAACATTGCAAATTTCGTTTTAAAGAATAAAATAAAATTGAACTAGAGTTTCAAAGGGCAAAACAAAAAATATGCTTTAGAGAATCGGTGACACGTGGTCTACTGCTTGCTTGGCATAATTAGAGGATCATTTTTAATTTGTGAAAAAAGATACATGCAATTAATTAAGGTTTTTTTTATTGGAAACTTTAACGAAAAGCTCCCAGTACTGTTTACTTTAATGAAAAACTACATTTTTACACTAAAAGTCAATCATGATACTATTCACTTTACCCTTTATTTTGTCCTTATCATTAAAACTCAAAGTTTTTAAGTCATTTTCATTAGTTTTTCTTTTTTTTTATTAGTACCCCATGTACTGTTGAATACATCCCACATTTAAATTTGAGACTTATACACTCTATTATGCAATGTCAATTTCGACCTTATTAGGTTTAAAAAAAAAATTGAATAAACCCCAAATCACTTTTAACTATTTATCTACTTTTTTGTTTTCCCAACAAATGCAAGCAAAATGATGAAACTGTTGGATGTGAACTTGAATGGAGTGCGAAGAAATTAATGATATTTCATTTATGTGTGTCGCTCACGGCATAACCCCAATTTAATGAAATGATAATAGTAATAAAATGGCTAAACACATTCTCTGTTATGCAATTCAACACCAATAAATAAATATGTTTTTTTTCTTCATACATTTGAAAATGCAATGAAACTACATCAATATTCAGCTACGTTTTTGCCAATCTGGGCAAAGTCTTAGTGCCATTCACATTACAAGAGACCTTCTGATTGTTCTCTGTTCCCTTGCTGCTTTTACCATTGAATTTTGTCATTAAACCTCAGCATATTACCTCGTCTGCCACCTTCAACAGAGTCTCAGCAGCCTCATCTTCCTCCAAAGTCTCAGCAGCCCCATCAGCCTCATCTTCCTCCAATCTTGATTGTGATTGAGTATTATAAGATGTGAAGAATGTGAGGTGTATATAAAATGTGGGGTGTTATAGAAAATATAAGGTGTATATTGAGAATGGAGGTGGGAGGGTAATAGAGGAAAGTAAACGGGGTGTATTAAGATAAATTTTAATTGAAAAAGTAAATGTGGGGTGTAAATATAATAAGCTTTAATTAATCAATATGGTAATTTCATGTGATGAGTTGAAGCTAAGGCAATCACACTTCATACTTTCTCTACAAGAGAAGGAATCTTAGCTCCCATTTTGGTCAAAGAAATGAATTATGCAAACGTAAACCTACCAAACGATGCTTAATCATTTGGGTAACGTTATAACATTATAATTTTTTCCTTCAGAAAAAAAAGAAAGAAAAAACAAATAGTGTATTGTGATGCATTAGCTTACAATTTCAGTCGTAATAAAATTGTTATCGAATATTTTGCAATGCATCGTCAATTTAAAAAACAATTAAAATTGATTTTAGTTTTTATTCTAGTGGTTGTCAATGAAACTCATGCATTAAAAAAATTTAAAGGCATTTGACTCCATCTTTGTTTGCCTTAAAAAAGACAGATATAAAGTAAGGATTTAAATGACTCAGCTGTTTCGTCAATTATGATATATCTATGGAGGAAAACGTTGATGCTTTTTAAGTCCTGGTTGACCTATTTGACATTTTTTTAAAGGGAGCTTTAATAAAACACCCCTGGCACTGTTTACTTTTAACGAAAAACCACTTTTTTACCTTTAACTGTCACTATTCATTATACCTTCAAAAAGGACTTTTCATTAAAACTGTCACTATTCAGGGACTTTTCGTTAGTTTTTCTTTTTTTAAAGATAGTTTTAGAATATATAATTTACATGGTTGAATGTTGGTAGTTTCCGACCTTATCATTCCAATACTAGTGCATCAGATACACAATCAACGGATTGAATAAAATCCGTCAAACGCATCACAAATATATAATTTCTTAGTCATTTATGTGAGTCGAGCTCAAAATCTCAAATTGTTTTTCAACAGTAACGGATAGAAAAGATAAGGATGAACGTTTGTTGCAGTTGATAAGAAAGTAAACAGAGTTGGGCAAAATCTGAAAACAGGCTGTGACAAAATGTGTGGTGGTAATCTTGAAATTTTGATGTTTGTTCCGCACCAAAATCGGAAAATCATTATCGACAAACCCAATAAATTGGGAACCCAAACAAATTAAAAAAACAAAAAATCAGATTTCATTTCCTCAAAACGAAGTAAAACTGTGAGCTGAAAAATATGGCCAGGACGGAGAGGCTGAGTAGCAGCAAGTGGACAGCCACGGCGGCGAGCATATTGATTCAGTGCGCCGGCGGATCTTCCTACGCCTTCAGCGTCTACTCCTCGGCGCTCAAGTCGAGCCAGGGATACGACCAATCGACGCTCGACACGGTGTCCGTCTTCAAAGACATAGGTGCCAACGTCGGCGTCTTATCCGGGATTTTGTACTCCGCGGTCGCGCTTGACCGCCGCCGAATTGGGGGGCCCTGGGTGGTGCACGTGGCGGGGGCAATCCAGTGCTTCGTGGGGTACTTCTTCCTGTGGGCTGCGGTCACCGGATTGGTGGAGAAGCCGCCGGTCGCGGTGGTTTGCTTGTTCATGTTCCTTGCAGCTCACTCCCAGACTTTCTTCAACACCGCTAACGTGGTGACTGGGGTCCACAACTTCTCTGATTATGGTGGGACCATCGTCGGCATCATGAAGGTAGACAGATATATATATACAATACATTTATGAAGCAATGCTTATCATGATGGAATTGGATCCTGGGCAAATAGTGGGAATAGGGAGGACATTATCTATTAATATGGGCCGTTAAATTTTGATCTAACGGCTATAAATAAATAAAAAAATTTAAAATTATAATAATTGTAGCTGTTAGATTAAAATCCAACGACATTTCTTAATGAATCATAAGAATCCCTACTATTTGCGCATTAGAGAATTCAGTTCCTATCATGATTACTTACTCTTCCAAGCACGACGTCGTGTTTTGTCTACCTTGTCACATTGTCCATCAAATGTTTTGACCCACTGATATACTTACCCCATTGCACGTCACATGCTTGACTTATAGACCTAAATGAAATAACGTAGAACATTTTACAAATTTTTTATTAATAAATGGAAATTTTTTCACTAAAAGACACTAAACCGACGAGAGTTTTTATCACAAATAATCTGTAAAAAATAATTTAAATATTCATCTTGGTTTTTAAAATAAAAAATCGATTGTTGTCGTTTTTGAAAATGTTTGTGCAAATTAATGTGGTCTTTTTTGTTACTTGACGGATTAAAATGATCACGCTAATTTGTGACAATCAATTTCAGAGATGATATTGATCGATTTTTAATTTCAATGACGAGGATTAAAACATTAGTCAATTTGCATCTGTGAAAAGGAAAAACATGCTATTTTCCGATTATTGTGAATATTTTTTGGGCAGGGATTTCTTGGTTTAAGCTCAGCAATTCTAGTCCAAGTCTATGACACAATCTGCCAAGGCGAACCCAGCACCTTCATTCTCCTGCTGGCATTGTTGCCCACATGTGTCTCCATCTTGTTCATGCCTTGGGTCAGAATCTATGAAGCTGGCAGAACTGCTTTTGACAAAAAGTACTTAAACATCTTCTCAGCTTTTGCTCTCCTCACAGCTGCTTATCTCATGGTCCTAATCATACTCCGAAACATCTTCACTTTCCCATCGTGGGCAAGCGCTCTCACACTTACAGTACTTCTTCTGTCTTTGCTTGTTTCACCCGTTGGAATCGCCATCAAAGCACAAAACTTGCAACCCAAGAAAGACCATGAGACACTCGACGATCCTTTACTCGAAAACCCCGAGCCAGCTTTAGTAGCCTCCAAATCCTCATCGTCAGAAAACCTTACAGATCATGAAGATATGAATTTACTGAAAGCTATGAGTTGTGCCGATTTCTGGTTATTGTTTATTGCAATGGTTTGTGGGATGGGGTCTGGATTGGCCACCATAAACAACATGAGCCAAATTGGGCAATCTCTTGGCTACACAACAGTTGAGATCAATTCCCTTGTTTCTCTATGGAGCATATGGAATTTTCTGGGCCGGTTTGGGGCCGGGTTTATCTCGGATTACTTGCTGCATAAGAAAGGATGGGCAAGGCCATTGCTGATGGCTGCCACACTAGCAACCATGGCAGCCGGCCACATTGTGATTGCAACTGGCTTTTCCGGGAATTTGTACGTGGGTTCGATCCTAGTTGGGATTTGCTATGGCTCACAGTGGTCACTCATGCCCACAATCACTTCTGAGATCTTTGGGATAAGACACATGGGGACTATTTTCAACACCATTGCCGTAGCCAGTCCCGTTGGTTCTTATATTTTCTCCGTCAGAGTAATCGGATACATATACGATAAAGAAGCCTCAGGGGAAAACGATGATTCCTGCAGCGGCACTCGCTGCTTCATGCTGTCGTTTTTGATCATGGCCTCTGTTGCTTTCCTCGGGTTTCTTGTTGCTCTTGCTTTGTTGTTTCGGACGAGGAGATTCTATGACTCGATCGTGCTCAGAAGACTGCGGCATTCTCCTCCGAGATAGTGAG
Organism: Crataegus laevigata; assembly: GCA_963580275.1. Lineage (NCBI taxonomy): Eukaryota > Viridiplantae > Streptophyta > Magnoliopsida > Rosales > Rosaceae > Crataegus > Crataegus laevigata. The sequence goes on from OY756950.1 coordinate 4,658,048, forward strand.
TGGATGTGAGCACTTTGTGCAGAGACCAAAGAGGTATTGTTGTTTGAGGTTTATATAAGAGTGGGTTTGGTTTCAATCGGTTTGGATTTTTTTGCTGAAAGCAAAAATCGAAGTGAAATTGCTATTTGATTCGGTTTTTTATTCGATTCAATTTAATCTTGGTTTATTTATTTTGGTCCGGTCCGATCCCTTTTTTTTTTCTTGTAAAAAAATGAACAGACAGAGCCCAACAATCAACTTCACTAATCCATACCTGGTTAGACTATCTCGTTTGACTGTGTTTTTTAAATGACTGAAAGCGTTTTTAGAGAAAATATTTTTGAGTTCTAAAAACATTTTAAGTGCTTTCTATAAGAAGTACCAATTATGTGCTTATTTCATGAGACACTTTAAGTGTTTTTTCAGAATTTACTAGTATTTTTACTAAACATTGTTTCTAAAAATATTTTCACCAAAAGCATTCTTAATCATTTTAAAAAGCACGTTCAAACGCTACAAAACCAACAAAGACTATAAACACGGAATTCAATTTTCTTTATTCTGCTTTTCCTGATTTTCTTAGCAACCAAACAAAGCCCACAATAGAATCTTCCGATATGGAGGGTGTTCCGATTAGAAAGGGCGAGGAGAAATCACGATTTGGAGGAAGGAGTTCGCGAAGATAACTGGAGAAGACTGATAGAGAGAGCCTGATTTGGAGGAAGAGAAGAAGAAAGCACGATGAGGTTTCACTGGTGCAGGACAAAGGGAAGGTTATAGGGATGGTAATAAAAACAGCGTCGTAATAGTGCTGTATATGAGGGGTTATGTTAGAGTGCAAAACAACGTTGTTTTACTACCTCTGTTAGGTTGGTATTGTTAGATTATTAGGTTGGTGGACGTAGTGGCTCTATCCACTACGTAAACTTAGGGTTGTTGATGTAAGCAGTTTTAACTGCATGGCCGAATAAATCCTAGCTTTTAGGGATAAGTAGAAGTTGTTTTCCTTTTGACTTAGTCATATACCACGTTTAGGTTAATGTTTAATGTGGGTTGCATATTTATCTCTTCTCCGTTTGTAAGGCTTATATAGCCTGATTATTCTTTGATGAATGTTATGCGAAATTCCTCCCAGCTTACAAAGTTCTCATTCGACAAACAATAGGGTTTAACATTTGGTATTAGAGCCCCTACCTGGGGCTCCTGATCAAAAGCTTGAGAGATAGCAATCTTTTGAGTGCAGAGGTACGAGAATATGGCAGGAGAAGGAAGTGGTTTTGTGCGGGCATCTATTCCAAAATTGGATGGGCATTATGACCACTGGGCAATGCTTATGGAAATTTTCCTACGTTCAAAGGAATATTGGAGTCTTGTGGAGCATAGAATCCCTGCAGCAGCAGAAGGAGCTTCACTTGCGGAGGGACAACGGAAAGTGCTCGAAGATCAAAAGCTGAAAGATCTGAAGGCCAAGAATTATCTGTTTCAAGCAATTGATCGAGCTGTTTTGGAAACAATCTTGAACAAAGATACGGCTAAGGAGATTTGGGATTCGTTGAAACATAAGTATCAAGGGACTGCTCGAGTTAAACGAGCACAGCTGCAGGCACTTCGAAAGGAGTTCGAGATGCTTCACATGAAGACAGGAGAAACTGTAAATGAATTTTTTGGTCGGACTCTGACCATCGCCAATAAGAGAATGATCAATGGTGACAAGTTGACGGATGTAGAAGTCATTGAGAAGATCTTGAGACCAATGACTCCTAAATTTGACTATGTGGTTTGTTCCATAGAGGAATCCAAAGACTTGGATATTCTCTCAATTGATGAACTGCAAAGTAGCTTGTTAGTGCATGAGCAACGGACGATTGGACATGGCGTAGAGGACCAAGCACTAAAGGTGACCTATGAAGAGAACTTTGGAGGAAGAGGACGTGGTCGAGGAAGCTTTCGTGGAAGAGGTAGAGGAAGAGGTCGACAGAACTTCGACAAGTCAACGGTTGAGTGCTACAATTGTCATGAATTAGGGCACTTTCAATATAAGTGCCCTAAGAAGGACATAGAAGCCAAGGCTAACTATGCCGAGGCTAGTGAAGAGATGTTGCTAATGGCGTATGTGGATACTCAGGAGATCAAAGAAGACATTTGGTTCCTCGACTCGGGTTGCAGCAATCATATGTGTGGTAAGAGGGAGTTGTTCTCTGAATTTGTTGGAAGTTTTAGAGAAACTGTGAAACTAGGGAACAACACAAGTATGACTGTCTTGGGGAAAGGAAATATTCGACTACAAGTGAATGGCATGACTCAGGTGATCACATGAGTGTTTTATGTGCCTGCTTTGAAGAATAATCTGCTAAGTATTGGGCAGCTTCAGGAGAAAGGTCTTGTTATTCTCATTCAACACGGGAAGTGCAAGATCTATCACCCTGAGAAATGACTAATCATGGAGACGGTCATGACTACAAATCGCATGTTCACTCTTGCTGCTCAATATCAACCCACTGATCAAGCATGTTTCAATGCCCTCACAGATGATCCAGTTCAGTTGTGGCACTGCCGTTATGGGCACTTGAGTATTGGTGGTTTAAAGACTCTACAACAGAAGCAGATGGTGAGTGGACTGCCTCAAATAAAGGACTCCTCAAGAGTGTGCGAGAATTGCTTGGTAGGAAAGCAACCGAGAGATCCGTTTCCAAAAAGAAGTACTTGGAGAGCATGCCAAATCCTACAACTCGTCCATGCAAATATATGTGGACCGATCAAACCCACATCCAACAGTAAGAAAATGTATCTCCTCACCTTTATCGATGATTTCAGTCGTAAGACTTGGATCTACTTTCTAACTGAGAAGTCAGAAGATTTTCGAAGTTTTAAAGCTTTCAAAAATCTAGTTGAAAATGAAACTGATGCAAGTATCAAAAGTTTGCACACGGATCGTGGTGGAGAGTTCACATCACATGAGTTTAATGAGTTCTGTGTTGAGAATGGGATTCAAAGACAATTGACAGCAGCTTACACCCCGCAGCAAAGCGGAGTAGCTGAGCGCAAGAACCGGACCATCATGAATATGGTACGTAGCCTATTAACTGAGAAGAACATGCCTAAGACGTTTTGGCCAGAAGCAGCAAATTGGACAGTTCATGTGCTCAACAGGAGTCCCACATTTGCAGTTAAAAACAAAACACCTGAGGAGGCATGGAGTGGTACGATACCATCTGTAAGTTATTTCAGGGTTTTTGGCTGCATTTCATACGTACATATTCCAGATAACAAGAGGACCAAGCTAGATGATAAAAGCAGGAAGTGTGTACTACTTGGGATAAGTGAAGGATCAAAGGCTTATCGGCTATTTAATCCAATCTCACAGAGGATTCTAATAAGTCGTGATGTTCGATTTGATGAGAATAGTAGTTGGGATTGGGATGAGCATCATCATGAAGCTGTCATAGCAGATTTGGAATGGGACGATGAAGCAGATAAGGAACTTGAGGCTGATGAAGTTGACAGTCAGGGAGGAGATGAAGATGGACCACATGGAAATGGAAGTGAAAATGAAGATGGAAGCGACACAAGCAACAAGAGTGGATCAGATGAAGTCTCAGAAGCAAACATATCCAGCCCAGCAGAAAGAAGATCTAGGGCTCCACCAGTATGGATGAAAGATTACGTGACAGGAGAGGGATTATCTGATGAAGAAGACATGGTGCATTTGGCTCTCTTACCAGACAGCGATCTAACTTATTACAATGAAGCTGTGAAGAGTGCAAAATGGAGGAAAACTATGGATGTCGAAATAGAAGCTATCGAGAGGAACAACACTTGGGAATTGACAGACTTACCTCAAGGAGGGAAGACAATTGGAGTTAAATGGGTCTACAAGACTAAACTGAATGAGAATGGAGAGGTGGACAAGTACAAAGCACAGCTGGTGGCTAAAGGGTATGCTCAAGAATATGGGGTAGATTATGCTGAAGTCTTTGCTCCTGTGGCTCGGTTAGATACCATCCGAGTTGTTGTTGCACTTGCTGCTAAAAAAGAATGGACAATCCATCAGTTGGACGTGAAAAGTGCTTTCTTACACGGAGAAGTCGATGAAGAGGTGTTTGTAGAACAACCACCTGGATATGTGCAGAGAGGTAAGGAGCAGAAAGTTTACAAATTACGGAAAGCTTTATACGGACTTAAACAAGCCCCTCGTGCTTGGTATAGTCGTATAGAAGCTTATTTCTCGAAGGAAGGATTTGTGAAGTGTCCCTATGAACACACTTTATTCATCAAGATTGGAGATGGAGGTAAAATTCTCATTGTTTGTCTTTATGTTGATGATCTTATTTACACTGGCAATGATGAATGCATGTTCATTAAGTTTAAGCAGTCGATGATGAATGAGTTCGAAATGACCGATCTTGGTAAGATGAGATATTTCCTCGGAATTGAGGTATTGCAGCAGAAAGATGGAATATTTATCTGTCAAAAAAGGTATGCTCAGGAAGTGTTGGAAAGGTTTAAAATGGAGAACTGCAATCCAGTGCACAATCCCATTGTTCCAGGCACCAAACTAACAAAAGATGTAACTGGTGAGAAGGTTGATAGCACCTTCTATAAACAGATCGTGAGGAGCCTCATGTATCTCACAGCCACTCGGCCGGACACTATGTTTGTGGTAAGCTTAATCAGCAGGTTCATGGAGAGTCCAACAGAAGTACATTTGGCAGCGGCAAAGAGGGTTTTGAGATACTTAAAGGGCACGACCAGCCTTGGAATTCTTTACAAAAAGGGAGGACACACTGAGCTCAGAGGCTATTCAGATAGTGACTATGCAGGTGACTTAGATGATAGAAAGAGCACATTGGGGTACTTATTTATGCTAAGTTCAGAGGCTGTGTGTTGGTCTTCCAAGAAGCAGCCTGTGGTCACGTTATCAACAACTGAAGCCGAATTCATAGCAGCAGCTTCATGTGCTTGTCATGCAACCTGGTTGAGGAGAATAATGAAGGAATTAGGTCAAGCTCAGCAAGATTCTACAACGGTTTTCTGTGACAACAGTTCAACAATAAAGCTCTCCAAGAACCCTGTAATGCATGGCCGAAGTAAACACATAGATGTACGGTTTCACTTTCTTCGTGAAATGACTAAGAACAAAATCGTGCAGCTGGTTCACTGCAACACCCAGGAGCAAGTAGCAGACATATTAACCAAGCCTTTGAAGACCGATGCTTTTCTGAAGATGCGTGGGCTTATGGGAGTGTGCCTGGAACCAAGTGTAAACTGATTGCTTAGCAATAGCAATCAGTTTAAGGGAGGATGTTAGATTATTAGGTTGGTGGACGTAGTGGCTCTATCCACTACGTAAACTTAGGGTTGTTGATGTAAGCAGTTTTAACTGCATGGCCGAATAAATCCTAGCTTTTAGGGATAAGTAGAAGTTGTTTTCCTTTTGACTTAGTCATATACCACGTTTAGGTTAATGTTTAACGTGGGTTGCATATTTATCTCTTCTCCGTTTGTAAGGCTTATATAGCCTGTTTATTCTTTGATGAATGTTATGCGAAATTCCTCCCAGCTTACAAAGTTCTCATTCGACAAACACTAGGGTTTAACAGGTATTTAGTTTGGATTTTGGATTTGGTTCGGTATTTAGTTTTTAATTTGATCCCCTTTTTTTTTCTTTTTCAAATTTTGGTTTTTTGGGTTCGATTCGGTATTTAGTTCAGATTTTTTCGATTTTCAGTTTTTTGAACCCATCCGTAGGTGTGCAATTATTCTTTTACAAATATAAAAAAGTTGGTTTCAATTTTTTATGAAGGGAGAGTTTTCTGTCATATTGTTCGTATATGTGTGTAAGTTACAATCGTATATTTTGTTCATATATGTGTGCAAATTACGATCATATGTGTGTAAATTACAGTGTAACCAATTGATGATACTATCATTCAACCACGTATTTCTTTATTAATACTATATTTTATTTCATGAAAGTATTGCTCGAGAATAACTTTTATGTAACACGGTTGCTATTAGAGAGGTTTTCAAGCGAATCATTAGCTCGAGAAACTACCATATTGTATTACAAGAAAAACTAAAATGAAAAACACACAATTAAATAGTTAAATGGTTTTGATTTTGAGTGATTTGCTTACAGAAAAGATGTGCTCGCGTCTACATGCTTGACATTATCTATTCTCTATTTTTCTTTCTCTAGTTTTCTATTCTTTTTTGTTAGGATTTGGATATTCTAAATGGGAATAATTTCAGTCATTTAATATTACGATCAAGTGATATTCTTTTTTATTTATAAGTAAGAAGTTTTAGGTTCAATTCTAGCCAAAGACGAATTTGAACCACATTATTGCTAGGTTATTGTGAGGCTAAACCCACCTCATCTCCTTAGTGTAGATATTATCGTTTGTTCAGGAAAAAAAACAAATAATTTTTTATGATGTTGTCAACATAAAAGTATTCCAAACTAACTACGCATTGTTACTGCCATTTAGTACTAAGCTCTAGTGATATCTCTTTTTACTTGTAAGTGGGTGATCTTCGGTTCAATTCTCTCCAAATGCGAGTTTGAACTACATTATTGTTAACCCATTGAAATACTAAGCTCATTTCCTATGTCTAAATATAGATAATATTGTTTGTAAAAAAAAAAAAACTACGCATTGTTACTTAATAGTGGCATTCACGATGTGTTAGTTTCTCTAAGCTTCCATAATCACTTTTATCTTTATCTTAATTATTTTTCCACCTCAACTCGTCGTCATCCTCATAATATATCATATGTTATTCGATTATTAAATCTAAATAAAATCAAGATTGTTGGAATCAAATCTTCCCCACCTGCTTATATTATATAATAATAAATAAATAATAATATGTATGGGTCAATATATGAGTGCAAATATGTTTATCTATTTCCATGCTTTCCACGCCTCGTTTTAGAGTTAATTACAACAACATAACATAAAGAAAGAGCAAACAGAAAGTGTATCGTCTTTCATTAGCTTTTCAGTCAAGTCGTAAGTGGAGTAGCTTTATTGTAAATGTATTATCCATTTGCAAACATTTTTATTGTTTTATATAGAATATACCTAATACTTATGTTGGCATAAATCACGGATAAAAAATATTAAGATATTACAAATGGGTTCAGATTGTGTTCATAGCCCCGCAACAAAGTTACATTACAACAATAAGACTAATTACAGGATATCAAACTCATTACAAATTTATATAAGACCATCTTCAAATAAAATATCAAATTATAAGAGTCAAATTATAATTGATGTCTGATGCGGCAATTTGAAGTTATGTGTCAAATTTTATATTTTTCCAACCGAATTGTGAATATTATTTTATTATTTAAACGGAGCTTTAAATAATTGTAATTATTAAAAAAATGTTGAGACAAAATTTTTATTGGTTAAAATGTTAGTGGAATTAGAGACTCACTATTAGAATGAATAAAAAATAAATTTGACATTAATGTCAAACTTAACTCCAAACCACAAAACCTTTAAATATAGTCAGCAAATAACACTTCAATTAGAAAGACTTTTGATGTTAAATATACACGTGACATTCCACCTAGGATTTTGACACATTTTTTTGAGATGCTCTAATTTCCTTATTTATTTGAAGCAACTTTTTGTTTAATCAGAACACGTCTATGTGATGTTACCATCCCAACCTTCAGTAAAATATTAGGATGAACCTTTGTTGCAGTTAATAAGAAAGCAAAATAACTTTTTAGTTAAAATGATCTTTAAAATTGACATAATCTTTAGGTTAGTCCCTAACATTAAAATCGATCCATTGAATGAAAAGCAAGTGGAGGGATTATGAGACAAAAAACTACTCTTAATTTAATGGAAATTTTTTTGACAAAAAAAAAATTAATGGAGAGTTTTTATGGAATGACCAAAATAATTGACGGTAGACATAATCATAAACCACTTCTATCGATTTTCAATGTCAAAACTAAATTGAGAAGTTATGTCAATCTTAAAAGTATTTTTCAGTAAAAAAGAACTGAAATTAAGCTGCGACGATACCGAATCTTGAAAATTGATGTTTATTGCACGCCAAACACGGAAATTCGCAATTATTATCGACCCCGCCAAATGGGAACCCAAAAACTTTAAATTAAAAAAAAAAAAAAAAAAAAAAAAAAACAGATTTCATTTCCTCAATACATACACCTTAAAACAACTGCAAGTCTGCAAGCTAAAAACGGCAGCGATGGAGATGCTGAGCAGCAGCAAGTGGACAGCCACGGCGGCGAGTATATGGATTCAGGGCGCTGGAGGCGCTTCCTACGCCTTCGGCATCTATTCCTCTGTGCTCAAGTCGAGCCAGGGCTACAATCAATCGACGCTCGACACGGTGTCCGTCTTCAAGGACATAGGTGCCAGCGCCGGCGTCCTCTCGGGTATTATGTACTCCGCGGTTGCATTCAAGGGTCACCGGATTGGTGGGCCGTGGGTGGTGCTCGTGGCGGGGGCTGTTCAGTGCTTCGTGGGGTACTTCTTCCTTTGGGCTGCCGTCACCGGATTGGTAGAGGCGCCGCCGGTGGCGGTTGTGTGCTTATTCATGTTCTTAGCGGCCCACTCTCAGACTTTCTTCAGCACCACCAACGTGGTCACCGGGGTCCACAACTTCTCTGATTATAGTGGGACCATCGTTGGCATACTGAAGGTTAGAAATGAATAATATTTGACTTCATATAAGGAGTCATTCATTATCTAATCAAAATCGCTTATTCTCTTTGTTGTTGTATATTTGTTTGATGCATGAATAGCTAAACAATTTATAAATTAAATAGCACTTCGTAATTATAACATGGTTTGCGTACGAGGATAAGGTTAGTTGACAAGAACAATGTGATCGTTGCATTACAATCGAGTTTGTTCCCTTGTTAAAGAAACCATGTCATTTTCCAGTTAATGAAATGACTCTAAAACTATATTTGGATGGGGGAAAATAAATTTGAAATTTAGATAAAAAAATCTGGATTTATAAATTGATATGCATCAATTCTCTTGTTTGAATTCATAAACATAAAAATTTAGAATTTCTGTGTGAAAAAAAAATTGAAATTTGGGACCTCCAATTCCCAAGTTTAAATTCTATGTAAATAGGTGTCATTTCTAAATTTTTATGATTGAGAGCTTAAAAATAACAAATTTTGAATTCAATTTCATTGTTCTTTTAGGTTAATCAAATAAGAAAATTAACAAATTCTAGAAAATAAAATCACGTCATTTCAATTTCCATCATTTTAAAATTCATTAATAATCTTTAATTTCTTCATCCAAACATATTGTAACACTATTTTCGACTTATTATTTTAAATCACGACGGCTTAGCTATGAACAATATTTATGTGTTTCGGGCAGGGATTTCTTGGTCTGAGTTCAGCAGTACTAGTCCAAGTATATGACACATTCTGCAAAGGCAATCCCAGCGCCTTCCTTCTCCTGCTGGCCTTGTTTCCCACGTCTGTCACCCTCCTCTCCATGCCTTTGGTCAGAATCTATGAAGCTAATGGAGCTGCTTCTGACAAAAAGTACTTAAACATCTTCTCTGCTTTTGCTCTCGTCACTTCTGCTTATCTCATGGTCCTAATCATATTCCAAAACATCCTCACCTTCCCATCATGGGCGAGCATTCTCACATTCACAGCACTTCTTCTTGCTTTAATCGCCTCGCCCCTTGGAATCGCATTCAAAGCCCAAAACTTGCAACCCAAGAAACTCCCTGAGGCGCTCGATGATCCTTTGCCAGAAAACCCTGAGCTAGTTTCAGCATCCTCTGAACTCCATGTATCAGATCATGAAGATATGAATCTACTGAGAGCTACGCGTTGTGTCGATTTTTGGCTGCTGTTTATTGCTATGGTTTGTGGGATGGGGTCTGGATTGGCCACCATAAACAACATGAGCCAAAATGGGGAATCTCTCGGCTACAAAACAGTTGAGATCAATTCCTTGGTTTCTCTGTGGAGCATATGGAATTTTCTAGGCCGGTTTGGAGCTGGGTTTCTCTCGGATTACTTGCTGCATAAGAAAGGATGGGCTAGGCCATTTCTGATGGCTGTCACTCTAGCAATCATGGCAGCCGGCCACATTGTGATTGCATCTGGTTTTTCGGGGAATTTGTACGTGGGTTCAATCTTAGTTGGGATTTGCTATGGCTCACAGTGGTCACTTATGCCCACAATCACTTCTGAGATCTTTGGGATAAGACACATGGGGACTATTTTCAACACAATAGCCATAGCTAGTCCTGTTGGTTCTTATATTTTCTCCGTCAGAGTAATCGGGTTCATATATGATAGAGAAGCTTCCGGAGAAGATGATGACTCCTGCAGCGGCACTCGGTGCTTCATGCTGTCGTTTTTTATCATGGCTTCTGTTGCTTTCTTTGGGTTTCTTGTTGCTCTTGCTTTGTTTTTCCGAACGAGGAGATTCTATCACTCGATCGTGCTGAAAAGACTGCAGCATTCTTCTCCTAGATAGTGAGTGAATGTGAGCATTTTGTGCAGAGAATAACTTTCATGCAATACGGATATCATCGTGAAGATTTTCTAAGTAAATTATGCACGCATACAAATTAAAACACACACAGAATTTATTACACGGTATTTTAAGAAATAGAAAACTTCATTTTAATCATTGGCAAAGATTACTTTTTGATTAAAACCATGAGTAAGATCAAAATCTAATTTTAATCCCTTGATACATTAATAACCTCATTTATTAATTATATTTTAATTTTTTTTAATTTTTTATCTTTTTCTTTCTAATTTTTAATGTATTAATTTTATTTCATTATAATTTTTATTTTCATTTCATTCATTGTAATATATTTTGTTGTGAACATTTAGATAAACTAATTTTTTTTATACAATATATTTCGATGTACTGTAACTTCTTCATTTAGGTATATTAAATTCATTATAATACATTTCGGTGCATACATTTAGGTACACACATTTTGGTACTAACATTTCGGTGTATACATTTCGGTGCACACATTTCGGTACACATATTTAGGTACATTAACTTAATATTAATATATTTCGATGCATATATTTAGGTACAAACATTTCGGTACTAACATTTAAATATATTAGTTCAATATAATATATTTCGGTACACACATTTCGGTACTAATATTTAGGTACATTAATTGAGTATTTCAAGTTTGAAGAATGTTAAATAAAATTAATAAATTAAAAAACTCTTTTTTGGTCAAAAAATAAATTTAAATTTGTGTATTAATAAATTTAAATATTTAACGGAAGATATTAAATAAAATGCACATTAATTATTTTGAATTAAGGACACATTAGGGACTAAAAATCAATATTCAATCTAACACCAGGTTTTTTTTTAAATTTTTTTAATCTTATTGAAGGATTAAAGTTCAAAAACCCCAAAGAAAACACTAAAATGACAACCAAGTTATCAACCGGTTAAATGCTTTTGAATTTATGTTTGATCTTTGAAGGAATTTCTAAAAATGATCAATTTAGATTGTTAAAATACAATGTGAAATAAAATTTACACGTGTTTGGACGTAGAAATATGACTCCTTGTATTGAGATTTGCTATGGTCCTAGATATTACAATATATAGGGTTATACCAATTCCTAATTAGGTAGAAATAATCCTAGACTAATTACAGTGAAAAATTACATTCCTATAATATATGAGAGAATCACGGGGATGATTCCGAGTTAGTTAACTTAATCTAACACCCCCACCCATCCACCCTCGGCAAACTAGACAAGCCTGACCAAACAAGTTTGGAGTAGAGAGTTGACAATGATGAGGTTGATGAAGTAACTTTTGCGAGGAGACCATCAGGTTGATCAACGAAATATAAATATATATATATATATAGCCCATCCTATGACAGTTGAGTGCTACTTTTTTCCAGTGTTCTAAAAAACGCCCTAGGCGGCCGCCTAGGCGCTGGGCGCCCAGCAATCGAGGCGTTTTTGGGCAAATCGGGCGGAAAAATCGGATTGGGCCTAGGCGTCTAGGCGGGCTAGGCGGTCCTAGGAGGTTTTTTTTATATTTTTTATTTATTAATTGTGTGTTTTTTTCTTTTTTGGTTTTGTGGTGGTATACTTATGGAAATGGTGTATCTAATTTGCAAATGATGGATTTACTACAAGTTCATCCAATACTTATGGAAATAGTGTACCCAGTTTGTATTTTATCATTATTTTATTATCCATACAAGTATAGTTTTTTTTAGGTGTCAATATGCACTTATTTACAAGATATACAAGAAATTTACCTAAATCCGCCTAGGCCGCCTAAGCGCTAGGCGCTAGCCCGCCACCTGACTAGCGCCTAGCGTTTTTTAGAACCTTGCTTTTTTCACGAACAATGTGATAATCAAGCTCAATATGACGAGTGCGAGCATTATGAACAAGATTAGCAACTAAGTAGGTGCCACTAAGATTATCATAGTGGAGCAGGACGAGAAAAGAAAGACGAACACCAAACTCACCAAGTAAAAAACAAGGTCAAGTCGTTTCAGCACGTGCATGCGCAAGTCAGCGATACTCATATTCCGCACTGGAGCGAGACACAATAGATTGCTTTTTAGAACACCATGAAATGATATTGGATCCAAGGTCGATAAAACAGGCAGTACTGGTTGATCGTCGCGTGTCAAGACACACAATCGGCACCAAAGTATAGCAGACAAAGTAGCAGAAAAAATGTGGGCGAAGGTGGAGGCCGAAATCAAGAGTAACGTTGACATAATGTAAAATGCGCTTAACAGCAATCAACAGAGTGTTAGGATTAAAGATTAGTATTGTTTTACATTGCCAGGTGTCACAAATGTATTGGAGATTCTAGAAGTCAGTTATGTGTCATTGTATTTATATAGGTTCTGATGTAATTGTTGGATATAATGAAAATACAGTTTCTCTCACTACATTCTCTCTCTCTCTTCTAAAGCTCTCTTCAATTTCTCTTAAGTTCTTCTTCATAGTTTGTTCTTCATATTATCATGGTATCATCGCCGGTTAACACCTGTGATTACCGATTCTTGTGCTTCCGCTCGTCGTCGTAGTCGTTGTCGTCGTCGTCGTAGTCGTCGGTCGTGGTGGTTCCGGTGACTGCAATCGGATGTTTCTTGCTGGTTGTTCGCAATTTCAGTGCAGTGTTGATTTCCAAAACCCTAAGTCGGTGCCGTTTCTTCTTGTTGATTGATCGTTCTGTGCAGTTGCTTGTGGTATTTTCTTTCGATTTCTCAGTATTGATACTTGCTCCCTATTTGTCTATCAACAATTGCTGTGTGATTCTTGGGTGTTCTTTCTTCGCCGATTATCTCCATTGTTGATCTGTTGATTTCTGTTCGTTCATTATGGTTACTGCTGTTCAATTAGCCCTCACTCAATCTCCAATTTCTTCGCTTATACCTAGTGTTGGAAACACGGTGACTGTGAAATTGGATGATTCGAATTATGTTACTTGGAATTTTCAGATTTCTTTGTTACTAGAAGGCAATGGCATTATGGGCTTTGTTGATGGATCCATACCGTGTCCTCAGCAATATACTGAGTTGGAGTCTGATGATGAGTCAATTGTCAATAATACTTCACTGACTGATGCATATAAAATTTGGACAATTCATGATAAAGCTCTTATGACATTGATAACTGCTACCCTATCTACTGCTGCATTATCTTGTGTTATTGGATGTCAACGCTCCAGTGATATGTGGAATAATTTGAAAGAACGATTTGCTCATATGACTCGTACTAGTATTGTTCAAATGAAGATTGATCTGCAGAACATTAAGAAGGGATCATAATCTATTGATGCTTATTTGCAGAGGATTAAAGAATGTAGGGATCAGTTAGCTATTGCTGGTGTTGTGATTTCTGATGAAGATATTGTTATTGTGGCTTTAAGAGGGTTACCTACAGAATATAATACCATTAAGTCTGTGATTCGGGGCAGAGAAAGTTTAGTCTCCTTGAAGGAACTTAGGTCTCAGTTGAAGGCCGAAGAGTCTACTTTTGAAGAAGGTCTTAAACAATCCCATTTAATGGCTGCTATGTTTGCTCATACTCTCAATCCCACTTCTGACTCTGGTGGATCTTCCAATTGTCTTCCATATACTGCACAAATGGCTCAGTTTCAACAATTACCATTTTCTTCTTCCACTGGTCCTGTTGCTTTTGTTTCTCAGACTGGTTCTGGCACTTACAACAATTTTCGGGGGAATAACTATAAGAACAAGGGAAAAGGGAAAAGGTTCAATGGTGGTTTTCAACAACCTTTTGCTCAATCCTCCATTCAGTCACAGTCTCAGTTTCCAAATTCTGGATCTCAAATGACTTCGGGACAATCTTTTCAACCACTGCTTGTTTGTCAAATATGTGATAAAAAGGGTCATGTAGCTTTGAACTGTTTTCAGAATGGTTGTCAAATCTGCCACAGAAAAGGACACACAGCTGCTACTTGCTTTGACAGGAACAATACTGGATCTACAAATGTGCCTGCTTTCTCCTCGTCTCCTATGATGTTTCAGCAGCGTTTATATTCTCAGCCTTCTCCACAGTTGCAGCCACATCTTCAATCTTCATCTCAAGTGCAGCATCCCACTATGATGTCTTCTTCACCATGTCCTAATGGAGTGATGTCTTATCCCAATACTTCACAGGCTGCTTTTAATGCCCGTACTAATTTCTCTCCATCAGCCCCTACACCTGAGTATTGGTTGCTGGATTCGGGAGCAACCAATCATATGACATCAGATTTGTCAAATTTGCATGCTGCTACTCCATATCCTTCCTCAGAAACTGTGACTGGTGCTAATGGTGAAAGTTTACAAATTTCACATATTGGTCAAGCTAGTTTTTCCACTCCTTCTCATACACTTGAGTTAAAATCTGTGTTACATGTTCCACAATTGTCACAGCATTTACTGTCTATGTATCAATTATGCAAAGACAACAATTGTAGGTGTATTGTTGATGAATTTTCTGTGTGTATACAGGACAAGGTCACCAACAAGGTTCTCTATCAAGGACTGAGTAACCAAGCTGTCTATCCTCTTCCTCTTCTCAAATCACCAAAGACCACTCCTGCAGCTTTTCTTGGACAGAAAATAAATGATTCTCTTTGGCATTGCAGATTGGGTCATCCCACCAATTCTGTTATCCGTGTAGCCCTTAGTAAGTCAGCTATTTCTTCCCCTTGTAATTCCACATCTCAAACTTGTACTGCTTGTCTACAAGGCAAGTTCACCAAGTTACCTTTTCCAGTTATGGCTTCAAAATCCTCTATTCCTCTTGAGGTCATTCACACAGATGTATGGGGTCCGTCTCCTACCAAGTCTATAGAAGGGTATAGCTATTATGTGTCGTTTATTGATGAATGTACACGATATACATGGATTTTTCCCATGAATAATAAAGCTGCTGTCTTTGACATATTTGTTCAGTTTCATGCCTATATTCAAAATTATTTTTCTGCAACTGTCAAAATTTTACAAAGTGATGGTGGAGGGGAATATGTTAGTACTCGATTTCAAAACTTTCTCACAACCAAAGGCATTGTTCATCAAAAATCTTGCCCATATACCCCTGAGCAAAATGGTTTAGCCGAAAGGAAAAATAGGCATCTTGTTGAAACTGCTGTTACATTACTTCAACAAGCTTCTCTTCCATCTCAGTTTTGGTTTCATGCTTGTGCTACAAGTACATATCTTGTCAATAGACTTCCTACTTCTGTGTTACAGATGCAATCTCCATTTGAAGTGTTGTATAAATCTCCACCTACACTTGATCACTTGAGGGTGTTTGGTTGTGCTTGTTACCCTTCCTTAAAACCTTATAGAACAAATAAACTTGATCCTAAGACCACTATGTGTATATTTTTGGGGTATGCTGCTCAATATAAGGGGTATATTTGTTATGCTATAAGAGATCATAAACTAATTGTCTCTAGGCATGTTTTGTTTGATGAATCTGTCTTCCCTAGTGCATCTGGTCTGTTTTCTTCCTCTTCCAGTCTCACTGTCTCTTCTGCATCAATTCCAGTTTCCATACCTCATCCTCCTCTATTTCATCATCCTCCACTCATTCCTATCCCATTTCCCCACATATCATCTTCTCAACCATTGGTTCCTCAGTCTGATTTTCAGCAACCTGGTGATCTTGGTCCTACTGGTGGCAATTCTGCTTCCGATTCAGCTTCTTCATTGTTGCCCTCGGAGTCTCATCCTGCTGTCACCAGTTCTCAAGTTCAAGATTTGCATCAAGTTTCTGTGGACAGTTTGAATACTCATCCTATGCAGACAAGGTCCAAGTCCGGGATTTTCAAACCTAAAGTGTTTTCTGCTGTTGTGCACAACCCTGTCAAGGATCAAGACACTGTCAAGGAACCTCAGTCTTTTAGTATTGCTGTTCGATCATCTCAGTGGAGACAAGCCATGACAGAAGAGATGGATGCTCTTATTAAACAGAAAACATGGACTCTTGTTCCTCTCCCTTCTCATAAGAACTTGGTGGGTTGCAAATGGATATATAAGGTCAAAAGAAATCCTGATGGATCTGTGGCACGGTATAAGGCTCGTTTAGTGGCCAAGGGGTTCTCTCAAGAGGCTGGCCTCGATTATTATGAAACTTTCAGCCCTGTGGTTAAGCCTACTACTGTTAGGTTAATGCTTTCATTGGCTGCAACAAAGGGCTGGACACTTAAGCAGTTAGATGTTAAAAACGCTTTTCTGCATGGTTTTCTTGCTGAAGAGGTGTACATGTCTCAACCACAAGGGTTTATTGATCCGGTTCATCCCGATTTTGTCTGCAAATTGGAACGATCTTTGTATGGCCTCAAACAAGCACCTCGTGCTTGGAATGAAAGATTTTCGAGATTCCTTCTCAGTTTGGGATTCAAATCATCCTATGCCGATCCTTCCTTATATGTCAAACGTGATGGTTCTTCTCTTGTAGTGTTGCTGTTGTATGTTGATGATATTATCCTCAGTGGTGATGATGATGCTACTGTTCAGTCTGTGATAAATCAATTAACCCGGGAGTTCGATATGAAGGACTTAGGGGTTCTACACTACTTTCTTGGGCTGCAAATTGAGTATCACTCTCAGGGATTGTTTGTTCATCAGTCTAAATATATCAAGGATTTGCTGCATAAGGTTCATATGGTTGACAGTAAGCCTTGTGCCACTCCATGTCATCCCAATCAAAAGCTCTTGAATCATGGTAGTATTTCATTTCATGACCCTGGTCTTTATCGAAGTATCGTCGGAGCTTTGCAGTATTTGACGTTTACTCGCCCTGATATTGCCTATTCTGTAAATCAGGTCTGCCAGTTTATGCATTCACCTCTTGATAGTCACTTTGTTGCTGTCAAACGCATCCTGAGGTATCTCAAAGGTTCTCTGCATCTTGGTTTGTGTTTCAAACCTGGTACTTTGGATATCCGGGCTTACACAGATGCTGATTGGGCCGGGGATCCTAATGACCGACGTTCAACCACTGGCTTTGTTGTGTTTTTCGGTGATAATCCAGTTTCCTGGAGTTCAAAGAAACAGCACACCGTTAGTCGTTCTTCCACTGAGGCAGAATATAGAGCAATGGCCACTACCACTGCTGAAGTTGTGTGGCTTCAACAGTTACTCCAGGATCTGTCTTTATCTCCTTCCACAACTCCTTTACTCCATTGTGACAATATATCAGCAATGGCTTTAGCAACCAATCCCATTCTCCATTCTAAAGCTAAACACATAGAGATCGACTGTCATTTTGTGCGGGAACGTATGCAGCAAGGCTCTATTATGTTGCAGTTTGTTAACTCCTCAGAGCAGGTTGCTGATATTCTTACAAAAGGTCTTTGTTCTCCATTGTTTAGTTCTCATTGTACCAATCTTATGCTAGCTAATGCCCCGCATAATATTGAGGGGGAATGTTAGGATTAAAGATTAGTATTGTTTTACATTGCCAGGTGTCACAAATGTATTGGATATTCTAGAAGTCAGTTATGTGTCATTGTATTTATATAGGTTCTGATGTAATTGTTGGATATAATGAAAATACAGTTTCTCTCACTACATTCTCTCTCTCTCTTCTAAAGCTCTCTTCAATTTCTCTTAAGTTCTTCTTCATAGTTTGTTCTTCATATTATCACAGAGTAGCATGGGAAGAACTCATGTACTGAGCGACGGTGATCTATGAAATGGTGTTCTAGAAACAAGTAAGGAACCATCAGTAGCAATAAGAGCAACCTTGGCAGCAAGAGGCGTACAGACGGGCTTGCAGTGAACTACCCCTTATATTGCCAATTGATTTTATGGAACCTCAACTTTCTTCATGGTATCAGAACAGGTTGTCCGGTGTGTGAAGTTTAAAAATATGTCTTACACTGCAGATGGTATTGAAAACAACCCTAATAAGGTACAACGTGTATATAAGTTCAATGAACGTGTAACTAGGAAGCACAGAGATTCTTATCAAAATATGCAAAGTACAGTTTAAACAATCACAAGCAGAGATTTTGTGCTGACGGCACAAGTGACAGGAAGACTTGCAGTAAAGTCTTTTGATCTTTTGGCTCGTGTTTGCATTGATGTGTATATATTTTATGAGCAATTGAAATGAAATTTGGCCACAGTAATACGGTTTAATAAGATTCATCTCAACTTATAAATAAAAAGTTTGAAGTTTGATTTCTAAGAATGGATTAGAAAGTTTCTGCAATACGTGCTATATTTATGACGAAATTAAATACAGACAAGTTCACACCTGCACACTTTAAAAAAAATAAAAATATAACTTAATGAATTATTGCATGTGCCTCTAATGTTAATTTTTTAGATGTTTCGAATATCTTATACACCAAAATTTTAAGTGTAGATATAAACCAATAATTGAACAATAATGCTATTCTTATCACATTATTATACTATAATCTTATACCACCTTATGTGGCGGCTGAGTTGGACGTGCCACCTCACTTAATTAGAATATACTTGGATTTTCATATAAATATTAGTAATTTTAATTAGTATTTGTTTGGAAACATATATTAGATTGAATTAAAACATTTCAATTTTCATATACTTGCATCCCTCGTCCAGTCGTTCTCAAATACTTTTTTCGTAATCCCAATCTCTTCTTCCGTCCTTAAAGTTTCTCTAATTGTCTTGTGCTTCTTCATCCTCCTTCCTCTTCTTTTCCAGAACAAATAGAAAGAACATTAAAAAAAAAAAAAAACAAAAGGCCAATTGCGAAAGGAGAAAAAGAAAAAGCATAATTAATTTCAATAATTAGCAGCATAAATTTGAGGATTTTTCAAGAACAATGACCCCATAACCTTCAATCTGATAGAAAACTTGTTCCTTTTGACTCATCCATCAAATTTTTAAAGATGTATATAAACTCATTGTTCAATAAATTTTTATGACAATAAATAGGAAAACAAATACGATCAGTTAGAAACCAAATAAATTTTGACAAAAAAGGAGATTGCAGTAGGTTGAAGAGGAAGGAGGGAGGAGAGGAGAGGAGAGGGTGAGAGGGAGAAAGGAGATGGAGTGGAAAACGAAGCGTCAGACCTAATCAATTCTAGTTAGGATGTTTTAATTATTAATTTTTTTTAAAGAATAAGTGTGTTAATTATAGTAATAATAAAACTAAAACTAAAACTAATGATGTGGCATGTCCAAGTAAGCTACCACATAAGGTGGTATAGAAATTATGGTATAAGTATAACAATATAGTAAAAATAGCATTACTCATAATTGAATAATCAACATCTAATTATTAAAGTATAATGTTACGGCGACTAAATCTGTAGACAAAATTTACAAACTAAATAATGTGTCGCTAATAAGAATAAACACGTTTATCAGTTCTTAAATAATAAACTAATTATTAATTTTCATATTCTTTAATTTTCAAAATTTTATCTACCAATTTAATTTTCCTAATATTAACCAAATCATTAAAATATCAACACATATACACGCAAAATGTTTGCCTAAATCATAATGAGTCAAGAAAACACGTGGATACAAAAGCAATCTAAACTACCCACACGGCCACACATCACACAAAGCGCCAAAACGACCACCACTATCAACCGCCACTCCGCCACCCAACAAATCGACACGATCGTGAAGCAGCGGAGTTCACTGTCTCCCTCCATCGTCCCCAAACGAAAAGAAAGCAAAAATGTACGGCAGTTCACTGAAGCTCTTGGACAGCAAATGGTTCTCTACGGCGGCGAGCATATGGATACAGTGCACCAGCGGCTCCCTCTACACCTTCTCCGTCTACTCTCAGGCCATCAAGACAACGCAGGGCTACGACCAGTCAACGCTTGACACCGTCTCCGTCTTCAAGGACTTCGGAGCCAACTGTGGCGTCCTCTCTGGCCTCCTCTACTCGTACTCCGACAGGTGGCGAAAGCTCTGGTTGGTCCTCCTGGCCGGGGCGGCCCAGTGCTTTCTGGGTTATTTTCTAATGTGGGCCGCCGTCGCCGGAGTTATTCCCCGGCCTCCGGTTCCCGTGATGTGTCTGTTCATGTTCGTGGCGGCTCATGCGGTGTCGTTCTTTAATACCTCTAATGTGGTCACTGGCGTCAGGAATTTTCCTTATTATAAAGGCACCATCGTTGGCACAATGAAGGTACATGAAATAAATTTGATTGCTTTCCTTTTATTTGGGCTGATGTTTCTTATGGCCAACTTAGATTATAGAGGTAGGTAGGAGTGATTTAGCCATTAGATTTTGATCACAGCGGTTTAAATCTTCTATTTCAATCTCAACCATTCATTTCTCGTATTATCAATGTTACGTAATATTGAAGAACTTTAACTCGTTTTCTTGTTTTGTAAATTTAAATTACTTTTTATACAAATTAGATTAATTATCGAGGCATTTGGGTTGATGTTGCGGAAGAAATTTTTTGGATTCTAGAATATTTTTTAAGAAATTTTTACCCCGTTATGTTTCCCCGTTTTCAGTTTTGTGACTGTTAGAGAAGGTGTCTTGTCTAAGAAAACCATAGCTAAAGTTTAAAAATTAATATTGTAATCTAATTTCGATTGTATTCTTGTATAGGAAGAGATTCTTACTTGTACACCAAGCATATACGTCTGTATATAAAAACCATTGTGCTATGAATAAAATTATTAAGTTTATATTTTCTGTATGGTATCAATGAATTAGGGTTAGTAAAACCCCCTCCCTTCAATACTTCTCCAATGGCTTCTGTAGCGGCCCAAACTTCCTCCTCCGCTTCCTCTTTTCCTGCTGGACCTTATGTGGCTCACTTCTTCAAACTCACGGAGACCAATTTTCTTAACGGGACGTGTCAGATGCGTCCCTTCTTGATTGACCATGATCTTTCCTGATTCAGTTTATATTTTCTTATGAGAAGTTTATATTTTCCGTGGTAGGGGTTTCTCGGTCTGAGTGGAGCAATCTTGATTCAAATATACCGGACATTTTTGCACAAGAAACCGGCTTCATTTCTTCTGATGCTGGCACTGCTACCTACCGTAAACACATTGTTGCTTATGTGGTTTGTGAGAATCCACAACAAGTGCGAAGGAGACGAGAAGAGGCACCTAAATAGTTTGTCGCTGATTGCGCTTGTTGTTGCGGCTTATCTTATGGGGTTTATAATTTTACAAAACATCCTTACTTTGCGGTTTGCCATACGCTTCGTTGCTTTTGTTGCACTTCTGCTACTGCTTGCCTCACCTCTTTGCATTGCAATTAGAGCACATAAAAGGGAGTCTGATAGAGTTTCACAGACTTTATTAGTTGAGGGTGGCCAGTTAACAGATACCGAGGTCAAATGGCGAGATAGTGGGAAAAGAAATGCGCAAGATCGTTCTGGGTACCGTCATTTGCCTAGCAATACTGATCAAGAGTTGGATAGTAACGATGAAAATACTTTGCAGTTGGGAGAAACTTTTAATCTACTCCAAGCTATGTGCACTATGGACTTCTGGATTTTGTTCATTGCCATGGCATGTGGAATGGGATCGGGACTTGCCACAGTGAATAACCTCAACCAGATAGGAAAATCGCTCGGTTACTCAACCTTTGAAACAGGTAGTTTGATTTCTTTGTGGAGCATCTGGAATTTCGTCGGGCGTTTTGGAGCTGGTTATGTATCAGATTATTTCCTGCACACGAAAGGATTGGCGAGGCCGTTGTTCATGGTCATCACTCTAGCAGGCATGAGCGTTGGTCACGCAGTGATTGCTTCCGGTATGCCTAGGGCTCTTTATGCTGGATCCTTACTGGTGGGCGTCTTTTATGGTTCTCAATGGTCACTAATGCCCACAATCGCTTCTGAGATATTCGGCGTGCTACATATGGGCATCATATTCAACGCCATTACCATAGCCGCGCCTGTGGGATCATATATCTTTTCTGTGAGAGTGATCGGCCATATTTATGACAAAGAAGCGTCGGGAGCTTGGGATACATGCGCCGGAATTCGCTGCTTTAGGTTATCATTCCTCATTATGGCAGGAGCCACCCTTTTCGGATCCCTCACTGCCTTGGCTTTGTTCTTTCGGACACGGAGTTTCTACAGTCAGGTAATCCTCCGAAGACTGCTATGTTATGTGCCGGACTAGTGATATTTTTGCTGCCTAATTCCTCAATCTAGTCGTCTTTGGGACAAAACCTGCGTAATATATCAGATTGCTGTGACAATTTGAGTGCTTTTTATCCTTGCAGGATGTTGATGGATCCAGTAGCAACAAATAGCTATTCTCTCCTGCTGCATTTCAAACACCTATGCGCATTTGTCACACAATCATATTGTCA
The DNA here is from genome assembly GCA_963580275.1 of Crataegus laevigata. Classification (NCBI taxonomy): domain Eukaryota; kingdom Viridiplantae; phylum Streptophyta; class Magnoliopsida; order Rosales; family Rosaceae; genus Crataegus; species Crataegus laevigata. The sequence continues at coordinate 4,680,873 of OY756950.1, forward strand.
AATTTTCGAATCGCGGATGGTTTTAGCATCCGAAGCTGCAGCTTCCACTTTCGTCCGATCGGATTAACAACTTAATTTCTCTGAGATGATCATATTAATGTGTATATGTGAGGCTAATGTGCAGTTTGTTAATAGAAGAATTAACAGAACTTTCAATTTTGGATTTGAATAACGGATCACTAGAGGACCATTAATTCGATTTGGCGTACACATGAATACTATTCCGGAAGAAAAAAAAGAGTGACGCGTGTAAATAATTGCGTAAACTTATATTGATACATACACACTTAAAAAAAAGATACGATTATTTGGTGTTAGTGTGAACAGTTTTCTGTGTTAACAAAAAACGTCGTGGTCAATTCAAATGAATAAATGAAGAATCAAATTAAATTATGCACGATTGATTTTATCAGTTTTCGTTACTAGCATCACTATTGTCCGTAAGCCTTTCATAGTTGGCATGAAAATAGAGTTCGATTTCTATTTTATAGGAATCTAATGCTTGCACTAGTCAAAACATTAGACGAGTTCTATGATTAATACGTAGAAACTTGTTGCTATCAAGTTCATACTATTGTAAATGTTCATAGGGTTCATAAGCAATAATAATTGTGTTATAGGAATCAAACTTACTTAAACCACCATGAAAGAATTTTTTCAACATATTTCTTGAAATCCAACTTGAGACCAATTTTTTTTTTCTCAAAGAAACCAAAAAACTTTTGAGGACCAAAGTGAAACAACCTCTTAAATTCAGGCCAAATTTGTAATTTACTCTAATTTTAATTCTACAAATAATAAATAAATAAAAAGGTGCCTCCATAAGAAAATCAACAAAAAGCAAGGTGGGGTTTGGGGGCTGTCTTCGGGGTTTCATTCATCACTCTTCGGAGCAAGAAATACCCAAAATATTCTTCTGTCATCGTCCACGCTTCGCACTGTAATTTGAAATTGAAGCAAATTTCCTGAAATTCGAATTGGAATCAGCAGAAAGGGAAGAGCTTTGAAGCGAAATCAAGATGAAGACGACGAAGGGAGGGAAGGTGATGAACCCTACGGACGCTTACCGGAAGGAGCTCCGGAAGAAGGAATTGAAAAGGGTAACGATTACGTATCTCAATACTACGCCGTTTTGTGCTCTTCTTCTTCTGTTAATTCCTTGATTCCGCTCTCAATTCGCAATTGTGTCGATCGATTTTCACAATTTGGGACTCCATTGTGTCTAATTTCAATTGAAATTTGAAATTTGATACCTTTTTAATGTAATTGTAATCCGGATTGAATTTTGGCATCTGCAAATTTCCCATTGCTGAGCGTTACTGAAGCCGACCTTGGTTTATTGTATATGGAATTGATAGCATTAGGTTTGTGAAAGCCTGAAAGGCTGATGCTTTTATATCAGGCATTTTGCACAGCTGCACACACTTTGATCTTAGCCGAAAGGTCGAGAAAGATATATATGTGTGTGTGTGTGTGTGCGCACACTGACGTTTTTGGAAAGCAGACGCACGACCGTGATGCTTAATCAGTATTACCTGACGTTTGTGAGCTTCTTCTGCTAAGAATTTGTGGTAGCATGTGTTTGTGCTTCCTTATCTTCGAGGGTAGATGTTACCCGTCGTGTTTAGTGGCGTACATGTTTCCCTTCACTGTATGATGTATGCAAATCCAAAAAAGTACTCCCTTTATTACTGTTTCTTTTGTTCTTGACAAGCGTATTGCATTGATTAGATCTTTATTTATACATTTCTGACTTTGTTTTATCTATGACAACAGAATAAAAAAGAACGAAAGAAGGTGAGAGAGGTGGGGATCTTGAAGAAGGATCCTGAGACTCTGAAGGAGCAGATTGATAAGCTGGAAATGATGAGTAAGTCACAGTTTACTTATGACTTCTGGTTATAGCCTTTTTATAGAAGGAATGGTTATAACTTATAGCTGTTATATATGTAATAGTGGATCTATTTTCATGTTTAATTTTATTGAAAGTTGATTGTTGGAATGCTCGGAATAGTATTCATGTATAAGAGAATGATTTTTTTTCTTGAGAGGAAAATTTCAGTTTGTACTTTATTATGCCTTACTTCCTGCTTCAATTTGTCTAGATTTTTTATTTTCACTAGTTTTGATTTTGATCTGCAGCCATATCATGCTGCTTTTCCTGTTCACACACTGATGTATTTGACTGATTGGCGCAGAGGCTGATGGCGCTCTTGATAAAGCAAGAAAACACAAGAAGAGGCAACTAGAGGATACACTTAACCTTGTTATAAAGAAGCAGAAGGTAATTGTCACATATAACATTATTGTTTTTTTCATTATACCTATTTGTCTTTCTAATTCAACTAGCCACATTGTTTATGATGCTGCACTGTGATCTTCGTCTGGCCGCATCGTGGTTCAGGGTCCTCTATGTTCCCTTCATGTTAATCCCGTGTGCCTTTTTGTTAGAATAAGTTTCATACCTGCAATGATCAGACTCTTTTGTACAGGAATATGTAGAGAAACAAAAGGAAAAGGGCGAGGTCCCAGTTATGTTCAGGTGAACATTCTCTTTTCCCATTGTATTCTGGTGCCAGTGGTCAAATTCTTAAATACATTTTCTGTGATTGTTTGTTTTGATGTATGAACATTAGTTACTTTTTCTGGTCAGTCATTTGGGGCCACCTAAAAGACGAACGACTGCAGAAGAAGAGGAGAGAGCGAAGCATCCGATGCCTGAGGTAAGATATGCAGGTTTCTAAATGCTATTTTCAGGCCTTTCTTTTTTCTTTATCAATATATAAAACCCAAAATTTATTTCTTTGTTTTTTTTCTTCTGCAGGACTCAGTTTACTACCATCCGACCCTGAATCCTACTGGTGCTCCACCACCTGGAAAGCCTCCAATGTTTAAATCATCAATAGGTCTGGAACAACCCCACTCCCACCTCAATTTTGTGTATTAATGTGACCACTTTACTTTCTCTCGCTTATTCTATTCTGGAATTTGAATTGCAGGGCCAAGAATTCCCCTATCTGCTGCTTCGTCAAGTGGTGCTGCATCATCCTCAAAAATGGAGTCAGAGGATGCTGTACCTGTGGCTGATTCTGGTAACAATGGCCCTGGTGATGGCTCTGTCATACCTGAGTCTTTGCCTCTACCTCCTCCACCTCCATTGCCGCCTAACCCTGCAGCTACAAACCTAGATATCTCATTGCCGCCACCACCTTTGCCACCACCTCCACCTCCACCTCCAGGACCCTTGCCTACAGAGTCGATTTCTAATCGCCCATTACTTCCCCCTCCTCCACCTCATCAACAGTTAGCACAGCCGCCTCCTCCTGGTATCAGCGGAAATGAGAAGGAACAAAATCAATCTACATTGTCTGATCAGTCAACCTCTAAGGATTCCACGCAGGTAAGCTTTTCCTTATTGTCAACTGAGCCAAATCTTCCATATTAAAAGGAATAAGAATTAACAGAGGTGTAAAATAGTGGATGAGATTAGTTATAGCAAATTATGGAAGTTGCTTGTATATACTTGACTGGTAAGCCCTGAAAGGGTGTGTATGCATAGCAAGGCGTTTCTCAAATTTGTAGGCCTTGAAGTATTCTTTTTAAGTTTTTCCGTTTATGAAAATAATGCCTCCTCCTCTCTCGTAGGTGCCTACCATGCTTCCTCCTCCTCCGCCTCCCGGTTTACCGCCCAAGGCAACAAATAATCAGTTGGGAGGTGCAACATCTGATGCTGAAACCAATAATACTATAGCGACCAAGGATTTCACTAACATGCTTCCACCACCACCTCCTCCTCCAAGACAACAACCTCCGGTTCCTGGACCCACCCTTATTCCAAATTTACATTCTGATGTATTACCTCCAGGTATTGCACGTTTTCCTCCACCCCCACCTCCACCAGATATGCGGCCGCCCCTGTCCACTCCTGGACTGCCCACTCGACCAGGTCCCCCGGGAATGATGGTCCCAATGATCCCCAGGCCCCCATATGGTCCTCCCCCTGGACCTCCTCCAATGATGAGACCACCACTTCCACCTGGCCCCCCTCCTACTTATCAAGAAGATGATTATGCTGCTCGAGTGGCTGCTCATCAGAAACCTTCATATGTTAAATCTGCAGCATCTACTGTTGTTAAGAGGCCTCTGGCTCAGCACACTCCAGAACTTACGGCCATGGTGAGTTGATTGTCTTTCACTATCAATAAGGTGCAACAGTCTTATGCTTTGCATGTTTTTACAACACGTATTGAACTTGATAAGCATTATAGTGTGTAATTTCTGCATTAATTTTTTAACCTTTTAAAGGAAGATAATTGGAATGGTGAGATGCCGGTGGTGGGTTAGAGGTTTATTGATGTTATAATAAGAGGTGGTGAGCTTAGACTGCTATCGAGTTTCGTGGACCTTAGTTTTGTCACAATGTCAACGAAATCAGCAGCTTTATGGGACATCGGTATTGGGTTAGCACTTGTTTCATGTTTTGTAATAATATTGTTTTCTGTATTATTGCAAGATGCCAATTTCCTTCTATGACCCGAGTCTTTTTTTTGGGTTCTGGATGTAGGTTCCTGCATCTGTTCGGGTAAGGAGGGAGATGGCTGCCCCAAAAGCAAAAGCAAAACCTTCACTCTCAACCACAGCAGCACCTACCCAGTCAGCAACTCCATCTGTTAAACCAGAGTCAGCGAACTCATCGTCAGCACCAAAGGGCAAGAGCATCGATGACTCTTATATGGCCTTCCTGGAGGACATGAAGGCACTCGGAGCACTTGAAGGTTGACATCCAGCTGTTTAGCGGACACCAAGATAGAAATGGAAACAAAGAGAGTACAGCGAAGAAGGGTGGCATGCCTGTAGCCAAAGGAAACAGAAGCCGAGCTGGAGACGGATGGTATTCCCTTTTGTTGCCATTAACATAGTTTCCTAATGCATCGCTTCACGATGAAATTCAAAACAATATCAGACGTTGAGATGGGTGTAATTGGCCCATTTTTAGGGGGAAGAAGACCATAGATGTCTTAGAAATTCAGAATGTACTATATTTGAAATAATCTTTTGTTTAAAATAATTTCGCACTGCTCGTTTGTTCCTTTTTTCTTACGAAAGGGCAATTTTTTCCCCCTTCTCCCCTCCTTTTTGAATCCAAATGTGTTCTACGATTGCACGAACAACTGACCTTCTGTCGTGCCGAAGCCGACACAAGTTCATCTTGTCAAGCAAACTGGTATTGCCTTTGTCTGCTTGAGATCGGGGAGACTTGCATAAACTAAGCCTTAGTTTCAGCAGAAGGGTAAAACCCTAGCGATCCTTCCTTGGTATGGCTGCTTTTATGCAATGTAAAACTTTAGGACTGCTTCTTCCAATGCTTTTCTTCTATCTTCAATTTGTTGTTTGAGGAAACCCAGAAACTAAAATAAACCAAATAATTGAAACTTGCAACACGCGTTTACCAAAGTTAATAAGCTATCAATGAACTGCAGAAGAAACTGTAGTTTTCATTGTTTGTGACGATATGGGTAAATTGTTCTATGGTGTTAGAATCATCATTTAGAGGTTAGAGTCTAGGTTTTATAGTCTCGAATTGATTAATCGGTTTGATTTTAGCTTGTGAGCTCAAAATTTGATTCTTGGAACCCTAAACCGAAGCTCTAAACCACCATTCCAAACCCACCCTTCCTATACATAATCTTCCCTCTTAATAAACGAGATCAAAATCAGAGAAGTACAGTTTTTCAACACTCTTTTAGGAAAAATAAGACGTCATGCACAAAGAATCTCTCTATAGATAAAACAAGCAAAAGCACGACGTCATGCATAGAGAATCCATACTAATATATTCGTATGCTTTTTGTGAGTAACATTGCTGGTATCTGTACATGGATTTGTATGCAGATGCTGCATGGGCGGAACCGAAACCCCAGAAAACAGTGGGAATTTCTCGACGGCCAGGATTTCATTCAGATGTGCCCATGATTTTCCAGTTCAATGCAACAATGTTGGAGCAGCAGGAATTTCCAGTTATGCCCCTGCCTTGGGGTATATATTCTCATTTGCAGAAGACAAGAAGAAGGACGTTTCTGTCTTAACAAGCTCTGCTGTTTATGGAGTTGCAAGACCAATCCGCTGCAATTTTATATGTGGCAAAAAGAATGCAGTCAACTCTATGACTCATGGTCAACGTTCTTGTTCCCCTATGTCTGCAAAATTATTGTTCTTAATAATAATAAATATCAACTCCAATACGAAGAGAGTGAGTGTTTATGCAACAGGCATGTTGTTTCTTTATGACAAAAATGTTACAAGCTCAAATCGTGAAAATAACTTTTTATAAATAGTAAGACTGCGTATGATAAACGGAACTTTATAAAAGTTATGGGAAAACCAATTTTGTTTAAGTACATGTGGCAGTCTCCTGGGCCAACTTCTAGGACTTGCTCATAGGCCATAGCCCATCTCAACTCCACTGGAGGCAGAAGCATGCCAAGTCCAATCACCACTTATTCCGTTTTTGGCTTTTTAACATTTCTAAGTTTCAGCAACATGTTGTCCAGTCGAGATTTTCTCTGGATTTTTTTGTTTAGAGAGCAAGCATATATTTGGATTGTTGAAAAGAGAGAACAAGAGATCAAGATTTCTAATTCGTGTAAATTGAGTTAGTGAAATAAACTAATAATGACTGTATGATTTGAAATAACTTGTCCAAAACTTCGAATTCATCTATTTTAAACTCAGAAATTCGAAAAGAATCTTAATTTCTTTTGTCGTGCTAATAAGTTGTTCTAATCTGTCCAATGCTCTGCTCTCCACGTTCAACAATTACAACTGCTTTTTTCACTTATTTAATGTGAACATGCTTTGTCCTTGAGCCATTTTGTTTATTTAGTTTACTCAATTTTTTTAATCCCAGAAAGCACTGACGAACATTGATTTTTAGACATGTGACGATTCTCATGACGACCCTTATTTTATTTATAATTCTCAAGGTTTTAAAAGTTGCTAGGCGCTAGTCGAGCGGCGGGCTGGGGCCTGGGGCCTAGCGCCTAGGTGGCTAGGCGGCGCCTAGGCGGGCGCTTAGGCGGACCAGACAGATTTAAGTAAATCAATCATATTTAATCTAAATAAGTGTCTGCTTATACTTGAAATATATATAATTTCATCATAAACTACAAAATAGAATGCATATATATTATGAAGTATTGAAATATAATGAAAACATGTGAAATAAGGATATAATGTGTGTTCATTTTAAGTATGCAACAAGTCTCTTTACAATTTATTAACAAAATGAAAAATAAAAGTTATCTATTTTCTGTCTAAGTGAGTTGCGACCTAGGCGAGTGTTTAAGCAGGTCTAGGCGTTCTAGGCAGTGCCGCAACAGGTCTAGGCACCCTTAGCATTAATCGGGGCGACGGGCTGGGGCCTAGTGCCTAGGCGGCGCTAGGCGGGAATTTTTAGAACAGTGATAATTCTTTTCTTTCTAAAAGAGGAAAAAAACTGGAGTGAGTTAAGGCTACTCAGTGAGGGCTGTACTCGTACTCAGTAATATATAATGAGATTTATTTCTTTATGAGAGAGACCCGACCATGTAACTGATCAAGTTGTCGTATCCAAGGTTTACTTCTAACTATGATGTTAAATTTCCAGGCTCAACATCATTTATCGATATCACCGATATTGTTTCAACATAATTACTTATTGTTAGGTGTTGAGTTTTATCAACAAATAAATGATATATCTATATCTTGTTAGAAGAAGTCAACTTGAGGTTAAACCTGCCGTGCTTTCAGGAACTCCAGCGTGCTTCTTGGAGTCCACTTCTCTTTAAACTTCTAATTGATTAGGCTTCCTTGTTAATAGGATGTGTTTTTCAAATATTTGTAATCTGGTGTTTTCTATTTTGGTATCATTTGAATTTCAAACTTCCTTGTAAATAGGGTTTTCAAACCCTCAAATGTTATCGTGATATACTTATAAATAAGCATCCCACATATTCATGGGTATGCAATCAAGTGGAAAAACCTGTGTTATTAAGTTTTATATGGTTTCTAGAGCTTTTTTTGTCTAACAACAAAATCCTATCCCGTTCTTCTTTCTATCATCGCTTCTATGACTGAAAATAATGTCCCCGTTGTCAACTTCAACCCTCAAACCACCACCTTCCAGCTTTTCTCCACTGTCGTAAACATCAAACTAGATAGAACCAATTACCCATTGTGGTTGGCTCAAATTCTCCCTATTCTAAAAAGCCGTGACTTGATGGGGTATGTTGATGGCACCTTGGTGTGTCTTCCAAAACATGCTGCTGGTTTAACCACTGTCAATCATGCGTACACAACGTGGGTGCAACATGATCAAACGATCTTCAGCTGGATTAATGGATCCCTGACTGCGTCTATCTTGTCTGTGGTGGAAAGAAAAAGAACTGCTCGAGCTACCTGGGAAGCTCTTGAGCAGAGGTACGCATCAATGTCCCAAAATTGTGTTTTGTTTCTGAAGAATGAACTATTGCAAACCAAAAAGGGTAATCTATTTGTGCCGGATTACATTGATCGCATGAATGCGATTGCTGACAACCTTGCTCTTGTTGGACAACCTGTGAATGATGAAGAACTGGTTCAGATTGTGTTGAATAATCTTGGACTAGCGTTCGAAATGACTGTGAGTGCTACACAAGATCGTGACACCTCTATCTCACATATCCCACTATTGAATTATTGCTGCTGATTACAGAAAGGAGACTGGCGGAACATAATGTGTCTTTGGTTGAAGGAGCCACTGTTAATGCCTTTGTGGCCTCTAGAGGCCGTGGGGGTGGTCGCTCCCGTGGTGGTGGACGAGGGAACTTCTCAAACTGTGGTGCTGTTTAAAGGGGTTTCAATCCTTGTAATAACAATACTTTGCAGCAGAACCAAGGTAATGGAGAACTGTTTGTTTCCTGTGGTGATAGAATTGTTTGTCAAATATGTGGCAAACTAGGACATCCTGCACTTGACTACTATCAACGCATGAACACTACCTTTGAAGGTAGAATCTCGGCCAAACGTTTCTCAGCAATGACCTCGTCACCTAATCATTTTTAACAAACAGCAGAATGGTTTTTAGCTCCTAGACACAGGTGCCAACACACATATTACTCCTGACATTCAGAATCTGGCCAACCCCAAGGAGTACCACGACATTGAAGGCGTGGGAGGTGTAGGTAATAACACTGGTATCTCAATTGCACACTATGGTTCTGTTTGGACCCGATTTTACACTATCGGCCTGAGTAATCAAAACCGTTGGTTGAGCATAGTTCCAGATCGAAGAATGAAAATGTGAAGATAATTTTGTTATTAAAGGATATTGTTATGGTTTTATCATAATAATTATCTTTTGATAAAGAATTGTTTTTATATAAGAGAAATGGGATGCAAACTATATCTCAAACTTTAAGACCCTTATCTGGTTAAGCAACAATTTGCGTCCAAATTAAATGTTGGCCAGATAGGACTGTAAAGAGATACAGATTGGATGGGTGTTTGACTGGTGCCGTGCAACTGCTCCTGAAATGATATGTTTGAGGGAAGATGGTTTTTACACAATAAAACATGCATGATGGGATTATATTCTATTTTATTATGCATGGGATAAAGGCTACAGATGAAGTGTTGATGATAAGGTAAGAAGCTTAAGTGGGCTAGGCTTTTGACATGATGTGATTTGCCTAGATAGGTTTTCTTTATCTTGTTTGAAAAGTCAAGGAACAAATCCTACCACGAATCAAATTGAAGGATATGCTATATCGTCTGACGTGGATCAAGCTGCATTCTACATATTAGAGTTGCAGTTGAACTCTATGAAATTATCTGGCCATGGCAAGCAAAAGATATGTCCCTATAAATACAGAGGCGCTGTGCAACAGAAAGGGACCTTCAACTCAACACACAAATCTGCCCTGCACAATTTCTCGCTCTAACGCAACATCACATCTTTTACTCCTCGGTCGAGCTCGATCGACGAGTTGGCACGCCCCGCACACATTTGAAGGACGTAGTTAGCTTATTAATTACTCGGCCTACGCGCCACGTAGGCTAAGTGATTTTTGTAGTCAACAAGTTCAAATCAACTTAATATTAATGCTTGCTCATTTGTTTTACGCGACATTCATCAGTTTACCCTAGATAATGATTGTTACTTACTCATTTTCCCCATTTTTTCCTTATTAAGGATCTCAAGACACAGAAGATGCTTTTCCAAGGGAGATGTGAGAATGGGTTGTACCCATTTCCAAATGGCAGTGAACGTCTCAAGCATAATGTTTCTACATTTGTGGGAGTAAGAGTCTCGGTTCAGAAGTGGCATGCTCTTTTTGGCCACCCTGCCAACCCAATAATTAAATTTTTAGTTTCAAATAAATTGGTACCAATTCATGGTACCTCTGATGTAACCTTTTATGAGTCTTGTTCTCTAGGAAAAAGTACTAGGTTACCTTTTAATATTTCCAAGTCCATGTCTCAATTTCCATTGTAACTTTTACACTATGATGTGTGGTGTTCTCCAGTTATTTCTAATGAAGGTTTTCGTTATTATGTGTTGTTTGTGGGTGATTATTCGCGATATTCTTGAATTTTTCCTATGAAATGCAAATCTGAAGTTTTTGAAATATTTGTGAAGCTTAAAGTCAAACTCGAAACATGTTTAATTGTTCAATCAAAATTCTTCAATGTGACAAATGTGGTGAACATAAAATTCAGGCCTTCTAACAATTCCTTGCTGTTTATGGCATTTCACAATGTTTTTCGTGCCTTAAACCCCATGAACAAAATGGTTTGGCCGAGTGAAAACATCGACACATAGTTGAAACTGCAATTGTTATGCTTTCTCAATCTTTTATGCCAAATAAATTATGGTTTGATGTATGTTTAACTGCTACATTTTTAATAAACCGCTTGCCAACGCGAGTTTTGTCAAATGCATCACCATTTGAAAAATTATTTCAAAGAAAGCCAAATTATGAAGTCTTGAAAGTCTTTGGTTGTCGTTGTTTTCCTTGGGTAACACCATACACTCAAAATAAGTTGCAACAAAAGTCAAAGTTATGTGTTTTTCTCGGGTATTCACTAAACAATCAAGAGTACAAATGCTTGGATTTGTCCACAAGACGAGTTTATTTGTCTCGCCATGTCCTATTCGATGAGGACTCTTTCCCTTTTAAAGGACTCACATTGTCTTCAGAAAGTGCTCCGTCATAAGGTAACAATCAATTATCCTAATTACTATTTACTTTTCCCTTAACCTGCTCATCCCACAAAATTCTTCTGCCACTAATCTCGCAAGTCCTACACAATCCCATCTTGATCCTCCCACTTTCTCGAAATATTACCCTTTCGACTGATATCCCAGTTTCATCTCTCTCACCGATACAACTAGTCTTAGAACCCTCACTACAATCAAATGAGCAAGTATTACTAGATTCACAACTTGTGCATGCTGACGTGCCTAGTGATGCCAGACATCATATGACCACACGCTCTAAGTCAGGGGTCCTAAAACCTAATATGAAGTATGCTATGCATGTTACAATTGACAAATTTCCCGTTGAGGCTACCTGTTACAGTCAGGCAGTCAAGCATCAAGAGTGGATGGATGCTATGATGCAGGAGTTTAATGCTCTCCAAAGGTGTGGAACCTAGAGTTTAGTCCCATATAATCCTCAAATGAACGTCCTACCAAATAAATGGGTGTTAAAGATCAAACGACGAGCAGATGGCAATATTGAGCATCATAAAGCTTGTTTAGTGGCTAATGGTTTTCATAAAAAAGATGGTGTCAATTACACTGAGACGTTCAGTCCCGTGGTGAAGCACAACACCATTAAACTTGTTTTGAGTCTAGCCGTGTCCAAGAAGTGGCATGTGCGTCAATTAGATGTTCATAATGCGTTTTTGCATGGCTATTTAAATGAACAAGTTTTCATGCGTCAACCATAGGGGTTCATTGATAATAGTTTTCCAATCATGTATGTATGTTGCAACGTTCCATTTATGGTTTAAAGTAAGCACCTAGGGCGTGGTTTCAACAGTTCTCAGACTACTTGCTTCAGCTGGGATTTGAAGAATCTACATGTGATTACAGTTTGTTTGTCTTCAATAAGAGAGGTGTCTATCTTATTCTGTTAATCTATGTAGATGACATTTTAATTACAGGGAATAACCCTCGTCAAATGGCGCATTTGATAAAGAAACTTGGTAGTTTGTTTTCGATGAAAGACCTGGGGCCACTAAACTATTTCCTAGGTATTGAGGTGAAGTATAATGGCGACTCCATGCATCTGAGTTAGTTAAAATATGCCCTTGACTTGCTCATGCGTACTAAGTTCACAAAGGCAAAACCAATTTCTACTCCAGTTTCGTCTAGTTAGAAATTGAGTGCCTTTGTTGGTGTTCCTCATGACAATCCAGAGTTGTATCGAAGTGTTGTTGGTGCTTTACAGTATCTCACTATCACTCGGCTTGATTTATCCTACGCTGTCAATCAGGTATGCCAATTTATGCACACACCAAAGAATACTCACTGGATGGCAGTCAAAAGAATACTTCGTTACCTGAAGGCTACGTACGATAATGGATTATTGTATAAACCAGAAAATGCCAAATTAACAGCGTATTCTGATGTAGATTATGCTGGCAAACCTGATACTCGTCATTCCACCGGAGGTTTTTGTGTTGATTTAGGTCCGAATCTTGTTTCCTGGAGCTCGAAGAAATAGAAAACGGTCTCCAGATCAAGTACCGACGCGGAGTACCAGCAACTTGCTTATACGACTGCCGAGTTATCATGGTTGAGATCTTTGTATAAAGATCTTCATCTGCATTTGATTCAACCTACTATTTGGTGTGATAATGTCTCATCGATTGCCCTTGGGTCCAATCCAGTTTTCCATTCGAGAACCAAGCATTTGGAAGTGGATTACCATTACGTTCGTGAGAAAGTTGTTCGTGTTTAGCTGTTGGTAAATTATGTTTGTTCCCAGGACCAGGTCGCTGATCTCTTCACTAAGGGGCTGTCTTTGTCAAGATTTAAGTTACTTGTTTCCAAGCTTCTAGTTGTTCCACCACATGTTAGCTTGCGGGGGGCTGTTAGACGAAGTCGACTTGAGGTTAAACTTGCCGTGCTTTTAGGATCTCCAACGTGCTTCTAGGAGTCCACTTCTGTTTAAACTTCTAACTGATTAGGCTTCCTTGTTAATAGGATGTGTTTTTCAAATATTTGTAATTTGATGTTTTCTGTTTTGGTATCATTTGAATTTCAAACCTCCTTGTAAATATGGTTTTCAAACCCGCAGATGTTATCGTGATGTACTTCTAAATACAAGCATTCCACATATTCATAGGTATACAATCAAGTGGAAAAACCTGTGTTCTTAACTTTTATGTATCCTTGTTTCATACACTTGGTTATAATCTCTTTTCTTAATGTGAATAGAGTCAAGTCGGATAATGCTCAAATACATTCTTTCTTTTGTAATAAATACTCGACTATCTAATTGGTTAGGCTCGCTTGCCCAAATTCTCTCTTTAAAAAGACTTCTTACATTGATTTCATACACTGGGTTCTTATCTCTATTTCATTTGACTACATAAATAGATAAGAACATTAATTGTTAACTATATGATATCACCATCCATTAATCCCACATCATATTTTGGTTTTTTTCCTTCGACAATCGATGTCATGAATGCCGTTGGATCCGAGCATTAGGGTTTTTTTACTGCTAAAATCCAAGTGGGATCCCAAATCGTATTGAATATTGTGATGCTTTTCCGGCTTGTCTTTTGGTGTTGGGAGGGTTTTCAAACTTTGAATGCACCCACCCTACACGCAAGGGCATTTGGGTGTTCAATTTTGGCACAAGACACTGAAAACCACCCAAGATCCATCCAAAGTTTGTTTTTTTTTAAGAATAACTGTTTAAAAATCAGCAGCACATCTTGTTGCTAGCGAATTACGAGTAAACACATGTCTAAGTAATTAATTTTTTAATCGCAATTTAGACACGTGTTCACTCATGATTTGCTAGCAGCAGGATTTTTTTTTTTTTTTTTTTAATCTATGCAAACAACAAAACAAGTGGGCGTCTAATTTATCTATCTTCCCAACAACCCTAATGAATTTAGATAAACAATTCAACCCAAAAGTCCAACCCCCAATATCTAAAAACTTGCAAGTTGTTCATAAAGCTTCAGCCTTTGAATCAATGAGTTGAAAAATGAAAATTTTGTTTAAAGGGTTGTGAAAAGAGAGGGACAGATATTGAAAACAAATCCATTTCTGCAGCTGATCGAGAGAGAGAGAGAGAGAGAGAGAGAGAGAGAGAGAGATTTAAAATGATACCCCTTCTGGAAGCTGAAATTTAAAATGATACCCCTTCTGGAAGCTGAATATTAAAATTTTGGTCTTTAGAGAGAGAGAGAGTGGAGGGAGGAGAGAGAGAGAGGAACATGTGAATGTGCTATAATGGAGAAGCATACCAGTAGAAGAGAGTGGTTGGATTGGCAGAAGTTGATAATTCTGTGAACTTTAAATTTGCATTTCTCTCAAGTCAACGAAAGCAAGAGTGTCGCTAATTGGACCTGTTAATTAGATTAAAGGGGAGGGACAGACAGGAAAACAATCTCTCTCTCTCTCTCTCTCTCTCTCTCTCTCTCTCTCTCTCTCCTCTGGTGTGGAGATGGGTAGAGTTCTTGCTATTGGACTTCTGCTATGCAGCTTGCTGCTGCTGTTCAATCCTTCATCTTCACATCCTTTATGCATTGATTCAAGTGAGTTTTCCCTCTATTTCCTTTTTATTAGTTTTGTATTACAAAGTTTGCTGCTTTAGGTTCGAATCCTCTTCCCGGCTATTTAGATTAGTTTAAAGTGGAATATCGCTCGTATTATGCTTTGTGTTTTAGTATCTTAAATTTCTTATGAAATTGAATCCAAATGGTTTAATTGATTGCAGGGGCACCTTCTACTCTGAGCGTTCCACTCAAGTTTTGTCCTTACAACGAAACTGCCTGCTGCAACTCCACTGAAGATTCACAAATTCAGAAGCAATTCCAAGCCATGAACATCTCCAATTCTGGCTGTGCTTCCCTTTTGAAATCAGTACTTTGCGCAGTAAGTCCTTATCTTTCCCTTTTTGTAAACTATATAATGTTTCCGCAAGCGGTTTGTAGCTCAAGTGATTAGCAGCGTTTACTCCAGTACTTGTATATAAACTTATAAAGTTACAATTTTTTTCAATTTTAAAATTTTTGTACGTCTAGTGAGAGCATGATGCATATCATCTCCTGATTTCCCTTCTGCTATGGATTTCAGAGCTGTGATCCGTTTTCGGGCGAGCTATTTACCGTTGACTCTGTGATCCGCCCTGTTCCGGTTCTCTGCAACTCAACTGTTTCATCAAATTCCTCCCAGTCTAAAGAAGCAGTAACCGATTTTTGCTCCACCGTATGGGACACATGCCAAAATGTGTCGATTTTGAACTCCCCCTTTGACCCTTCATTACAAGGTGGACCGGCTGCCAAGACCAATGCTAGTGAGCTTACCAAACTCTGGCAATCAAAATCCGCTTTCTGCAGCGCATTTGGGGGAGCCTCTAGTGACGAATCAGTATGTTTCAATGGCGAGCCGGTCACACTGAATGATTCCGGCATTCCCATCCCCCCACATGGTTTGTGCCTTGAGAAAATTGGAAATGGATCTTACCTCAATATGGTTGCTCATCCGGATGGCTCCAACCGCGCGTTTTTCTCGTCCCAGGAAGGCAAAATTTGGCTGGCAACAATTCCTGAAGATGGATCAGGAGGAGTAATGGGGCTTGATGAGTCAAGTCCCTTTGTTGATCTAACCGATGAGGTTCATTTCGATACTGAATTTGGAATGATGGGGATGGCGTTCCATCCCAATTTCGCTCAAAATGGTCGGTTTTTTGCTTCGTTCAACTGTGACAAGATTAAGTGGCCTGGATGCACTGGACGATGTTCATGTAATTCAGATGTTGATTGTGATCCTTCGAAGCTAGGTTCCAATAATGGTGCTCAGCCGTGCCAGTACCAAACTGTTGTAGCAGAATATACTGCTAATGGTACTGCATCCCAGCCTTCCTTGGTACACCACTACATACTCTCTTTTATCAAATTTCGGTTACTTTTAACTCTCTCATTGCTTTAAGTTTTCATACTTCCTGTTGTGCCTTTTTTTCATGAAAACTGACCGCAATGCTCCTCCCAATGAATCCTACTGCCAGGCAACAAGCGCTAAACCAACGGAAGTAAGGAGGATATTTACCATGGGCCTTCCTTTCACAGCTCATCATGCAGGACAGATACTTTTTGGACCGGAAGATGGGTACTTATACTTCATGATGGGAGATGGTGGCGGTGTAGGCGATCCATACAATTTCTCTCAAAACAAGAAATCTTTGCTCGGAAAGATTATGAGGCTCGACGTTGATAATGTACCAAGTGAGTACCAGCATTTCTGTTACCAAAACCCATCTGCTTCCTATTGCACATTTGATAACCTTGCAATGTATTTCCAGGTAAAGCAGAAGTGGATAAACTTGGTCTGTGGGGAAACTACTCCATCCCCAAGGACAATCCATTCACTGAAGATCCAGCACTGAGGCCGGAAATTTGGGCACTAGGACTAAGAAATCCGTGGCGCTGCAGTTTTGATTCAGAAAATCCTTCCTACTTTATATGTGCAGATGTCGGGCAGGTATAGAATAAATCTTTCATCCCTAAG
Organism: Crataegus laevigata; assembly: GCA_963580275.1. Lineage (NCBI taxonomy): Eukaryota > Viridiplantae > Streptophyta > Magnoliopsida > Rosales > Rosaceae > Crataegus > Crataegus laevigata. Next base: position 4,697,650 of record OY756950.1, read on the forward strand.
TTTTTTTACAAGCAAGTTCTGTCTGCCAAAAGATCCCAAGCCTTCAAAATTTTCTGTTTTCGACATGAACTAAAGAGAAATACAAAAAAATTTCTTCCCCTTAAAAATTACATCCTCTGACACTGATTTGTTCACCAAACAGGATCTACATGAAGAGGTGGATGTGATCACCAAGGGTGGAAACTATGGCTGGCGTTTTTATGAAGGCCCATACACTTACAATCCTCCAAAGTCACTTGCTGGAAACACATCCACAAAACCTACAGACGTAATTTTTCCCGTCATGGGGTACAACCATTCTGAAGTGAACAAGAAAGAAGGTTCGGCATCTATAACCGGGGGCTATATCTATCGGTCTGAGGCTGATCCGTGCACGTATGGAAGGTAACTGATCATCATTCTTTCAGCTCGTCGTGGAAGTAAATTAGAAGTATCAAACACCTTAAAAAATAATTGAAATTTGTATCGAAAACTAGCCTAGCTAAGAGAACTGAAGCGTTTTCTTGACTGCACATTTTTGCACTTGTACTATTGAAGTATTGATCTTGATGGGGTTGTTTTTCAGGTATGTGTATGGAGATTTGTACGCTGGTGCAATATGGGCAGGCTCCGAAGATCCAGAAAACAGCGGAAACTTTAGCTCGAGCAAAATCCCTTTCAGCTGCGCAAGCGACTCTCCGATAGCTTGCAGCTCCGTCCCGGACAGTAGTCTTCCGGCTCTAGGCTACATTTTCTCATTCGGGGAGGACAACCGCAAGGACATGTTCGTTCTAGCCAGCAGCGGCGTTTACAGAGTTGTTCGGCCTAGTCGGTGTCGTTACACATGCTCAAAGGAGAATGCGACTGCTGGTGCAACCCCAGGTCCTACTGGTTTGCCTAAATCCCACGCTTGGTGGTTAAGTCGCCCATCGAAGAATGCAGTGCTCATGTTTTCTTCTCTAGTGTTGCTTCTCCTCAGTTTTGTCTAGCATTTTGTAGGCTTTTGTATCAATGTGTTTGGAACTTTTCTTTGTAATTATACGTTTTGAGTGTTAAAGGGGAGATTTTCTCTCTATTTATTGAGAAATTTTTATGTGTATTCGAAACACTTGCGATGTAGTGTATACTTTCATGTGTTATACTACGTGGCGGTGTTCTAAGTGCACCGAAAAATTGCTCATATTTATAGTGTTTCTTGCAAAAAAGGAGAAGAAAAAAAACCAAAAGAAAATAGGCTTTGACATTAAAGAGTATGGTTTTATGTTAATTTGTGATAAAACTGATTAAGTATGATTAATTATAATTAATAGTGAAACAAGTGTGCACAAAAAAAAATATGAGGACAAGAAGATTAGCTTTTAAAAAAATAGAAACCGTGATATTTTAATTTTTTTTTTTGTAAGTGGTATTTTTAAATTTGGCTAAATCAAATTGAATTGAATTTGTGGGAAATAATTATCATCCCAATAATAATTTGGTGTGTTTATTTTAGTGTTCATAATAATTAATTTATAATGTGTATTCACCACAATTGTTCATCTCTGGCTTGGCATTCCTCTATCTATTTCTTATACTAAAAAAAGAAGAAGAAGAGGATAATTGAAAATAATAATAATAAAAAATAAAAAACACAAATAAATAAAATAATGTAAAAACAGGAAAGGGTAAAGATCCGCAGTTCAATAACTGATGGATTATCACATTACTTTATTCTTTTACCTTAAAGGATTTATTTATTTTTATTTTTATGCCCATTACACAAATTCTACTAGAAAAAACTTTACACAATAATCAAAAATATATTTTTGATGAATTGATATTTTTATTCTAAACTAACTCAAATAATTAAAAATAAAATCGAACAAGAGTGTAAATAGGCGGTTATATTTCGTGCCGTCAACTGATTGAATTCACATTCATTCTTAATTTTCTAAATTGAGTTCAATTTGTGTAATGTTATTCATTTTATATAATCTCCTTCTCTTTTTCTTTCTCCGATTAAGCACATATGTATAAATTAATTAATTACTAAATTTTCTCTAAAATAGTATTAATGTCAATACTAACGAGAAAATTAGAGCAATTATTTTTAAATTTTAGTCCAAATAGAACTTTGATCCTTATACTAAAAATTCGTGTGTATTAACCAGAACGACTATTACTCTATATTATAATAAATTCAAAATTAATATTCACAAAATTTTAATTTAAGGATAAAAAATTTAATGAAGGTACTCCCCAATTAACTCAAAAAATAATAAACCCCAGAGTGATATGTGAATGGTGGTTTGGAGCTTTTGGTCCCTCCCCCTCCTCCATGCCCTTCTTCTTCTCTCTCCTCTCTCCTCTCTCCTCTGTGTTTCTCACTCGAAAATTCCAAAACGAAATTAACCCACAAACCCTAACCCCCAATGTTGCTGATCCTCTGCATGTAATTCTCATCCTAAACCCTCTCTCTCTGCTCGATCTCCCCAAAAACCATGTCTCTGGAATCTTCACCTCCTCCGATCCCGGTCGTCCGATCCTCGCCGGAGCGCCAGCAGCAAGAACAACCCCCTCAGAACGACAACAAGGCATCGGCCCCGGCCCCCACGCCTCCCTTATCCAGGAGCAACCGCCCCTCCCGCGCCTGCACCTTACGCGCCGCCGCTCGTATACAGCAGCAGTTCCAGCAGCAGCAGAACCACCCCGCCGAGAAACGGCGAGCCGTCAGCAAAAGGGAACAGCAGCAGCAGCAGCAGAGAGACGACGAGCGATCGTCTCCGCAATGCGGCAGCGCCAGCAAGATTGTGACGCCGCTGGTGGAACCGCCCCCGCCCTCGCTATTGCCTCGCTGGACCCTCCGCTCCATGTGGGAATTGGCTTCCGTACTCAATTTTTTGCACGTAAGCTCTCGAAAGCTTCGATTTTTTCCTTTTTAGGGTTTTTGGTTGGTTTCATGGTGTTTTAGGGCTTATGTGTTTTCCATTCTGTTCTGTATTTCTCAGGTTTATCGGCCGCTGCTGAATATTTCGGATGAGTTCTCGGCGGAGGAGTTGGAGACGGCTTTGATCACACCCAACGATACTTTGAGTGACATTCACATTCCATTGTTGAAGGTTATTCGAAAACATCTACAACTTTGTGCAATGTTAGTTTTCGTTAGTTCATATTTGGTATAAAGCTTGTAACTTTTTACGTTTTATTGCTTAAAGTTCGGAAGCATTCCTCCGGGTAAATCCGGTAGCAGTCCATTAAGTTCCCTTTAAAATGCAGAAAGGAATGAAAACAGCTTCTTTCTTGGAGGTGATTATTTCTTCTTTCTAACTGATGTGGGATGTTCCCGGAGGGATGGTTTTCTAAATGTTAGTGGTCTGAAGAACCCGGGCCCAAAATGGCCTCAAGACTTGAGTCCTTGTGTTTGCAAACACCTTTTAAAGTTCAAGAAATAGATGTAAACGAAGAGTTTGGAGGTTTCTATTAGGCACTTGCAACACATTTATGGTGCGATTGGATTGGTTTGCAGCAATGCAAGAGACCTGTGTCATATCATATAATTTGGAATAATTTATCTTTTTGTCTTTTCCGTGGCTTTTGAGACATGATCTTTGAGTGGAATCTCGTCTAAATTTCTGCAGAAGACATGTCCTATGTGGGGACTAATATTGTAGCCAAGCCTCTTCCAAAGACCAGTGTGGTTTGACAAGTCAATTAAATCAATTAAAGCCATTACCCCAATAGAATGGAGTTGATTATGTGAATCCTTTACTTCTCCCATCTAATACGATCTTTGCTATTAATTCTTCGATAATCATGCCTTCTTTAATTCTCTCATCTGTTTTGCTCTGTTTATGTGAAATTAATTGCTAACTCACACCAGTGCATAGCCACTGCTATTTCTGTCATGGTTCTCATTGTCTACTTGCTGTTCCCGATTTAATTGAACTTTTTAGAGCTAGATCATGTCAATACTCTGGAAAAGGAAGGATCCCTTGTGATATTTCTAAAGCTTTATTTTGTTTCTTTTGTCATTTTCATGTTTCAAAATCCTTGTAAGTGTGGAACTTAGTTTTTCCATTTTACTGCATAAATGTGGATGTTTTAAGTCATATTCTAGTGAATGGATTATAAAATGTCTCCTTGTAATTTTAATCTTATATGACCGATGGAATGCTCATGCTTCTGGGAAATTAATGTTATGTTGTTAGTTTGTCAATGCAACTGCTACTGGATTGCCCTGAATTTTAATTGGTTTATTCTACAGGCTATTCCTCCTATTACGCGAATGGCACTTACACGTGATACTTGGGTCACTGTTTTATGCAGAAAGCTGAGAGACTGGTGGCATTGGGTAACTGTACTCGTATAATTAGTTGTTGGCAATATTTGGGCTAGAGCCAACTTGTTTTGTAATTCTGCGGAATCATATTAACTAATTTGGATGTCTATTGCAGGTTGCAGAGGGGGATCTACCCATTGTTGCTTCACATGGGTGAGCAATCATGTGTATTTGTTTACTCTAGCGTATGAATTTTTTTTCATTTATAACATGTCACATCATGCTACTTTGATAGGGCGGAGATTGAGGCATATAAAACACTTGATCCTGGGGTCCGTGTGGTCATCTTGAAAGCACTTTGTGATATTCGTGTTGAGGTATTGTTATCGTTAATCGATTTAAACTTAGCATTTATTTTCTGTAAAACTTAATATTAGAATCCATTGAATGTTATTAATAACCTTTTGGTCCATTGCCTAAGCAATATGATAGTCTGTACGTCCAAACTCTTAAGGAAAATCTGTTGGAGACCCAATGCATTCTCTCTCTCTCTCTCCCCCTTTTTTCTTTTCAGAATTGGGTCTTAGAATGTATGACATGGAAATCATGTTTTTAGAACTAGAAAATTGATTTGGTATTACCTACTTCCCGGATCATATGTCTATGCTTCTGTTAGTTTACCAGAAGGATTAAATCTGAGTGATGTATTGTAGCAAGAAGATATTCGGAACTATATTGACAACTCACTGAAGCATGGAGTTCAACTTTCAGCATTTCGCAAAGAACGTATTGGAGGTGATTCACAAGGAATCTCTTACTGGTAATATACTGAAGTTTCTTATCATATCCATTTTAGCTTACCTTTGTTTGGTTCATAGTAAATGTCACATCAACTATGCTTTCCATTGTGAGGGTTTATGAGTAAAATGTAAATTGAACTGTTGTGTTTGAGTGTTTATGTACTGGGTGTTTGTGGATGCTGCAGGTATGAAGATGATCCAGTAATTGGTTATCGGTTATATCGGGAGATAAGGAAGGTTGATATGAAGAAAGTGAAAGGAAAAGGTTCCAATGTCCTTCCCAGTGCATCATATCAGTGGGAAACAGTGGCAACCAATTTCGATGAATTCCAAGATGTTTCTGTAAGATACTAAATTTCTCTGCCCACATTGTTGTGTTATTGTGCTCTATATTAGTTTGCCTTGCAAAACTTTTAGGGTTGACATTTGAGTTAGTTTTCATATTAAAATATTTTTTGGATCTGGAGCCTCTGAAACCAATACTGTTGAGGAAACACATGCATATGCACGGATATTGAAACAAATAATGATTAGGAAATAGCATTAGATTTATCAGATCCTATCTCCTGTATATGGGAGTTAACTTATTCTAGAAAAGTGCATTATTGTTACTTTGGATGAATTTTTTGCTGCTCCAAATTTAAAAGCATTTGCTGTTGCAGGAGAAACTTTTCTCAAGTAAGAATAGAACGGAGGCTTCTCTAGGAAAGAAGTTGAAAGGGGACATGCTTGCGGAGATTGAGAAGGTTCACAAGGTATGCAATAGTGATAGTTGACCAACCTTTTAACCTTGCTGTGTTAATATGTCTTGTATGTGGTTGAAGAATAATTTTCATATATCTGCTGAGAGAATTACCCTTTTTTTTTGTTTCTGTAGCAAGAATTTTATCTCATGTACTTTTATTTGCACAGAGGAAAGAGAGGTTGCTGAAGAAGCAACACAGACAAGCTCTTCTCCTTGATAATTTTTTGACTGTGGATGGGCTTGGTCCAGGGCGCTCTCTGCGTGACAGAAAACCTGTAACCTACACGTTTGGTGAGGAAACAAACTTCTACACTTTGTTTATGTTCTCCGGATAACAGTTGCACTGGTTAAAAGACCTAGTGATTCTTGTACTAGCCACAGTAGAGGATTTAACCATTGAGATCTTGGGGGTCGTTCTGTTGCATGTTGAATAACTTGATGCAGGTTATTGTTTAAAGTATAATATTAATACAATAACTAGATGCAGATTATTGTTTCAAATAATAATAATAATAGAAATGTGGCCGTTGGTGAGGCTTAGTCTTATGGTGGTTGTGTTTTCTGGATTAAGATCAACTGATCAGATTAATGCGGTAGTGGTCTAGTAATACAAAATCCTAATGGATTACTTGAGCAATATCCCTTGGTTACTTTTGAGAAATGTCCCTTGAATTTTATATCTGAGTTTTTTTTGGAGGAAATATCTGAGTTTTACCTAAATGCTCTGGAGTTAATTGTAACTCTGGGAAGTAGAGGATGGCCATGTCACGGCAGGATGTTAATACTTTTATTATCCCCATGTGTCGATGGATATATGGAATCTGATTGTTGTGTCAAATAATTTTACAGATGATTATGACCGGTCCATCAATGAGGCAATCAAAGTAACCAAGTATGGATTTCATACCTCTCTCTCTCTCTCTCACATGTCTTTTCATACCAATATTTAGTCCTTTTGACTTATTTTTATTGTTCTTCTGTGTCAGAAAGAAGCAGCCATCTCCGGATCCTTTACAGAAACGAGAGGTTGTTGGGAGGCCTGAAGCTTCTAGTAATGGTAAATGGAGTGCTGCTACAAATTCCTATGAACATGTGGGATTTAGTGCTGCATCGCCTAAATCACCTGATTATGATGACGACGATGATGACGAAGAAGATAACAAATCTGAACAATTGGATCGAAGGTGAGTAATTTTCTTCTTCTTTAAATGTTTGTCTTCAGTAATCTTTAAGTCCTTGAACTGCTTTTGTAGACTGATTTTTATTTGTTACTACATGTAGTAATCGGCGAAGACAGAGGCCCCAACGGTATTCTGCGAAAGAATTTGTTGAAGCAGTTTCAGATAATGATGCAGACTTTGACAGTGATGATGATATAGTTGGCGAGGCTATATATGATGAGGAATACTTAAAGAAACGTAAAGAGAGAAGAAAGTTTTCTAGTAGTTCCGAAGGAGATGAGGAGTATCATTTTGAGGAAGAAAATGCTGAAGAAGAGGAAGAAGAGGAAATGGAAGATTCCGCTAGTGCCAGCGAGGATAGTGAAGAACCCCGAAAATTGAAGAAGTTGCCAGGCCGTACTAGGAGGGAAGCTAAATTGAGATCCGTTGATGAACTCCAGTCAGGTCTGAGACGCAGTAAGAGGGCCACCAGAAATCGTATTGATTATCGACAATATGAGTTCTCAGAGTCAGAACCTGAGCCTATGAAACCTGAGAAATCAAATGCATCAGATGAACATTATGATGCCAGTGAGAACGGGGATTATTCAATGGAAAGTCAAGAATCAGATGGTAATATTGAGGACGAAGAAATGAAAGTTGATCACGCTGTTGAAAATTATCCTGAGACAACAGTTGAGAAAGAGCAAAACCAGCCACCTGAAAAACCAAATAGCCCAGGGAAAGAGGAAGTCGAAGGTGTACAAAAAAGACGTTTCCTCGACCTCAACGAGCTAGCCCCTGGTTCAGGTTTTGATGACGGTCCAAACACATTAATGAAAGATGGTACGGATGATTTGTGATGTGAGGCTTCCTCCTCTGCTGGATGGCACAGGTGTGTTTCGCAAGGAAGCCCCAGTGTACGATTGTAAAATTCATAAATTTTGTGCGCTATGCCCATGGAGAAAGTTGCGGCCAGAGTTCTCCCAGGCGTATTTAAGCAGCAACAACCTTGTTTCGAGATTTGCAACAGGGTAGCGACATGATGCAGAGAGGTATGTAGATTAGTTAGTCATTTTTTAGCGTGTCGACGTCCAAAGAAACCTATGGAGCTAGGACCGGTGAATGGAAGTTGTTTGGGAGTTGCTTAGTTCATCCGATCAATGTACAATAACCCTCAGGTAATACTGTAACTGAGAGATTCGGCCTTAGATGTTAAAAGTCGAAAGCCGTTGTAGTTTTAGTATTGTTATTCTCTCTCGTGCTCATGTATTCCTTGATATAATGATCCGCCGTACGAGTTCGAGAGCATGTTAGGGTTGGCTGTGTTGTAATGGAACCATCCTCCCTCCCTTAGAAGGTAACTGCTCTTATCATGTATTCAGATTGGCTTATTTCTTATTTGTCTTCTCATTTACCGGAAATTTTAGATTTCTTAGCTTTTTCTCGGCACAGTTTCATGTCATCGAAAGCATGGTGACATTTTCGGAGCCCTTTTAGGGAGCCCGGGAGTGCATTATGCACGTCGGGGCTCCCGCACTTGAGTTTATGCTATATTTGATGGTACATTTGGAACATAGATTTTGTTCTATGTTGTGGTTTAGTTTAGGGATACACATAGTGATTTTGGAGAAATTATCGCCGTATTAAGGTTTGATTAATGTTTAGACGTAACAAATGCAGATAGTTTTTTTCTTTTCTGATAAGGCGATATTCTAATTATTTTAATTTACGGAAAGATCAAACTTTGAAGTAATAGGGTAGACAGATTGTCTCGGCGAACTAACCTTACCTAACCCATGTGCAAGAAAAGAAAATGTCTTTTTCTAAGCATCGTTCAAAAAAAAGGACAAGAGAATTGAACATCAAAAGAAGGTTCGAAATCGAATTAATGTTGAACGAGGAGAGCCAAAGCCAGAAGCTAAAATCCACGGAAAGAGATCTTTTCTTAATCTCTTACATCAAGGTTACTGGATCAAATGATCCGAATATTTCAAATTTCATCCAACAATTTATCTGCTTTGACTTCTTAAAAGCTGTGATAATTTTTTATCGTTAAATGAAATTTAAAAGGTCTGAATTACTTAATTCGATAATTTAGTGAAAGAGATCGGAAAAAAATATCTTTCCAAAATCCATAAGCCAAAAGCAAAAGCCAGCTCACTCTTTGAATTTTCTGTTCCTAATTTCCAATGAGGGTAAAGAAAATATCCATTCCATCATGTCATACATTAAATAATTAGGCTTACTATTTTCATGTAAAAAGCTATCCTATGCCCTATCACCCACCACTATTTAATATCAGGAAAATGACAAAGGCAGCCTAAAATATAAAAGCGCCACCCGCAAACAACAAAAATGATATTCTGGAGGCAAAAGTCTAGTGTTATAATCCTTGTGTATCGAACCGTATTTTTAACACTAAAAAATCTCGCTCGGTGGTGGGCTACGTTGCTTTCATCCATGTGATGGATTGGACTAAACTTTTGTGTCACAACTCAGCAAGTCAGTGAGATTGGAAAAGAAATCGGATTCCCTCGCGAGCATGGGACCAGGGTCATTGAGCGAATTTTTGAAATTTGATCTTCCAACTGTAATTATTATAATTTTTAAAAAGATTCCTTGTTTGTAGTTGTTGGATCAAATTTCAAGGGTCTGGATGGTAGACTCTGGTTCCTATGCTAAGGAGGGGATCCAATTCCATTGGAAAACGACTTAGATTGTTGCATTATTAATACGAAACGTCACAATAAGTGTGTTCATATTATGTAAGTCATTTTATAAAAAGGAACCAGATCCCCTCCTGAGCATAAAGTGGGGATCCTCCTGACCAGCCTATCTGGGCTCTTGAAATTTGATTCAACGGCTACAATAATTATAACTTTTAGAGGATTTCTCCTTTTGTTATCGTTTGATCAAATTTCAAGGGCGCAGATGAGTTGATCATGAGGGAATCCGGTTCCTTATAAAAATAAGATTTTAGTTTAGTGTGGAGTGTAGTGGATGAGTTCTGCGAGAGAAAGTGGTGTAATTGCGTGGCGCCACTGCGTAAAGTTGCTTAGTATCCTTCGAAATGGATGAGTCTTGAGTTCACTTTCTTTCGGAGTAAGAAAGTGAAACAAGAAAATCCAAAGAGTAACGATCATCAAGCACCATGGGACCAACTCCACATCACTCACGTGGTCTTTTGCCCCTTCACCTAAAGCCATTCATTATGCCTTTGGTATTACTATAACTAAGCTCACTCTTCCGACATTGAAGCTGAGTCTTCAGTAGTTCGGATTACTAGATATTTCGGTTTTATATCTATTAAATTGATAAGCAAGTAAAAATTTTATTTTTTCAATTCAATTTTGACCTTTCATTTTCGTACTACTGAGTAGTCCGCTTATTGAAAAAAAATTAGAGTGATATATTTCATACTAAATATGCATTGTCATGAATCTAATTTTCTTTATATTTAATTGTACGCGATTGACTTGAAATACCGCATAATTACCATCTCATTTTATGAAAATCTTTCAACTTCAATGAAAAATACAAGTTGCGTCCAAATCGTAGCTAGAATGATTTTCCTTACCCACAATGCTTCCGGAAAATTTGGTATGAACTCTAAAAAGCTTATGGTGAAGGAAAATGCAACAAAAGTAGGTCTTGTGATGGTTCTCGTACAACTTCACATACAGTTTTATATGAAAAAAAATTAATACAACTTTACATACATAACCGAATAAGACGTAATTTTCCAAACGTTGACGGTGAATTTGAACCGCACACTTGAACGATAACCAAACTAGTGATAGACCCATTGACAAGTTTAGTGTTTTGCTACATTCACATACTTGTAATTATGAATTCATACCAATGGGAGTCAAAACGTGTTCGAGCACTTATATAAAATTTATATTATTGTTAACCAAAAGAACTTTAAGCTTAGTTGACATATTAAACTCAAAAACCCCCAAATAATCACCCACTTGCCCAAGTTGCCCTAATTTCGTCGGCAACCAAAACGCTCTTGCTTTCAACCTCTTTGTTTCCTCCTCCCTCCTCCGCCTCGTCCGCCGCCACCTCCGCCTTGCTTGTATCAACCTCTTTGATCTCTTCATCTTTTTTCTTCGCACCTTCCTCCATCGCTTCCGCAAGAGCTTGGATAAAATTCAAAAGACATTTCTCCGGATCATCATTTGGTGATTTTGGCATGAGATTCTCAGCAACGTCGGCCGGGGTCATTTTCGTCACTCCCATCAGCTTTTCTATCTCATCAAACATCTCATGCCTCTCAATCCTCAAGTAGTTCTTGGCCAAAACCCTAAACCCATCAAAAGTACAGTAAGAAAGCTCAATGTGTTTGTCCATTCTACCCCTCCGAATCAATGCAGGATCAAGCTTCTCAACATAGTTAGTAGTAAAAACAACCACCCTCTCACCTCCGCATGCAGACCATAACCCATCAATGAAGTTCAACAGCCCCGAAAGCGTCACCTTGCTGCCGCCGTAACCTTCCTCTTTCGCCTCCTTAACCCGCTCCTTACCGGCTCCGCCACCCTTCACCTCCTCCTCTGAAAAACCCTTCTCCGCCGCCCCCTTCTTCTTCCTCTGCCCTGTCAAATCAAGCGAACAATCGATGTCCTCAATCACAATAATACTCTTACTAGTCGTCTCAATCAATAGCTTCCTCAGCTCCGTATTGTCCTTCACCGCCGTGAGCTCCAAGTCATAAATATCGTACCCCAACAGATTCGCCATCGCGGCGATCATCGTGGACTTCCCTGTCCCCGGAGGACCGTACAGCAAGTAACCCCTCTTCCAAGCTTTCCCAATTCTTGCATAAAAATCCTTGCTTTTGCTGAAAGTCACCAGATCGTCAATGATCTCCTTCTTCTTCTCCGGATCCAACGCCATTGTCTCGAACGTTGCCGGGTGTTCGAACACAATGTGGCTCCACATCGTCTGCTTGTAGCTCGGCCATTTGTACCCCGGACTATTTGTGTACAGCTTCCTCTGCCGATTTCTAACCCGGATCTCCTTCCCTTCATTAACGACATGGTTTAAATAGTCCTCCGTGATTATGTCCCGGTACTTTTTGTGAAAAGTCAGCTTGTAAAATCGCTTCTCCTGCTCGGGATAATAAGCCATGGACATAGATCTTCCGCTGGGGGACACGGTTTTGGACAGAACCCACCAGACTTTTGCGCCACGGAAGTCGTCCGTCACTCTTTCGTACTCGTCCATGCTGAGGACGATGTTGCTGCTGTCCTTCACCATCTCCGCCTTGAGCCGCTTGGCGCTCTTGGAGGTGTTGGAGCTGAGGTAGGCCTCCACGGCGGAGTAGGCCTCGCTCCGCTTGAGGCGATCGCCGGCGAACTCGTGGATGGAGATTTTGATGTAGGGGTAGAAGTAGCCGGTGACTCTGTGGGAGTATCGCTCCAGAAAACGGCGTAGCTCGTACGGGCAGTACTGGCGGATGATTGCCCAGATGAACATGAAGCTTGCTAGGGTTGAACCCATTGTTGCCAACAGCTGCTGGCTCATCATTGTTGGTGGCAACATTTCTGGGCTTGTTCTTGAGCTTGAGATATAATAATATGTATATATAGGTCTTGGGATTGGGATGGGGCTATCTGGGGTGGGGTTTCACTGGCTAAAGGCTGCACCTTTTCTTCATGGTTTTTGTGTTTGATGATTAGAATGGGGACTCTGAATACAAGGGGTAGGTAGATAATGCGATGAGGATGATGGAGGATTAGAACAACCTCTGCTTTTGAGGATTACATTGATGGTGGGTCTACGTGGAGTCTGCTTTGCACATACAGTTTTAAATTTTTTGACGGATTGAATAAATCAAACGACAGTTAAATAAAATAACAGTATTTGAGAAGCTAAAACCAATGTGTTTTTATCATTTCTACCCAATTTTAAAAGTGCAGAGATTGCATGGGAGCTGACTAATCCAAAAGCTAAAATGAGTCAATTATTGGACACGTGTTGTGCAATAAGACGCTCACACAAAAAAGTGGGTCTCACTCAATAGAGAACTTTTTAATGTGCTCGAAATTTGAGCACATATGTCATATGTTATTATTAAGTGTATTCACGCTTGAAAAAACTTTCCCTTATTTTATGTATAAACGTTGTATACAGATTACCAAATTTTGATTTATATAGTTGATCTCGTTATTATTTTAAATAAATAAATAAAATACTGAGATATAAAAGAAGCCAGAGGTGTGGGGCCATTGTTGTGCAAAGGAAATTTTGTGTCCCGCACGTTCAGAAAATTAGCGTGGGATATTTGGAAAGTTTTATTGTAATCGGAAAATGAGTAATACATTACGTGTTATTTTTATATAAATAGTGAGGAATTTTATTTTTTAAATTATTAAATTTTTAATACATAAATTTTATTATTTATATAATGAAACATAATATATCATTTTGTATTTTAATCACACTGAAAAATTTCTCGATTATTTAATACCAACGGCAGCAAAAGTAACGGGCCCCGTCTTTTGGCCAGTTTTTTGTGCTGTCTGAGTCTCCACCAAGTAAAAGTGTTGACTTTTCTAGCGAGCACGTGTTTGAGTGTTTGGTTGAGTGGTTTTAATGGCCGAAAGGAATATAAGAGTGGCATTGAATTGTATATGGAAATGGACAATATATGGATTTCTTCCACTTAATTTTCCTCATCGAATAATTCGAATCTTTAAAATTTGATTTAACGATTAAAGTTATTATAATTTTTAGAATGAGCTCGTGTTTTTAGCCGTTAAATCAAATTTTAAAAGTTCGAATTGTTTGATAAAGATGATTAGATGGAAGAGATCTGAAGAAAATCCATTTCTATATGAAATAAAATGAGAAAAATAAGATTAAGACAGTTAGGCAAATTGGTCAGGACAATTAAATTGCTTCATAGGTTGTACATTGTATGCCATCAATCAATGAATGTCTTTTTAACTGTTGTTAAATGGATAATACTTGCATTGCATTTTCGAGATTGAGCGTTTGTCAAATATGTGTACTGAAAATAAATCTTATATTGATGGGATGAGAGATTTTGTATGTATTTGTAAGTAGTTGGAGTACTTTTTATATTGTTAATTGATTTTATGGTGGAATAGTAACAGAGCATGTTGTCATGTGTGGAATTCCAATAGCCACACGTGCTCTACGTCACTCCAAGTTATGTTGTTTACTTATTAGACTTGAAAATTCGTCACACGTGAGTAAACATGTTAATAATGAATCCTACATTAATGAGCGCTCTAAAATGAGTAACCTCTTGGTGCATTTTGAGTCATTCTGTCCTTTCGTACTAGTTTGGAAATCTTACCCTCCTCTTCTTAGAGTGCACTCGTACTCTACTCACAATTGATCGCTTCTTTAACTCGGACGACATTAAACAATTGTGGCATAGTTGTTAGGTAAATTACCTACACTAGTACAAGTTTTGTAAATAAACGACAATGTTTGCCATTGTTTGTTTCGGAATCTAACGGTAGGGACACAAGTGATGAGTGAGTCAATATATAAAGAGTTGTGATATTCACGTACATTATTATTATTTTTTCTTACATATTTTTTTAATTTTCGGTCGTCGGATCAGATAAATTGAAGAAGATCAAATAACAAAAATTAATAAGAGGTGTGTAAGAAGTAAAAAAAAAGTGTATGGATAGCACACTCTTACATAACGAACTAAACCAATGAGTTGATAAAACATAAATGATCATTTGTGATAAAATCCGTTCTTTTTTCTCGGTAACATTTTGAGGCTAACTACAATTCACACTCTCGAAGCTTGGGGTGATTTTCAAAACAGGCTGTGAAGTTTCAGTTTTCTTATTTTACACCATAAGGTATTAAAATTGTATCAATTTATGCATTTGATTGGATTGATTGTTTAATCCTTCATTGATTAAAATGATTACATGGTTATATGAGCTGACGTATAAGCCACATTTCTACCACATTAATAAAAAAAAATCGTCAATTTAATGAAAAATTAGATATTCACAGACATAAAACATGTGAATTGATACAATCTCATTTCATTCAATGGAAAGTTTGACAGACAATTGACAAGGGCCCGATTCATGCATTATATGTTGCGACCTTTGCAGACATTCACTGGATGCTAATTTATTCCACCGTCTGAATGTTTTAACTTAATCTTCGATCAAACCAAAACAATCACCCAAAACATGAACAATGAAAGCTCACTTTATTGATTTAATAAAGGATTACAAGAAAACTCACACACACACAATAGTTTTCTTGCCACATAAGTCTCTCACACTATACTCTCAAGCCTACACACCCTAACGTTAAGGTCCTTTTATACAAGTTACAAACCTAATCCTAAACTGAGTTGGAATTCTAAACCTATCTGAAACCTGCGTCCAAGTTTCCCATACCTATTACAATTAGAACTCCTATTTCAACTAGGAACCCCTCTCGGATTCTATACCAACTCCAACACAGAATTCCTTATTCAAGAACATCTCGTCCCTCTACAGTAGGAAGATACTCATTGCTATCTTCTGCGTCTTCCCCTTCATCGGCATCTGACATGAATCTCGATGTGGATGAAGAGGAAGATAGCAATGACGAAGATTATCCTCCAAACATACAGGAAGACAGTGAAGAAGAAGTTGTTGATGTATTGCCCTCGATCCCGTCTGTGTCGTTGCTGATTGAAGCACATATGGACTCGTTTGGAAGTGTTTTCAAATTATTAAAAGCCCTTTTGGTAAAAATATTTTTGAAACCAATCATTAATAAATGCAAGTGAATTATGGGAAATCACTTAAAGTGTTTCCTGTAAGAAGTACATAACACTTCAAGTGCTTTTGGAACCCACAAATATTTTCTGTAATAGCGCTCTTAGTCATTTTAAAAGTATTTCGAAACATACCTATGCTGCTAGAGGCAATAGATAAATTCAGTGCTTGCTTGTGAATTCTTTTATTTTCTCTAATCTTGGCTTTGGAATTAAGAGAAGGCCAATGTAACGCTCACCAATTACTTGTTTTACAAGACAACCAAATATTTGATCAAGCCCTTTCTGGATTTATGTGGCCATGGATTTGCTTTACATGTTTCGTGGTCGTGCAGTGCAGTACTTGAAGAGGGACATAACCCTGTGCACATTTGGAAACATGGCGATGTTAGATGTTATCAAGCAAAATCAATTTTCGTAAAAGTTGACAGTCATTCACGCGAGCATTGACGACCATCCTAAAGTACAGAGGTCTAACCCTACATATCAATGTCTAGTTGGCCTCCCCCATCTCCGACCAAAAAACTAGGCAATATTTTTTCCCAGCTCTTTGGACCCTGCAATTGTTAGGCAAACTCAACATGTTTGCTCGAATATTGAGCTCCAAATCTCGCGTCTGTCTTGCACCCCAAAAAAAAGGAAGTTCTCGTGTCTGTCTGCGCCAGCCTTTTCTTCTCTTCGATTTTTCATTTTTTTTTCTCGACAATTCGAATGCAGTTACAATATTTCGTGACTTTAACTGCCTCCAATATTAATAGATTAAATTTAAGTAATAATAGCGTATGATCTGTTTCTATACATCTCACTAGTTCATTTCACAACTGCACAAAAAATATCCGACACGCATTTGTTGAGACCTCACATGGTGGATGGCGACTTGTTGAGGAAAAAGCAGACGACAAAGGGTCTCAGTCACAAATCAATCACTCATGTGGAAACATTGCACGTATTTGTAACGTCTAATAACTCACAAGGGAACAAAATCACCAACGCTGGTTAAATATGAGAAATTTTTTAGTGTGACGGTCACATTAATTGCCATGGATAACACGCTACTATGCAACCGTCGTGCTATAGCAATGCATCTCGGTTTTAAAACTACAATAAATTACCACAACCGCGGTGAAAACTCAGGAAAACAAAGACGCTGATTTGAAACTGTTTTCACTTTTACAGTTTCCCCATATGCCTTGAAGCTGGAAGAGGTAAAGGAAGCAATAGAGAGAAGTGCAAATCTTCCAGTCATGAAATAAGCAATCAAATAATTTGGACCCTAATTTGGGAAGCTAGCTACTAAAACTCATGAAGGAAAACCCTAATTCTTTCTACTTACAACGAAATAAAAGAATACGAAAAATAAAAATTGGAAAAAACGAATTCCTAAACGCTTCATAAAACGATGGATTATAAATACTACACTTCCTGATGCTGCACATTATTGATTTCTAATTGTTCCTACTTAGTTTAACTATGATCATCACCTTCAATTTCTAGGGCTGCAGATTCTTGACACATTCCTCGTTGGCAAACCAGTTCGGTATTATTCTTGCCAGATGAGGATGCAGGTCCCTGTAGGAATTCTTGATCGTCCCTTCAGCAACTCGAGTAGTAACAGAGATATCTGCAACAAAACAAAATTAATACAGGCTTTCCTAAGAGAACAATCGATAGGTCACATAGATTCCTAACCTTTAAGTGACTTTTTCTCATCCGATAGTTGATTGATGGTATAAATAACGGCAGCTGCCACCGATATAGGGCTCCTCCTGCAGAAGTGAGGACGTTAATTATATGAAGTTGAAGAAAAACCATTTCATGCTGCTAATGCTCCGATTGGGATGAAAGATTTGAAATCCAGGGATTTTGGTTTTGTAAATTTTCCAGTGGATTGAAGTATTCACAATACTTCAGTATCCAAAATTGCATCCGGAGAAGGAAATTCTTCGACTTGCTCTAAGAATATCCGTTACTACAAAACATCTAAGGACTCTACTCTTGTCGGAGTTATGACATAGAGTTCAAGCTAAGAAGGTCATGAATTATGCAACAAGATTGTTGTGAACTGGTTGAGGAGTTTCTCTATCGTCTCAAGTATGGATGAGAAAATAATCTAACAGAGTGGTAGTGTTTATTTTCTAGTAAACATGGTACGACCAACCTTATAACGAGCTCTTCAGTGTTCTGCACCATTTCTTGGGCAGCCTTGACATCTCGATTCTTCATTCCAAGATTGGAACAGAAGCGTCTCTACAGAGAAAATGCGATAATTATGCTCTCAAGCAAGACACATCTCCAACAAGGAAATAAAATATTGAAACGCAAAGAGACGGAAAATATGAAAAACTCACCAAATAATCTCCAGCATGGATAGTTCCCATTTCCAGACCAAGCTCGGCCTCCATGTGTTTCCAGATGAACTCTTTTGCCCGTCCAATTTCCTTCTTGGTAGCTCCACTGACTGCACTGCATATTTCTGGATGGAACAAACAAGTTTAGCAAATCCCGTGCACAAAAAGATGAGCAAACGAAATCAAATCGTTACAAACACAAACATGCTCTTCTCTTCAACCTTTCACAGTACGAGGCTTATTTTCTTGTCTACAGGCAATGTAGAGGCAAGCAGCCACAATTGCATCTTGATTTCGCCCTCGGAGAGGTTTTTGATCTTCTACCTTCTTGTATATTTCATTGGCTCGATCCTGGTAGTCAGAATAATACAAACATAAAGATTACCCATCTGAAACAGAAGGTTTTCGTCAAATAAATAATAATTTCAACTAGAGTTAAAACCCCTAATTAGAAGTTGACACGAATATGCGAGATCACATAATAATTCTACATCGAGAAATGATACATAAAAAACACAGAGAAAAAATTGCAACTTCAATGATTGCTTCAGATACCAAGTTCCCAACTAAAAACTAATGACCGAGTACTAACTACATACGAGGAATTGTGCGCAATCGATTTCAAAACAAGGTCCTCAGACATGCACAAAGAGGTGACAGGTCGTTAAACCATGAAAATGGTAAAACTTAAATGTAGATACATTCCATCGATTCAAAACGAAAATGAAACTTTTCATCATACAAAATTAATATAATCACAAGGAATTATCTTTACATGTACTGTAATTACTAAAATGCAGGATAGGGCTTAAGAAATAGTGGGACAAAAACGATATATTTTCAAAACTTGATGAAATAGCGGGACAAAAACGATAGCTTTTCCTTCAACTTATATCGTAAATCACTATAAGAGTTGCCAATTTTCATTGTTTCAACTCATCAACTAGCCTCAACCGCGCAAACTGAAAGAATAAACCATTCGTTACTTAACATCACTAGTCATTAGCTACAAATTGAGAACATAAAAACGCAGTGACCAAATTGAAATCAAGGTTAACGACAGTGGCCAAAAATGTATTTTACACATTTCCAGTTGAAAATAAGACAATTAACAAAAACAAAACGCAAAGAAAATGATGCTAAAATATGAACTGATATACCTTTATGGTCGTAACAAGTCCCAACCTGCAGTGAAAACCCAACAAAATGCATCAGATCATGTTCCAATTGACAGCCAGAAGCGCAAGTGCTTTCCGAAAGCCAAAAATGATTTTTATCAATGTCTGCTAGAAAAACTTGAGAACTTGTCGCTCATAAAAGCGCTTTTTGAAGAAGCACGCTCCATGCTCGATGTTTCTTGAGAAAGCAAAGTTCTTCACAAAAACTCGGATTTAAAAAAATAAAAATCAATATGCTTATAATAAAACACTTTTACTAAACACAAGTGTTTTATTAGAGAAGCAATTCTACGTCGATCCACTGTTGATGACATGATAATGATACAATGCTTTTTGAAAACATGATCACAAAAAAAAAAAGAAAAAAAAAAGTTTCTTCCTTTTTCCTTTCACTTTCCCAGCAACCAAACAAATACAAATTAAGTTAATTAACAAAAACAAGTGAAATTAGAGCATGCAAAGCAAGAAAACCAAACCTGTCGGCCATCACGGTAATTGCACCGAAGATGTCGAGAAGATGACGGTCAGGCTTAGACGCGCGTCCCTGCCACTTCCCGACGGAGGATGGCAAGGCTTCAGCGGAGGCGCCGCCGCCGTTTTTGGGCCTGGCGATGACGGTAGAAAGCCCAGCTTCTGACAAAAGCGGGTTAACGGGTCCGCCAACACGGTTCGGGTCGTTGTCTTTAGAGTCGTCGGCGAAGGGGCGCCACTCGGCGGTCTCGTCGACCGAGTTTGCCTCCAGTATGAGGCCGCACTCGGAGCATATCGCGTCGCCCGCTCTGTGGTCGAAAACAACCTCCGTCAGACTGTTACAGTCGCGGCAAAACGTGTCCGACATAACTCTACCAAAATAATGTTATTTTTTTTCGATTTTTTTTAAGGATTTTTGCTTTGTCGGATCCTCTCAGACCGATATGATTTTTTTAATGTTTTTTGTTTACAGTGAAACTGTAAATCTTGCGAGCGGTGAGGGAGGGTTTTTATAGACGTTTGGAGAGGCAGGAGGAGGAGGAGGGGTGATATGGTAATTTTATATGGATATGCTTTTAATTAAATTGTTTTTGCAACTTTATCCAACCAATTTAATGCTTGGATAGGGTAGGGTTTTATATGAGAAATTTGATAGGAAAGGTTCAATGAACAAATTAGCTGGAATAAGGATTTATGTAGAATGTTTAACGTAGCATGCTGATGTGGTGTTACGAGTTTAATTGAATTATAAAACGTCCATTAACCTAATGTACGTCATGTAATTTTTAGTCTTGTAACAGCATGTCAAATTGTGTTTCACGCTAACAAAAGTCGTGTTATATACACTATTTTTTATCTTTCACATATCATTATCAATATTCGGCCATCAGATTAAATAAATTAGAGATGATTGAATAGAAATTAATAAAAAATGTGTAAAAATGTAGAAAGATGTGTGTAAACAGTACTATCTTACAAACGAGAGAAGTAAAATATAATAAAGAAGAGGGAAGAGGGCTGCCAGTTGCCCGTGATAGTTCAGATTCCTTAGTAAATGTTAATTTAATGGTATGATCATTAAAACTTGTGGCAAAAGTAAAGGCATTCCTAGATTTTCATTTATTTCTTCTATTAGTAAAAGTACAGGACTTGGCTGCTAAAGATTCAGCAACACTCCCTGCTGTGGACGCGGCGCAAGTGGCCTTCTAATAACTGGTGGAGAGCAGTGTTGTTCTTGCACCACGACTTTAATTCGAACTCTGTCGTCACCCGAATCTAACATCTAATTAAATAAATGTGTCGTTTGACAAAAAAAAAAAAAATATGGACGCATAAAACCTTATTGTTTCAATATTTGGCGTCACTAGTTATACACGATTATATTTGTCTCTCCTCTGATGACTAGTCCTCTTCTGAGTGATTAGTCATGGTTGTAAACAAACAGAATTCCCTACACACACCTCCGGTCGAACGGGACCTCGACCTCTTCGTCACCATCGTCGGGTTCCTCCCGAGAGCCCGGAAGATCGGGTCAAGAAAACAAAGAAACTAGGACCAGTAACAACGAAAGAATGTGGAAACGCAATTCCTATTTATAGCGGCAAGTTCTTTCTGTACAGGGACCAGATCATCTGGTGCTATAACTGCAAAAAAACTTCCATGTCCTAGATTCTAGAGATGGGGTCATGAAATACCACAAATACTATCTCATGCTGCAGCACTGAGGCCGTCCGAGCCGCTTCAATTTGTCCCACATGCAGATCATCTGTCTCGGAGACTGGTAATGGGCGGTGTAATAGTCTTCGACGCACCCGAATTGGCAGAACTTCCAGCTGTGCACGTACTCGACTCGTTTTGCGCTGTTGAATTTCTCAACCCACAATCCCATGCTCACATCTTCCATCTTAAACAACTGCACACAGATCAGACTGTTTAGAATCAACCACCCATTACAGGAGCATACCGGTGTAGGTGTGTGCGCGTGAAGGGCAGAGAGGGCGTGGATGTTACTTACCCTTAATTTACGACTTTCAAACTCGGACACTATGAAGTTTGCAATGTCAGATGACAAGATGTAACCCGGCCCGTTTGCATAGGGTGGATAGTCTTCTTCTGGCCACTCCTGAAACAAGAAAACAGAGAACAAATGGCTATGAATACTAACTAATATAAAAAACAAGCGTCAGCGGAAAGCAATGCAAGAAATTGAACATAGTACAACACCGACAACCTTTAACAAGATTTCAACAAAATAAAGATTCTTACAAGTCAATATCACAGACCATAAATCTGAAATAATTGAAACATGATCAACATTCTTCGACACATACCAAAAGCCAAAGCGAAAAGAATATCGGTAAGCTGAGAGAATTGACTACATGTAGAAGACAGGTAGGTCTACAATTTCTCACTACAAAAAAGATATCAGAAACAATAAGTTCGTTCATACCTCATATGACACAGCCCATTTACCATAGCGCAGAGGCTTATGGTAGTAATTTATGTTCCCCACATACAAGCTCTTTCCCTCTGGTACTTTATATGCCTCTTTGATAACGGCATCCACTCTAATAAATGTGTCATCATCGCACTTCATAATGTACGTAGCAGCCATCCTACGAACCTGAAACAGAAGCAACACCATTATAAGAAAACTATTTCGAGGAGAATACTTAACATTATCAAATCTTCATTTATGTCTTTATTCCACAACTCACCCCATATTCGCAGATGGCAACAGTTTTCAATACGACCAAGTCATAGTTATCCATGTAAGGCACTATAACAATATCGCCAAAAAACTCTGCTTCTTTTTTCAGCTCAACATTCAATTCCTTTTTAGCATGCTGTCCGAGTATCAACACAAAAGATTGTAAGTCCCCCACATGAAAACTGTGCATCAACCAACTACAAATATTCTAGTGTTATTATTGCTATTGCTTACCAATGCTACAAAGAAACGCGCTACCACTTTTGATGATCTGATAAGATTGTGCTGCATCCAAGACTTCCTTACTGCCATCCTCTCGGCAAAATGGTTGCCTGCAGAAAGGATACCAATGAAGAGTTCAACACCTCCATCAGGAAGAGGCGGGGCCTGCCATTTGGTTGACATCTCAAGATGCTTCTGTGGAGCAAAACTAGGATGGGATGAGGGCAAAGAAGCGGCAAATACCGATTGCACATCAACATCCCCACTCAGAGACAGCCCGGTGGCATCCTCAAGAGAAAATCCCTGTCAACATCACAACAAAACTCTTAGCCAAGAATCCTTAACCATCACGAGGTCAAGAGGTAGCAGAATATACTCACCATATGATAAGGAAAAGAGGTGACATGCCTCCCGTCGACATTAACATGATAACCCTCCAAGCCAGCAGTAAGAGTTAAAACAAACAAGTTCTTCTCTGCAAAAGGGTATGGCCAGTCGACAGGCACGTTTTTAGTTCTGCCTACTACCCTACTCAACCACCATGTTGCCTTGGTCTCCACTGAGCGACTATCGTCATCATGAATCCATTTCTCGCACTTCACCTGACCATCAACTAAAACCAGTATAAAGAATTACACAACTTGGTGGACCACATTTAGAAGGATGAATGAACTCTGGAAATAATGAGAATCATAACAATCGAAGCACGATAATGAGCCAACACCAACACCCAAAACAACGAATTTCTTCCTGAACAGGAAAACGAAAATCTTATAGTTTTTGTACTTATGCCACATATTATCAATGATCAATTAACAACTCAAACACACTTCAAAGTTTGAACATCGACACTGCATTCTGCACATCGAACTGGCACAATACCACAATTTAAAGAAATCCAACTACTGTTTTTATTCCCATTCCAGTACTAGCTTACTTGCAATGCTCCAATTTCAATGAATGTTAAAAGCTCAAAACAGAAACCAATGTACCAAACTAGCATAAACAGAACAATTCATAAGTTTCATATCTAGCATTTCCAGTATATAACTTTATAGGAGATGGATAATCACTCACCAGTTTCTTCATCAGCCTTAGGTTTCCAGCCCTCACATCGAAGCGCCGAGCCCCATTGCATCCTGTAACAAGTGTTGAGTTCAATCACAGGCCTTCCACTCCAATCCCCCCTCAACCTTGGATTGAAATGCAAAAGCCTCGGCGGCTCCTCACCCTCCACAGTCTTCAATCCCAGCAACTCCACCTTAAACTGCGATACCATCGACGACTCACCGTCCCTCACCAGGGCAATCTTGGGATGAAATTCCTGGTGCGCCGCCCTCGGCCTCCCCACCAGCGTTATGTGCGAACCCAATGTCAGACCACACGGCAGCACCATCACCCTCCCCTGTGCTGAAAACTCTGACCCAGATACCGAAATTGAATGCTTGCACGCCTCCGATCGGTTCTCCACCTTTTCAGCATCAATCTGCACCTTCCCAGACATCACCTCGTCCCAGAACTTCCTCCCCACCTCCCAAGCAACCTTCGCCGGCTTATAAAGCTCCGAATCAAAAGTTTTCGGGTCAAATACTAAACCCGAAACGAAATTGAATTCTCTGGGTGGCCGACTCTGAGTCGGCTGGTACGAGTTCAGCGAAACTTGCTCAAAAGGGCGACTTGGGGCATCCTTTTCCTCCACGTCCTCCTTGCTATTGAGCCTGCTGGGTCGAGACAATGAGTCCGGCGAGACTGTACTGGTTTTGAACACTTCAAACGTGACTAAAAGTAGATACAGAAGTCCGACAGCTATCAGAATCTGAATCAATCTTTTCCTGTTGAGAGAGAAGGAGGCGTCCAGTCTGTCCAATTTGGCCAATTTGGCCCTCCTCATCCCCAATTTCGTAAAAAAAACAAAACCCTAGAATTTCCCGGCAAGCAAACCGCTTCCCAATCGCAGAGACGAAACCAAGAAACGAAAATTTGAATTTCTGGGTTTTACGAAAAAAAGAAACTTGAATTCTGGGTTTTGCAAAAAATCGAGTCTTTGATTCAAACTTGTAGTCAGCAACTTAAACACACAGACGCGTCAAGAAATTTGAAAAAAAAATAATATTTGAATCCAATCCAGGTCGGTGATGCGAGCTTTTTCCTGGAAGATGAGGGAAATTTGGGTTTGGGATTTTCGTTTTTGTTTCCTCTCGATTTTTCATATGGCAATTTGAAAGAAGTTGAACTTGAAAACTAAGTGGAATTGAACGAAGGGAAATTTGAAGAGACGTTTATTTTGGATTGGAGCGGAAATTATTGAATAAGAGTTTGTGAGTGGGGTTGGGATCTGGTAATCAAACATTACCCGCCACTCCGCCGGTGTGTGCGAGGCAGGAGACGAGAACTTACTGCAGTTACCATATGGTAACTTATAGTGTTTTACTGTGAGTAAATTCTATCTTGTTGAGTAATTATCCGCCTTTGAATTTTGAAAATCTGGGAGTGCGACTTACATATTTTTTGTTAATTTTTTTTCGTTGATTTTCTTCAATTCATTTGATCCGACGATTAAAAATTAAAAAGATGTGTGAAAAGTAAAAAGTGATTTGTGAATATCACACCCTTATCTCAATATTTGTAGGTCAAAATCACAGTGCCTGATGCATCTCCAAGGTTTCAAACATTCTTCTATTTAATCTCCGTCCTCATAATTAAGTCCAATAATAATTTATAATTCTTATGTAAAATGATTGTTGTGTGTTCAAAAAATATGAGAAATGTTAAGCAGACTTTCTTAAAAATGAGATTTTGTATATAATCTCTATCACCTCGTGTTGACAAGTGAATTAATTAATTAAATTATGAGATGACAGTGAATTTACGAGGATTTTCACTTTTGAAATAGTCCCTTTATCATTTCCTTTGAAATATAATTGAAATTATGGAATTGAGAGCTCGAATCAACCCTCTTCTAATATAGTTTGTATAAAAACAAAAATATTCAAATTATCATTTGTTAAAAAATAATTAACTGGTTTATTAAAACTTGTTACTTTTGTTTGCTTGGGAAGACTACTTTATTAACTTTATTCTAATTAACTGCACTCATAAAACAGATTAAAAGAATCTTAATTATACATATTCTTCAGTTCTAAAATCTCGAAACAAGAAGGCATGGTTTCGTATTCTAATTTTGTTCAACAATTTCAAAGCTTACAAATTAATATTCAAGAATTCGCTGTGTCCGTGTGAGTTTGACCGTCGCTAACAAATTTGAATGCACAACTCATCATAATATTTATCTGTTAAAATGTATTCGTAAAATAATTATGAAATTTACAATAATTTTACTCACCAAAAGAGTTTTTGATGGCAAACAAAAACAAATTCGCGATATTAGATAGTTTTTGTTTGCCAATAAAAACTCATTTGTTGAACAAAATAAACTATGAATTAATACTTAAGCTTGATCAAAGAAGTTTATGGTATGCTCTGATCCTGATATGGACTAGTCTCTTCTCCCCTTAAACTTTTTTCAACAAAACAAAAAAAAAACATTCTACCTCTAAGGTTTGAAGAATGTAACTACTTATACCATCTTGGTGTGCAACCACCACCATAGAGTTTATCAACAAAAAAAAACATTCTACCGACTTAAGGATTACGCAATTTTTTTTTATCTCAGTATTGACTTTATATTATCCTTTTTTTTTTTTTTCAGTTTTCAAATAGGTGATGATATCACACAGGACGGCGATGTCACTAGAATTCTATCTTGATATTGTCTTGTTGAATAGGGACAACAAATATTTGTGTGTTATGCAAAGTGCTTTAGACAAGGGTGCTTTTGCAAATGGTAAATCCAATTCCAACCTTTGTGAAAGGAATGAGCAAGTCCCTATATGGGAATATGACTTGTGCAAAGGTTTTTGGATCTAATTGAAGAGAGCGATGCCGAATGATTTGACTTTGGGAAAAAGACACCTTAAGTATCAATGAAGATTTGTAGAGTTGCCAAACTGGAAAATATCCTTAAATTAATTCAATTGAAAACTTGAAATTGAAGCACTCCTCCAATATATAAAAATGTGCTTAAATATGGCCAAATATAAAAGCACAAAATGTCTCGTTTACCTTTCAAAAGTCATACCTATCACACAAAGACAAGAGATGAGGTCAAGTATTTCCATTCCACATATCCAAGGCGTTATCACAAGTCACTTTGAGAACTTATAAAGGGGTCTTAGCCTTTTTTTGGTTTTTACAGATCGTCCACCAAGAGATATGTCAGTAACGAAACTCAAACCTAGACCTTGGTCTAGTGAAGAGAACAATCTTTTTTGTTGGTGTATTTTTCTTTCTTTATGTTAAGAAGAGATTTATTTCTTACAATTTTGGCAAAGTTAAAAAATTCATGTTATCCTTCTCAACTTCTCTTCTTGTATCCTTCATCAAGAAAACTTTGCACTGTTTTCATTATATTCAAAGATCACCAATATTTTTTACGGTTAAGTATTTAGTTGTGATTAGGGTATCGTGATTACGTAGGAACAACAATGATATTTGAACTTTTAAAACTTAAAAGTGTTAGTATAATATATATATATATATATATATATATATATATATGAAATTGCATGCGAAATACGAAGGCAGCAATGCCGTGCCTTTTGGCAAAAGGGCATGCTGCAGTTTCATGTTTCTGCTGCAGTGCCGTGTCTTTTGGTAAAAGATGCATGGCTGCAGATGGCAGTTGCATGTCTTTTTTCTGAAGAAGCATGACTGCAATTCGATGTCTTTTGGATGAAGAAGCACAACTAAGGGATATGTCCCTTGCTATGAAATCAGAAAATGAAAGATGCATCAGGTGCGACTTTGATTAAAAGATGCATCCATTCGGTGGTAATGATGCATGAAAGAACATGACTTTTATATGCACACTTTGATCCATCTTCAAAGGTTTCCATAGTATCTATAAATAGCCCATGTTGGCTGCATATTTGGATATACAATTCTTCAAACAATAGTTTCTTATCCTCTTTCTCTCCATCAAAATCATACAGTTTTCTTTTAGAAGATTTTAAGGGAATTTCAGTTCTTGCTAAACTAAAATTCCAAACTTTGTTGTATTCTGGAAGTGATTTGCTTTAGACTCGTTAGCAAACTCATATTAAGAGTGGGGGTAAATATCACTTTAAGGAAAACGTATTAACGTGCCTCAAAGTCATTTTCTGTCTAAATTCTCAACCTTATTTCTTTCAATCTTAAAGTGATATTCGCAATGGAGAAGATGTCTGAAACTATGATATTCGCAATGGAGAAGATGTCCGAAACTATGGCTTTGTCTGCAATGAACGACGGTGCTTTCTGGAAACTCGACAAGTTTGATGGAACCAATTTCATGCGTTGGAAGGACAAAATACGCTGGATGCTGACAGCCTTGAAAATTGCCTATGTTCTTGATCCAAATCTGCAACCAATTCCTGAACCTAATGAGGCAGATACAGAACAAATTATTGCCAACAGAAAGAAGCGTGAAAACGATGAATTGATGTGCATAGGACATATCCTGAATACTTTGTCGGATCGGCTCTACAATTTATTTTCTACAACTCAATCTCCAAGGGATATCTGGAATCCTCTTGAAGAGAAATATACATCGGAGAAAAAAGGTACCGATAAATTTATCATGTTTAAGTACTATGAATTCACTATGACTGATGGCAAATCTATTGTAGACCAAATTCAAGATTTATTACTCTCGGTCACAAAACTTCGTGAAGTTAAAATAGTTGTTCCGGATGCATTACAAGTAGGGGATATCATGTCAAAATTACCCCCTAGTTGGAACAATTATAGAAAAAAGCTTTTGCATATGGCAGAAGATATAAGTCTCCAAGATCTCTTGAAGGGGATCCAAATTGAAGAGGAAACTCGGAAACGAGAAAAACAATTTTCCTCACAAAACTTCACTAAGATTAATTATGTAGAAATGAGTAATAGTAAGTTAAAAAAGAACTTGAAAGTGAATAACCTAGGAAAGTTCAAAAATACATCTTTTGGCACCAACAGTGGCAAGAAAAATGAAACTTGCCACCATTGTGAAAAGAAATGTCACTTTATTCATGATTGTAGGTTCAAGAAAAATGAGGACGCCAAATTAAACAAAGCAAATATGGTAGATGAAACTCATACTGAAGATATAATTGCTATGGTGTCTGAAATGCAAATTGGCATGATCACTGAATTGAACATGGCTGCCGCCGTTAAATCTTCTAACTGGTGGCTTGATTCTGGTGCTACCATACATGTTTGCAATGATAGAGCATAATTCAATATTTACAAAACCGAAGAGGAAGGCCAAGAAGTACTAATGGGCAATCACAATGGTGCTAAGGTTCTTGGAAAATGGACTATTGAACTACAATTCACATCTGGAAAAACAATGACTCTGACAAATGTTTTTCATGTCCCAGACATTAAGAAAAATCTTGTATCTGCAAATCTATTATGTAAAAATGGTATTAAAGTGATGTTGGAAGCCGACAAATTTATATTGTCAAAGAATGGTGTATTTGTTGGCAAGGGTTATTCATTTGATGGAATGTTCAAACTTAGTATCAATAAAGTGAATTCTTCTGTTTATATTGTTGACTATTCTTCTACTTTATGGCATTCTCGTTTAGCACATTTGAATTATAGATGTTTAAAATATTTGTCAAAACATGGTTTAATTTCTTGTAAAGATGTTGCATTTAAAAATTGTGAAATTTGTACACAAGCTAAAATTACAAAGAAACCCTTTCAAAAAGTAGAAAGAAATACTGAAATATTAGATTTAGTTCATTCTGATATATGTGAGTTTAATTGTGTTTTAACTAGAGGAGGAAAACGCTATTTTATTACTTTTATTGATGACTGTTCTAGATTTACTTATGTTTATTTAATGTCTAATAAAGATGAGGCCTTTGAGTTTTTCAAACGATACAAGGCAGAGGTTGAAAATCAAAAGGAAAGGAAAATTAAAATCCTTCGAAGTGATAGAGGTGGTGAATATTTTTCAAATGAATTATCTTTGTTTTGTGAAGAACATGAAATCATTCATCAGAAAACTGCACCTTACACTCCACAACAAAATGGCTTAGCAGAAAGAAAGAATAGGACACTCACTGATATGATTAATTCAATGATCATAAGTGCAAATGTTCCTACATATTTATGGGGTGAAGCTCTTCTTGCAGCATGCCATATACAAAACAGAATTACCTCTAAAAAAACTCATGTGTCACCATATGAAGTATGGAATGGCAGAAAGCCAAATTTGGAATATTTAAGAGTTTGGGGGTGTTTGTCCTTTTATAGGTCTCACGTCTCTAAAAGATCCAAATTAGGCCCTAGAGGCATAAAAACTATTTTTGTGGGATATGCCAAGAACTCTAAAGCATATAGATTGCTTGGTGTGAACTCAAATGTCATTGTTGAGTCAAGAGATGTAGAGTTCTTTGAGGGTAAATTCTATAATGACCCTAGTCCTAGTTCAGTTGAAGAACATAATCAATAATCAGTATCGAAAGAAAATCCTAGTTCAGTTTTCGGCACCAAAAAGAAAGGAACCGGAAGAGGTTCTAGAACGTAGGAAAAGTCAAAGGGTTAGAAAAGAAAAGAATTTAGGTCCTGATTTTATATCTTCAGAAGCCATTTTATTTTTGGTGGAAGGAAATAGAGAAAAGGTTCTACATAAAATACCCTTCATTTTAAATGTAGAAGCAGATCCTGTAAATTTAAAAGAAGCAATGACTTCTAGAGATGCTTCTTTTTGGAAAGAAGCTATAGATGATGAGATGAACTCATTGTTATCCAACCAAACATGGACTTTGGTTGACTTACCACATGGATCTAAACCAATTGGTTGTAAATGGGTGTTTAGAAGGAAATATAATACTGATGGTTCTCTATAAACCTCCAAGGCCCGATTGGTAGCCAAAGGTTTTAAACAGAAAAAAGAAGTTGACTACTTCGACACCTATGCACCAGTTGTAAAAATCACCTCCATTAGAGTGTTGTTTGCTTTGGCATCTGTATATAATCTATATGTACATCAAATGGACATGAAAACAGCCTTTTTAAATGGGGATTTGGATGAAGAGGTATATATGGAGCAGCTAGAAGGATTTGTTCTTCCTGGTAATGAAAATAAGGTTTGTAAATTAGTGAAATCACTATATGGTCTAAAACAAGCGCAAAACAATGGCATGAAAAATTTGACTTTGTCATTTTGTCAAATGGTTTTAGACATAACAATGCTGATAAGTGTATTTATTCTAAATTCATTGATGAATATGGTGTTGTCATATGCTTATATGTAGATGATTTACTAATATTTGGAACCAACATGAAAGCTATATCCGAAACTAAGAAGTATCTAAATTCAAATTTCAAAATAAAAGATTTGAATGAAGTGGATACTATCTTAGGGATAAAAGTAAAGAGACATGATATGGGTTTTGCATTGTGCCAGTCACACTATATTGAAAAATATATTGCAGAAGCATAATCATTTGCAAATAAAAGAAGCACCGACCCCTTATGACTCTAAGATCAACATGCTAGTAAATTCTGGCAGATCAGTTGCTCAACTTGAATATGCTAGTGCAATTGGAGGATTGATGTATGCTTCGCATGGCACAAGGGCAGATATAGCATTTGTTGTTTGTAAGCTTTCAAGATATACTAGCAATCCTAGCACTTTACATTGGAAAGCAATTTGTAGAGTTTTTGGTTATCTTAAAAGGACTACTAATTTAGGTCTATTTTATTTAAGATTTCCAGCGGTACTAGAATGGTACTCAGATGCTAGTTGGATTACTAGCGCAAGTGATAATAAATCCACAACAGAATGGATATTCACTATTGGGGGATGTGCTATTTCTTGGGTATCAAAGAAACAAACTATTATATCACACTCCACTATGGAATATGAGTTTATAGCATTAGTAGCCGCATGCAAAGAAGCAGAATGGTTGAGAGATTTATTGTTCGACATAGAGTTGTGGCCACAACCAATGCCATCTATTTCTTTATATTGCGATAGTGAAGCTACATTGTCTAGAGCTTATAGCAAAGTATATAATGGCAAATCTAGACATATTAGCATTAGACATGAATTTGTCAAACAGTTAATAACACAAGGAGTTGTTAACATAACTTATGTAAGGTCAAATAAAAATTTGGCAGATCCTTTTACAAAGGGACTCTCGAGAGATATGGTACAAAGTACATCTAGTGGAACGAGGCTGAAACCCTTTACTATAAATCACCAATAATCAGGGACGAAGCCAGAAATTTAATTAAGAGGGGGCACCTTACAAAATTTGAGCTTCTTTTTGGACAAATAAAGCTAGTTCTTTTACAAATGCTGAAAAAATTAATTTCAAAATGCCTAATTTTATTACTCTATTATCTAATTTTGTCTTTAATTGTTGACAATCTAATGTTCATTTGTACTAATTAACCAAATACATGCAACTCAACAAGGTTTATACATTAATGTGTGAGAAAAATATATAGAACGAAGATGCATTTAAAAACTAAAAGAATTTTCACTATTTTAATATAATTAATTGAATAATCTGCAAAGCCAAAAAAATAAGAATGATTAATTGAATATTTTGTAATGCAAATTTTATAATTAAAAAAATGGAATGAGAGGGGGCACGTGCCCCCACTAGGCCTTACCTCCCTCTGTCCATGCCAGTAATGGTAACCCAACTTTGCATAGAACATCACTAGACCAAAGTTCAATGGGTAATAACAAGTTACTGATTAGTGGTTTGAATAAGTACTGAATAATTTATATAGCCTATTCCAGAATGTCAGTGCATATTGCTATGATATAGAAGATGAAATTTAAATTCTTAATGAGGTATAATAATATAAGATGTTCGATTAGTGGGAACATATTCAAGTAACCTCACCTATATAAACATAAGGAGTGATGCTGCTTCTAACAAGAGTTTTTTGGGTTTTCTCTTGTAAATGTTTATGAAACCAAGATGTAGCACATGACCATAATAGTGCTAACTAGATACAAAATTTTCTCCAAGGAAGCTATAATATGATCATGTGTGTAGCATTTTCCGATTTTAACTGATAAATACATAGTTTAAGGTATGGAAATGCCACTATTGTATTTGTAAGAACCTTGAGATACTTACACTAATTAAAGGTTAAAATCGAAAGATACCTTTTTGTATGCATGGACATATGAGTATGATTAAAAAAATGATAGAAAGATTGATTCATTATATATTTCTAGTTTTATATATTTGAGATGGAGGAGAATTGTTAGATATTTTCAAGTATATGAGCATATATATATTATTAAAATAGGGAAGGATTGTTAGTATATTTCATTAATATATATATATATATATAGATAGATATTTATATGTGTGTGTGTGTGTGTGTGTGTGTGTGTGTGTGTGTGTGTGTGTGAATTGCTTAAGGGAAGGGATCCCCATTTTTTTCAAAAAATAGAGACACGCTCCCCACCGTTGGATTTAACTTTAATGAAATTGTGTGGTTGAGATTGTGTGGCCTGTGTTTTAATCTCAACCACACAATTTCATTAAAGTCAATCTAACAGTGGGGAGCGTGTCCCTATTTTTTTCAATATATATATATATATATATATATATATATATATATATATATATATATATAAATGAAGTTGCATGCGAAATAGGAAGGCAGCAATGCCGTGCCTTTTGGCAAAAGGGCATGCTGCAGTTTCATGTTTCTGCTGCAGTGTCGTGTCTTTTGGTAAAAGATGCATGGCTGCAGACGGCAGTTGCATGTCCTTTTTCTGAAGAAACATGACTGCAATTCGATGTCTTTTGGATGAAGAAGCACAACTAAGGGATATGTCACTTGCTATGAAATCAGAAAATGAAAGATGCAGCAGGTGCAACTTTGATTAAAAGATGCATCCATTCGGTGGTAATGATGCATGAAAGAACATGACTTTTATATGCACACACTTTGATCCATCTTCAAAAGGTTCCATAGTATCTATAAATAGCCTATGTTGGCTGCATATTTGGATATACAATTATTTAAACAATAGTTTCTTATCATCTTTCTCTCCATCAAAATCATACAGTTTCATTTTAGAAGATTTTAAGGGAATTTCAGTTCTTGCTAAACTAAAATTCCAAACTTTGTTGTATCCTGAAAGTGATTTGCTTTAGACCCGTTAGCAAACTCATATTAAGAGTGGGGGCAAATATCACTTTAAGGAAAACGTATTAACGTACCTCAAAGTCATTTTCTGTCTAAATTCTCAACCTTATTTCTTTCAAAAAGTATTATTATAAAAGAAAAAAAAAAAGAGTTTGAAACTATTATAACAATTTAGAGAAAGAAGAAGTTTTGAGCAAACATCCAATTTGTTAAAGTATCGAAGCACACACGAATTTTGACGTATACTAGTAGTAGTTTGAACTTTGAATAGGTTTTTAGTGCAGGAAATAAATATATAAACAAAGAAAGAAAGTGCAGAAAATTTGACACCGACATGTATGAATGCAAGCATGGCACATCTAAAATTTACACCATGGATTCTGACCTAATTCAAACTTCGGACCCACTTCTCTATTTATTTATTTAATTTTAGGTCAAACTTTTCTATTTTATTTTACGTCACGCGCATAATTCATGTATTGTAACAGTTTTGCAAATGAGATTCTTTCTAAAGTACCACTAACTTTGATAAAAAGAAAATAAAGTGACGAAGTACTTTATTCATTGTGACGAAGAAATCAACCCCACACATAATGCAATTCGAACTTTGATTCTCTTTCATTGTAAATCTAGTTTTTCATCGTTCTATTTCTATTAACGGAGAAGACGACTTTAACCTTCTTCGTCTTCCACTATAGACTTAACTATTCATCCTTCTTTTTTGTATTAACAGCTAGTTATCAATATCATCGGAGATATTTTTGGAGTAGAGCAATCAGAAAATTCAAAGTATGATTACATGAACCATAAAGGGGTTAAACTTATAGGTTGGCCGGGGATATCATAACCCCGACTCCTACTCTGGAAAGTTTGAATTTTAAAATTTGAGGACAAAATGCCAAAAGTTTCGATTAGTAGCTGTGTTGCACATGTTTGCAGGTTCTTGATGAAATAAAAAATAAAAAAAAATAAAAAGAACAATTTGGATGATTAAAAATATTATTTATGGGTCGGAATTTTATGTTGTTCACTGAACAGTATCTTTGATCATAATTTAGCTTGTCGTTTTATTTTAAAGTTTCTTTTATTAATACTTTTTTTTAATTATTATCAATAATCAGAAAGAGGAAAATTCTTCACCGACCATTATATATTATTTTTATGATTTCGTCGAGTGTTCAAGTATGGTGATGTTTGACTAAGCTAAGACAAGCTACGTATAGGCTAGGAGAGCAACTTTCATAACACAAGTGCATATGTTGACAACAAATATTTGTGTGTTATGTGAAGTGCTTTAGACAAGGGTGCTTTTGCAAATGGTAAATCCCATTCCCAACCTTTGTGAAAGGAACGAGCAAGTCCTTATAAAGGGAGTATGGCAAACACTAGTTTTCCACACCTCCTTTTTTCTTGTGAAATGTTTTTAGATTTAATTGAAGAGAGTGATGTCGAATGATTTGACTTGGGAAAAGGAGACACCTTAAGTATCAATGAAGATTTGTAGAGTTGCCAAACTGGAAAAGATCCAGATTCCCACAAACAAAAAAAAAAAAAAAAAAAAAAAAAAAAAAAAAAAAAAACTGGAAAAGATCCTTAAACTAATTCAATTTAAAAATTGAAATTGAAGCACTCCTCCAACATATAAAAATGTGCTTTAATATGGCCAAATATAAAAGCACAAAATGTCTCGTTTGCCTTTCAAAAGTCATACCTATCACACAAAGACAAGTAGGGGTGGTTTGGTATGGAATCTCATAACGAAATTCTTGTCTCGATTTTCAAATCGAAATTTTCAGGAATTCCAATTTCAATACCGATCCCAAATCAAATTTTCAGGAATTCCGAAATAGTTTCGGGATTTCGGGACAAATTGAGAATCCAGAAATGCTTTTGGGCTTTTGGACTAAAATTTGACATATTATGCTTTTGAGCTAAAATTCAACATTTTATATTGAAAATTTGACATATAGGCATACCCAATCTACTAATTTGTTTCTACTAATATATGCACATAAATATGCCAATCAAATGGCAAGACACATTTGGTATCTACCTATTCAAAAGCAATTTGTCAATCTGAAATGTTAATATGTGCTTGAATAACACAAATGCATATATTGACAACAAATATTTGTATGTTATGCGAAGTGCTATAGACAAGGGTGCTTTTGCAAATGGTAAATCCCATTCCCAACCTTTGTGAAAGGAACGAGCGAGTCCCTATAACAGAGTATGACAAACACTGTTTTCCACACCTCCCTTTTTCTTGTGAAATGTTTTTGGATTTTGTTGAAGAGAGTGATGTCGAATTGTTTGACTTGGGAAAAAGAGACACCTTAAGTGTCAATGAAGATTTGTAGAGTTGCCAAACTGGAAAAGATCCTTCATCAAGAAAACTTTGCACTGTTTTTATTATATTCAAAGATCACCAATATTTTTTACGAGTTAAGTATTTAGTTGTGATTAGGGTATCGTGATTACGTAGGAACGACAATAAGTTTTGAAACTATTATAATAATTTAGAGGAAGAAGAAGTTTCGAGCAAACACCTAATCCGTTAAAGTATTGAAGCACACGCGAATTTGGACGTATATTAGTAGTAGTTTGAACTTTGAATAGGTTTTTAGTGCAGGAAATAAATATATAAACAAAGAATGAAAGTGCAGAAAATTTGACACCAACATGCATGAATGCAAGCATGCCACATCTAAAATTTGACAACACATAAGTGTGACAGCATGGAATGAAATTTTGACCTAATTCAGACTTCGGAACCTCTTCTCTATTTATTCATTTAATTTTAGGTCAAACTTTTCTGTTTTATTTTACGTCACTCGCATAATTTATGCATTTTAACAACTCTGAAAATGAGATTCTTTCTAGAACACTACTAACTTTGATAAAAAGAAAATAAAGTGATGAAGTACTTTATCCATTGTGATGAAGAAATCAACACCACATATAACGCAATTCGAACTTTGACTCTCTTTCATTGTAAATTTAGTTTTTCATCGTTCTATTTGTATTAACATAGAAGACTATTCGAACTTTAACCTTCTTCGTCTTCCACTATAGACTTAACTTTTCATCCTTCTTTTTTTATTAACAACTAGTTATCAATATCATCGGAGATATTTTTGGAGTAGAGCAATCCAAGGTTCTAAAAGATGTTAGGCGTTAGTTGAGCGGCAGGCTGGAGCTTAGCGTCTAGGCGGGGTCTAGGCAGGCGCCTAGGCGGACTAGGCAGATTTAAATAAATTCATTATATTTCATGTAAATTAGTGCCCGCTTATACTTAAAAAATATATAATTTCATCATAACTACATAATAGAATGCTATATGTATTATAAAGTATTGGAACATAATGAAAACATGAGGAACAAGCATATAGTGTGTGCTCATTTAAGTATTCAACAAGTCTTTTACAATTTATTGAAGAAAAAAAATAAATGCAAATTGAAAGTTATCTATTTTCTGTTTAAATGAGTCGCAACCTAGGCAGGTGCTTAGATTGGTCTGGGCGGGCTAAGCGGGTGCCTAAGCGGTCTAGGCAGGGGCCTTAGCTGGTCAAGCGCTCTCTCTTAATTTTCAAATGCCTAGGCATTAATCGGGACGGTGGCCAGCCGCCTAGCGCCTAGGCGGAAATTTTTAGAACTGTGGAATAATCAGAAAATTCAAAGTATGATTACATGAACCATAAAAGGGGTTAAACTTATAGGTTGGCCGGGGATATCATTACCCGACTCATACTCTGGAAAGTTTGAATTTTAAAATTTGAGGCCAAAAAGCCAAAAGCTTCGATTAGTGGCTGTGTTGCACATGTTTGCAGGTTCTTGATGCAACCTCCAGAAAAAAAAAAGGAAAAAGAAAGGAGAACAATTTGGATGATTAAAAATATTATTTATAGGTCGGAATTTTATGTTATTCACTGAACAGTATCTTTGATCATAATTTAGCTTGTCTTTTTACCTTAAAGTTTCTTTTATTAATACCTTTTTTATTTATTTATTTTATATTATCAATAGTCGGAAAGAGGAAAATTCTTCACCGACCATTATATATTAGTTTTTTTATTTCATTGAGTGTTCAAGTATGGTGACGTTTGACTAAGCTAAGATAGGCTACGGATAGGCTAGGAGATATTGGCATCGAACCGACCTAAATCTAGATGTGTCAAAATACCTGTTCACTAAGATCATTACTGCAAGCTACCAGCAAAATCAACGAGATATATTTACAAAGATAGATTAAGAACCACAACCACTTAAAAAGGGGATTGAAGTTAAAATCCAAAAGTTTGTAAACTTAAAGGATCATCGTCGTCATCATCAGTTAATCAACCTTTGTCAGCGGCTTCTGGTTTGCGGAATTATTTTGTCACTGGCGTCTGGTTTGTTGTGGGTGAGCTAATACTAGCAAATCAAGTCTTAGTTTGTAGACTACTCCGTTATTTCTTTGACATCCCACTAAGATGAGCCAATACCAAGACAAGGATTCAGTAGGATTTCATTGGAGAGGTGTGCTAAAAGTGGGATCCGGAGACCTAGTTTGACTCCTATTTGCGTTATGTTTTTCTACAAAATCACATTAATTTCAACATTTAGTCTCATCCTTTCGGTCATTTGCTCCGACATCAAATAAACCGCAAAATTTGACCTTTAACAACAAAATAGGTGAACTTTTGCCATTTACAGGCATACAAATTCGATAGCTGAAGGCACTTGTCTCTTAATCCTCAACTGCAACTGAGGGATAGACAACGGTTATGACAGACGGATAACTACGATTATTTATCCATAACTATTTATGTTCATACTCGCATAACCGTTTACCGATTGGATAATTGCATAAACGGTTATACCCATACACCACACCCATAAACGTGTACCCATTTAACCATAACTATTTAACCTTTTACACGTTTTTGAACCTGTTTTTTTTTTTTACCCATTTACCCTGCTTCCTTAAACGTCAGAGTTTCCAAGTGTTCTCTGACCTCATTAATCTTCGGTATGGCTCAACTATGATACATTGATTTTAGTACCTTCATGTACAAATGTCTCAAGGGAAGGATTTCAGTCAACAATGCAGAAGCAGAAGCAAGGCATATAAAACACTAGCATAAGACTGGTTTTTTTTTTTTTTGGAACAAAAGATATAATTTAGAAAATTTTATCGAAAAACTCTTGCTACGGTTCACTTTAATGAAAAATCACATTTTTATACTAAAAAGTCAATCTTTGTACTATTTACTTTACTTTTTATTTTGTCCTTATAGTTAAAATTCAAAGTTTTCAAACCCTTTTTCATTAGTTTTTCTTATAATTTATACTAAGGGATGAGGGTTGTGGGAGTACCTATACCTCACAATGGGCAAGTAAATGTGTGGTTCAAATTCGTATTTGGCGAGAATCGAATTTAAGACATCCCACTTACACATGAAGAGAAAATAGACTGTAGTACTAAGTGGCAATACGGTGACTATTAGATTAGCCAAGTTGACCTTGTTTTTTTTTTTTTGTTGGTTTAAAGTCTTTTTTTTTTGTGTGAGAATCCTTTAAATTTAATCTACAATGTTGTATTTGAAGTTTATACTTTTTCTTAAATGATAATAAAATTGCTATCGTTACGCCCAAGGAAAAAAAAAAACTAATGTGTTGGCTATGTTCATCAATTGAAACATAGAGGTTGCAAAAAGGGATGTGCTATCCACACACTTCATTTTACTTCTCACACACGCCTTGATAATTTATGCTCGTTGATCTTCTTCAATTCATTCGATCCGACGCCCGAAAATTAAAATGGGGCGTGTGGATATCACACCCCTTGCAGAAAACATAGAGGTTGCAACCTCTATGTTTCAGTTGATGAACCTCTGTTTCAACAAGGAGGGAGAAATGAGCGGGGGACGGGGCGTTTAAGACTCTGAGTCTGGCAGAGAGATTGAAAATTTAGGATTTAAAAAAAACATATTTACATGTATAAACTTAAATGGGTAAATGGATATCCGTTATAACTACGGGTAATACCCATAACCGCCCATTTAAATTTTACGGATAAACAGTTTTACCCATAACCATTTGTTCGTCTAAACGGTTACCCATAACTGTAACCGTGAATTTTAAATGAGTGGGTACCACGATTACCCAAACCCATGAGTATTTTGCCTATCTCTATGTATGACATAATCACGTGACAAGTATTCAATAGAGTAGGGATGCCACTAAAACTATGCAGTGGTTGCCAGAGAGAATCTTCACCATGCATGCCCAAAAGTGAATCTCACTCTTGCCTCATAGACATTTTACGAATTTATTAACTAGAGTTTAACGGATATGCATTTTTTTTAAACATTAGGCATTTAGAATGTTCGAAAAGATATTTAATGCTTGTGTTTTTTTACTTGTGATATTAATACGAGCTGTATGAATGAATATGCATTCTCTTTCTTTAAAAAACAAGAAAATAGGATTTTTCAGATTAAATGGTCATTGAAATTTGTATAACTCTTTAATTTGGTCCCTGAGATTTGAAATTAATAAAATTAGTCTCTGAGTATGTCCACTATTAATTATTTTGGTCATTCCTTGATAAATCTCAGTTAAATAAGAATATAATGACCAAAATACCCTTATTTTTTGTCAAATCATTTTGACACATTGTTTATTAAATTGAGGATATATTTGTTATTTTGATTCTTATTTAACATAATTTTGCACGGAATGACCAAAATAATTGATGATGGACAATCTTAGGGACCATTTCTATTGATTCCAAATCTCAGGGACCAAAGTGGTGTGATATGCAAATCTCAGAGACCATTTTGGTTAAAAAGTCCTTACAAATAAGATCATCGTAAGATCTTTAAACCAAACATATCAAAATGTTGCTAAGAAATGATATCAACAGAAGAATAAGCAAACCACGCACAAAAATGATGTAATTGTGCCTCAACGTAGCAAAATCATGAATATGCATTCCTAATCAATAAGTTAAAAGTTAATTTCATTTTGATAAAAAAATATTTTCAATATTAAGAATTGATCATTAAAAAATATCTCTTATTTAATTTTTGAATTTAGCTATAACACTTACATGTATTTAATACAATCATCATTTCAACGTTCATGATTTGATTGTATTAAATACATGTAATTATTTTAGCCAAATCCACAAAGAAACTGAAGACTAGCAAACAAGAAATTCAACTAAAACACCCAAATGACTGAAGACGTAGCAAAAGTTCGTTGAGTTGTGACCTAAAATGCTAAAACAAGAGATAATTTATAACTGAAACTGTTGAAACTTGTGAGGGACTCCCAGTCCCACATCGCCCAAACCTTTTTAGAAAGTTTTTTTTATAGGTGTGTTTACTCACATATGATTTGTAAAGAATTAAGCGAAATCTATGAATTTTGGACCTTAGTATTGGAGAATTTGAATGAATTTATTAAATGTGAAACACGTTACGTTTCTTATTTTTATTTTTTTCCGAAAG
This sequence comes from Crataegus laevigata, assembly GCA_963580275.1. NCBI lineage: Eukaryota > Viridiplantae > Streptophyta > Magnoliopsida > Rosales > Rosaceae > Crataegus > Crataegus laevigata. Next base: position 4,739,034 of record OY756950.1, read on the forward strand.
AATAAAATTGATTGAACAGTTACATCCGTTTTACAAGGATAAACATGAACGACTATAACTGTTCAATTACGCCATTATATGATACACCCCGACCCAGAAAGTTCACTAGAACACTGAAGTCGAGTTGTGCTGGCCGACACCTAGAAGGTGACGAAGCCATAAAGTGTAGTGATGTGGAAAATGTGAATAAATTTAAACCTAAAAGTGCCTAAACATCAGAGTGTGCTCGTGAGCGTGAGCGGGAGCGAACCCATCTCACACGTCACTTCAGAGCATAAGCAAATATAGAAGAACGGGCAAGAATTATACCCTCAACTGTAGCCACCAGACCAGAGATTCGCCAATAATCCTCGTCAATACGAACCTTAACAGCTAACTTGGAGGGGCGCAAAACAGAAAACGTGAGTGGGCAAAAACAAAGCTTTTCAAAACCATTTCAAAAATCAGTATATAACCCCTCACTGTAAATCCAGTATAATTTTTCCAGAAAATAATACGTATATAAACTTATATACGAAAACCTCGTCTAGGAATCAAAACTCATTATCAATCTCAAGAATAGGCCATGTCGATATACCAACTCAGAAAAATCATCATCATCATCAGGCAAGTAATATAATTGAAGGGGTGTCCCTAGTGTCATGTCAGTCGGAGTCACCTCTAGTGACCTGTACGGCTGAATCTATAGCTCATCCATCACAATCAATCAATATCAATCATTATCCTGCACACGAGTTGGAACCACCTATAGCGGTCTGTACGACAGGCTAGGTGTATAATATTACGCTCAGTGCTACGATCACGTGAAGGCTGTGCGACGAATCCCGGGTCACCTACAAGTCGGAACCACCTATAGTGGTCTGTACGACAGGCTAGGCACCTGCCTTGGATCCAAGGTGAGCGTACGGTGCGTGAGGTGAACGATCACGTGAAGGCTAGGCCATGCTCTGGCGGAGCACAAACACCCGAGGTGCAGGTGATGAGCTAAATCACAATCCATCATCATCTCAACCACTAACTATCATACTTACCTGACTTACCTGGCCATCCTCAGCGTCGGAGCATAATAAATGCAATCATACTCATATTTGTAAACTATAATTGGCATACGACATGGCAATTTAATTATAAAATCAACTCAGTTCATAAATCATGCAAATCGCGTTTCTGGGAAAATGTCAATTATATATATATATACTGAAAACAAAAGCCCACTCACTGATATGTCGACGGGTCGTATCCCCCGAGCCTAGCGTGGATGTGCTCGTCCTCTGGATACGTCTTACCTATATGTGAAACAACTGTAAAACCGTCATTTACAACACATAAACGAACTACGTAAATAACTTTTCATACGAAGGTCAATTTTGGTATATGAATATACCAACGCGACCTACACGACATCACGAACACGTAGGAATTTTTAGAATAATTTTTGGACTCCGCACGCGCCGCCACGCGCCGGCCAAGGCACGGCCAGACGCGCCGACCACGCGCGGCACGTGCCTCGCACGCGTAACGGAAAGCTAACGGCGTCAGGAATATTCCCTCAGAATATTCCGTTATCTTCTAACGGTTACCGTCATAATTAACTGACGGTGTCAGTATATTCCGTCAAAGTTGACGGAATATACCGTCACCTCTAACTTTTAGCTCCGACGACCGTCGCCGACGCCGAAAACTGGGTAAAACTTCAAACCCTTCGTTCAGCTCGTTTTTAACCCAAAACTTATGAAATTTTCACCAAAATGCTCCAAATCAAGAGGAGAACACGTCTATACCTTCAAATCCCTTGAAAAACGACTAGAAATTCCTCGGGGAATTTCTCCAAAATCGGTCCAGCTTAGAACCACCAACTCCGACGTCCAAAACGTGTTAACGAGGTACTCCGAGCCTCGTGGGAACCTCTAGAGTGTCTCTGTGACTTTAGTTTCACCTAAAACACAACCAACACAAAGTTGATGAATAGTACATCGATCGGTGCTCGAGAAAACAGGGGTATTTCGAATGGTTTCACGCCTAAAACTAACATATATAAGTTTATCCCATCCCAAGAATTACATATAAACTCACCTGAGGCTCGATCCGTGCCTCGATCGTGTGTTAGGTGTGTGTCCGTACGAAGGAACGGGGAAGTGAAGACGAGAGAGTTCGAGAGAGAGAGAGGAAATAAAGAATCAGAGGCAGTGCACGTGTGTGTGCATGCTGTGTGCGTGTGTGATAAATACCAAAACCATCATCAGCCCATTTCTTTTGGGCCTAGTGCTCAAGACACCCAAACCCAAAATCAAACCCAAAACGCACCCGTTCACGTGTAATCAAGGGTAAAATCGTCATTTCACGTCGCTAAAGTATAAAAATCGGGACGGGATGTTACATTATATATATGGCAGTCAGATCAGAAACAATTTCATCAATTCCATCTCTTCTTTTTCCATCCTTCATAGAGAAACAACACAACCAATTCGCCAAGAATCCAAGTTCTAGTGCAAGAACTTGGGTTAGATAGTTGTATTGAACAGTTACGTCCGTTTTACAAGGATAAACATGAACGGCTATAACTGTTCAATTACGCCATTCTATATATGGTAGTAAGATCAGATACAATTTCATCAATTCCATCTCTTCTTTTTCCATCCTTCATAGAGAAACAACACAACCAATTCGCCAAGCATCCAAGTTCTAGTGCAAGAACTTGGGTTAGATAATTGTATCATGCAAGATAGACGTCCATTGAACTATTGCACTGGTGTAGGAGCGAATTTCTGTCGTAGGGGATTGCTTTTGCAAGCCTCTATCTTCCGAAACAAGTTAGTGATTTGTGATTTTATATGCAATTTCATTAACTGGACGTATTTTGATATATGTTGTGAAATATTCATTCGAAATAATTTGTGTAAATGGTTATATATTGTATAATTGGCATTTGATTGATTCTAACAGAAACTTCATTAAAACTTGACATATTTTTTTTTATTGAGAACACATTGTGCTTAGGAGTACATGTCACATGTGCATACAAATATATTAAGAGACGAAAAACAGATCAATTATTTCACGGTTTCAAATTTTCATTCGAAGGTTGACAGTTCAGTTTGTTCAAAGAAAAGGCCGGAAACTCCAGTATCAGGCAGCAAAGCCAACTTCACATGACTTTTTGCAGCTTCTTCAACTGTGAAAACTCCAGTATGATTGTTGATGTCCGTGTCAGTAAAACCCGGACACACGGCGTTGATAGCAATTTTGTTGGAATACTTCTTAGCCAAAACTCTTGTATAAGCATTCAGAGCGGCTTTGGATACAGTGTAGGCAGATAAATTGGTTGGCCAGCTTTTGGCTTCAACCAAATTCTGCTTCACATCCTCCAAAAATTCCTCAACGAGGTTGTCCACTTTCTCTTCTGTAAGGCTATCACCATCTCCTAGCTCCTTCTTCGCTTTCTCGTTTGGAATAACCTAAAAAAAATTGAAAAATTAATTCGTTAATGTGATGTTATCTTGCATCTTATGTTTATGTTGTCAATCTAACAATGTGAATGCGAGATTTGAGGTAAGGGTTTCGGAAGTGTACCCTTAGTTGTCCCATTTGGGAAGAGACATTTACGATCCTTGCCGAGTCGGATTGTTGAAGAAGTGGAATGAGTGCTTCCGTGAGTTGCTTAATTCCATATTAGTTTGTTTTTAAGCAATCCCCTGCTGTCTCGTAGGTTTGTTTTAGGACTTGATTCTTATTTCCTGCTTTGGGACCCATAAGCTGCATGATCATTTGCTCTTGTGAATATGATGTGTATTATACAGTAATGTTCACTAAAGTTGATATATGTATTTTGATCTATTTTCTAACATCTTATTTTCACGATCAAGGTCCTTGGTTTGAATCCCTCAATCCCTACCCCTGTTACATATTATTTATTATGTATATGGTTGTCTGAATCTGTATGCCTCTCTGTGTGTAGATTCAACCTACACGAGGGAGGGTACTAGATAGTTTTTTTTTTTTTTTTTTTTTTTTGAAGAGCCATACAGACCAGGCCAAACTCGGAGCCTACAAGGAGGCAAACACCACCAAACCCAACAAAAACGTGATGTACGGGGATACAGAAACAACGATGCTACAAAGCATCACCCCAGACACCACCAAAACAAAGCTTAATGAGGACAGGGAAGCCCATCCTTGTCCAAAATAAAAACCAAAGAAGATGGGGGTCTAGCAATCCAAACCCGGGAACCCATCTCAGGAAAGCTATTCGAAGCAAGGACGTCCGCGACCCCATTGGCTGTTCTTGGCACCCAAGCCCAGCGACAAAACTGGAAAGCTTCACTGACTGATTTAACTCTAGATAGGACAGGGTAAGCTTCCCAACTGCCCTTATCCAACTCACCCACCAGGCAATCAATGGACTCACGGGAGTCAAACTCCATAATCACCAATTTGCACCCCAAAGAAATCCCAAAATCACAACCATGCAGCAGAGCCATCGCTTCTACCGCAACCACAGAGGGGGAGGAGAGAGCAAACCTCGCCGCAGCCACAAACTAGCCACAAGAATCTCGAATTACCACCCCAGCAAAACCAGAAGTAGTCTCATGAGACCAGCTAGCATCTACGTTAATTTTAAAGAAATGGGATGGAGGAGGCTACCACCTATGCACGAGAAGCCTCCGAGTGCTGGGTCTGTCATTGTTGCCGCCCGACCACCCCAAAGCTTCCCAAAAAGACTCGAAAGCTGAAGAAACACGCCATAACACCTGATGAGGATTAATGGGAACCAAATTATACACGAAGTCGCAGCGGGTTCTCCAAATGGTCCAACAAGTAAAAGCCACATACGCAAGGATCCACTTCCCGCCCTCCGTGGAACCCGATTCGCGACCGAGGACAGCCGATAACCAGTCCACCCAAGAGAAACTGCTGCATTGGTCCACCTTATAATTGAGGGCCCCACCAAACCAGATCACCTCCACCCATGGACATTGGAGAAACATATGCTCAATAGTTTCATCATGGGAAAGACATATAGGGCAGATGGGAGAATGGGAGATTCTCCTGCGATACATAATCTCACAAGTTGCCAAACCTTGGTGCAAAGACAACCAGAAGAAGTGCCGGAGCTTTGAAGGCACATGCAGACGCCATATGAGCTTCCAAAGCTGCTTCGGTATGTCCCTAACTCTGGGCAGCCTATTATCCCTCGAACCAAGAGACAAAAACTGCAACCAACGGTATCCCGACTTGACAGAGTACTTGCCATTCTTGCTGGAATCCCACACAAGCCGATCCTTCCACCTAATATTACCAATAGGAATACCCATTATAGCTGCTTGGTCCTCATCCGAAATGAATGGCGTTAAAAAATCAATCTTCCATTCCATAGACTCCTGGCAAATCAACGAGCTAACTCTCAAATTATTGGTAACCGTTACCTCCCCCAGTGCAACCGGATGCCCAATAGGTAAAGAAGGAAGCCAGCGATCCTTCCAAACTCGCACCTCACGCCCTCCGATAATTTTCCAATGTGAGCCACTTCGGATAACCTCCATCCCCATCAGAAGACTTGTCCAAGCCCACGAGGCACGACTCCCTTTCTTAGCATCCTAAAAGGAACAATTCGGGAAATAACGGGCCTTAAGCACCTGGGCCCAAAGGGAGTTAGGTTCAGATATAAGCCTCCAACATTGTTTCGCGAGCAGGGCCTCATTAAAATCACAGAAGTTCCTAAATCCCAACCCACCCAAATCTTTGGGGAGACCAAGAACCTCCTTCGAGACCCAATGGGTCTTCCTATTATCCTCCTTGCTACCCCACCAAAAGCCAGCAACCATAGAGTCCAATTCTTTACAGAACGTGGCAGGGAACTTGAAGAGACTCATCGGATAAGCCGGTATGGCCTGGACCATCGCTTTGATCAAAACTTCACGGCCTGCATAGGACAATAAATTTTGTTTCCAACCTTGTAATTTTCCTAAAATTCTCTCCTTGACATAACCCAGACCCCTTTTCTTTGACCTTCCCCAAATGGCAGGAACACCCAGATAAGCCCCGGGATCATGGACCCTCTTGATACGAAGAATATGAGCCAACTCCTCAGAAACCCTCGCTGGATTGTTCGCACCAAAATAGACACTAGATTTTTGTAAATTGACTTTTTGACCCGAAGCCTCGCAATACCGATTAATGAGATCAACAAAATTTCGGCAATTTGGGAGGGTACTAGATAGTTTGACGTACATTTTTAGAACCGTTCAACGGTTTAAGCTTTTGAAATCTGGCGATTCTCTGAACACAGTGAATTTTCAAGAACTTACATCATCAGGCCTAATTGCCAACTTCTCTTTGTCGTCTGTGATGAATACGGATCTAATAACTGCTGCATTATTTACCTGCAATATGAAGAAAATATTTATATATTATAACTAGCAAATTACATATATTTTTAACAGGATGTCCGCTGCTCTTAATTACTTGAGCTACAAGCCTACAAGCCATTTAGAAATGCGTAGAAACAAGGTAGGGAAATTACCAAAATGTCAAGTTTTCCAAGTTGAGTTTTGAGAAATTCAGCCAGAGGGGCAATGCTAGATGGGTACCACATCAGAGAGGCCATAAGAAGCCTTCAATTTCTCAACGGCTTCTGGTCCCCTCCTCACATCTCTTGCAGTTAACACCACCCCAACTCCATTAGCTGCTAATTGCCTGCTAATCTCAAATCCAATCCCTTTGTTGCCTCCAGTAACAACCGCAATCCTATGAAAACAAAAAAACAAAAATTAACAGAACATTACTCAAATCATGACTAATCCGGAACTGTTCTCAGCAGTTAATACTCCAAAATAATCATCATTCACTCGTCTCACTAACGAATAAACGAAAGATTGATGTACCTCTTAGACCCGAAACTGGTTTCTGCCATTTTTGTCGTCGACCTGGATGTGGATGATAAATTTCAGATGGTTTACAAGGACTTCAATTATTTGTGCTTCACTGCTTGGTGTTCTTGAGGCTGTATTTATAGTTAATCAGCTATTGATTTGTCAAAGTTGGTCCACTCAATGCATCGGTACCGGTCACGTATGCCATGACATAATATACATTTCAAACAATTTCAATTACTTTTTGAGTTGAACATGTATTATTTTGGAGTACAAAAAAAATCTTAACTTTTGGAGGACAAAAAAAAAATTTGAACTCGAAATCTGTTTCACCTTTAGAAGAAAAGTATCGTTCTGTTTTCATAATTACAAGCTAGCAAACTAGCGGGTAATTTATTATTCCTCATTGACATGTCAATTCAATTTAGTCATGTGTTTAATAATGAAAAACTTGATGTGATATAAAGTGTGGATGGCCAATTCCACTTCAAATTGTCTCTCTCAGTACACTTCACACGTTGTCCACTAATCCACTTACTGCCTCATACTTCCTTATAAAATCACACACTAAGGCACAGAAAATAGGGGAGAAATGAGAATGTATGAAGGCATGCGACAGAGAGAGGACAGAGAATTATCATTGTACTTTTATTATTTCAAATTATAAATGAAAGCACCAATGTTGTCCCGATGACGTACTCCAGTTACACTAACTGTAGAGGAACCTTGTAAATTTTGTGTCTTGCTTATTTGTTCCACTGCACAAACCATCGATTTTACAACACGTTATCTGCACAAGAAGCTCTCGTGTAAGTGGAAAACACAACGCCACAAATCTGGTGAAACACTTCCAACCTCTCACCTCTGTCAGCTAGAATCTCTCAAATAAGTAAATATTTTCATTTTATTTTAAAATCTTTGTACTACTAATTTTCTTGAAGCAACTATATATATATATTGTTGTATTATTGTATATCATCATTTGCAGAAGCAAAACAGTACAGACTAAAAATTCGTAAAGAATTTGACAGCCATATAAACAGTCTCAGAACTCCAACTTCTAGACCTCGGATTGAAATACTTTCTTCTTCAAAGTTGTTCGTCCGCCCAGTATCTATAACATACCAAATTTTCAGAAAATTCCAACGGTGCAATCGTCGTAGATGTTTGAAATACCAAATCAGTTTTCAATTTCTGCAAAAAACTGGGCAGCCACATTATGAGTGCCAAAACTCCATTTCGGTAGCTCAGATCGAAATTGTCTCTTCACAAAAGTTGTTTGGTATCCTCTTATCCATATCATACTAAAATTTGAGCTAAATCTAACAGTTTGATCTTCTCATAAGTTGCAGACACTCTTGACTCTAAAACTTATGGGAACCGTTTCGATTTTTTCGAAACTCACGGAGGAGGAACACCAATTGGAACTTATTGCTACTATTACTTCATGAGTAACTAAAAGGACTTATAATTTTGAAAATAAAAAATAAAATAGAAGGAATGAAACGAAAGAAAGTGGCAGACCAAGAAAAAAAAGAGAGCAAAAGATGAGGACTTAATTATTGCATTTTCTATTTTGGCTATTTATGTGCATGGTGTTGGTTTAAAGCCCTATCACAAGTTTTTTTTTTTACTTTAAAGTAATTTATTTATCATAGACAGTTTTACCGTCTACTATTTTAAGTTTTGATTTATCTGAATGATGTTGAATCAAAGTCTTTGTTACGAACTTTATTTACTTAAAAGCAATTTATTTACCATGACTGGAATTACCACATATTGCTTTAATTAATTTATTGTACTTCTTTTTTTGTTACGATGAATACATATTGGACCCGAAGTTCCTTAATCAGATCAGAACCTGAAGTTTCTAGATTCTCATCATATAAAATGATTGGATTTGAAGTTCTATCATGTAAAAAGATCAAACCTGAAGTTCCTTTATCATCATCATTAAAAGATCGGACCCGAAGTTCCTTGATCCAAATCAAAACCTGAAGTTTTTGAATTAACTGGGAGAACAACAATTCCTCAATTAAATTAAAATGATGGCCATAAGAGTCTCAGTCCACAGACTATTAAATAAGGGCTAGAAGTTCCTTGATTCATATAAATGATGATATAATCCATATAAAATTAAGTACATGCATGAATTCCAAAAATATGGATTAAAGATCTAAGGAATAACTGTGGACTAGTCTAACCAAAATGCGGAACATTTCGATATTTTATGGTCTTGGATGATGCATCATTAGTCTAGTTGAGACCTGTTACCAACCACCAATACTTTTTAATATAACTCGTGTTTGGGCATCAGCCAAACATTACCCATTTATGAGTTTTTTTGTTGTTGTGTTATCTATGTGCCTGTTGTACTGCCACAACGTACTAAAATGAGGCATCAACGCAAACTAAGAATTTATGTTGGATTTGATTCACCATTTATCATTCAATACTTAGAACCCTTGACTGGGGATATATTTACCGCATGATTTACGAACCGTGATTTTGATAAGACAATTTTCCCACACTTCCAGAAGAACCACGAAAAAATACCGTTCTAGAAGAACGACAAGAAAAAACAGTTCTAGAATAACGAAGAGAATTTGTCTTATTTTGATTCACGAAGCAATCAATGAGAAAATAAAGTAAGAATAATTGAATGATGCAACAAAAATGATGAAATCACATATACTTGCTACAAATATGCCTACAAGAATTGATGTCCCTGTTGGACAAAATAAGTGGCAGTAAATAATTTATCTGTTGCACGCCTGAAGCGTGGCAGACTTTCAGACTCAAAAGGTTCAGTCATTCGAAAGAAGAAGAATATGGCACTACTGAACTATTGCATTCCCGAAACATAATTGTTGCATGTCGGAAGTATGACAGTAGCCGTATGGATACACTGTACACGTCCTAAAAAGGACAATCCGCGGACATGGGAATGTTGATGTCTCATGCATAAAGCATGATAGACGTATAGGTTCCAATGACTCAACTCCCGGAAGTGGAGATTAAAATCTCAGCTCTATAATGCTCAATAGGAGGCTATGATCCACATTCTCTAAACTATGACTATCTTGGAAAAGACAGTGTAATGCCTTTGTAGAGGCAATGGATATCCAAAAAGAAATAAAAAGTTTTTATGCATGCGCATGCACATGAGAATATGGGATCACGGATTGATAATAACCAATGGTAATTTTGATTTTTACAAATAGCTACTAAATTCATCAAATGAGCTGAGTTGATATTGAGTCGCGTTCTTTTTTCCGTTGATGAAAGGAAAAATTATTGGCAAAAAAAATGGAGAAAGGCAATTCCATTATAATTTTGTAAAAACGTGAAAAAATGGACTTATATACTTGAATACAATACAAATAGGCAAAGGATGTTGAACCAAAGAGGTTATATATGAGCATTTGTAATACAGTGAAATACACTCAAATGATATGACACAAGATTACTAATTGAAACTTGAAATCATACTCTTGTAAACGAGTTTATAGGAATGGAGAATTATACATGAAGGGTTGTGAGTCGCCCACATCATATCTCCATAACTAAATCCCTCAAATATACATGGGATCAAATTGCTCTGTATAAATTCCAAAGGAGAATGTGTCATGAAGTGTAGAAGATTCTTGAATGATTCAAATTGCTTGAAGTAAACTCTCGAAGGGTAAAGTATAAAATATGTACTCAATACCAATGAATAGAATAAATTGTCTTAGTGAGTACTATCATTATGATATTGTTGCAACATACTAAAATCTCTTGCAAGAGTCTAGAAAGTTTATAAAGTGTTGAGAGATATTGTCTCGAATTACAGAATTGAACAATATGCCAACATGAATTTTATCCATGATATTAAAAATCATATGGGTTGAAGATTATGAGTTGAATACTCAAATGATTTAGACACTAAGAATGATCATTTATCTTCGCTAGGGTAAAGATAAATTGATATTTGGTCCAAAAATACCACATCCTAGTGAAGTATATGCTTTATTGTATTTAGCACAATACACTAAATGAAATAAAACTTATATGTTAATATCTCTGAGAAATTATATACACATGAGTTAAAACAAACAAACATGAGGAACCCTTCACAAAGGTTACTCATGTGAAGCCTCAGTACTCGGAAGTACCCCAGAAGAGAAAGGCACTAGAAGTTGATTATTTGGAGCCTCAGTACTTGGTGGAACTCCAAACGGCTAAGACAATAAGTGTCTTTGGAATAAAGCCACAAACTCTGGATTGTCATTTTGAGTCCGACTTTTGGATTTCAGTAGCTGATCAAGCTTTCTTTTCATGCTCGTCGAGTAATTATTTGCAAGCACGTGTAACAATATATTCTCTTGCTTGAGCCATCTAATCTCTTGTTTAAGACTTGTCACCTCAACCATCAATGATTCAAATTGGCGAGTTCGAGCAAGTAGGCGTTGACCCATATTAGAAACAGAGCCTACACACTGAACACTGAGAGCCAATGAGTCTTGAACGACCGACTCATCAGACCGGTTTGAAAGGATTCTGTTATCCTTGGGAGTGAGAAGATTCCTAACTATCATTGTAACGGTTAGGTCATTCTTCATCACAGAGTCCCCAACCGTAAGAGGACCATTAGAAGATAAGAAAGACAGACGCCATATATTATCCTGACGCGGTTCGTCTGTTCCTCAGACTCAAATCTAAGCAAATGTTAGATGGGCAAGCCATTTTCAGAAATTATGAAGGAAAAAATGAGGTCAAATAAAATCTCAGAAGTGCAAGAAGGGAAAATTTCTACAGGCATCAACTTTTTAAGTGTATCTGAACAAAATTGATATCTTTATAAAAGAAGAGGCAACATGGCCACTTGTTCAAAATTTGAAGAGGCACTGCTCTCTGAATTTCAAAAGCCAGATTTTCTTGAATAAAGATTGTTGGTACTTTTTAGACGCAATCTCAGCTTTTCAGATATCACGTGCAACTTTGTCAAAGATTTCTAACAAAATTGAAAATGCGTGAATCTTACTACACCATTGTAGCTGACAAGAATAAGGGCACATCACCACTACGTACTATTGAGAAATTCCTATATATGTCGACCTCTGTCCTCCATGGTAAGGTAGACCTGAAAAATATCTAAATTTTTCTCCTATCCGAGAATGCATCTTCAACAAAGCATTTCGAAATATTCAGTTTTCTTCCTCTCTGAGAATACCTTTTCAAACAAGTCACACCAGATCAAGAGTATCTCATATCATCAGGGTCGAAAGTAAGGGTATCTCATATCATGATTTCCCTTGTCCTTTTTCTTTGTTATTGTTTTTACCTACAAGGCAATGAGAAATAGAGCAATCAATCGCCACTTGGAATCAAGCTTCCGATCTGGAACTGATTGTCTGGAACCTTTCCCTAATTACTTACCTAGCATTGCTCTCGAGTACTCAGTTTCAACTGTTGATATGATGATTGGAGCTGCCAAGCATGATGAGTCGCTGAGAAGTAATGTTTTGAAGGACCATTCAAATGCAAGGGTTGCATTCCACTTCTGCATCAGTAGACAAATATTACAAGAGAAGACGCTACACATGCATAGGGGAAAACTAGGAAAAATACCATTTCTACAAGGGGAACAAATAAGGTAAGCGAAAATGATAAATTGAAGCATGTAGAGACAAGCACAACAAAACACATGCCAATTCATCCTCGACGGAGTCGAAGATCACTTGTAACATGGAACTGCTCATGGTCCCATTTCATTCAAGAACAAATCCTAAGGCCCTTGATGGAATCATAAGTTTGATTCAAGATCAAGTGTCCACCACCCTTGAATTAAATTCAGCTCCAGATAAAAAGAGTAAATTCAGACATTTGTAGGAAGTCTAGCAGAAGACCCTCTACACCCAGTGCTGTGGAAAATCAACAAGTAAAGCAAGTGAAAAAGGTATATCATCTTTGGGGAAAACATCAACCTAAAGAATTCGAAATCAGGGGGAGCACCCAAAAACTGATTAAGATTTTAAGGCTTTCCAGAGAAAATGCCACATCTGCTTGAGGAAAATTAGAGAACATACCACTTCTACCTGGGGACAAATAACGCAAGTGAAAATGATTGGAGTGGTAGCAGCAGCAGCGTCACAGCTTATGCCCATCCAAGGGGGAGTGTTATAAATTGTGGATGGCTCAGCTTGCCAATTCCACTGCAATTTGTGTCTCTTAGTGCACTTCACAAGTTGTCCACTAATCCACTTGCTGCCTCATCCTTCCTTATAAAATCACACACTAAGGCATGAAAAATGAGGGAGAAATGAGAATGTATGAAGGCACGCGGCAGAGAGATAGACATGACAGAAAACAGAGAGAGAGGAAGAAGAGAAGAGAGAATAAAGAGAATTATCCTTATACTCTTATTATTTCAGATTATAAATGAAAGCACCACTGCTGTCCCAGGGACATACTTCAGTCACACTGACTGTAGATAAACCTCGTAAATTTTGCGTCTTGTTTCTTTGTTCCACTGCACACTCTATCGATTTTACAATAATATGCATTGTTATCAATTTTTAACACACTAATTAGTGGGCTGATAATTGTTTTACATCAACATGACATTACAATTTCATTTGTAAGTGGTCTTCAACACGATTTTCGTTCCCTCTTTCTTTGTTTGTTTGCATGATGTGGAAGAGTTGCACCGAGATGTTTGACGAAGATACACATGTAAGATGCAAAATCCTCAAAAGAGGGCCAGATTCATTCGAATTTTAAGAAATTAATGAAGACTGGGCTTGTAGGTTTTTCATGGGATTGGACAAGTACAAGGTGGCATCGTTTATGTATTTGTTTTCTCTTTTTTTTTTTTTTGGTTCAAAAGTATATTTTTTTTAATAAATATTTTTCAAATGAGAGAGAAAAATTGGATTTGGCGAAACTGCGAGAATTTGTGGTTAAGAAATTAGGGTTAAGGGGTCGGATGAATTATTTTCGATTTAAGAACTATTAGTTAAGGGAATAGTTACTAGTACTCTAAACAGAAAAAAGTTAACACATTGCAAAACTTTTTTAAATAGATAAAAATCATGCATAAAATAATTCAAAAACTAAATTAAAAGTACTATTAGAGTAAGTAATTATTGTCACGATTAACCATAAATGGATTGTATAAGAAGTGTAAAATAGAATTTGTTAGGAAATAAATAGTATTGGTTAATGAAGTAAATAAACAAAAACATACATGGGCTAATAGTGAGATGAATATAAAAATAAATGAAATATAGGGAATAATTGGTTTGTTCCACAAGAGCTACCTAGGCTATAGCCCAAGGTAGCTTCGTACTTGGCTCTGCCTTTGGTTGAAAGCGATATAGGTGGATCGAATACTTTATGACTCGTTTGGATGTGCTTTTAAAATAACTAAAAATGTTATTAGAAAGAATATTTTTGGTCTCATTTGCTTATTCTATACAAATTCATCACAGCCGTTGATTTTCCATTATCAAAATGAAAGGCACATATTTGATCAAACCGGGTTATGCGCACGACCTAGATGCCAGTTTGGGTCAATTTGGGCCCAACAACACCATAAGTAGTAGGCCCATCCCAAACGTCCTCCTTAAACCCTAAACCAGTAAAACCCTTTCCTTCCCCCTCTCTCTTTGGTCACCGACTCTCCGAGTAACATATAGGGATAGGCAACAGTTATGGTGGGCAGGTAACTGCGGTTATTTACCCATAATCATTTATGTTCATACCCGCATAACAATTTACTCGTTTGATAATTAAAAAAACGGTTATACTCATACCCTTAACCGTTTATAAACGATTAACCATACATATAACCGTGAACCCATTTAACCATAACCGTTTACCCATTTAATCATAACCATTTAACCGTTTACCCGTTTTTGAACCCGTTTATTCTTCTTTTTTTTTCCATTTAGCCCTGCTTCCTTAAATGTAAGAGTTTCCAAGTGTTCTCTGACCTCATTAATCTTCGGTATAGCTCAACTGTGATGCATTGATTTAAGTACCTTCATGTACAAACGTCTCAAAGGAAAGATTTCAGTCAACAATGCAGAAGCGAGGCATATAAACCACTAGCATAAGACTGGCTATTTTTTTTTTTGAACAAACGATATGATTTATACTAAGGGATGAAGGTTGTAGGAGTACCTATACCTCACAATGGGCAAGTAAATGCGTGGTTCAAATTCGCTTTTAGCGATAATCGAATTTAAGACATCCCATTTACACATGAAAAGAAAATAGATTGTAGTACTGAGTGGCAATATGATGACTATTAGATTAGCCAAGTTGACCTTGTTTTTTGATTTAAAGTCTTTTTTGTGTGAGAATCCTTTAAATTTAATCTACATGTTGTATTTGAAGTTTATACTTTTTCTTAAATGACAATAAAATTGCTATCGTGACGCCCAAGAGAAAAAAACTAATGTGTTGGCTATGTTCATCAACTGAAACATAGAGGTTGCAGAAAGGGATGTGCTATCCACACACTCCATTTTAATTCTCACAAACCCCTTGATAATTTATATTCGTTGATCTTCTTCAATTCATCCGATTCAACGGCCGAAAATTAAAAAAATGTGTGAGAAGTAAAACGGGGTGTGTGGATATCACACCCCTTGCAGAAAACATAGAGATTGCAACCTCTATGTTTCAGTTGATGAACCTCTATGTTTCAGCGAAGAGGGAGAGATGAGCGGGGTGCAAGGCGTTTCAGACGCTGAGTCTGGCAAAGAGATTGAAAATTTAGGGTTTTCAATATTTTTTTTAAAATTTTACATATATTAAATTAAATGGGTAAATGAATACCCGTTATAACCGTGAGTAATACCCATAATCGATAGATACCCGTTATAACCACGGGTAATACCCATAACAGTCCTTTAAATTTCACGGATAAACGGTTATACCCATAACCGTTTGTTCGTCTAAACGGTTACCTATAACCGTGAATTTTAAATGAATGGGTAACTGTGGTTATCCAAACCCATGAGTATTTTGCCCATCCCTACTCCCACACGCCAATCTGGCCTCACAGTTGCCCTGTTCCTAAAGTCGTTTCTAGAAATGCTATTTAAAGGAAAATTTTCTATAGAATCACTTATCTCGCCTATAAATAAACCGAAACCAAACTTGAACTAACTACAAATGCATTTTAATCCTCCTAAAGACGTTGTGAATAGTAAGTGCTCGGGGATGCTTTCTATTAGAGAATGTCGAAATACAAATAAAGAGAAAATGACACAGAAAACAAATTTCTCCTTTCTTTCTCCTAGGCCAACAAACTCAACTAACTAACAACACAGGAACAAGGGATAGGAGATTTCCAAATATCAACAAATTAATCCGACTCCGACTACAACAGCAAGCAAGCATCTCTGGTAAATCCTAATAGTCTGTCTACTAGAGCAGATTCAAAAGACATCAAAACAAACAAAAACAAGAAACCTTACGTAACATTTGTAATTGTAGGACCACTGCTAAACCCAAAACCTTGTGAACCTTGGGCTACGGGTCTCAGACACAGGCAAAGCCATTTCGGCGATTCTAGCTAATCCGAAAAAGCCAAACCTTTCAGCAGCGGGTTTCTCCAAGAGTGAAAATTTAGGATGACAATTAAGTGAAGAAAGTATAAGAATGACAAGAGAATTTGAATTCTATCAGGCTTGCTTGCTCATCAGTTTCACTGTAACTATATCTATCTATATATACAGATATGCTCTGCCAGTTTGTAATTGAAGGAGAAAAAAGAGCAGTAGCACAAACAAATTACTCAGTCAACTCGAATTCATCATATACCTAGTTGTGTAGAGCTAGGGACAGAACTAAAAATTTCTTCTAGTGTGGGCAACCTGAAAAACAACTAAGAAAACTTTATTACAGTAAGGCTTATACTCAATGTGATAATAGAGATTATTTTAAATAATGATGTATTACAATTCTAATGTTGCAAAATTTTCATTATAGTAGTGAAAAACAATTTTAAAAAAAACTAGTCTAGGGGCGTGCCTAGGGCGCCCTTGAGGCTGAGCGCCAAGGCTAACGCCTCAATTTTGTTGGAATGGGCGAAAAGCTTCGCCGGAGCCGCTTAGGCGGCGGAAGGCGTTGTTGGAGCCGCCTAGGTTTGCCTTAGTGAGTTTTTTTTTTTAAACTTCCACACCCAAATTTTGGATATGATTTTAACTGCCTCATACTTTTTTCTTGAAATATCATCCTCTATTTTATATATATAATATATGTGTGAGGGTGTGAGACTGAGACAAAGAAGCCTAAAGATTGTATTGATAGAAGTTCAGAGAGACAAAGAATTCGAAGAAAAGAAAAAGCCAAGAGATGGAATGATTTTGGAAACTAACTACAGTACTTGCAGTTCATGCATTCTTTAATCCTAATTGCAGTACTTTTTCATTTCATCCTCTATTATATATATATATGTGTGTGTGGGCGCACTCATGGTGATTATTGATTAATAATTTTTTTTCAATATAATATATGTGTATATATTAAAAAATTTAAGACCCGTGAGGCTTCGTCTCACGCTTTTAATACGTTGGTGAAAAGTGATAAGAAATATACTAATACATACATGATAGCCGGAAGAGGATTTTTGATAGTATAAGAACACTTTTGCCCATATAATATTTGATATGGAGTATAAGTAGTATGAAGATATATATAATTTTCTTCAAAGCTAAGGCATATAGCATATAAAACTGTAGTTTGTAACTGAACAAACGAATGACTTGAGTGGTTGGCTCCGTCCATGTGTAGAGCTACTTGCAATATTTGACCAACCATCAGCCACAGTTTGTAGAGCTAGCTATCAAAAAAACAAAAATATGTATGTAAAGCTATTTACTAGCTAGCAAGTCAGACGAATTATTCAAGAACGGAATCACATGGCCATACTAGTGACGAGAAGAGACACCTCAGCAGCCACAATGTTTCTAACGACGAGAAGAAATGCGGCAGCAACAAGTAAAGAGAAGAATCGTGGCACTATCAACAATGGCTCCAAATTCTGAATCCTTGTGTCTCTCGTCCCAATTTCCTTCGAAATGGCTTCAGTATTGATGTTCTCCGTAGTCCAGTCCCAACAGAGGGTTCAGAAACGCACCTCCGAGGATAGAGACACCGAAGTAGCACTGAGGAGAGAAGCCCAGCGCTATCCCCCAAGGGGCACAGCCGTCGTCTCCAACGAGGTGGAGATGCTTGCTCTCCTTCATCTCAACTGGGTGAAGCCTCTCGTGAAACTTTCAATCCACATCCAAAACGCCGATGCCGACAATCTACTCGCCATGGCCAGAGGGAGGGGGGGTTTGGAGGCTACAGTCACGAACCGTGGCGGGCATCGACACTGATGCCACTGACGAGTGAGTAGCAATCCATGCTTTTAGAGGTTTGTGGAGAAATTTCAAGCCCAAAGATTGTCGAATCGGAGACTTGACGAATCCACAATTCACTGGTGCAACAAATTCTGGACGCTGACACGGTGATCGTATCAGCCATGGAAGAACTCCATCTCCTAATCAAGACAAGGAAGGAGTCACGAGACAAAAGGCCACATCCGTCTTGCCCCCGAGGTCATCTTGAAACATGGCAGGGATAATAAGATGTTTCGTTCTCTCGGTTAGGGTAAGCCTCTGACCATGCATTCTTGATGACCATTTTTTTATAATCATTTCTTGTTCGATTGGATACCATTGATATGAGATCGATCACCAAGTGAGTTTAATTTCAATCAAGAACTTTCTCGTGGGAGTTTGAACAGTTGGGTTTTGCTATTGAAAATATGACATACAATCTTGCAAGATTAAAACCCAAAGAAAATAGTTTTATGATTCTAGTCCTAGATTTTCTACTGAACCAAACAGGAAACTAACCTTATAATTTTACTTTTCGCATTTCATCACCGCTCTTTAAGATCTATCTGAGTTTATTAATTCATTCGATTAAGTTTTCAAATAGAATTTGTGTTTTCCTTTGGAATTAAGTTTAGCTTGATGGGTGTAGTGGTTGCTATTTCACTCAAGTTTATAGTTTCATTCTTTCAAACAAAATCATTGTTGATAGTGACACAAGGATTCCAAGGATTCGAAATTTGGGAACGAGAAGAGACCTCAGCAGCCACAATGGTTCTAACGACGGGAAGAAACGCAGCAGCAACAAATGAAGAGAAGAATCATGACACAAGGATTCCAAGGATTCAAAATTTGGGAACGAGAAGAGACACCTCAGCAGGCACAATGGCTCTAACGACGAGAAGAAACGCAGCAGCAACAAGTGAAGAGAAGAATCATGGCACTATCAACAATGGCTCCAACAGCAATTAGAAACGCAACACCACAGAAATGGGTTCTTACGACGATGAAGAGAAGGAAGCGTGTCACTAACAACAATCAAAAGCAACATCCGCAAGAGCAAAACTATAAACTTGAGTGAAATAGCAGTCACTACACTCATCAAGCTAAACTTAATTCCAAAGCAAAACACATATTTTATTTGAAAACTTGATCGAATGAATTAATAAACTCAGATGGGTCTTAAAGAGCGGTGATGAAATGCGAAAAGTAAAAATTACAAGGTTAGTTTCTTGTTTGGTTCAGTAAAAAATCTAGGACTAGAATCATAAAACTATTTTATCTGGGTTTTAATCTTTCAAGATTGTATGTCATATTTTCAATAGCAAAACCCAACTGTTCAAAACCCTAAGAGAAAGTTCTTGATTGAAATTAAACTCACTTGGGATCGATCTCATATCAATGGTATCCAATCGAACAAGAAATGCAAGAAATGATCATCAAGAAATGCATGAAATGGTAATCAAGAATGCAAGGTCAGAGGCTTACTATATGCCATGTTTCAAAATGACCTCACTGTCCCTTGTGGAGACCCGGGGGCAAGACGGGTGTGGCCCTTTATCTTGTGACACCTCTGCTCTTTCATGGTTGATACGATCACCATGTCAGTGTTCAGAATTCGTTGCAACAATAAATTGTGGGTTCGTCTTGAGTCCTCAAGTCTCCGATTCGACGATCTTTGGGCCTGAAATGTCTCCACAAACCTCTGAAAGCACGGCGTGCTGCGCACTCGCCGGCCTCGGTGTCGATTCCTGCCACGGTTCGTGAATGTAGCTCCAAACCCCTCCCTTTGGCCATGGCAGATTGTCGGCATCAACACTTTGGATGTGGATTGAAAGTTTCACGAGAGGCTTCACCCTGTTGAGATGAAGGAGAGCAAGCATCTCCACCTCATTGGAGACGATGGCTGTGCACCTCCGGGGATAGCGCTGGGCTTCTCTTCTCAGTGTTACTCCGTCATCTCTATCATCGGAGATGCGTTTCTGAACCCTCAGTTGGGACTGGACTACGGAGAACATCAATACTGAAACCATTTCGAAGGATTCCAAGGATTCAGAATTTGGGAATGAGAGAGAAACTGGGTTCGAACTTGGAAGAAAGGATCGGTGAATTTGGGAACGAGAGCAGAGAGAAAGAAAGAGAGAGGGAGAGAGCACGGGAATTAAAGATATCAATCGACGCAACGCAGTTTGCTTTCTAGAGACGCTTCGTTCGCTTCCAAGTTCTGGAGTCAGTTCGGGTGGCAGGCCTATGACCCGATTTCTGTTTTCTTTTCACCCAGTTTGTTTTGGGCTTGGGCCTGTGATAATGCTCAATCCCTAGAATTAATTTTATAATACGCGTTTTTTATTTTTTGTTTTTTGTTTTAGTCGATCGATAACGTTAGTAAGTTAAATGTTAGATTAACCAGTGATAGGGTTTGAACTCACGCCGTCATGCAAAGACATAATATATTTGTACAATTGTGGTAAATGGCCACTTGCATAATACGCGTATATTAAAGCACATGTTATTTTTAGTGTATTTTTGAAAATATTTTTATCCAAAGTTTTTCCTTTTAATAAAAAAAGTACCCAATAATAAAGACACGAATTTTCTTTTCACACTAATCAATCACTCTATAAGAGTATCAAACTGACCCCACTCTGTCCTACTGTGTGAACGTGTCATTGGAATGAGAGCTTAGATCAGAACTTAGACAAACAAAGCGAGACATTGTCGTAAAACTAGAGAAAGCAATATGTAACCAATTTGGTATTTCTTTCGCATTAATCACTCTTTGTGCTAAAACCACCCCTAGCCTAGCGTGGAAAAATTCTACACTTCACGAAGAATACCCTTTTAACATAGGATGAGGAGTGAGTGGAATGCCTCACATCTTTATCATTCTTCGCGAAAAGGATAATGAAGCATGAGTCTTCTCTTCAACAAAGGAGAAGACGAGAAAAAATAGAATAAAAAAGTCTCATGCGCACTTCTTAGAGTTTAGTTTGGTATTGTTGTATTTTTAGAAAAAAAAAACGGCTTTTGTTGTTTTAAATAAAACAGTTAGATGTTTGGTAAAATGTATTTGTAAAAGTGATTTAAGAATAAAAAACAGTCACAAAGCGTTGGGCAAGTTTTTACGTACAAGTGCTTTGAATGTTTGTTTGATCATCACCCTAACCGATCGCCCGATTAGGGTATCTCATAGCGTGATCTCTTCAATAGCTGAAGGCACTTCTTTCTTGAGGTATTTCATAGCGCGACCTCTTCCCTCTATTCCTCAATGGCGACCTCAACTCGGCCGATTTCACTAGGACACCCTCGTCTATCAACACCAAAATGGTGGACAGGATCAGTAACAATTTTCTCCAACGCGACAAGACTCTTCACCAAGTGCATGACAAGCTTAACAGAAGATGCACGAGCACGATACACAAAAGAAATGGACATGAAGAAGAGTAGACAAAAGGATAGTGGGATGGATGTGGAGGAAATGCACAAGGAACGATACACAAAATAAAAACTAAAAAGCAAAAATTGAACACAATTTACACTTGTTTTCACTAATTTAAGTTTTTGTTTCATGCATTCTCCTTCGTTTCTTCCTCCGCCCTCCCACTGCCCCTTCGCTGCAACTTGCAAGTGAGGAAATACCTTCAAGAAATAAGTTAAATAACAAGGAGACCGACGATGGGCTGCTTTAACTATTAATTCCAAATGCTTGAGATTTTCAAATACTGGGAATGCATGTTTCTGATAGCAAACCACACATATTGCCATCGCCTTGAAAGAATAATACTAGCTGGTGCTTCCTTCAGCGGCAAGAGAGACAATATACTAACAAGAATTCCATGTGGCATCTCGCTGATTCGATCCACAAAGTTGTACTCACACTTAATTTTCCTCTCTCTTTCCCAACTTCTGAAAAATAAAATGTCCCAATAAGCACAAAAACATATAAAAAGTAAGGACAAACGAGAAGTAGCAGCCCTGAATGTTGATGAACTCCTTGGGCTTCTGTCTAGGATATGACATGATTACTTGAGCAAAATCGGGGGCGGGGCTCCACCAATCAGCACCTGGGCGCCGCCTAAGCCGATTTTTTAAACAGTAATAATGAAAGGAAATGAACTAAAAAGTATAAAAATATTTAAACATTGTATTGGTAATGAAAAGAAATTAAAAGGTAATGCTTTAAACCATTAAAGTTGATAAAAAAACATTTAATAATTATACATTTTTTTGAAGCTGCTGTCAAATTTGGCAGTAAGGAAGAGAGATCACATTTCATATCATGCCACATCAGATTTGGCTTCTCAGTTTGAAAACATTCATTCTGTCTTTTTCTATCGTTATTACTGATTTAGATATTTTGACATCTTATTTGGAGATCTTCTAAGGGGCTTTATTTATTCATTAAGGTATTATGTTTTTTTTTATATAAATAATTTAAAATAATGCTTTTGTCCTTAATGCTCTGAGACTTAAAACTAAAATTGCAAGTTCTTGAAGCGAAAATCAGACACTACGTTGCAGTTTCTAATTTAGGAAAACTAATGACAAAGAGTTTGAAATTTTGAGTTTTAACGATAAGGACAAAATAAAGGGTAAAGTGAATAGTACTAAGATTGACTTTTTAGTATAAAAAAGTGGTTTGTCGTTAAAGTAAACAGTACTATAAGCATTTTGTTAAAATTTCCTTTTAATTTATTACAACTATGTGGTTTGGACTCTAGCACTGGTGTTGCAATTTTTGTTTTATTATAATCAACTAGTTATTGAATTTAGTAGGATGATTATGGAATATTAGTTTTAAAAATATTGTACCAATAAATTAATTTTAAGTGTTCCTTTTTTTTTTTGTTTTTTATTTTCTCCATCGTAGGTTCCAATAATTTTCTGTCTCATCATAACATGGTGATTGCAAAAAAAAGTTGAAATTTCACGATAAAATTAATTGGTAATATTGAAAATAACTTAACCTCTTAAAAGTCAATGTAATGTTTCTCTTTTTACTGATGAGAAACTCTTTTACCATTGCATTCTCACATACGCCCCTCAACGTGTGCCAAATTTTCAAGCTAAACATGTAGAGCACATGTGAGAGTTGATCACACGTGGGTCAACCTTCTTTGACATCTAAAGAAAGTTGAAGATCAACCCTCGCATGTCTAAAGTTAATTTCTTAATTACTTGAGCTTTTTGTTTAAAATAGTTAGGATCATCAAACTTGTGATTATCTGTAACTAAAACAGTAATTGAGTAGTCATTTCCTTTTACACAAAGGCAAAATAATCTAAACAGTCAATTAATTATACAATTTCACTTAGATTTATTCTAAGTTTAACCAAATAATTCACCCAATTCGAACCAGATTCAAAAGGGTTTATGAGCCAAGCATGTGAGTACATGGAAAGACTGATTTTTATTACCATTAATGTGAAGATGTCATTCATCATGCAAACTTAGTTAAGTGGAAGCAAAACCCTCATGCTTTTCTTGCCTTCCCACACTTGTCATACTGTAAACCAGTACCTTTCCTCATCTCATCTCATACCTCTCTCAATGAGCATCTGCATAAGCAGAATTAATCGAAGGTGAATCGGTCGCATCTCTCTTGTAAATCCGACTATTTACTTTTGTTTTCTGTTCAATCTTTCTCTGTTTTGATGATTTTATGTGCAGATAATAAGACAGATAATAAGGATGGTGAGACCTGCTTGTTGTGACAAGCTGCTTGTGAAAAGGGATACTCTTTGGACTGCGGAGGAAGATGCAAAGACACTTGCGCATGTGTCGAAGCATGGGACGTGTAACTGGACTTCTGTTCCGAAAAAACCAGGTTAAATCGGATGTTTTCTTCCCTAAATTCTTTCATTATCAGGTTTCCAGGGGTGCTGTTGGATTAAGTACTGCATTTAGAGGATAATTAATTAACCTAATGTAAGAGTGTTTACAGGAATTACAAGATGTGGGAAGAGCAGCAGGCTTAGGTGGCCTAATCACTTCAAGCCTAACCTGAAGCATGAGTCCTTCACACCCCATGAGGAGGAATTGATTGTCAGGCTTCATGCCACCATAGGTAGCAGGTAAGTATTTATACAAATTTCTTGCTGTTGAATTTCAAGGACTCCTAATTCGTAGCTGATCTTGGAAGAAATTTTTTCACTGATTAGTCTTTGTTTTATGGTATCCGACCCGATTTGTGTTGTCTTTCGTTCCAACTATCCTAGTCTGTAGATCTCATTACCCTTTGGAGAGAGCTTATAAAGGTTTGTTGTATTTGAGTCTGAAGAGCTAAAAGCGTTTTCTGATAACCAAAAGCGCTTAAATTTGTAGAAGTCTAATTGTCATGAAATTATTCTTGGGGGGAAATGTTAAAATATAAGGGATTTTTTTTCTTATGAGTTTTGTGGTGCAGATGGCCTGCAATAGCTCAACAGCTTCCTGGGAGGACAGACAATGATGTAAAGAACTACTGGAATACTAAGCTGAAGAAAAAGCTCTCAGAAATGGGAATTGATCCTGTTACTCATAAGCCCTTCTCTCAAGTCTTAGCAGATTATGGAAGCATCGGTGGCCTTCCGAAGGTTGGCATGAGAATCGGGATAGGTTCTCTCAACAAAGACTTGAAGAACGCAACGCTGATGAAACCAGCAGAGCCATACTTGCTGCCAGCACAAGGGTTTTCCAACATCAACAGCAATTTGATGCCAATTACAATCATACCAACCAAAGTGGAGCCAATTCTAGACCATTTCTTGGGCCACACTCAACCTAGCAGCCAACCCCCAGACCTTCTCACACAGCTGCAGGCCATAAAATTGGTGACAGAAGCCTCAAAATCCACGGAATTCCAATCTTCTGCGCCAAAATTTTACAGTCACGAAGGCACATTGTCATCACCATCTTCTACTACTTCATCTGTGGCTCAAGAGCAGGCAACCCTGCAGACGTTTAGCTGGAGCGATTTTCTCCTTGAAGACGCGTTTATGCCAATTGGTGACGCCCAGGAACACAAAAACAAGGCTGAGTATTCATCGAAGAACATAGCACAAGTAGCAGTACAACAAAGCCAAATCGACATGGATTATGCAATCTCAATCAATGAAGTAGAGGCTACATCTCCAGCGTGCGACAGTTCGTTTGTGGAAGCCATGGTATCTCGAGAGAATGAGATGTTCTTGGAGTTTCCTGAACTAATGGAAGAACCATTCTACTACTGAATTTATATATTTCCTCCAAAGCTATGGTACTAACGTTGCAAACAATAAGATTTTCTATATTAGCTGAAAATAATAAGAACTAGCTAATTGGGCATTTTGTTGGAACTTTATGCCTTGCATGATGCAACTAATTTTTTGCGAGGATCATAGGAATCTTTAAATTATGTTCGTTTATCGTACATCGTGTGATTAATTTTTGTCAAATATTATTTATATTTAATTTCAAATAAAAATATTTAAAATAATTTTTAACTGCACGATATACGATGAACGAACACAAATCCTCAGAATCTTTTGAAAAAGCCTTAGTTGAGTAAAATTCTGTGAGAAAAAGCCCGATTAAGAAAAAGATGCCACATATGCTTGTCAAATTTAATTCCCGTTCGCAGACTCGATATGGATGTAATGCATGAGCCATGACATAGAAAACCTTATTTGGTTTACTTTAACTTGGCTATTAAGGTATTTGTCTAAAGTTAACAGTTGTAGTAATAGTGGATCAAATCAGACGTCAAATTTTTTATCAAAGAACTAACTTTCTAACCCACTAAAACTATTGCTTCACTAAAAATAAACACCAACTCCAAGGATTTGTACTCGAATAAAAAAAGAAGAAAAAAGGCCATCACTGGATCCTTTTTTTTAGGAATCCCACGATCGTAGTTGTTCATTGTATATCGTACGATCATAAATTATTTTAAAATTTTAAAATTAAAAAGTAAATGTAAATAGTATCTAACAAAAAAACCTAATCGCATGATATACGATAAACGGTTCCCATCGCGGAATATCCTATTAAGGACAGTCGACCATAAAGCCTCAATTAACAGCGGTAACGAGTCTTTTACCCGCGCTAGCTAATTAACTTCACCTCTCGATTACTGAGTGGTCCTTGTTTACTTTTCACTACAATTCGTTTATTTATTTACTTTTTATTAATTCTGATAAAACTCATCAAAAATTCAAAAAACAAAGAACGCAGAAATTGCAGAAGAACAAAAATATCGACAGAAAAATTCGTTAAAAAATGGTGGCGATTTCGTTGTACAGAGGAAATCTCCACAGAGTTCCCGACGTACCACGTCGGTGGCTTATGCCATCCCCTAAAATCTCCCTTAAGGACTTCAAATCCCTTTTAACCCGCCGCTCTGTAGCTCTCTCCCGCCTCCGCTCCGGCCTCCCCGCCGCCGCCGCCGCCGTCTCTTCTGACGCTAACCCTGATTTTGTCCCGGGCCAGCTCAGCGAAGCTCCAAAGGCGGGAAATTTGCCTCACCCCACGATTAAATTCGAAGCACCGGAGAATGTTGCTGCTGATTGCGAAGCTGGGCCGTCCGGGGAGAAGAAGGATGGGAAGCAATCGGACGGTGCTGATTTTGCGGTGAAATCCGGCGGTGGGTCCGATTCGCCGCCTGCTCTTAAGCCCGATTTGCTCGAGAAAGGGTCGGATGTTGCGGATGTTGGTGCGAGTTCACTGCCTGTGAAGGTTGATAAATTGGATGAAGTGGAAAACCCAAATTCTGAGGTATATCTATATCTATATGTGTATTTATATCTGGTTTTCAATTGGATTCTGAATTGCTTTGGAAAGTTGCTGCTGATTTGGGCATTTGTATGGGTTTGTGTTCTTAAATTGAAGTGTGAAAATTGGATTTTAAACTGTAATGTGTGGAGAACGAACAACTTAAATCTGTACAGTACAAGCATGTATTTTGATTCACTGAAATGTTTAGCGTAGTTTCGATTCGTGTTTAGTAACTGCAGTTGTTTGTTTATACGATAGAGATGCAACAAAGAGGAGGAGTTAAGTGATAAGCAAAAAAGGAAGAGAGAAGTTGAGGAGAAGCTGCAGGTTTTGAATCAGAAGAAACATAATCTAGTTCAAGTGTTGAAGCAGGTAAGCTTTGGCTCCGTAGTCGATTTGTGTGTTTCTTTATGGTACATCGTGTTGAGAGTTGTCCCACATCGGTGAGGGACAAGGTTTGCCATGTGCTTATATGATCTTGGGTTACTCCCCATATTGCCAATTGGTTTTATGGTGGAACCGCAATTTCATCACATTGGGAAGCATCGATACTAGAGAGTTTGTTTGTGTTGGTTTACAGATCTTAAATGCAGAGGAAGAAATAAAGAGACGAAGTTGTTTGCAAGGAGTGGTGGTTCACCCGTCTGTATCACTTCAAGTTGAAGTAACAAATGACTCCGGTTCAATGACTAGGCATGCTGCTGCTAGGTTGGGCTCGGAGGCGAATCTTGAGATGGAAGGGGTTGAGGGTGATGAGCTTTCAAATCATAACTTTCATTCTCATCATATGTTCCGCATGAACAGCACATCCCCATCTTCAGAGTCTCCTCTCAGAAGGCCGGCTCATATTCAGCACAATGCGGTAAATTAAGAATCTTTGGAATTATAAGTGAAAGCAGTTGTTCTGTAAGATAAAAGATTAGAAATATAAGGAAGTAGTTAACAATTGATGTCTCTTTGCTTTGCTACATTTTCATGAACTCATATTCAGTTGTCAAATTTATGTGCAGGTTCCACACCCCTCTCGAGCAACTTTAGGGGCAACCGGTACTAGTCCATCGCGCTTTGCTCCCATAGGGCAATCAGGGCATCCTGCAAATCTACCCACAGTATCTGTATCAGGAACAAACTACATGGCATCCTCTCCATCCCCTGCAGCGTCTGGCGGCACTTCTGCTTTCAGAGACGCTCGATTGCCAAGCCCATGGAATTAGATTCGGGCTACGTACTCCCTTTGTCACATGGGGCTCCTCTTTGAACAACAGTGTCTTGTAGATCATGGCGATGTAATGAACATTTCGGCTTCCCATTTCGCTTTTCCTCCCCACTCCTCTGCCCTTTTAGATTGGTAATGGTCGGACGGTCAAAATTATCATGTCTCCTTGCATATCTGTAAATTAGTTAAGCTTGTCAAATTAAACTGTATTGAATTTCTTTAAAGAACAAGCAAATCGATAATTTTGATGAATTTTTGTTACACTGATCCTGAAGAAATTGTGGTGGTTCTTTTGCAACAAAATTAAGCCATCACAACAATGGACTAGCCACGTCTGGGCCACAACTAAGTATCGAAGTTGAATTCATCACATAAACATATGTTGTCTTTGCATTTATGTGAGTCAAACTTAAAATCGCTACTTACTAGATGGAGAAAATTATAACAGTACTAAAATAAATTAGGTAATGCTAGTAATTGTTTAATTATTATTAATGTTAAGTTTTAAGTAATAATTAATCTTGTGTGTTGAAGTTAAATCCTTCTTTTTCAGATATTTATTTTTCTTTGACAAATGTAAGATGTATACAAAGTTACTTTTTAAGAAGTCGTTTACTCACTCACAATCAGCCCAAATTCCTTCCCCTAAAATTACAAGACAAGATCCCAAAATGTTGCCCTAGCTAGTCAGTGCAAACACTTAAATTCCCATAGGATTTAGATAGTTGGGTGAGTCAACGGTCAACACATTACAAGGGCCCCTCCGCTCTTTTACTTTTCCTTCGCCACCGGCGCATGTTAGAACTCAAAAGCGCCTAGATCTCGCCACACAAGTCCCAGTCCACTCAACCCCACCACTGACCCAAAAGCATATCAACACAAAAACCAAAACTTCCCCTTCCATTTCCTTCCATTTATCCACCGACCGCCGCCCAAAAACCGCCACCATGTCCAACCGCACCACCCACCGGCGCATGTTAGCAGCGACAGAGCCAAAACCCTCCAAGCCCTCTACTTACCTAGATCCTCCTCCCATGCCTTCTAAACCCTCTTCCACCTCCAGAGTCAGCGCAAGTCAACGACTCTGCAGTTCACAGAGCCTCACAGACACTCGCTTGCAGGCCAAATCGATGTCGGCGTCAATGGATTCCTTCAAGTCTTTCCTCAAATCGAACCCTCACCCTAAATCATTCGACCCCAGAAGCGAAAAACAGAGTAAGAAAACAGAGGAATCAGAAAAACCCAAAAAACCCAGTAATGATGTGGTGGCGGTGGTGAATAAGAAGAAGGAAGCTCAAAATGGGTTGGTGGGTTTTGAGGAAAAGAAGAAGTTTGATAGCGGGAGGAGGCTGTCGGTTTCGTCCGCCGCAAGCGGCGGCGGCGGTGGCGGAAGGAGGAGATCCCTGTCTGCGCCGCAGGTGCAGTTGGCGGATGTGTTAGCAAGTAATGGGGTGAGAGTTGTTTCAGCTGATATGCCGCCGTTTATGCAGATCCATGCTGTGGAGTGTGCAAGAAAGACACATGATAGCCTGGAAAAATTCACCTCCAAGACTCTTGCTTTGACTCTCAAAAAGGTAATTATAAGCTTAATTATCATGATTAGGATGTTAAATTTTGATTTTTCTGAGGTTTTTGGTGATTATCTGATGTGGGTTTTATTTTATGATTAGTTGGTAATTGTTTGGTGGGGTTTGTGTTAACTCAAAAAGTCCCACTTCAAAACTCCAATATACAATGTATGGTTCTGCCACTAATTGCACCGAGTTCTTTTGTGATTAAACCCCACATTTGCCGTGCGTGTGTGATTAGTAGTGAGTCGTTGGTCCGTCTATGTGCAAATATTGACAGGTTGGGTAATTGTATTGCAGGAATTTGATGGGGAATATGGGCCAGCATGGCACTGCATTGTAGGAACAAGTTTTGGGTCTTTTGTGACACACTCTGTAAGTGGGTTTCTGTATTTCTCAATGGATCAAAAGTTGTACATCCTCTTGTTTAAGACCACTGTACAAAGAGCAGACTGAAAATTTGATAAGTTTTAAGACTTTTTTTAGGATAGGAAGAAAGTTCTGTGCATTCTTCTTCTTTCCAGACTGTACATTTGGTTATGCAGGGAAAATCATGAGAGAGAGAGAAATGGAAATTTCTCCCTATATTTCCATTCTCTCTCTATAAAGAAGCAACATAAGATGTTGACGTGACTTAATCCTGAGTATTCAAATAGGAAGGGGCTGAAGAAGAGGAAAATGGAAGAGGAGAGAATCCACATCCCTTTAAGCCATATGTGTTCATCACTGTTATAAAATCATACTATATGTAACATTTTTCTTTTTCTTTTTTCGCTTTATGCGTCCGTTTTGTTCTTGGGTTAAACAATTACATATCTATCTCTCTTGTCACATAGGATACAAACACATAATTGTACCACCGAAGGCAGAGCAGATTTCTCCCATCCCATCTTTAAATACATTATTATTACATATGGAAAGTAGGACTCAATCCATCAAAGATGGCATCCAAAAAGTTTATAGGATGTGTGTCCTGTTTTCCAAACTTATATTGTATTTTGCATCTCCTTTTTATATTATTGGTGGTTTGGTCAGAGACTCAGAGGACACCGCCTAGTCCCTACCCTCCAAATCATTTATCTGGCTTGTAAATTGGGGCCTCTTGTTCCAAAAAACACTAGGACTGTAGGACATGGGACCATTTTGAAAGAGGGTCCTAAATAATGAGGCTTTGACCAAAATTGTCTTTTCACCTCTATCAATTTGGACTTAAAATTTGGGCATTGCCACCCCATCCCAGGATCCCAGCCCAAAATCAATTTCTTATACCACTGATTAACTGGCCCATTCTCCATCCAAGCAAAACCAAGTGTTTGATTTCCTATCAAGATACTTTTTTATTTACCCAGCAAAATTATAAAAAAAGTTGCCATAAATTGAAGACCATACTGCAAACTTTTACTACTTTTGTATTGGGATGTAATTTCCAATTTTCTGTACATGAGTTAGGTCAATTGATTAAGGCCGGCTTCCCGACCACTTGCTTACAAGTCAAATTTCCCTCTTTATGGATTATAGTAGTTAAGGTTATCAATGATTACGGCTGGGTTTCCGGCTACTTGCTCTCAAGTTCGAATTTCCCAATATGTAGATCATAAGAGTTAGAGATATTGCCGTGGCAGAAGTAAAATCGCATACCTACCTATCCTCCACTGATTAATATTGATGGACATAAATGGCAGTTTGGAAATTGATAATTTTACAAACAAATCCTTCTATGCTTGGTATGGAGCCGATGAAGAGACGGTTGGATGTGCGGCTAAAGATTCCATTGCAAGCTATGTTTCGGTTCATACAAAAAAATCCAAAATGAAGAAGGAACAATGATTGAGAGGAAGAAATTGAGTGTACTAGATTTTACGGCTATAACATGCAGAATGCAGGTGTTTTGTTTGAGAGCGTTGAAAAAGTAGCCACAAACAGCAAAAGGTGCCAAAACATATTTTTGTAACAGTTCCATGTACTAGTCACTGCACGAAGTTGAAATTCTTACACAAAATCATTGTCATGGTACAGTTTGTACTGTTTTCTTCTTTGTTTACTTTTGTCCTTTTCTGTTCAAAATTGTAAAGGCGCTTCAAATACGAATTAAGATTCACTTTAGACCTCTGTGTTCAAAGTTTGCAAATCAAGATATTCAGACCACTTAATTTTAATCCTACGACTCCTCGTAGTCCATTTCACTAGCCCACTTTATAAAAATTCAAAAACTTGAACAACCTAGATCTTGAATAGTCCGGATCTTTGGGGCCAGGTAGGCTCTAAACATAAAGATCCGGAATGAATCTCATTCTCAAGCAATGCCAAATATTATCACGTAACAACTTCAATAGAGTGAAGTTTGTTGCTTCATGAAAATTTGGAGGGGTACAGTCCTACCCCTCCAGCTTCACTCACTCACTAATAACCATAATACGAACATTCTTCAATTCCTTACTGTGAAGGAGTAATCATCTATCACTACTTACAATCACACACTGTAATGAGTTATTAAAAACACACACAAAAAAGAAGGTAACAACTTTCTTTAACATTTATTTCAATATTCAGTTTTAGTTGGCACATACTAATATTTTAATGCAAACAATCAAGTTGACACAAGGAATATGAGGGAGACTTTCCTGCACCATAGCATCCCCAAACCAATAGAGCAATATGTGTGAGAAATTTAAAACATACAACATTATATTATTGG
Organism: Crataegus laevigata; assembly: GCA_963580275.1. NCBI lineage: Eukaryota > Viridiplantae > Streptophyta > Magnoliopsida > Rosales > Rosaceae > Crataegus > Crataegus laevigata. The sequence continues at coordinate 4,771,496 of OY756950.1, forward strand.
TCTGAAATATTACAATGACATCAAAAAACGTGTATGTAAGTCTCTCTCGAGTAGTAGACATCACTTTTGATGAAAGGCAGGTGCAACTTATATGAGGTGGACATGAAAGTGAAATAGGCAGCATTTAACCCTATTTCCAAATCCATGACAATGCATCAAGTTTTGGTAACCAAATTTGGAGTAGGAGCCTTTAAGAGGGAAATTAAGTCACTCAAGTTAACTTTAGGCAAATGCCCAAGATTCCACCAATGCACATGAGTTTGGCCAAATACAAAACTATATTGGGCATAATCTCAAACACACTTTTTCAAGTGTAACCATTCTTGCTTAGATGGGTACCATTTTTTAGCTAAGCAATTAGGCACCACCAATAATAATTGTGACAAATGAGAAAAAGAAGGGTTAGGTCTTGATGGTGCTATAATTCAATTTATCAAAAGCTAATTAGCTCTTAAGAAAAAGGGAAATTAGAAAGAGAAATGTTGTAATATAATAGTTAGTTACTATTCATCTCAAGAAAAATCATATTAATTACTATTCATTCACATTAATTTCACTATTCATTTAAAGAAAATTTGTAAAGTAAATTATATTACTACAATAACCTTTGCCTATAAAAGATATAGAAGGCAAGAGGGAGGATGTACCAATTCACATTCAGAGAAGAGAAGGGAGCCTACGGGTGAGGGGGAGAGAGAGGAAGGAAGAGGGAAGGAAAGAGAGAGAAAATAAAGAGTGTTATTTGGCTTTTCTCCTAAACATTGTTTGTTCTGTCATTTGTATGTTTGCAGTTAGATGAATGGGTTCAAACCTTTGAATTGAAATTTGTTTGACAGCCTTGAAAGTGTTTAGCTTTCATTCTACCTTTGCTTTCATATTCTTTTTTCATTTTCATTTCTTATATCTAGCTTTTGCTTTTGATGCATAGTTTGAAAGCTTCTGGATCATAATATGAATTCCGGTGTATGTGAGTGTGTGGAGTGTGTGCGAGTGTGTGTGAGTGTAAGAGTATGCAGTGTATTTGTGGGTGTGGGTGTGCGTGTGAATGTGTGAATGTGTGCACTGTGTGTAATCAGTGTGCGTGAGTGCAGTGTCTATGAGTATAATGTGTGTGAATATTTAATTAGCTCGCAGAGTTTGTTGGTTCTGTTCGACTACGACCCCAATGGAATTAGTTTTACATTAGAAATGCATATATATAGGAGTTTAGCGATCTTAGCAAATACCACCTTTTAGTTATTTTCATGCTCTGTTTGGTCATTGAGAACTTCACTTAGTTTTCATGCTCTGACCCCTACTTTGGTAAACTAGATTGTGCATTTCCAGTTCTTAAGCATGATGATATTGCCTAAACATGTAGATTTTGCATTGCTTTTGTGTCATGCAGTACCGATATTCTTTTGTGTCATGCAATACCGACATTCTATGTGGCCTTGTAGCTAATAATTCAATCACAGTACGTGAACTTTGGTTAGTTTTCATGACACAGTTTCAATTTCGTAGCTTTGTTTGAAAATTGTTGTGTTTATCTTCGGGGCATTTAATCGATTTAGCTTGCAGTTTAACTATTGAGGATTTTTAATGTATTTTGGTTTTACCTGGATTCCCTTTCTGTAATCAGCATGTGTGTCTCTGTGTGTATGTGTGCAGTCTCTGTAAATAGTTGATTTGGTTTTGCTTCTTTGATTAGAGCTCTAAACCTTCTTAGGGATTTCGCCACCAGAAGTTACGCAGCTGTACATAGGGTTACGTAGTGGAAATTTGATTTCATAGATCACAACGAGCAGGGTGATAGATATATTTCCTCACTTGTACCATTTTAGAACTTACATTAGTGATATTCGAATCATGTGATTTATTTTATGATGATGAGTTACTGTAATTTATTTTCTCATTGTGTCTAGAAGTTATTTCAGTTGCAGTGGCAGCCTTAACATTGGTACTCCAGAGTTGCATAACTAACCTTAATGTGTTTTTTGGATTGGAAAACTTTAGATGGGAACAGGCAAATGCATCTAGACGTTTGACCTGCCTATTCTAAACTTTTGAACTCCTTTTTGGATTGATCTTTGTTATTTGTGTTTCTGGGGGTACCTAATAGGTCAAAGTTGCCAAATCTTGGTTGTACTTTTTTGCAAGGCATGCCACATTTGAAGTTTTTAATTCTTGAGTTTAAACAAATTTGAATTCTCTTTAATTAATGCTTTACTATTTAGCCTTTTATTTTGAGAAATGAATGAAATTATTCCAATTTTTTGGTGCATTTTTAATGGGATTAGGATTTGATATACGTTTGGCCTGTGTGATTGATTGCTCTGCCTAAAGTTTGATCAGCTGATCAAATCTTTTAAGCTCCTTAGTCTGCCTAAATTTTGATTAAATGGGATTTGGGATTGATTTATATTATTTTTAAATGGGATTTGGCATTTTAAGTTCCTTGCTACGATTGGTTGATAAAATATGTTGATGTAATGCTCTGCCTAATGTTTACCTTTTTTGTCTCTTGTTTCGTCTCTTCGTTCACTATGCTATAATCTACCTTCCCCCGCCCTTTCGTCTGTAAAATGTTTGAATATGATCATCTTGGGAGTCTTAATATGATTGTTCTACCACGGATTAAGTTCATGTCATAGTCTCAATAAATTTTATGGATGGGATGAGTGCTAGAGATTTTTGGTTTTAGCATGTTTTTATGTTCATTGGAAAATCTCAGTTAATTTTCTTATATATAGATAATCTATCATCTTAGATGGAAGAGTTGAATACAAAGAAGGTCGTGATGAGAAATGATACCTTCCCGTTGTTAGCTGCTTAAATGGGAAATGCCAAGTTCTTTGGTCAAGTGTAGGGGACGAAGTGAAAATTGACGTTCTAAGACTCTTACCCTTTGTTTGGTGTCTGAGAAAAAAAGGGAAACGGAAAGAAAAAAAAAAAGAAAAAAAAGGTGTTGGGTGGCCCCACGATGGTATTTATGCGGTGCCTTTTTTTTTAAAATGTCTGAATGTTTTTTTGTTTGTGTAAATCTGTTGCAGATTAAGTCCATTGCACTGGTACGGAGTGAATTACTTTTCCTGTGTCCGTTTGTTTGCGCTTCAGATTCTTACTCTAAATCTCATTGATTTTTTGCAGTTTAGATCGGACTCTCATCACAACATCGTAATCTGCTCTTGTTGTTGCCTTTAATCTAGGGGTAATGAGCCATTGCATTTGAATCAAGGCTTTGGTATGTCACTTGAACTTCGATGCATTGTTTCCCCATGCTTTCCATTTGAGACAGCGCAGCTTTGTGATTTTTTAATCGATTGTTTGGTTTTCTCGGCATATATTATTCATTTGCTCCTTGCTTTGTTTCTTATTCTTGGTTGTCTTTGTGATCCCGTGTTTGTTCAGAGGTCTGTTGGTTTCGTTCTCTTTTTGTTTTTGTTTTAATTTTGCCTCTACGATCTTGTTATTGTTCAAAGGTCCCTTGTTGTCTTTGTGATTTTGGTTTAACTCGGTGTTCTTAATTCTTTATGGGATGTTGTCAAGCATTTTATGACACATCTCGACCCGAAATATCAAGGCTTGCTGGCCGTCACGTGAGAGTGACGTAGCCAAGTGTACTGTGCGGAAGTACTAGAGTGAAAATGTGAGTAAATAAAAATCAAACAGAATAATTTACAATAAGAGATAAGTGAGAGTGAGTGATGAAACGGAAGCATAACAACCCAACAACAAAGTTCAAGTATCCCAGGTGCAGTCCAGAATAAACAAGAACTAAATAAACGATAGCCAGAAAATCCTACATGGATGGCGCTCTGTCAGAACTGCCTTGATACCTCGTTCGCCACCAACGTTACCGCTACCTAAAACCTGAAGGGGCACAAAACAGAAAACGTGAGTGGGTAAAAATAAAGCTTTTTCCAAAACCATTTCAAAATCAAAGTAGTAACCCCTCTACGTAAAACAAGTATACTTTCCCAGAAAATATCATACGTACTCATATACCAAAATCATGCTGGAAAATGATAATCTCAAATATGCCAAGTCTGAATACACCATGCCAAAATACCCAATCAAACAGAATAAGCATCAAGCAGGTGAGATCAATCAAATCATAGTATGCTGGCAATATCAGAATGTCAGCCGGAGTCACCTAATATGACCTGTACGGCTGAATCTATAGCTCATGAACCAATATCCTGCACATGAGTCGGAACCACCTATAGTGGTCTGTACGATAGGCTGGGTGTATAATTACGCTCAATGCTACGATCACGTGAAGGCTGTGCGACGAATCGCAAGTCACCTACGAGTCGGAACCACCTATAGTGGTCTGTACGACAGGCTAGCACCTACCTTGGATCCAAGGTGAGTGTACGGTGCAGAAGGTGAACGATCACGTGAAGGCTAGGCCCTACTCTGGCGAAGCACAAACACCAGGGTGCAGGAATATGAGATATATCTCAATCTTATCATCATCACACTATCACTAACAAGCATGGATTTAAAAATCGATAATATCGGCGAAATATCGCCGATATTATCGATTTTTCGGGTTAGGGATATTTTGATAGGTATCCGTGTGGTTTTCGACCAAATATCGCGATATTATCGATATTATCGATAATATCGCGATAATTTGGAAATATCGAGAAACTTCGTTGACGGACTCCGACATCGAACGCCGGAGAAGAACACCGGGATTCCAGATCCATTCCCGAGCCGATTTCGTCCCAAAAACCTCGCAAAAACACGAATTTTAACATCAATTTCACATAAAAGCTTCAAATTTCACGCATGCATCAACGATCCAACATATGTGATGTCGATTTAGGGCTTAGGGTTTCAATGGAATCTCACCTGAAAAATCGACGGCGGGGAAGGATCGATCCGTGGGCGCACCACCAGAGACGACTGAGCCAGAGCCACGATCAACGGCGGCGAACGATCGAGAGAGTGGGCGAAGGATCGAGAGAGTGGGAGAAGGGGGAGATCTGTCATCTGTGTGTGTGTGAGTCGAATGGAGAAGGAGGAGAAGAGAGGTCAGGCCTCAGAGAAGAAGAGAGAAGATCGAGGGCCTCTGTGTGTGTGGGTGGAATGGCGAAGGGGGAGAGGGCCTCTGTGTGTGACAGTGTGAGAGAACTTCTCTCAGAGAAGAAGAGAGAAGGATCGAGAATGAGAGAGAGAGAGAGAGAGACAGAGGCGTATGCGTGTGAGTGTTGTGTGTGTGTGTGTGGGTGGAATGGCGAAGGGGGAGAGGGCTCTGTGTGTGACGGTGTGAGAACTTCTCTCAGAGAAGAAGAGAGAAGGATCGAGAATGAGAGAGAGAGAGAGAGAGCCGTATGCGTGTGAGTTTTGTTTTGTGTGCGTGTGTGATGGCATATCTGTGTGTGTGCTTGAGTGACCCCATCTGACTCACCAAATTGGATTTTTCAATCACTTTTTACAATTGCAGTTACAATTGCAGACAATGGACAACGAATAATAGAACTTTAATAATGAAACCGTGTGTCACTGTGAGTCTGTGATATGCTTTCATATACAAAACCATGTGCCACTCTCTGTTATATACTTATATTCTTCCACCTTATCAGAGGTCGAGTATCAGAAGCATTCCCTCAGAGCATTTTCGTTTCTTCTTCTTCCCTTACCATTTTCAAAGTCATTCCAGATCCATTCCAAAGCTTGAACACAAAGGGTTCCATATTTAAGGTAAGTTTACAAACTTATATTTATATTATTGTAATTTATACAACAACAAATAAATTTGTATGGACTCGTATGTTAATTTTTTTAAGTAATTAATACTTGCATGTTAATTTTTGTAAGTAATTAAGTAATGTTAACAATTACATGTTAATTTTTTTAAGTAATTAAGTAATGAGTATAATTATTCCCTAGGATTATTTTAATATGTTTAATGTTATTTATTATTTTTTTTCCCTTACCATTTTGAAAGCCATTCCAAATCTATTCCAAAGCTTGAACACAAAGGGTTCCATATTTAAGGTAAGTTTACAAACTTATATTTATATTATTGTAATTTATACAACAACAAATAAATTTGTATGGACTCGTATGTTAATTTTTTTAAGTAATTAATACTTGCATGTTAATTTTTGTAAGTAATTAAGTAATGTTAACAATTACATGTTAATTTTTTTAAGTAATTAAGTAATGAGTATAATTATTCCCTAGGATTATTTTAATATGTTTAATGTTATTTATTATTTTTTTTCCCTTACCATTTTGAAAGCCATTCCAAATCTATTCCAAAACTTGAACACAAAGGGTTCCATTAAATTGGCTTATTATCAAATTGGACTATTCATTAAATTGGATTATTGTTAAATTGGATTATTCATTAAATTGGGTTATTATCAAATCGGACTATTCATTAAATTGGATTATTGTTAAATTGGATTATTATTCATTAAATTGGATTATTCATTAAATTGGCTTATTATCAAATTGGACTATTCATTAAATTGGATTATTGTTAAATTGGATTATTATTCATTAAATTGGATTATTCATTAAATTGGCTTATTATCAAATTGGACTATTCATTAAATTGGATTATTGTTAAATTGGATTATTATTCATTAAATTGGATTATTCATTAAATTGGCTTATTATTCATTAAATTGGGTTATTATTCATTAAATTAGATTATTCATTAAATTGGGTTATTATTCATTAAATTGGCTTATTATTCATTAAATTGGATTATTCATTAAATTGGCTTATTATCAAATTGGACTATTCATTAAATTGGATTATTGTTAAATTGGATTATTATTCATTAAATTGGATTATTCATTAAATTGGGTTATTATCAAATTGGACTATTCATTAAATTGGATTATTGTTAAATTGGATTATTATTCATTAAATTGGATTATTCATTAAATTGGCTTATTATCAAATTGGACTATTCATTAAATTGGATTATTGTTAAATTGGATTATTATTCATTAAATTGGGTTATTATTCATTAAATTGGATTATTCATTAAATTGGGTTATTATTCATTAAATTGGGTAAATTGGGTTATTATTCATTAAATTGGCTTATTATTCATTAAATTGGATTATTCATTAAATTGGCTTATTATTCATTAAATTGGCTTATTATTCATTAAATAGGATTATTCATTAAAAATAAATGTAGGTACGTTTAAGATGTCTAGTGGAGCTACTAAACGTGATCCAGCTTGGGAACATGGAGACCCAATAGAGGGAAACAAACATGGCACAATTTGCAAATATTGTGGTCGGGTAATGAAGAGTGGTGGAGTGACACGACTTAAGTACCATCTTAGTGGATTAGATCCAGCAAAAAATGTCCAACGATGCGATAATGTCCCCCCAGAAGTGAAGGCATTTATCAGCACATTATTAAAAAATAAAAAACAGCAGAAGGAAAAGAGAACACAAGGAATGGAAAATATTCGAGCTGGGCTACGAGGAGAAGTCATTGGCCAAGCGGTTGACAGTGATGATGATGACGATGAGGACGAATGTGATGACGACATGGGACCTGAAGAACGACGCAATTTGAAACAAGGATTACGTGCCTCCAAACAGTCAGCATGGGAAAGAGAACACCTTCATAAAATTCCTAATAGAGCACAAGGTTCCGGGACAAGTGGTGGTGCACAAATGAGACGGGGAGGCAGTCTTAGAGAATCACAACCAACACCACCAATAGCCCCAAGTTTATATAAGTCATCCAACGCACGTCAAAAGAGTGTTTGGAGTTATTTCAAGGGAGGTAATGTGAAGGAGGGAATGGGGCGTCTAATTAGCAAGTTCTTTATCTATGAAAATGTCCCTCCTGCAAAGGCATCATCACATCATTTCAAAAATATGGTAGTGGGATGTCAACAAGCCGGCGTTGGAGTACAACCTCCCACTCCCTATGAGATAAGAAACAAATATTTGGATTTGGAGTATAACGACATTGGCGAGTATGTTAACAAGTTGAGGTCAAAGTGGGAAACACATGGTTGCACAATCATGTGTGACGGATGGACTGGGCCGACCAGATTGTCCATCATAAACTTCATGGTATACTCCAAGGGAAAAACAGTTTTTTTGAAGTCTGTTGATGCTTCAGACCATATAAAGAACTACAAGTATATTTACAAATTATTGAGGGATGTAATCATGGAGGTGGGAGAGCATAATGTTGTCCAAGTCGTGACTGACAACGGTTCTGCATTTGTCAAAGCTGGAAAAAAGTTAATGCAGCATCATAATGTGTTTTGGACATCATGTGCAGCACATTGTATTGATCTCATGTTTGAGGCAATGGGGAAGAGGGAGAATGTTGCTACTGTGGTCAAAAGAGCTAGAACGATCACAAATTATATTTACAATCACAGTTGGTTGTTGGCAAAGATGCGTGAATTTTGCAAGGGAGAAATTATTCGTCCAGCTACCACTCGATTTGCCACCAATTATATTGCATTAGAGAGCCTAGTTAAGAAGAAAGCAGGGTTGAAGCAACTATTCACTAGTGACGATTGGGCCAACCACAATTTCAGCCGCTCAAGTACAGGTCGTATGGTGGAAAGTATAGTGCTTGATCATGAGTTTTGGACTCAATCAGAACATGTGTGCCAAGTGTTTGAACCTCTGTACAAAGTTTTACGGATCGTTGACACAGAAGTGTATCCTACTATGGGGGCAGTATATGAGTTGATGCGTGTAGTGAAGGATGAATTGCAAAGAAAACATGGTGCAATGTGGGTCATAAAGATAATTGATGACCGATGGTATAAAACATTATACCACGATTTGCATGCAGCAGGTATAAATTATGTCATAATTTGCAATTCATTTCTTTAGTTGCATAAGTATTATTTCTCTTATTAGAGTATGTGTTTCTTTGAACAGCATATTATTTGAATCCCCGATACCAATACAGACCCGGTGTTGGAGATGATGGTACCCTTATACGTGCTGTACATAATGTATTCTCTAAATTAGACCCTGCATCACCAGCAGTTGGCCAATTTGGAAATGAGGTACACAATTACTTAAATTATAATAATTACTTTGTTGGATTAAACTAACACGATTTATTGAATTCAGCTAACATGGTTTAAAGATGCAAGAAGAACTTTTGGAGAACCAACATCAGTTGCTGCTCGAACAAATATGTCTCCTAGTGAGTATAAACATATTTCACTATAAGTTTATAATAGAATTTGTTGGAGTTATTAGGCTTATCAACATTGTTTTTCATTGTAGCTGAATGGTGGATCATGTATGGGACCGATGCACCAACTGTGAGAAAGTTAGCAATCAAAGTATTATCACAAACAGCTTCCTCATCTGCTTGTGAAAGAAATTGGAGCACATTTGCACTCATACACACAAAGCAAAGAAATAAGTTGGCTCATAGTAGCTTGGAAAAATTAGTTTATTGCTACTACAACATGAAGCTTCAACTTCGAGATAAGGAAGCAGAAATAGATCATGTCGACCGTGGTGACCCACTAGATGTGTTTGATATTGTTGGTGCAGATGATGATACACAGGATAACCAACTTTATCAATGGATTAGACCTCTTCATTTAGATGATGATGAAGGCAACCCAGCTCCCAGAGTTGCTGAAGAAGCACGTAATGAAGGGATAAATGTAGAAAGAGTATTAGAAGAGGAGGTGGGATCTAGCAGCACTGACTCTTTGGAAGAACATTTGCGCCCAAGACCAAGAAACACTGGAATTCCACATTCTTCTAATCCTACACAACCACAACATCGTGCTGATACTAATGATAGCTCTAGTACAAGATCAGGAGACTCACCTACCACCGGAGGTGGGAATGATGAAGGATGCAGTGGAGCTGGAGGTAGTGGAGCTGGAGGTAGTGGTGGAGCAGGAGGTAGTGGTGGAGGTCGATACTATTATGGACCACCTCCGGGATTTATGAGCCCCTTCACTGGTGAGGCAAACTTCACGCATGCAACACAGGATGATGACCATGGCAGTAGGCGGGCAGGACCAGGAATTGGTGCCATAGGGGAGGACTATACTCGTAGAGAAAGAGGCAAGGGGATTTTGTCAAGTCAAGAAGATGACTCGTTATCTAGAACTTCGGACTCTGTTGGTGTGGGAAGTAGTAACTGTGGTTATACTCATAGCCAACCATTTCCCTACCCTTCATATCCCATTCCTGTTGGGATGGAATCGAGCGAGTCATGGAAACAATCCCAGACTCAATCTTCAAATGATTTTGCTTATGGACAACCTCAACCAATCTCGGATCCATATGGGTGGCATGTTAACAATTACATGCAAAACTATTTTGGGGATTTATCATTTGATAACTACTCTTCACAATACACTCACTCTACACGTAGAGATGATGAAGATAGTGAAAATTTTGAACCTCATAGGAACTCTATGTGGTACTAAAGTGTAAAATATTGTACTAATTCATTATATATAAATGATTTATGGTGTGTTTAGACTTCTTTCATTAATTACTACATATTTTCTACACTCACAATGTTTGTCAGCTCGCTATATAATCAACTTGATAATGTTAAATCCATCATGCAATGCATTTCCTTCCAATTTTTTGTGATAAACTAATAGATAATTGACTAAATAAACATCCTGCAAAGTTTCAATAAAAATTTCCAAGTTTTTCTTACAATTTCCGTGGTTTCCATGTAATTTTTATCGATATCGATATTTTATCGATATTTCCGTCGATATTTCCGTGTTTTCGGACTACCGATATTTCCGATATTACCGATATTTAAATCCTTGCTAACAAGTATACTCACCTGACTTACCTGAGAGTCCATGGCGCCAAAGCATAACCAGCATAGTCATAATAACAATATCAACGGTATTTGACATGACATTTTAATTATGAAACCATTTAAATTCTAAAACCATTTAAAAACGCAATTTCTGGGAAAAATCAATCTCATATATATATAAATACTGAAAACAAAAGCCCACTCATTGATAAGTAGAAGGGTCGTAGCCCCCGAGCTTAGTGTGGATGCGCTCGTCCTCTGGATAGGCCTCATCTATATGCGAAACAACTATAAAGCCGTTAACTAAACGCACATAACCAACCTTATGTAATAACTTCTTATACATTGCTCAATTGGGGTGTTTGAATATACCAACATGCTCTACTAAATCACACGAACACCCTCATATTTTTAGAAAAAATTTCCGATCATCCATGCGCCCCCATGCGCTGGCCAAGGCACGGCCACACGCGCCGCCCACACGCAGGCACGTGCCTGGCACACGGACGGTACAGTTAACGCCGTTAGGGAATATTTCGACAAAACTAACCTAACTCCGTTACATCCTGTTAGGAATATGAACAAAATCTCAAGCCAAAAAAACCAAACATAGGTAAATTACAAGTTTTTTTTCTTCACACGCACGCCTACATAACATCCATCATAGCAGCGTTTATTAAACTATGATTTATGTTTTTTGCTATAGTGCGGAAGATGTCCGCTCTCAGAAAAAGTGAACGACTGTAGTCTTCGTGATCGACTGCTGCAGTGACACGCCCCGACCCCGATGTTCTGTAGACATCGGGGTGGTCACGTACTGGCCGACACCCGAAGGGTGACGCAAGCCATTTAGAATGCATAAGAGCGAGAAATAAGAATTTAAATTGAACATTAATAAGCATTTAAGGAACGTGTTCAGAGCATACAACAATTTGAAATACTAAAAGAAAGAATATAAAATTGAATAAACAAAAGGAGGAGGTCCTACACCGAGAGGACTCAAAGATGCCGATGCGGAAGTACCTTGATGCCGGGATTTCATGCCTCGATTCTATACCCTGAAGGGGGCGCAAAACAAAGGTGAGTGGACCAATTTGATATACATATAAGAAAACAGTTATCAACATACTATCCCCCAAGTTTTATGAAAACACAATTATATCTTCATAAACATAGGTTTTCTGAACCTAGAATGCCGTGCAATATCTCATGTCCTAACTCATCATGCAATATCTCAATTCATAACTCGCATATCATAATAATTCCTAATGTCAAAAGTCCACATATATCCCTCCAGGCCCTATGCCATCTCCCCGTCCCTGAGCATACAGTCAGAGGAAATATCACTTCAGGCCCTATGCCAGCTCCCCGTCCCTGTGCTCAATAGCCAGAGGAAAACACACTCCAGGCCCTATGCCAATACTATAACCGTCGCCCGGGATGGACCAGAGCCTTATCCCTACATCCCGTAGCGGAAACGTGGACATACTTAAACCGTCGTCCAGGATGGACCGGAACCTTATTCCAACATCCCGTAGCGGTAATATCATAACTATCGCATATACATTTATGAACAAGTAACGTCATACATCATTCTTATAAACTCATGCTTCTCATGCGTGCAATTCTACTAATAAAACATGTATTTTTAGAAGGGGTCCACTCACAGTACTTAGCCGTCCAACGCTGCGCTGCTAGCGAATCTAGAAAAGCCACGATAAATGCACCTAGCACATAAAGGGTTCAATATAGTCAAACTCTATTCAAACGAATTTATTTGGGAAAACAGACTTCAAAAACGAGTCCAGGACGTCGAAATTAGCCTAGGAGGGGTCCCGAACGGAATCCAAAAAAGTCAACCGTAAAAGTCAACGTTGACTGGTCAAAGTCAACGGTTAACGGTCAACCGTTGACCGGGTCAACGAGTCAGCCGGGTCGGGTCAGAGTCAACGGGTTGGGTCCACGGGTCAACTGGGTTGGGTTGGATCCGGGTTTGGGTTCCAGGGTTTAGCCCAAAGGGGTTTTGGGTTAAATGGGTCTGGGCTTAAAGCCCTTAATAAAGCCGGCCCAAGGGCCCAGGTTTAAAGAACCCAAAGGGTTCTGGGTTTAACTACACGGGCCCAAGGCCCTGGTTTTTCTCTACGGCCCAAGGCTTTAAAAGCCAAGGGTTATTGGGTTTTGCCTAAACGGGCCGGAGGCCCCTAATTTTTCTAAGGCCCGAGGCCTTATTAGTTAATAAAACTAAAAATAAAAACTGAACGGGTTAGGGTACTGGGCTTGAGGGAATTGGGCCTAATGCCCAACTAACAACCTAAAGGCCCAATGGCCCTAAAATTTAATAAACAGAAATTAAAATAATAAAAGGGAAAAGGGTTGGGTTTCGAAACGGGCCTAAGGCCCGTGGGGTTTGGGTGTGGCCCAAAGAGCCTGGTGCATGCCGAAAGAACCAGTGACGGTGTCGGAGCTTCTACAGCTCCGGCTAGCAATCAACGGGAGCCTAGTGCTCCGATATAGACCTCAAAATGAAGTACGAAGCGAGGAGAGACGATTGGCACCTTCAGATCGACGAAGAACGGCCGGAGTTACTCGGAAATCGCCTCGAGACTCCCGGATTTCGTCGGAGAAAATGGGTGTGTGTACCCCGTCACAATTCGACCTAAAACTCACAGAAATTTCCCCAGTTAACTTCTAATTTCTAACTTAAACACGAATTGAATAAAAATGGGGGGGGGGGGGTCGATTGGGGCTCACCTCGCCGGAATTTTAAAGAATTTCGCCGGGGGGGGGGGATTTCTGGGTTCCCTCTGTCTTACACAGTGACAGAGAAAGAGAGGGAGACGAACGATGATGGAGTGGCGTGTGTGCGTGTGATCGTGAGGACGAGAGAGTCGAGAGGGGGGGTTACGGGAGAGTGAGGGTGCAGAGAGAGATCGAGAGTTTGAGAGGGACAGCGAGGGAGAGAGAGGGACAGAGAAGAGAGGGAGAGGATTCGGGAGAGACAGAAATCCAGTGGGCCCATTGGGCTCACCATTTAAGAACAAAATAATTTTAAAATAAAAAGGAAAGGGGGATAAGGTTTAGGGCCTAAAATGAACATTTGCAAAACCTTCGAGATTAAATTGCATAATTGAAAAAGGGTTTGGGGGTCAATTTCTAGAATTTAAATATAATTGAGGGGCGGGTGTGACATGCAGAGCGCTCTACATGTTTTTGGCTTTGAACATTAGTGCTTGAAAACTTAGTTGCTAGAACAAGAACGTAACACTTTTTATGTTTTTTGTTAACTGCTAAAATAGGTGCATATATTTTACCATCTTAACTTCAGGGGCAAAATATGTGTGAACTGCATGTTGCTTTTGTTTCTTATGGAATGTCTTTTGTAATCAGGAACTTTTAGCTTCGTCCTGTTAATTGTGTAATGTCTTTTCATGTCGGCTGAGTTGAATGTATATAAAAACCAAGCTGCTTATCTTTCCGACCCCGTACACTCATATATCCCTATGTTCAATAATAATTGTGTTGAATTTATACATGTTAAGTGTGTCTTATTCATGCAATTAAGTCTGATGCATGCAAAGCGCGAACATATTTTCTAATTTGGCCAAAAATTAAGTTTTAGCCCAAAATTTATTTTAAGCTCAACAATAGGAGAAAGTTTTGAGACGGATTGGAGTTGGTCGAATATTTGCTCACCTCCACTTTAATGCGAGCATTGCCATACAACTTCAAACATCGTCTTATGAGTTTTGACTCGAATTCAACTCATATTCAGACGAGAAAACCACAAAAAGTTAGAAGTTAACGCGTTAAATTTCTGTAAAGTGGTGTGAGGGTTCCCAAAGTTGGATTCCTGAGTTCGTTGAGTTGACCGAAGTCTCTTTGCCGCTGTTCATTTCTGTAATCGGAGCTTCTCTGGGGAAAACAAGAAGAGGCCTCAGCAGCCACTCACGCGGCCACGCTGTTCGGATTTTGAGCAAAAAACTGGTCAGAAAAGTGAAACCAATCGATCAGCTTAGACTTCAGATTGAAAAACAAACAATTATACAAAGTTATGTGATTTTCTTGTGCTTAGTGGTGTTGTTGTAATCATGGCACTGTCCTTAGTTGGAGGGGCTGCCATAGGAGCGCTGTATGATGTCGTTAAGATATCGATAGGCAGGACTGCTATGCAGTATAAACCCCTCCCCAGAGATCTTAAATTCACGTTAGACTCCCTAAGGCCGCGGATCATCCAGCAGATAGGAGAACATAACGTGGAATTGGGTCTTTTGGAACGAAGATATAGAGAGTCTACAAGAACGAATGGAGGAGGGTATAGAGCTCGTTAGGATGTTATCGAACTGTGGCACATGGAGCTGCTATATCTTGTGCAGCTGCTGCAACTGCAGCAAGGCGAGTTATGCGGAACAACTTGTTGAATTGGATGGGTCTCTTAGAACACTGTTGGAGATACTGAAGCTGCAGGAAGCGAGGGATGTGAAGGAGGTCTTGCTTTTGGCTAGGAAGATCAACGACAAACAAGGTGAATTGGAAAGGGGACTGAGCGATTTGCTGAAAGTGCCGCAAGAATCGGGGGACGGGGGAGAGTCTTCCGGAAGCGGTGCAGAGACAACACCACACGAACAAAATGGAGAGAATGGTGGACAACAAGTGGCACCGTCAGGTGGAGGAGTAGGGGCTGCTGCTCTAGGAGCGGCATTTGGGGTGTTGTTTGACACTGTTATGCAAGTGAAGGACAAGACTACCATGCTTAAACGCCCCCTCGGTGATCTCAAATTGACACTAGACTCCGTAAAGCCTTTGATAGGAGAGGTGGCAGAATGCAGCAAGGTATTGAATCTCCCAAAAGAGGAATTAGAAGATGTTAGAATACAAATGGAGAAGGGTGCAGAGCTTGTGAGCAATTGCTCAGAGGTTCGTCAGTGGACTAGCTATAAAACGTATGAATATACCAACAAACTTCTTGGATTGGACGAATCGCTTCAAAGATTGTTAACTGTGCTAAGAGTGCAGTTAGCAAGGGATGTGAGGGAGAGCTTGGTTTCCGTAAGCAATATAGAGGTGGTGATCAATCAAATTGAAAGGAGTGGTGTGGTAAAATTACAGAATGAACAAAATGAAGCTAAAGGTTCATGTGAAGAGCCCACAGCCATGGCTAAGAGTGCAGTTGGATTGAATACACTAAGTGTGGAGGGAACAAGGGACGTGAGTGAGACATTGGATCCGGAAGCGAATATAAAGGTAGGGTGGCAGAAAGTTAAAGAGAGTTGGGTGGCACAAAGTAAAACTGAACATCCATCACGTTCAGTTGGACTGGATGCAATGAACATGCAGATGGGAGCAAGGAGTATGGAGGAGACATCTGTAAGTGATGTAGAGGCGGGGCTCCAGCGAATTCAGGGCAAAGAAGTATACGAACTTGATGCGCCACTTAGGGAATTGGAGGAGGATGTTCTTAAGGATGAGGAAGATGAAGAACTTGATGAGCAAGTGGAAGATCATCATGACAGGAAGAAGAAAGGAGCTGAGTCTGTGACAGGTGCAAGTGGAGACGGGATGGCGAGTTGTAAAGCTGACGGGTGTGCAGTCGATCTGAGTGATGCAAAGGCGTACTATAGAAGGCATAGGGTGTGTAAACTTCATTCGAAGGCTCCACTTGTGATTGTGTCTGGCCTAAAGAGAAGGTTTTGCTATAAATGCAGCAGGTTTGGCCTCTCCACCTTGTTTTATAGTTATCGCGCTGCAAAGTTTTTTGCTTCTTTGATTTCTGTCTGGTTTGGTTTTTGGATTTCAGTCTTAGTAATTTAGTTATTTGTCCTGAAACTAAATGTTGTGTTGTAGATTTCATGATCTATCAGAATTTGATGACACCAAACAAAGTTGTCGTAGGCATTTGCCCTACATTGAACAAGATGGTACAGGCACTCAGTTAAAGGATGTAAGTGGTGATATAGATACGGTGATCAGTCGGATTGAATGGAGTGGTGTGGTACAATCACAAAATGATCAAAGTGAAATTAAAGATTCATATGAAGTGGTCGAAGCCACACCAGCAGCAGTTGGATTGAATGTACCAAGTGTGCAGAGAACAAGGGATTCAAGGGAGATATTGCAGACCTCAGTAAGTAATACAGAGGCAGGACTCGAGCAAATTCTGGGGAAAGACGTGTTTGATTTTGAAGCTCCGTACGCTGAATATAAGGAAACTGAATTCATACCTTCATCTGTTACAGTTGACTTGGGTGTGCCTTTGGGAAGATTGAAGAGGTTTTTTCTTAATGATGAGGTGTCAGCGCACAGGACCGAGCACAATGGCGTTCTAGGATTCATATAGCCGACCCTACTTAGTGGGAAAAGGCTTTGTTGTTGTTGTTATTGTTGTTGTTGATGAGGTGTCAGCGGTTGTGCTAACGGGTCCTGCGGGAAGCGGGAAAACCACATTAGCAAAGTTCTTCTGTGAAGATGAGGAAGTCAAAAATATATTCAAGAACAACATCTTCTTTGTTCATGTTTCGGAAAATCCTAGCTTGAGCCTCATGGTACAAACACTATATCAACAGATGGGTTTCCAGATACCTGCGTTGCAAGACGAATCAATTGCACTTCACTCGTTGCACGAATTTTTCATGGAAACAGCACTGCACCCATCAGTGTTGGTCTTGGATGATGTTTAGCCTGGATCAGAATCCCTTCTTGACAAGTTTGATGAATTCAAAACATCAAATTACAAGATTATGGTGACATCAAGATATGAATTTCCGGCATTTGGTTTTCCATATTATCTGAAACCACTGAATGCTGAAGATGAGATCGAATCACTGGATGATGAAGATCTGATATGTGTTTCTCCACCGCACTCCATAACATTTGATGACAAAGGCCTGATAACTCATTTTCCTGATTCCTCCGCGTCCTAATTGGGAGACGGCAGCTCTCATGTTGCAACTGCTATCAGGCCAATGGATCAATTTCATGATTCCTCTGTAAGACTCAACCCAAATTATGTTAGCATGCTGTCTAGATCACGATCAATATTGAGGCAAAGAGACTTACCTGGAGCAGTCATTATCGCAGTAAAAGGAAATCTTCTACTCACTCAAGCCCTTTATGCTCTTATGGTGATATAACCCTTTTCTTAGAACGTCTGCTTTGTGAGTAGGGAATCCCTTTTATTTATTGATGACTGGCAGCCAACTTCCATCTATCATGGGTGCGTTGGTTATCATCCCATATCATCACAACCTGGAAGTTACTGAGTAGTGGAGGAACGGTTTGTATCAAAGCATTTTGGATGTGTTTCCACGATTATAAGAAGTTGGTATTCCACGTATACAACTCATTGATGAATTTAAATTTATTTTTATTGCATATATCTTAGTCCTTATCACAACAAGTTGAGTCCATATAGGATTCTTACATTCTCCCACATGGACGTTAACTAGTTGTGTTCTATAAGATATATGACCAAAATAAAATTCATCCCTTAAGTGATCACATTGAGTCTACGCTACTAACTTCTTATACACATTGACCAGTAATCATTTAAGGATTGAACTTTAGGAAATAATACATGTACTAATACTGTATCCACCCTGAAATCACAATCCTCAAATTCATACTGTATAATGCAAGTGTAATCAAACATTTATACACATCAATAACATAATTTAATCTGTATTTCACTTCATCTCTCCCACTGAACAATCCAACTAACCATTGCCGAGCCTTTGTTTGGCTGCAATGTTCTTATAACACTTGAATAAACAAGCTTCTTTTATCACTCAAGTTCCTGAGCATTACCTCAACTTGTATCAGCTCAATGCAAGCATATATTTTTATATACAAACAACTGAAACAATCATCAAGGTTGAATTCATTAGCATGTCAACTGAAAACCATGACGAACAAAACATGAATTCATACTTATTCAAATAGGGAAATTCACTCCCACATAACAGCAGAATTGAATAAGTCAATGACTCCCACATTCATGACATGATCCTTGAACACTCCAACAACCAAGGGCTTTATGAGAAGATACTCCTGCTTTTACCTTTTCCTTTATGGACAAATATTTCACGTCTATCATTCATACATGTTTATGTTACACCTTTGGGTAAGAAACATAAACAACCATCATTTTGAAAATAGATTATGTAACCTTATTGTTAACAGTCATGTAAAAGATTAAGAAAACAACCAAGATTTCAAGTCTTTGGACAAGAAAATAATCAATTTAATTCTCTTTAAAAAAAAAGTTATACCCTGAAAAAATCTCAAACCATTCATACATTCCTCTCTTTGGAAAAGAATATAGACATGTTACAAGTTTTAAAACCATAATTTACATAATCTAGTACCTGAAATCTTTTACACAAGTATGCACTATAAAATCTTGCTAAGAAGTCAGAAAATATTATCATAAAAGACCTTATTGTTATGATTGCAACCATCCGAAGAAGTCAAGAAATGTTAGGCAAAGAAGTCATCCATCACAAAATGATAATTTATTCAAAACCATTTTAGCAATCTTTAACTCAAAATTACAAATGCATTTAGTCATGCATGTTTATGTCACACTTTTGAGCAAGAGACATAAACTGCCTTAACTCTTTAATGTATAGCTATCACACAATAGATTAAGATAGAATAACACTTTAATAACCTAATGCCCAAAACCTTTTAAACAATATGATTAGAATAACCAAGAACAACTCCCATTAAGTTTTCTAGAATTTATACACTTATTGTAAGTAAATTAATGAGTGTGAAGCCCAATTTTCTTTCACTAATTCTCCCACTTGGGCAAGCAATCATTGATTATTTACTTTCATCACTAGTACTCATAGTTATAGGATCAATCTATGTGAAAAGAAATCCAATAAAGCAATGTGAATTGCTGGAAAACACTCTGGAGCACTTGCATAGACAGTTCATTCCAAAACGAAAATATTAGACAAAATTTCAAATGTAAATGCAGACCAGATGAAGTCAAATGTATATTTATAAATTTAACACTCTGACTCATGAACTATTTCCTGCCCGCACTCCTTTGACACTATATCACTGTTAAGGAAGTCTAGAATTGGTAAATTATTATCAAACAAACCAAATGAAACGACTTTCGCAGAGCAAGGAAATAATGTCTTTTTTTTTTTTTTTTTTGGGAACTTGATTAGTACGACACCATTGTATTCAACAATCATATAATAACATATCATATATTTCACATAAGCAAAATGGATACGTATAATTATTATCATGTATATTTACACACATGCATACATAAATGTATATAACACTTGCATAATATTAGTATGTGACCCATAAAATCCCAACTGCAAAAGTGGTTGGTGACAGTTTAGTAAGAATTGCTCATTCAAGCGCCGTTTAATTTCATTTTATCAGACCTTAAGGACAAAGAAGCTTTAGACAATCTCTTCCAATGTGCCCATTTTACTTTTACCATTTTACACAAACAACATCGACCAAAGCTAATAAACGAAGCCAAATCCAAATAATCAGATAAAGGTATTACTTACTTCATGAATGGTTTCGGCACAAGCATGCAATATCACCTCTTCCACCATCCTATATGCTGGCAAACATAGAACAGCACCCAGACCAAAATTTCCATAAAATCTCACTTTGGTGATGATTTAATAAACATTTGACCAATGGTTGAATAACATGATTATTTGTTCCAGATGTTGCAGCCTTAGTTGTTTTTCCGTTGGGATCATTCCTGAATAAGACTTACAAAGAAAAGCATTATGTGAAAAATTATAATCGCAAACAAGTATAATCACAACCAAGAAGAGTATTGACCAGAAAACCATTGAAGCCGTGTACATTAGTCCACCAAGCTGGTACCGTTCGGAATATCAGAGGCAACTCAGTAATCTTCTAGACCAATATCCTCACCCCTGGTCTCCATCCCCACGACACGAAACTCCACGGAGAGAGTCATAGACAGACTCAAACAGGATAATCGAATCCAAGCTAGGACTAAGAGGAGCTTAAGTCCCACTATTCAAAAGTGAGTTGTAACATTGCAGCAATAACGAACGTGGCTATACAGTGACTAAAACTTCTAACAATTTATACACCCCATTCTTTGGAAAGGAATGTGAACATTTCATGAGTTTTAAACCACATAGACTTTACTGCAGTTGACCAATATTCATATCATTTTGCTGTATGCAAAGAGTGAAGCATCAAACAACACATATTTATGTTACACCTTTGGGCAAGAAACATAAACTGTCAAATATGCATCATGCAAATACCGAAACAAATTTAAAGCTCTGTTTCCAAGCTCCCACTTATCAGAGTGCTCCACCATTGTCAAGCTTTTGTTTAGCTTCAATGGAATGCTTATAATTCCAAGCTCATTCGGTCTGAATCTTTCATCAGTCCACAATATTTCAATATACTGCATACATATACATAATAACTGAAATAAAACCTCAACCATTAACAAGACAAAATTCACCAGCACATAAGTCCATGCTTTATTTAAAGCATAAGGTAAAATAAAATGAAAGAACAACCCTTACTTTCATACAGCAGCTAAGTCAAATGATTCAACCACACCCATGTTTGCAGCGTGATTATTGAATACCCCTACTGCCAAACTCGTCAACCAAGCTCATGAACTTT
This sequence comes from Crataegus laevigata, assembly GCA_963580275.1. Taxonomy (NCBI): domain Eukaryota; kingdom Viridiplantae; phylum Streptophyta; class Magnoliopsida; order Rosales; family Rosaceae; genus Crataegus; species Crataegus laevigata. The sequence continues at coordinate 4,792,928 of OY756950.1, forward strand.
TGGCTTCATCAAATCAGTACACTTTTACTCCCACACGACAACACCAATTCCAAAACAGAGTTCATGGAAGCAGCCCACAGGTAGAAGGCAGCTGGTGCAGTTCAAGACAGCAACGCCCTTCAACCAATGGCCTGTGTTCAATTAACGACTGTGCAAACACAAATGTCCCAGAACAGCAGAGAACTGACAAACTTTAATGCGAACAAGTATAATCACAAATAATTGTATAAACGCCAACCAGCAATGTATGACTCTCCAAGAATATCAAATCAATCAAATCCCTGTTCGGTGCATCATTCATTGTTTTCTGCATTGCATTTGCAATTTGCAAAGACACAAAACAATACATGCGATCATTCCACAATTGGGATGGCAACCACTTAGACGTCAATCTTTCTGGTGGCCATCATTTCAAAATCCGTAAATCCATAATCGTTTGATATCACGGTATGTCATTTGAAGAAGAGTTATATTCGGAGAAAAATTGATGTCCTGTTACAAGTTTATGCATATTGGTTGCAACTTGAATGTCAAATAGATATCAAGAAACTGATTTCAATCAGATACCGAATTTCAATCAGATACCGATCATCATTTGTGACACTGAAGCAACCATGACTACCAATTCCTGAATGACAAAAGCGCAATGCTTACAGTGGTCTAATCTTCATAACATATATTCCTTTTCCTGCAGTGAATAAAACTTTGGCAGCAGCATATGACATTAGAACAATTAATCATGCTCTAGAAAAACTGCAGCAATCATCATACGAATTTCATACGTGCATAAAGCATTGGGATTTCTTATTAATTCATCGGACCTAGGGCTTACTAACATGGCTCTGATACCAAATGTAAGACTCAACCCAAATTATGTTAGCATGCTGTCTAGATCACGATCAATATTGAGGCAAAGAGACTTACCTGGAGCAGTCATTATCGCAGTAAAAGGAAATCTTCTACTCACTCAAGCCCTTTATGCTCTTATGGTGATATAACCCTTTTCTTAGAACGTCTGCTTTGTGAGTAGGGAATCCCTTTTATTTATTGATGACTGGCAGCCAACTTCCATCTATCATGGGTGCGTTGGTTATCATCCCATATCATCACAACCTGGAAGTTACTGAGTAGTGGAGGAACGGTTTGTATCAAAGCATTTTGGATGTGTTTCCACGATTATAAGAAGTTGGTATTCCACGTATACAACTCATTGATGAATTTAAATTTATTTTTATTGCATATATCTTAGTCCTTATCACAACAAGTTGAGTCCATATAGGATTCTTACATCCTCCGCATCAACCTTGGGAGATAAAAGCTCGTATGTTCCAAAAGATGCGGGGACAATGGTGAGTTCTTAGTCTGCAACGCACACCTACAAATTCTCATGCTTTCGTTTGTGCAAACGTGTTTATACTCTTACCAACATGGCTCAGGTGCTTATCCAACTTTAACATGCTCTCTTTCTTTCGATTTAGTTTCCACTTGACAACCCCGTCAAGTCTACGTAGACACATATGCAGCGGGAGTTGGAATTGAAGGTGAGTGCTAGTTAATGCTAAAGCAAAGAACTTTGTATGTGTTTTTATTACAGTTTAGCTGAATTATGGCAAATGGAGGGAAATAATTGGAAAAGGGAACAAATTTTAGTCGGGTGCCTTTATATTTGAACTTAATTTTGTGAACTATTTGTTGGGAAATAGTTGATTGCAGTAGTAAAGTTTGTGAAATTGTGATTGTGCTATCTCAGCTATATGTAAAAATTTGATTTTGAATGTTGACGCATCCGAAGATGGCTCGATTTGTGTTGTTAAGCGAGTTAAGCTGCATGATTTTCATTTATTGATGTATTGATGTCTGTTTGTAGGTAGTTTGCTTGTTCTTGAAATTTTTGTATTTTTGTTTATTGTTTCCTTTGCCCTGTTTGTTCTTGAACAGAAAGATTCGGGTGAAAAACTGATGAAATTTGCGGGATCCAGAAACGAATGTGGCAGTTTGAAGGCTGAAGTTGAAGAAAGTTCAGCTGCTGGTGACAACAAGCCAGCTGAAGAAAGCACTAAACCTTCCGAGTCACCCAAGAAAGATTATATCCATGTAAGGGCAAGAAGGAGCCAAGCTACAGATAGCCACAGTCTAGCTGAGAGAGTAATGCACTTTCGATCTTAGAATCTAGAACATCAATTACGGTTTGCATGTTCTTAATCAGGCTCCGTAGTTCCCGATAGGGAATAGGTTTCTGTTTTATAGACATGTTTGGTAAATCAGTGTGATTCATTCACTCTTTGAGCATGCTGCGTACCATGCTCGTTTTGGCAGGTTAGGAGAGAGAAGATCAGTGAGAGGATGAAAATTCTCCAAGATTTGGTTCCCGGATGCAACAAGGTATTCTATGTTGTCTAGTTGGTTTTTTGTTAGTCATAATATTTACTTAGCATATGATCGATGTAGTTGGTAAAGGAAATCTTTGTTATGTAATATGTTGTTGTTTCCAATTTCACTACTAGATTTATTCTAAACATCTTGGTAATTATCTAGTGATCCGAATTCTGAAATCGATTTTGTTTCTTTTGAAAAAGGTTGTTGGTAAAGCACTCCTCCTTGACATGATTATTAATTACATCCAATCACTGCAGCACCAGGTCGAGGTTTCTATTCCTTCTGACTCTATCTAGTTCTACTTGGTTACATGGTTTTGCTTTAAACTGTTTAACCCTAGTCTGTAATCTGTTTATTCGATTCCGTAGTTCCTTTCAATTAGCTTGCAGCAGTCAATCCAAGGATGAACATGAATCCCACCATCGAAGCGTTTGCTCCAGAAGATGTAAGTCAGCTGCACTTCTATAACCTGCATAAAATCCACTGACCTACTCTTTCTGGATCTATTTCCAATATATAATCCTGGAAATGCATTTTTATATCCGGTTCAATAAGTTTCTGAAGACCCTACTTCTTTTTTAGAATATAAACCTTCGCCTAGTGATTTTTTTGGTACAACTTTTCAAACTTAGAGATGCGTCAAGGAATGTAAATGTCTGTCAACAGAGGAGTGTGCTTGTCGTAAGCTTGGCCACTGGACACCACAGTGTTGCTCTTGATTTCCCAAGATTTGTATTTGTGCATTTCTTGTGGCAATGTTAAGGGAATGAACAGCAAGGCACTTCCTTCTACGCTCATCGATTTCTTTGACCTAACCCTTGCTATACGCATAAAAATTCCAGGAAATCTCTTGTATTTTTTGTGTTGACATTAATGCATCACGTCATCTATTTGAGCATAACAACACGTAATGATATTTTCTTAGTCCTTAATTTCCCATGAAGTGTGAAGTGCTGATTTAAATGCTATCACCATTCTGCTGCCTCCTAATTCTCAGGATCACAGTCCTTTTATATCATCATGGTGACATTATCCTTGTTTAGATTCTCATCCCTTTAACTCATATGCTATATGAGTTTCTTACGAGTTGACCTGGTGTTTCAGCTCGTCGCACAGCCATTTGATGCTGCAGGGTTGTCATTTGGCTCCCACAAACCAAGGGAGTACGACCAAAGCTCACAGCCCGAAGGGCTACATATGCACGTTGTTGGTAGCTTCGAAAAACAACGTAAATTCAGGGGATGATTTGGTGGCGGATGTGATATTAGGGTTCTGCATCAGGTGCAGAAGTGTGTTTGCTAAATGTATGATCATTCTTGCAGAAGTGTGTTTGCTAAATGTATGATCATTCTTATTGTAATATGAGGTATTACCGTTAGAGATGAGAATTTATCATATGTAACCAAAATTTACACTCTAATTTCATAAATGTCAGTTTTTATAAAAAATAATCAAATATATTCAAAATTTCACTGGATTAGACTTCAATACCCTCCCTCAAAGTTAATAACAAACCCTAAATCCAAACACTATTAGATAAAATTATGAACAATTCCGCCTGTTTATAAATGAACTTGAATTCATTCCGAAGAAACTTGTTGTTTTACAATACCATCCACACCTCACGTCTCATCCCGACTTCCCCCAATCAATCAAAAATGTTTTGTTTTTGTTTATGATTTTGGTTTTGCAATAAAAACTCGAATTTATTTGTTTACAAGCAATTGTGATGGGCTTTGACAAAAGGTAAAGCTCCTAATGATTGGAGAACAGATGGCAACATGCCGTCGTTGCTTCCAGTTAGCCAGACCCTCCTTCAACTTTGACAATATATTTCCCTTTGATTTGTTAGGTTTTCAAGGCATACCGAAAGTATAAGAACAAAAATTAATGATTGTTTTATTTTGTTTAGTTGAACATTTCAAAACAATACGAAGGAGAAAGATAAGCGGAGGCTAGAAGGAGAGAGGGTTGCGGCGGTGGGTGGTCCAGCGACAAGTAAGTAGTCTTGTTGTGAGTTTGAATGAAAAAGAATTCCAACGATTTTAGGTGTAGTGTAATTTGATTTAAATTTGTAGGACAATTTGGTCTATTTAAGCATGTGTTTTGCTACAATTGATAATTTTTATAAAAGTTGACATTTATGAAATTAGAGGTTAAATATTGGTTATATATGAGAAATTTCTGTTAGGGATGAGCAAAATACCAAGCGGTCATGAATATTACATGCGATTATAACGGGTATCCATTTATCCGTTTATTTTAATATATGTAAAATTAAAAAAATAAATAAATAAAAACCCTAAATTGTTCAATCTTAATGGTTTGGGAGAGAAAATAAGCAGGGAGCAAGTAGAGTACGGAGGCAAGGAACCGATTCAGCCCCAGCTTTCCAAAGTTATGACAAATTTTCCATTTTTTTTTTCAAGTAAAAAAAAGAAAAGAAAGAGAAGCTAAATGGGCCAAAAAGGGATAAACGGGTTAAAAAACTAATAAATGGGTATACGGTTACGGTTATGAGTAAATAGCCGCGGTTACTCGGCCGTCATAACCGTTGCCCATTCTTAATTACTGTAGGAACATCAAATCTTCGTATGTATCAATTGACTAGATTATTATACTGTACTATGTTGTATTAGTCCTTGAGAAAATACGTTATAACGACGTAGTTGAAATGTGTAACAAAAGGATTGTGATTTCCAGATTTTATTTTTTAAATATCTGATTATTTTTACATGGTATTACTTCATGCCATGAACTTTTGTTTCGAAATCAATGGAAAAATTCAGGTATAATTTCGTATCTCAAACTACTCAAAAGAAAAAAATTCAGGGGTCAAAGTAACGAGTTATATCAACTTCAGGGATCATTCAAAACATTCTTTATAGTTTTATTGATACATATAATACAACAATAAGAGTAACATCGTAAAGTCATTCGAATAATTCCTTTATCGTACGCGGTACAAGTGACACTATTTAGACATACAAAACTAATACATTTACCGACACTTTATAATACGAGATTCACATACAATAGTGAAACCCACTTATACCAGAGAATGTGTCAGCAAGTATATCAGTCTTCTGTGTCAAAATCATTTTATTGACAGGGTATTCATCACATGATCACTAGATGTCTTTTATTCCTTCAACCTTTGCTTCTAAGCTTGGAGATCAACAGAACCATTCATTTTAACCACAACTGTTCCGTTATCAAATCCAAATGCAACCCTGCGGAGCAATGAAGTTGGCAGATGCATTAGCAAGTAATGGGGTGAGAGTTGTTTCAGCTGATGTGCCGCCGTTTATGCAGATCCATGCTGTGGAGTGTGCAAGAAAGACACGTGATAGCTGATGTACATTTAAACTAACCTAAATGATAGATTAATTTAAACCAAATTAAACTCGCAAGCACACAAATCAATTGTAGAAATATATGCAAATACGAGGTCGATCCCACAGGAATTGTGTTTAATACCAATTCAACCAGTTGATTATGTGAAACTTAACTTAACTAGGAAACAAATGATTGGTGAATTGATTACGAAAAATAATTAAAACTACAACTTAAAATTAAACCAGAAATATGAATAACAAAAACGCACAACGAATGAAAGTTTAAAAGAAATTAATGTGATGAAAGCCTAAGGTCATGAATCCACCGATAACAATCTTATTTCCTTTTCTTCAAGCCGATTACTCTCCAATTGCCATGCCAATATTTAAGGTTGTTCTTTCTAAAATATGAATTAATCCGTGGTCAGGCATCAACGCGTGTGTCTATACGTGACAACTATAACCTATTGGTTAGGCATACAGTTAAACACATAAAAACCCATTAAGCACTGAAGAATTATGTCAACCAAGTATGACTAGTTTGATATTGGTCATCCTCACTAGTTTGTCTACTCTTCTTAATCTTAGTTCCAATAAACCTAATTGATTGGTCATCCTCTTAGATTTATTTAACTATCTAGAAACAAGTTCACAATGATGGCCAGTCACAAGAATGTTCAAAACTAGAATAGATTAAGCACAAAGATTAAGAACTAAACATGACATGTAATAAGATAATAATCAACAAGATACTTTAGAAATAATCATGTCATGGCTTCATTATAAACCTTAGAAAAGTAGTTTAGTTACAAGTAGTCATAATAAAAATCACAAAAGAAGTCATGGAAAAGATAAAACCCGAAAAAGAATGGTAAGAGCACACTAAGCCTTTTTCCTTCACTTTGGACGACCTCCCTCCCTTCTAAGATAGCCTAGGGCCCTCTATTTATTCTAGTAAAACCCTCAAAAGTCTGATAAAAACTCTCCTAAAAGAAAACAAACTCCTAAATAATTAATGACAGAAAATAGGAAAGAATCCTTCTTGGCTTGGGAAACACGTCATCTGACTTGAACGCCAGTTTTGGGGTCGATTTATCTTCTGGAAAATTCTATAAAAATATGAAAAACGTAGCTTGATCTCTTATCTTTCCAACCATATATCGCACACCACTAGGAAAAATCGGGAAAGCCTTCAAATCTTCATTCTCCTACAGCTGCGCAGTTCTGACGGGAAAGTTACTTCCGCAGGATTAACTTTGAAAACTGGAACGTTTGGCTTCATGAAAAATTATGAAATTTGGATACAACAATCTTCAGCCGCTTAGATTCCTTCTCCAATTGGCCTTGCATCAAAACTCCTCCGGAAAGTCCAATTATCACCAAAAATGTCCTGCATGCGCAGATTAACTGAAACAGAGAAAAGGAAGTAATAAGGCTCTTTTAAGATCAATTCCTTAACAAAACTTAGGGATAATTAACATGAAAATGTGATAGATAATGCACCTATCAATAGCCTGGAAAAATTCACCTCCAATACTCTTGCTTTGACTCTCAAAAAGGTAATCATGAGCTTAACTATCATGATTAGGATGTTAAATTTTGATTTTTCTGAGGTTTTTGGTGATTAACTGATGTGGGTTTTGTTTTGTGAGTTTTATTTTATGATTAGTTGGTAATTATTTTGTGGGGTTTGTTAAAAACTCAAAAAGTCCCACTTCAAAACTACAATACATAATGAATTAATGGTTCTGCACTAATTGTACCAAAATCTTTTGTGATCAAACTCCACATTTGTCATGCGTGTGATTACTAGTGAATCGTTGATTTGTCCTCTATGTGAAAATATTGACAGGGTCCTCTATGTGATTACTAGTGAATCGTTGATCTGTCCCACTTCAAAACTACAATACATAATGAATTAATGGTTCTTCGGTCTTTCTCTCTCTATAAAAAAAAGTCAACATAAGATGGTGACGTGATTTGATCATGAGCGTTAAAATAGGATGGGATCAAAGGGGAGGGAAAATGAGAGAGGAGATAATCCATATCCCTCTAAGCCATATGTGATCATCATTGTTATAAAATCATACTATATGTTATATGTTATATTTTACATATCTATCTCTCTTGTCACATGAGATACAAATACATAATTGTACAACTGGCGACAAAACAGGTTTTCCTCTAAAACTTATTTAATACATTATTATTAGAGAAGTACGGAAAGTAGTACTCAATCCATCAAGGATGGCATCCAAAAAGTCCATAAGATGTGTCCTGTTTTCCAAACTCATATTGTATTTTGCACCTCATCTTATATTGTTGTAGTTTGGTCAGAGACTCAAAGGACACCCCCTACCCTCCAAATCATTTATCTTGCTTGTATATTGGGGCCTCTTGTTCCAAAAAAGGTAGGACATGGGACCATTTTGAAAGAGGGTCCTAAATAATTGGGCCTATATCAGTTTGGATTTAAAATTTGGGCATGCCATCCCAGCCCAAAATTTATTTCTCATACCACCGATTAACTGGCCCATTCTCCACCAAGCAAATCCGAGTGTTTGATTTCCCATCAGGACACTTTTTTATTACCCATCAAAAATAAAAAAAATAAAAAAATTAGGCTCTAACTACTTTTTCTATTGGCATTAAATTTTCATTTTTATGTAAATATGAGTCGGGTCAATTGATTAAGGCCAGGTTTACGGCCACATGCTCTCAAGTCGAATTTCCCTCTTTATGGATTTATAGTAGTCAAGATTATCATTGATTACGGCTAGGTTTCCGGCTACTTACTCTTAAGTTCCGAATTTCTCTATTCGTAAATTATAGGAATCAAAAGTCAAAAGATTATTGCCCTGTCAGAAGAAAAATCACAACCTACCTATCCTCCACTTATTAATATTGATGGACATAAATGACAGCGTGGAAATTGATAATTTTACAAATACACCCTTCTATTCTTGGAATGGAGCTGATGAGAGACGGTTGGATGTGCGGTTAAAGATTTCGCTGCATACTATGTTCCGGTTCATAAAAAAAAAAAAACCCCCCACAAAATGAAGAAGCAACAATGATTGAGAGGAAGAAATTGGGTGTGGTAGATTTTACGGCTATCGCATGCAGAATGCAGGGATTTTGTTTGAGAGCATTGAAAAAGCAGCCACAAATAGCAAAAGGTAACAGAACATACATGGTACAGTTGTACTGTTTTCTTCTTTGTTTACTTTTGTCTTCTCTGTTCAAAATTGTGAAGGCACTTCAAATATGAATTGAGATTCACTCAAAAATTTTGTGTTCAAAACCCATAAATTGAGAGATTTAGACAACTTAATTTTAATTATACGACCCCTCCTCTTAGCCCATCTCACTAGTCCACTTCATAAAAATCCAAAAACTTAAACAACCTAGATTTTGAATAGTCAGAATCTTTGGATCGACGGACTCTAAACACAAAGTTTCAGAGTGAATCCCATTCTCAATCAACGCCAAATATTATCTTATAACAACTTCAATAGAGCCAAGTTTGTTGCTTCATGAAAATTTGGAGCGGTCGAGTCCTACTTCAGCTTTTTAGATGAGCTTCACTCAATAATAGCCATAAAACGAACATTCAGTTCCTTACTATTAAGGAATAATAATCTATCACTGCTTACAATTACATACTGTAATGAGTTACTAAAAACACAAAAAGAAAAGTTAACAACTTTCTTCAACATTTGGTTCAATATTCAATTCCATCTGACACATACTAATGCCTTAATGCAAACAGTAAAATTGACACGAGGAATAGGAGGGAGACTTCCTTGCACCTCTGGATACGTCACCATAACATCTCAGACTAATAGAGCGATCTGTGTGAGAAATTTAAAACACATAACATTGTATTATTAGTCTGAAACGTTACAACGACATCAAAGAACGTGTATGTAAGTCTCTTTCAAGTGGTACACATCACTTTTGATGAAAAGCAGGTGCAACATATATGAGGTGGACATGAAAGTGAAATGGGCAGATGGGTATTTTTCCAAATAGACAATGCATCAAGTTTTTGATAACCAAATTAGGAGTAGGAGGCTTTAAGAGGGAAATTAAGCCACTCAAGTTAACTTTGGAAAATGCCCAAGATTCCACAAAGGCACATGAGTTTGGCCAAATGAAAAACTATCTTGGGCATACTCAAACACACTTTCTCAAGTGTAACCATCTTGCTTCGATGGGTACCATTTTTTTGCTAAGCAAGTTAGGCACCACTAATAATAATTGTGACAAATGAGAAAAAGAAGGGTTAGGTCTTGATGGTGTTGTAATCCAAATTATCAAAACTATTTAGATCTTAAGAAAAAGGGAAATTAGAAAGAGAAATGCATTTTTTCCCCAACATAAATTTATTTGAGCATTTAATTTGGGGGGTTTGTGTTGTTCACTAGTGCAAGTACCCAACCATTGTTTCCACCCAATCTCTCTTTTGAAAGAGAATAAGATGCCCCAATTTGAAAATCTTCATCACATTAACTGTTACTTTCACTTTCTAGGCACTATTTTAAATTGGGTATTTTTCATTTACTAAGACCATCTCCAACCCTTTGGCTAAAAGCCAAATTTTTTAGCCCGGAAAATTTGGCTTTTAGCCCAGAAACAGTTTTTCTGCTCCAACCCTACTGGTCTAAAATTTTAGCCTGGGATTATTAAAGAATGAACTTAGGCTAATTTTTTTCTTAAATCTATTTGTTTTAAAAAAATAAATATGTAGACTATCGTAAATTAATTTTATGAACATTTTAATCTAAAAAAATTTAAATTCCGATAAATATTGAAAAATCATTAAATTTTTCATCAAAGTGTGGAATAATAAGTACAATAATTATTGAAGACATCTAGATTAAATAGAAACAATAATTAATAAGACATAAATTTAATAAATTACATAAACCACATAAACCAAATACAAACGACAATTAATAAACTTAATTAATAAATCACATAATTCATACACTACATAAACTTAATAATCATATCCACCATCTTCACTTGGTGATGAACTTCGTGGTTGACTTGGAATATAGGGTTCGGAGGATTCATCATCTTGAAATATACTCCTTGTGGCATACCTTCACAAAATTTCCTTTTGCTTACCACGTAAGAACTTCTTCCTCTCTGGAGTGTATTTGTTGAAGTCCTCCATCATCAAATTAACTTCAAACCTCTCTTGCTCCCTATCCCCTTCTTCCTTCATTTGCAAATGCATTAGGGCTGCTTCTTCTTGGCGAGCGCTATGAGTTTCTTTCAATTTTGCAATTTCGGTAGCAAAGTGTCCACTCGTCGAATCTTGGGACTTCTCTTTTCTCTTTGCTTCCTTTTGCTTATCTCTTCCCGGGGGCCTTGGTAAAGAAGGAGATAAGGTCATTTCATCGACACCTTCATTGACACCTTCATTACTCGGTGCGGCTTCACGTTGAAATTGTCTTCCCCATTGTTGGTCTGCATTTGTTGCCCACCTCGGACAATCCTTGAGGACGTCCCAAGCATGTTGCAACTTAAAAACTTGATTTTTTGGTGTTACTCTTGTCTTGTAAATTTCCATTGCTTTGTCACCCTATGCAAAAAATACATAAAAATAATTAGTTGCAAAATAATATTATGTACATGACAAATAAAATATCAAGAAAAAAACTCACAACTTCTATGGCGCTCCTTCCACTAGGCATGTCAACCATGGCTCTCTCCAAGCTTCCCTTCCATAAAGTGCATGCTTTGTTGATAGTCTTCCACCGATCATAAACACCACCACCGTCCCGCCTGCCGCCGTTGCAGTTTTCTTGAAACTTTGCAATGATTTTATCCCACAAAACCTTTTTATTTTGATTTGTGCCAACTGCACCATCTTCACTAATAGAAACCCATGCCAAGCATAAAGCAACATCTTCCTCATAGGTCCAATTACAACCTCTAACATGCTCTCTTGCCATGTTGAACAATTTGGAAATGGAAAGAAATGGTAGAAAGATAAATTGGAAGAATTGTAGGAGAAAATTGAGTTTTGTGTAGATGTTTGAACAAATACATAGGTATTTATAGAGTTTTTTGGTGAATTTTGAGTTAAATAATTTTTTTAATTATTTTAGCCGTTAGATTTAAATTTGGGCCGTTAGATCTTTTTTTTTACCGTTGGATTTGATTATATTCAATCTCAACCGTTAGATTCAATGTATTTTAAAATAACATATTTTTTTTAAATGAAATTTGAATGTGGACCGTTGGATCAACCTTGGGTCTTTAAACCCAAGCCGTCGGATTGAATCAAAGAGCCGTTGGGCTCTGGGTTGGTGGCCGACAGCTCCCTGCGCTGGGGTCCCGCCCTGCTGGGTCTCGGAGGCAGGCAGCCCGCGTGGGGCGCGTGCGCGTGTGAGTGGGCTGCGTCTGGGCCCAAATCAGGCGAGTCCACGCGACTTGGGGGGGGAATTTAGCCCAACTTTGGCATTCCCCTTTTAGCCCAAAAATTAGCCTTGGGTTGGAGGGTGTTTGGGGGGAATTTTGGGCTAAATATTTAGCATTTAGCCCAGGGTTGGAGTAGGCCTAAGGGAGTTTGGCATATTATCTCATCAGAGTAAACTACAACAACAACAATAAAGTCTTATTCCACTAAATAGAGGGTCGGCTATATGAATTATAGAACGTTACTACGTTTGGTTTTGTGTCAAGACTTCCGTTAGCTTTAAGCACTCTATTTCTTTTTTAATTTATTTTCAAGTCTTCATAGGTCTTCCTCTACTCATTTTGTCATGATCATTTGTCTCATAATTGTATCATCTAACTGAAACATCTGTAGGCCTTCAGTTCACATATCCAAACCACCTTAACAGAGTTGTAAACTACGCAGATGTAAAAGGCTAACTGATCAATGCAATGTATCTGTCTCATTTGATTGCTCTTCACCGCCAATTAGAATGAATTAAAAAATCTTTTTGTTGGAGAATGAAAAAAAATTAGCGAATGACATCTTCAAGTATGCAGATCTAAATTAAGTTAGTTGATCAGAATAACGTGTCTCTCCCTTTGCACTAAAATTTGATTTCTCTTCTTTGTAAATTAAAAATATTAAAATATTGTTTTGTAATTAAAAAAAAGAAAAAGAAATATAGCCAATGGAATCTTCAAGTAATTTGAAATGCAGATGTGGATTTGGATCCTTTGATCCCCGCTCTCCTTCTAATCATGTACTGGTTAGGCACTTGATCCCATATCTGGTTTAGATCAACCATTCAAGCAACTCACACAGGAAATTAAATAATATAATAAATTAATAAAAACCCACACTGATTGCCACGTGTCTATTGCAGAAGAGCGAGTACCTTAACGCGCCAATGCTAGCATTTCTGGATGTCCACTTGCTAAACGCAGGGCTACAGCTTTCACCGTCCCGTGGGGTTAAAAGGAACAGTGTGCGCACTGCTCACTCACTGCTCTCCTCACGTCCAGCCAAAAGGATCAAACTCTGCACATCTCTGCCCCCACTCCCCCCCTTTCTCTCTCTAACTTTCATCATCATCCATTAATGCCTCTGTCTCTCTCTAAAAACCAAATCTTTCTCTCTCTAAATCACTTGTTAAATAACCCACCAGCTCACTAGACCCCTCATTCACTCCCCACAACCTTACTCTCTCTCTGGGAAGCTTAAGTTTTGGTTTCGGATTCGGATAACGGGTGGGGTCGAATGAATTCGGTGTTGACAAAATGGATCCTCCACTGATCAACGAGTCTTCCTTCTCAGCAGCTAACCCAGCATCCTACAGCCTGGCGGAGATTTGGCCCTTCAGCGGCGAACCCGGTGGCAGCGGTGGCGGGTTGGGGCTACGAATGGGTAACTTGGGTCAGAATTTGGGTGGGCTTGGAGATAGTTCTGTGAACATAGATGGGTCGTTGGAGGAATCGACTGTGACTGAGCAAAGTGGCGGCGGAAGGAAGAGAAGGGATGTGACCCCTGAGGACGAGTCTTCGAAGCAGGTTTCCACTAGTAGTGGCAATGGCTTGGTTCGTAATTTTTCACTCGTTCAAGTGAAATTTGATTGCTTGGCTCGATTTTGTGTTTGGTTTCTGAGAAAATGTTGCAAATTAATGCTAAAGCAATGAACTTTGTATGTGTTTTTATCATAACTTAGCTGAATTATGGCTAATGGAGGGAAATAATTGGAAAAAGGAACAAATTTTAGTCGGGGGCCTTTATATTTGAACTTAATTTAGTGAACTATTTGTTGGGAAATAATTGAGTGAAGTAGTAAAGTTTGTGAAATTGTGATTCTGCTATCTCAGCTATATGTAAAGACTTGATTTTGAATGTTAATACATCCGAAAATGGCGTGATGTGTGTCGTTAAGCGAGTTAAGCTGCATGATTTTCAGTTATTGATGTATGTTTGTATTTTGTTGCTTGTTCTTGAAATTTTTTTTTATTGTTGTCTATTGTTTTCTCTGCCCAGTTTGTTCTCGAACAGAAAGATTCGGGTGGGAAACGGATGAAATTAGCGGGATCCAGAAACGAAAGTGGTAATTTGAAGGCTGAAGTTGAAGAAAGTTCAGCTGGTGGTGACAACAAGCCAGCTGAAGAAAGCACTAAACCTTCCGAGCCACCCAAGCAAGACTATATCCATGTGAGGGCAAGAAGGGGCCAAGCTACAGATAGCCACAGTCTCGCCGAGAGAGTAATGCACTTTTGGTCCTTTTAAACTTTCAATATAAGAATCTAGAACATCTATTCCGGTTTGCATGTTCTTAATCAGGCTCTGTAGTTCTCGATAGGGAATAGGTTTCTGTTTTATTGACAATCAGTGTGATTCATTCACTCTTTGAACATGTTGCGTACCATGCTCGTTTTGGCAGGCTAGGAGAGAGAAGATCAGCGAGAGGATGAAAATTCTCCAAGATTTGGTTCCTGGATGCAACAAGGTATTCAATGTTGTCTCGTTGGTTTTATGTTTGTCATAATATTTACTTACCATATGATCAACCTAGTTAGTAAAGGAAATCTTTGTTATGTAATATGTTGTTTCCAGTTTCATTACTAGCTTTATTCTAAACATCTTGGTAATTATCTAGTGATCCGAATTCTGAAATCAATTTTATTTCACCAAGTATGTTTCCCTTACATATGTCAACTTTTTTTTTTTTCTTTCCTGAAAAAGGTTATTGGGAAAGCACTCGTCCTTGACGAGATTATTAATTACATCCAATCACTGCAGCACCAGGTCGAGGTATCTATTCCTTTCGACTCTATCTAGTGGTACTTGGTTACACAGTTTTGCTTTAAACTGTTTAATCCAAGTCTGTAATCTGTTTATTCGATTCTGTAGTTCCTTTCAATGAAGCTTGAAGCAGTCAATTCAAGGATGAACATGAATCCCACCATTGAAGCGTTTCCTCCAAAAGATGTAAGCTGCAGTTCTATAACCTGCGTAAAATCCACTGACCTACTCTTTCTGGATCTATTTCCAATATATAATCCTTGACATGCATTTTTATTTCCTGTTCAATAAAGTTCTGAAGACCCTACTACTTTTTTAGAATGTAAACCTTCGTCTAGGGATTTTTTGGGTACAACTTTTCAATCTTAGAGATGCATCAAGGAATGTAAATGTCTGTCAAGTTGTCAACAGAGGGGTGTGCTTGTCGTAAGCTTGGCCACTGGACACCAGTGTTGCTCTTTATTTCCCAAGATTTGTATTTGTGCATTTCTGTGGGATTGTTAGGGGAATGAACAGCAAGGCAGTTCCTTCTAGGCTCATCGTTTTCTATAACCTAACCCTTGCTATTGCATAAAGGTTCCGGGAAATCTCTTCTATTATTTGCTATGACATTAATGCATCGTGTCATCTATTTGAGCATAACAACACGATAATAATGATATTTTCTTAGTCCTTGATTTCTCATTAAGTGTGAAGTGCTGATTTCGTTTTCCATTTCGAATTTAAATGCTATCACCATTCTGCTGCCTCCTAATTCTCAGGATCACAGTTCTTTTCTATCATCATGATGACATTATCCTTGTTTAGATTCTCATCCCGTTAACTCATATTGCAATTATCTACTCTCTCATCGGTAGAACAAGTAAAGTTTCTTTCAAAACGCGGAAAGACAAGGTATGTGCTGTATGAGTTTCTTACGTGTTGACCTCGTGTTTCAGCTCAGCGCACAGCCATTTGACGCTGCAGGGTTGTTATTTGGCTTGCACACACCAAGGGAGTACGTCCAAAGCTCACAGCCGGAATGGCTACATATGCAGGTTGGTGGTAATTTCGAAAGGGCAACGTAAATTCAAGGGATTATTGTTCAAGTCGTAATTGGTGGCAGATGTGATATTAGGGTTCTACATCTGGTGCAGAAGTGTGTTTGCTAAATGTATGATCATTCTTATTGTTGTAATCAGGGGTATTAACCGTAGGAACATCTAATCTTCGTATGTATCGTCTGACTAGATTTGTATACTCTACTCTATTGTATTACTCTCTAAGAAAATACGTTATAATGGCGTAGTTGAAATGTGTAACAGAAGGATTGTGATTTCCAGATTTTATTTGTAAAGTATCAGATTATTTTTACATGGCATAACTTCATGCCACGAACTTTTGTTTCTTAATCAACGGAAAAATTCAGGTATAATTTTGTATCTCAAAGGAGTCAAAAGAAAAAAACTCATGGCCAAAGTGCAGAGTTATGTCAATCTCAGGTATCATTCGAATTATTCTTTATAGTTATACGTGGTACATGTAATACTATTTAGACGTACAAAACTAACACACTTTGCAAAACGAGACTAGCTTACAACGTTGAAACCCACTTATAGAGAATGTGTCAGCAAGTATATCAGTCATGTGTGTCGAAATCATTTTATTGACAAGGTATTAATGACACAATACCAGATGTCTTTTATTCCTTCAAGTTTCAACCTTTCCTTCTAAGCTTGGAGATCAACGGAACCATTCATTTTAACCACAACTATTCCTTTGTCAAATCCAAATGCAACTCTGCAGAGCAATGAAGTACGAAATCAATTTATATCATCACTGGTAATCAATCAAACGCCACAACAAAACGAATCCTAACAACAACAAAAAGAAGGAAGAAAACTCACTTGTCTGATCCTTTCGAGTGTGCGATGGCCCAAACTCTTTCGAGATCGTAGCTCAGTTTCTTTTCTAGCCTGTGAGACAATAAGAATGGGTTACGAAACGAAGATGTAAACAGAAATCGAGTCTGCTGCATTTCTGATCTAAATATTTTGAATCATAAAAAATGGTTACCTAAAAGTGGTTGCATGCCAAATGTGAACATTCCCATCCTCGGAAGCTGTGATTAATATGGGAAGTTCAGGATGTACACATACAGCAGTTACATTGTGTTTATGGCCTTCTAGGGTTTGCACACAGCTTTTGGTTTCATAGTCCCATACCTGCATTGACATAATATATTCAAATTCATATGCATGCATATACGAACATGATCATCATATACATAACAAGCATTTCATCACAAACCTTGACAGTAAAATCGTCAGAGCCACTCAATAGATACGTTTTATCGTCACGAATGAAGTAATCAACACAATTCACTCCTTTTAAGTGGCCCTCTAATGTAAACTCCGGAGCAGCGGAGCCAATCCTCCATACCTGCAAAAGTATATGAGTGTCACAGAAGTCATGACACTGAAAATTTTACAGTTTAATTAGTTTGCACAAATAACAATCCTTGCAATACCTTGACAGTGCCATCAAGAGACGCACTAGAGAAAGTATTGGCGTCGTGTGGATTGAATGCCACTTGCATCACATAGTGAGAATGTCCCTCGAAGATCTGAGTGCATGACCAATCCTTCTCCCAATCCCAAAGCTTTACAACGTTGTCGTCCGAGCATGACAAGAGATAAGGTAGAGTAGGATGGACAGCCACACTCCTGATATAATCTGTATGTGCTTCAAACTCTTTGATCTTTTCCGTCGTGTCATAGTTGTAGACGCGAATAAATGTGTCATCAGCCGCGGTTACTATCCAGTGTTCGCGTGCTACGAATTTTGCTGACCTGACTGCAAGCACATGTAAACAAATTTTAGACGCAAAGTCATATCTGTCAATGAGAGAAACTTTGGTAGGAACGCAACAAGAACATATGAAGGAAAATATTGTACCTGGTGATTCAGTGACCTTGAAGGACTTCTCCATTGTCTGTGATTGGTAATTCCAGATACAAACAGCACCTGAATACAAACTGACCAGAACCCTACATGAAAAACATTACCAACAAGCTTTGATTATCTTTCATTTTCAGAATTCAAGCAATTACTCGAAATCGAAATTAGATAGCAGAAGGTTGCACTTGCATCAAATAGGGTTTAGGGTTTAGGCCCTTTAGGGTAAGAATATGAAAAGAAAAAAAATCAATACGAGGAGATGCAGAAGACATAGCAGAATTGCCAAGGCAAGCAATTACCATGGCTCAGTTGGATGTAGATCCAGAGACTTAATTCTTTCTGAGTTTTGAGCAAATTCTTTCTGGAAAAAAATATATTGAAGTTAATGTTGAAACACAGACAAAATTTTAGTTCCATAAAATAAATAAGATAGAAAAGGAAAAGGAAAAAAAGAAAGAAAAAAGAGGAATAGCCATACCTCAATAGTGAGTGAAAGAGCCTGCTTCCCACCAAATGCAGAGAGAAGCAATAACAAGTTAAAATGTCAGCCAATATTTATAAAATAAAATAAAAAAATTGAGACTGAATAATATTAATTTTTCACCAAGAAATAGTATTAGTTTCTTACTATAATAGACACGGTAAAAATATATGACTCCAAATTAATTAATTGAACCGTTTGAAAGTAAACCTAATAAAACTCCCGCCATGAAGTTTTATATTCTCCAAACGCACATGGTAGGCCTCTATTATTAACAATAAAATCTAGAAAAATGAACAACACAAACTCACCATTTTGAGCGAACAAAAGGAAGGAAATATGAAGAAAATTGTTAACTTGATGTATGTGTAAAACTGGCTGTGAATGGAGGACGATGTAGAACCTCTATATATATACACAGTGAGGCTTGCCAGTCAAGGAAAATTATCATATCCTAATTCCAAGATGTTGCCAGCGCTGAAAAGTCAAGGTTTCATCCCTATGCTGTCACCAAATTGGTTAGATGCCGTCCGTTCGTTATATACATTAAATTGACGGTGGAGATCGAGTTTCAATATCCCTTCCTTTGACTGTAACACTATCAGAAATTAACTTGAATAATTATACATGCAGGCATGTGTGCAATTGAAACTTTCAACACGCAAGTCGTGGCATATAGAAGAAGCTACAAATAAAATGTCATTTTCGTGAGAAGTAGGAGGGCCTTGTCCAGTCATTTTGCTTCGTGATCCTAGGAATTCATGTTCTTCGTCCCAAAACTCAACTTGTTATATGGGAGTTTTTATCAATCATAGTCAAAATTTAACACTCAATTTCATAAATGTTATTATTATAAAAAAATTCACTTAAATAGACTTAAATATACTTAAATACCATCATTATTAAAACCAAATAAACATAAAGTAAAAAAGTCTGGGTTAGCCAATAACCAAGGATCATAAGCAATAAGATCTACAAAGCCCTCAGCCACATCATCGTCCCTAACTTCCTTGTCGTAACCACCAGCAGCAAAAATTGCTACCAACAATGAAGGTACCATTAAAAGCCTTTTTCATGGGTACAAGATTGTGGGAGGAATCACTCTTTTTCTCCTACTGTCTTCATCATTGGCTCAACCATATGGCAATACGGGATCCTATGTTTGATCAATGAATCGGCTAGATAAAGGCCAAACGCTTTCGAAGCGGCGTCCCGAACATCCGAACTTCAACACTAGCAGCAACAATGGAGATCGATGTCGTCGCAGGAGGTAAAAGCAAGAAGACAAAGCGCACTGCGCCCAAGTCCGATGATATCTATCTCAAGCTTCTTGTCAAGTTGTACCGTTTTCTTGTCCTGAAGAGCAGAAGCGAGTTAAATGCAATCATTCTTAAACGTTTGTTCATGAGCAAAGTCAACAAGGCACCCTTTCTCTCTCGAGGTTGATTAAATATATATAGGGAAAGGACAACAAGATTGTTGTGGTTGTGGGGACTGTCACCGATGACATTAGGGTTTATGAAGTTTTGCAATTGAAGGTTACAACAGTGAGGTTCACTGAGACTGCGACAGTAGGAGAACATTTGATCAGCTTGCTTTCAGAGCACCATTGGGTCAGAACGTGGTTCTCCTCAGAGGTCCTAAGAATTCTCGTGAAGCACTTCTATGTAAATGGTTTTGAATTTTGAGGGTATTTAGATATATTCATGTGAGTTTTTTGATATATTTGAAAGTTTTTATAAAAAAACGACATTTATGAATTTGGGTGTTAAATTTTGATTATTAATGGTAAATACTCGTTATATGGATAAGCAACAAGATTGATATGTCTCAATACACTAAAATTTATACAGAATTCTCGTTTTATTTACGAGGACCACGCCAAGTCCAACAAATCAAACGTCGATTTAGAATGTATTCAGGAATCAATTGGAATGCATGGTCTAAATGAAAATACATTATTCTCAAATTTTACGAAAATTGTTTTACAACATGAAGAATTGAAACTCTCTCCTGTATAATTCAATGATGAACAATGCTCCAAGAAAGAGAAAATACAAAAATATAGGGGGAAGAGAGACAAACCCCAGTTTAATCGCACAATTTTCACACAAGCACCAAACTAATTTCCTAAAATTTAACATCTACTTCTACTAGACGGCCTCAGTTAACGCTCGATCCGGGATTGAAGGTCTGAAGAAACGTACGAAGAGACCCGGGCAAGTGACCGTTGAATTTAGCCGAAGGCGAACCAATCCGGTGGAAATCGCAAGCATCTGCCAAGCACTCAAAACCTTGGGAGTTACACACATGGTTAGTTGCCAGTGACCACCTCACAGACTCACCTGTGTAAGCGCATGAGTGTGGTGGATTTGGATGCAATCCACACGGAGCAAAGATATCCCAAAAGTGTTGAGCTGCGAAATGCAAGGGCGATTCCCGGCTGTTAGATTCACTCGGAAAGAGATTGGTGGTGCTCCCTTCTTTTGTCGGTCCATCAATTAGCTTTAGCACTTCTATCCTTGCACAACGTATGCAACTCTTGGAGCACTGCTGTTTGAAGAGCACGGTGTTCGGCCTCCTCTGCTGTCAACTTCGACAGGGTTGTAGGTCCCTTTGGTTTTCCATTTTCCTCGCCATCTTTCTTCTTTTCCTTCTTTTTCTTGATTTTGTCCTCATCTTCTTCGTCGCTTTCATCCTGTTCTTCTTCGTCTTCATCATCATCAGATTTGGGAATCTTTTTCTTAGGTTGGGCTGCCTTTAGCAAGGCTATCCGTTCCATCGAGATCCTAAGCGTCTCTGCAGCAGCCACCTTCACTTCATCTTCAGGCATGTACTCAACACCCCCATCAGTGAGGTCATCCAACCAGCCCTGTAGATCCGATCCAATCTCCTTTGTAATTGATGCATCGGAAGCTCGAACCACAAATTTGCAAATCATGGTTGTAGTCTCATCACCTAGGTCAACATTCTGGCTCACTTTACTAGCTCCAAAGATCATCAAGCCCAAGAAGCCACCATACCAGGTTTTTGCCGCAAAACACAGCTGTTCCAGACAAAGAATTCAACATTAATATTGTATGGTTGCTTAGAAGGCCAAAGCACTACCATTGAAAGTCTAACAAATAACATCTAGCCAAGATACCAGTAGCTTAATTTCGATAAAAATTAAGGATACTTGCATATAATATCTACTCGAATTTGATTTCCAATTCTACTTTTTTAAAGTTTATAAATTATGACCAAGTTCGTCTGGATTTTATAAGTAAGGCCATGATTTGCCAAGTTTGGCTTACCAGTTACATTCACAATCAGTCCACACAGTATAGAACTTCCATAATAGAAGCATATAACGGATAACAAAAGTGAGATGAACTTCAAAATGTAATAAAGAGCGAGAGACAATACCTGAAATCCTGCCACTGTTCGGATAACATGCGAACAAACTCTGTGGAATGGCTTGGATGACAAGGATTTTAGCCCACTCAGGAAAGGAGATGCCCCATACTGCTGTGCAGCGGTAGCCTTGAAACCACTTCCTTCATAAGTGTACGTACCAGTGTACTCTACTATGGCTGGTAAACTGGGCCATAGACGGAAAAAATCAACAGGGGATATCTTATGAGGCAAAAGAAGCTCGGCCAGTTGAATTTTGTATGGCTGACACCCAGTGGCGGATCCAGGAAATAATGTTTGGGGAAATTTTTTTTTAACAGAAACGGCATGCATATCGTCAGTTCATCGGGTCTTGGTAGGATAGCGCGACCAGCTACTCCAAAATCCTTGTTCAAAGGTCCTGAACGTTCAAACAAGGAGGAAGAGATTGCTTCAACTTGTCGGCCTTCTCGGAATCAAACACACAAAGTGTGTAAAGGTACTTGGAGCACCGAACCTTGAACTTGACAGCATCCTTGGTCCTCTTGATTTTGACATTGCGGGCATCCTTCCTTCTTGCAGTTAGAAGGAAATCCTTGTCCTCTATTTTATTAGAGTAAAACTCACACAACGATTGTGCAAAACAATCCAACGTTACCTTTACTGTGTCCAAGAATTGCCCTGGGTGCACGTTTCGCCCTATAGAAGTATTCGACCACAGAGTGCAAGTCATCAGCCTATCGCCGATAGTTACCATACTGAAAGGTGCCTTCACTTTCCCTGACAACCAAAAATACCACAACTAATCAGCATCAATGTAATCTTAGATCTCAAATTGAAAAAAAATGCAAACTTTGCAAGTACGAACAGTATGATAAGGAAAGAGCCAGGCTTACAACTATGAAACTAACCAGGTTATTTTAAAAAAAAAAGGCGCCTCGTCGCTGCCCTTTCTTCTTCTTCGTTCAGACATTTTGTCGAGCACTTGGTGTGCAGCTCCAAGAGGTCGCACCACGGCACCAGCAGCTCCAAGGGGTCGCACCAGCAGCTCGAATGGACATAGAAGGTTATTTCCATGGCTTCCAAGAGGTCGCGTGACCCCTCCGACCCCACTGTGGCTCCGCCACTGCTGACACCTTAAAATGACAAGTTCTCCCAGTTCTGGCCTTAAACTTCTCTTTTGTCTCATGATTTGCGGGTCTTCTTCGGTGTAGTCACCTTCATAATCTATAGCAGCACTACCATAAAAGGGGTAGTATAAGACTTGAACCCAAAGGGCGCACCTTTCAAAATGGGAGACACCCACGGTCACGCTGCAAAGAACTGGATCCTAGTAACAAGAAAGACAAGTAAAATCAGAACATCTGATTGTCAAAGACAGAAAATTACATCACGGAAGGCAAAAGTGCAAACAAAAACATAAAATTAAAGGAAAAACAAAGAGAGGCAAATGATACTTGAACACCAATGTTAAACAGCAGATCTGTTGAATCATAATCTTGTTTCTTGGCCCAAGGAATTGATCCAGCCCATAGAAAACTCATGAAGTGTGCTAGAAATTTCTAGCAAAACATTGTTGGTGTGCATGCTAGAAAGGTCTAGCTGATTGTAAACTTGTGTAGTGTGATCATACACTAGAAAATTCTAGTGATGGCTTAAGTTGACAAAGCATGCCTATAAATATAGGTATGTGTTTGTGTTGTGATGCAAGAACTAAGTAAGAGAGCAAGTAGTGAGAAGTGAGAAGAAGCAACAAAGCTTCTAAGAGTGTTTGAGTGTTTCCTCTTGTATTAAGTTTGTGTGAGTGAATAAAAATTTTGTGAATTAACTTGAGTGTTCTTTCTTTCTCTTGCCTATCAAATTCCGCTGCGTCACAATCTTCATTGATGATTTTTCAAGGAACACTTGTGTATATTTCTTGAAGCAGAAATAAGAAGTCTTTGGAGCATTCAAGAAGTTCAAAGTCGCTGTAGAAAAGGAGAGTGGTTGCAAGATCAAAGCCATGAGATCTGATTGAGGAGGAGAATTCACTTCAAAGAAATTTCAAGAATTTTGTGAAGCCAATGGAATTCGTCGACCTTTGACAGTTCCAAGATCCCCTCAACAAAATGGTGTGGTGGAAAGAAAAAATCGAACTATCCTCAACATGGCTTGAAGCATGCTCAAAAGCAAAAAATTGCCTAATGAGTTGTGGGCAGAAGATGTAGCATGTGCCGCCTATCCAATCGGTCTCCAACAAGAAGTGTGTGGGGAAAGAGTCTGCAAGAAGCATGGAGCGGAAGAAAACCAGGTATTTATCACCTAAGAGTTTTTGGAAGCATAGCCCATGTACATGTACCAAATGAGAGGAGAACCAAACTCGATGACAAAAGTGAGAAGTTCATCTTCATCGGCTATGACACAAATTCAAAAGGCTATAAGCTGTATAATCCGAAAAATGGGAAGCCGGTGATCAGTCGAGACGTGACGTTTGATGAAGAAGGAGAATGGGATTTTGGCCCGCATGCAGGTGATCTTCACTTCTTTCCTCAATTTGAAGAAGATAATGAACAAATAATAATGGAGCAAGCAAGAGATGTTCAACAACAATCCACTACTCCACCTGCTTCACCAACATCAACCAATCATGGTAATTCACCAGCATCAACATCATTAAGTGGGAGTTCAAATGAGAGAGATGTTCCACACACAAGGAGTTTACGTGAACTCTATGAGGTAGCTGAAAGACTTGATAATCCTACACTTTTCTGTCTCTTTGCTGATTGTGAACCAGTCGACTTCCAAAAAGCAGTACAAGATACTAAGTGGAGGAAAGCAATGAATGAAGAAATCGAAGCAATTCGAAAAAATGACACATGGGATCTCGCTATTCTTCCGGAAGGACACAAAGCCATCAGAGTCAAGTGGGTGTACAAGACAAAGAAAAATGCCAATGGAGAGGTCGAAAGATAAAAGGCGAGATTAGTGGCGAAGGGCTATAGTCAAAGAGCTGGAATCGACTATGATCAGGTATTTGCACCTGTAGCTCGTTTGGAAACTATACAATTACTAATTTCTTTGGCAGCTCAAAACAAATGGAAGATTCAACAAATGGATGTGAAATCCGCCTTCCTAAATGGAGTCCTTGAAGAAGAAGTCTACATTCAGCAACCATCGGGCTATGAAATCAAAGGGCATGAAGACAAGGTTCTGAAGCTGAAGAAAGCCATCTATGGGTTAAAACAAGCGCCAAGAGCATGGAATAGTCGCATCGACAAGTACTTAAAGATGGAGATATTTTGATTATGTGCTTATATGTGGATGATCTAATCTTCACAGGAAGCAATCCAAGCATGTTTGAAGAGTTCAAGAGAGTGATGACCAAAGAATTCGAGATGACCGACATTGGGCTGATGGTATACTACCTAGGCATCAAAGTCAAGCATAATGAAGAAGGCATTTTCATCTCCCAAGAAAGCTACACAAAGGAGATACTGAAAAAGTTCAAAATGGACGACTGCAAGCCCATAAGCACGCCAATGGAGTGTGGAGTCAAGCTAACCAAGCATGACAAAGGAGAAAGTGTAGATCCAACATTTTTCAATAGTCTAGTTGGAAGCTTGCGCTACTTGACATGCACAAGACCAGACATTCTCTATGCCGTCAGATTAGTCAGTCGCTACATAGAGAATCCCATAACTACACATTTGAAGACGGCCAAAAGAATTCTTCGATACCTTAAAGGTACCGTTAACTTTGGCTTGTTCTATTCAAGTTCTGATAACTACAAACTTGTTGGATACAGCGACAATGATTGGGCAGGAGATTCCGACGATAGAAAAAGCACTACTGGATTTGTTTTCTTCATGGGAGACACTGCATTCACATGGATGTCGAAGAAGCAACCGATTGTCACTCTCTCTACCTGCGAAGCTGAATACGTAGCTGCTACCCCATGTGTCTGTCATGCAATCTGGTTGAGAAACTTGCTGAAAGAATTAAGCATGCCACAAGAAGAGCCAACAGAGATCTACGTCGACAACAAGTCTGCAATAGCTCTAGCGAAGAATCCAGTGTTCCACGACAGGAGCAAGCACATAGATACCCGCTATCACTACATAAGAGAGTGTATTGCAAGAAAGGATGTGCAAGTGGAATACGTGAAGTCTCAAGACCAAGTCGCCGACATATTCACCAAGCCACTCAAACAAGAAGACTTTATCAGACTGAGGAACTCAATCAGCGTCACAAGACAAGATTAAGGGGGGATGTTGAATCATAATCTTGTTTCTTGGCCCAATGAATTGATCCAGCCCATAGAAAACTCATGAAGTGTGCTAGAAAGGTCTAGCTGGTTGTAAACTTGTGTAGTGTGATCATACACAAGAAAATTCTAGTGATGGCTTAAGTTGAAAAATCATGCCTAT
This sequence comes from Crataegus laevigata, assembly GCA_963580275.1. Lineage (NCBI taxonomy): Eukaryota > Viridiplantae > Streptophyta > Magnoliopsida > Rosales > Rosaceae > Crataegus > Crataegus laevigata. The sequence goes on from OY756950.1 coordinate 4,819,082, forward strand.
AAATATAGGTATGTGTGTGTGTGTTGTGATGCAAGAACTAAGAAAGAGAGCAAGTAGTGAGAAGTGAGAAGAAGCAACAAAGCTTCTAAGAGTGTTTGAGTGTTTCCTCTTGTATTAGGTTTGTGTGAGTGAATAAAAAGTTTGTGAATTAACTTGAGTGTTCTTTCTTTCTCTTGCCTATCAAATTCTGCTACGTCACAATCTTCTTTGTGAGATAAACATCTCCAAAGTAGTGAAGTCTTTTTAAGCCCCAACAAGATCTTGTTCAGTTGTGTACTATCACATGAATATTAACATCCTAAAGCCATTCTCGGATTCTCCAGCCAGAATATTTATCCAGAAACAGGAGAATGGGAGAGAAGAAAAAGAGAGCACATGTTATGCAAAAAAAAGCTACTGGACCCTAGTGTTGCCCGTTATTTTCCAAGATTTGTATTTGTGCATTTTTGTGGCATTGTTAGGGGAATGAACAGCAAGGCGATTCCTTCTAGGCTCATCGTTTTCTATAACCTAACCTTTGCTATATGCATAAAGGTTCTGGGAAATCTCTTGTATTATTTGCTATGACATTAATGCATTGTGTCATCTATTTGAGCATAACAACACGATAATAATGATATTTTCTTAGTCCTTGATTTCCCGTGAAGTGTGAAGTGCTGATTTCGTCCATTTTGAATTTAAATGCTATCACCATTATGCTGCCTCCTAATTCCCAGGATCACAGTTCTCGTACCCATAATAAATGTTTTTTTTTGGGTTGGGGAGGGAGGCTTTGGCCGAAAAACCTCTTATGCCAAAGTTAGAATTTAGGGAGAAAAGTGTTTTAAGAATTTAGAGAATTTTGCGAGCGAGTTAGAGTTAAGTTTTGGAGAGAATGAAGGGGTTTATATAGGGGTGTAGCCGGCCCCCTTGGGAGATGAAGGACCAACTACTTGCATGATTTTGTGGTGCAACACGTTGGCTGACAGGGGCCAATAGTTGCCTTGACATAAGGCCAATGAGGTCGCATGGCATAGGCCACGGTTTGGGCTGCCATGTCTGGGCTACTTGCAAAAAATGAAGAAACTGCTTGAGTTTGATTCTCAGCTGCCGCAGATAGAGCAGTCAAGGATGGAGCTGCCAAGATCGGAGCTGCTGAAGATAAAGTGTCAAATGAGTAAACTATTGGGTGCAAAGTGGTTGCTGCCCCTTAACCATTTATTGCTTAGTTGGTCTTTAAGCATTTGATCTTTTGAACTCATACGACCTTCTTACACTAGAGAGCTTACCCATATGGATGTCGGGGAATTAGTTTACCCTCTTGCACTATAGAGCAATTATTTTAACCTCTTGCACTGGAGAGCAGACCCATATGGATGTCAGAGAATTGCCCTCTCGCACTAGAGAGCAGACCCATATGGGTTTCGGAGAATTGGTTTACCCTCTCGCACTGGAAAGCAATTAGTTTATCTTCTCACACAAGAAAGCAATTAGTTTACCCTATAGCACTAAAGAGCAGACCCAGATAGGGTTTTGAGCAGTTGTTGTAGACAATAGTTAAGCCAAGCTTATGAATAACTTCTTGAATCTTCGTTGAGAATAAATAAATAAATCAATTATGCTGAAAAGTAGAAATTGCATAACAAACTGGATAATCCTTCGCTTGCGAGACCCTGTTCATCGAGCTGCTTGTGACTTCGAACTTACTTAGAAAAGCTCTAACAAGGTTCAAAGGGTGATAGAGACTTTCCCTACTTGTGTAGGCCGTTTTGTTGACCTGTCAAGATACTCGTCACACCGTCCCTTATTTGTTAGCTTCTCAAGGTATTACTTCCACTTCAGGTAGCCGTTGATCTTGTGGCTCGATCCTTAATGGAATGCGCAATACTTTGTATGATCCAACCTGGTAAGATCGTCTTTCATGAGTAACGGTAGTTTAAACCAAGGTTCGTTCTTGAGCTTGTGGAGAATTTGGCCGATTAGACTTATGAACTCGATGAATGTTTCAGGCGTTGAGTCTTCTCTGGTCGGGGAGCATTTCATGTGCTTCTTTTTCTACTCATTTTTGTTAGACTGCTTGGCCTCATCCTATAGTGCATGTTTTTTTGCCAAAGCATACGAAACCGCTAGGGTCAGTTCTTATCCCATGATCAGTTTTTTGAATAGAAGGTGTTCGGTGGGAAGCTCATTTTTGAATGTTGTTGTTGCTATGTCCTTGTTGCAGCCAACAATCTTGGCCTTCTCCGTTTTGAACCTCTTGACATAGTTGCGAATTGTCTCCTAAGGGTCTTTTACGATGCGGAAGAGATGGTCGGATGTCATTTTGATTAAGCTATTAGACGAATATTCCTTAGTGAAAACAAAGGAAAGTTCGTTGAAACTCTGGATCGACTGCGGCGGTAGAGTGTGAAACCAATCTTGCGCCTCGCCTTGTAGAGTTGTGGCAAAAAATTTCACATAAGCGCATTGTTGTTCTTGTAGAGGATCATGGTACTGCAGTTTGTTCTTGAGATGTCGACGGATCTTCATCTCCCTTGTAGAGAGTGAAATAAGGCATAGTGAACCCACGACGTGGATCTGTCCGCTTGATCTCATTCTTGAATGGTGACATGCTTATGCTGGTCATATCTCGTAGTAACGCATCGTCATTAGCCTCGTTACGTTGGAAATTACGTAATCGTTCAATTATGAGATTCTCAACTTCTTCTTGAATTTGCCTTCGTTAGGGCAGTGGAACTTTCGGCTACCCCCGGTCGTGACTTGTGGGTTTTGACCACTCTTCCCTATGCTCGACTCGTCTATGTCGCGGCTGTGGTGCATGTGGCATGTTCCTGGCAAGCGAACGGGCTGCTCACAGGCTGCTGGTTGAACTTGAGTTGGATTGAGTGACTGCTTCTCTACGTTTGTTATGCTGCCTACTTCGATGTGAGGTGGAAAATGCTCCTTGCGAGCCTAGTTATGAATGAACACTTAGCCTTGAAGGTTGTCCATGTTGATAATCGAAGTGAAGCCTCAATCATGAAGGTATCCTCGTCCGTGGGCTTGATCGGGAATGCACGCTCCTCTGTGCGTTAAGATGAGAGTATATGATATCCTAAGGACCCAGGCGAAAGCGTAAACTGCCAGAATGCTCGAATCATGGCTGGTTGAGGGGTTGCTTGCTAGGACGCTGCTGGAGAGGTTCGTCTGCCTTTGTTCTACTTTGGGACACCTCGTCCAGGGCACTTTGCATCTCAGTGCGCTGCAAGAGCTGATTCATCAAGGTCGTTTGTTGCGCGAAGGCGCTCGTTAACTCTATGACTTATCGAGACAAGTTTTGTTCGCCATTTGGATTGGAAGATCTTGGAAGGAATGCACATCCTTAAGTAGTTGAAGGGTGGTAGATTCTAGGCGCGAGATTTGAGCTGGGAAATGTTAAACCCACGGAGAAATATGGTGAAAATGCCCCCGGTTTAATTGTATATCTTGAAATTTGAAGCCTGGATGGTTGAGCTAATCTTGGGTTGACTTGGGCTACTTAGGAAACTATGATAGCAAGCTGGGGCCATGGGAGTGGGTTGCTCGGCGTGTAGTGCACACGGGTGTAAGGCTTGGGCTCAGCTTGACAACGCATTGGGCTCGCGTTAAGCTTGGAATGACACAGCTTGGGCTATGGTGGTGGCACCATGATCCTCGCCGTGGTTGGCTACCGTGGTGGCCACCGCGGTGGTAGCCATGGTAGAGCCTTATGGTGGTGGTACCGCTCCACTTATTGTTACGTTTAGCCTCGTGGATCGTCGTGGTCCTAATCCTTGAATGTTGGAATTTCCATTCATCGAGGTTACCGAATCCCTTAGATATTGTACTTTTCTTTTATGTTTTATCAAAGAATTTTTAAAAATAAAAATTCCAAGAATAAGCACATACGAAAACTCTACAAATGAACAAGAAAACGAAAAACCTTAGATATGTGAGAGTCTTCTACAAGTGTGTGACTCAACTCTCAATGAAAGCACCAATTTGTGGATGCAAATTTCTTCCTCCTTGTTCTTGGACAAAATTGCACCTACAAAACAATTAACATCTTAGGTCAAGGCCAAGAGCTTCACGCGCCCACGATGAATCTTTGATGCCAAAGTTAGAATTTAGAGAGAAAAGTGTTTGGAGAATTTAGAGAATTTGCAAGCAAGTTAGAATTAAGTTTTGGAGAGAATGAGGGGGTTTATATAGGGCTGTGGCCAGCCCCCTTGGGAGAGGGAGGACCAGCTACTTGGATGATTTTGTGGGTTAGGTTCTTGATTTGTAGCTAATTGGGAATAATTGAATAAGAAATCAATTAATTACCTAATTTATATAATTAAAAAGAAATGATTTGGGGGTTACATTGTGGAGAGGATTTGATGAGGATGGATGAAATAGGTTTTGAATTATTACCTATTTTGGGCACTTTTGACTTGGTTGAATGATGATTACCTGCTCTTCGCGCGTAGAAATTTTGGTGTGCCTCGAGAGTAATCTTGTCATTTTTACCAAAAATCCACGTGTCGCCTTGTTATGACATTATCCTTGTTTAGATTCTCATCCCGTTAACTGATATTGCAATTATCTACTCTCTCATCGGTTGAACAAGTAAAGTTTCTTTCAAAACACGGAAAGACAAGTTATGTGCTATATGAGTTTCTTACGTGTTGACCTGGTGTTTCAGCTCAGCGCACAGCCATTTGACGCTGCAGGGTTGTTATTTGGCTCGCACACACCAACGGAGTACGCCCAAAGCTCACGGCAGGAATGGCTACACATGCAGGTTGGTGGTAGTTTCGAAAGGGCAACGTAAATTCAGGGGATTATTGTTCAAGTCGTAATTGGTGGCAGATGTGATATTAGGGTTCTACATCTGGTGCAGAAGTGTGTTTGCTAAATGTATGATCATTCTTCTTGTTGTAGTCAGGGGTATTAACCGTAGGAACATCTAATCTTCGTATGTATTGTCTGACTAGATTATTATACTCTACTCTGTTGTATTACTCTCTAAGAAAATACGTTATAACGGCGTAGTTGAAATGTGTAACAGAAGGATTGTGATTTCCATATTTTATTTGTAAAGTATCTGATTATTTTTACATGGCATAACTTCATGCCACGAACTTTTGTTTCTTAATCAACGGAAAAATTCAGGTATAATTTTGTATCTCAAAGGAGTCAAAAGAAAAAAACTCATGGCCAAAGTGCGGAGTTATGTCAATCTCAAGTATCATTCGAATTATTCTTTATAGTTATACGTGGTACATGTAATACTATTTAGACGTACAAAACTAACACACTTTGCAAAACGAGACTAGCTTACAACGTTGAAACCCACTTATAGAGAATGTGTCAGCAAGTATATCAGTCTTGCGTGTCGAAATCATTTTATTGACAAGGTATTAATGACACAATACTAGATGTCTTTTATTCCTTCAAGTTTCAACCTTTCCTTCTAAGCTTGGAGATCAACGGAACCATTCATTTTAACCACAACTATTCCTTTGTCAAATCCAAATGCAACTCTGCAGAGAAATGAAGTACGAAATCAATTTATATCATCACTGGTAATCAATCAAATGCCACAACAATACGAATCATAACAACAACAAAAAGAAGGAAGAAAACTCACTTGTCTGATCCTTTCGAGTGTGCGATGGCCCAAACTCTTTCGAGATCGTAGCTCAGTTTCTTCTCTAGCCTGTGAGACAATAAGAATGGGTTACAAAACGAAGAAGTAAACAGAAATCGAGTCTGCTGCATTTCTGATCTAAATATTTTGAATCATAAAAAATGGTTACCTAAAAGTGGTTGCATGCCAAATGTGAACATTCCCATCCTCAGAAGCGGTGATTATTATGGGAAGTTCAGGATGCACACATAGAGCAGTTACATTGTGCTCATGGCCTTCTAGGGTTTGCACACAGCTTTTGGTTTCATAGTCCCATACCTGCATTGACATAATATATTCAAATTCATATGCATGCATTTACGAACATGATCATCATATATATAACAAGTATTTCATCACAAACCTTGACAGTAAAATCGTCAGAGCCACTCAATAGATATGTTTTATTGTCGCGAATGAAGTAATCAACGCAATTCACTCCTTTTAAGTGGCCCTCTAATGTAAACTCCGGAGCAGCGGAGCCAATCCTCCATACCTGCAAAAGTATACGAGTGTCACAGAAGCCATGACACTGAAAATTTTACAGTTTAATTAGTTTGCACAAATAACAATCCTTGCAATACCTTGACCGTGCCATCAAGAGACGCACTAGAGAAAGTATTGGCGTCGTGTGGATTGAAAGCCACTTGCATCACATAGTGAGAATGTCCCTCGAAGATCTGAGTGCATGACCAATCCTTCTCCCAATCCCAAAGCTTTACAACGTTGTCGTCCGAGCATGACAAGAGATAAGGTAGAGTAGGATGGACAGCCACACTCCTGATATAATCTGTATGTGCTTCAAACTCTTTGATCTTTTCCGTCGTGTCATAGTTGTAGACGCGAATAAATGTGTCATCAGCCGCGGTTACTATCCAGTGTTCGCGTGCTACGAATTTTGCTGACCTGACTGCAAGCACATGTAAACAAATTTTAGACGCAAAGTCATATCTTATCTGTCAATGAGAGAAACTTTGGTAGGAACGCAACAAGAACATATGAAGGAAAATATTGTACCTGGTGATTCAGTGACCTTGAAGGACTTCTCCATTGTCTGTGATTGGTAATTCCAGATACAAACAGCACCTGAATACAAACTGACCAGAACCCTACATGAAAAACATTACCATCAAGCTTTGATTATCTTTCATTTTCAGAATTCAAGCAATTAGTCGAAATCGAAAGTAGATAGCAGAAGGTTGCACTTGCATCAAATAGGGTTTAGGGTTTAGGCCCTCTAGGGTAAGAATATGAAGAAAAAAAAATCAATACGAGGAGATGCAGAAGACATAACAGAATTGCCAAGGCAAGCAATTACCATGGCTCAGTTGGATGTAGATCCAGAGACTTAATTCTTTCTGAGTTTTGAGCAAATTCTTTCTGGTAAAAAATATATCGAAGTTAATGTTGAACCACAGACAAAATTTTAGTTCCATAAAATAAATAAGATAGAAAAGGAAAAGGATAAAAAGAAAAAAAGAGGAATAGCCATACCTCAATAGTGAGTGAAAGAGCCTGCTTCCCACCAAATGCAGAGAGACGCAATAACAAGTCAAAATGTCAGCCAATATTTATAAAAATAAAAAAAATTGAGTGAATAATATTAATTTTTCACCAAGAAATAGTATTAGTTTCTTACTATAATAGACACGGTTAAAATATATGACTCCAAATCAATTAATTGAACCATTTGAAAGTAAATCTAATAAAACTCCCGCCATGAGATTTTATATTTTCCAAACGCCCATGGTAGGCTTCTATTATTAACAATAAAAACAAAACAAAAAAGAACAACACAAACTCACCATTTTGAGCGAACAAATGGAAGGAAATATGAAGAAAATTGTTAACTTGATGTATGTGTAAAACTGGCTGTGAATGGAGGACGATGCAGAACCTCTATATATATACACAGTAAGGCTTGCCCGTCAAGGAAAATTATCATATCCTAATTCCAAGATGTTGCCAGTGCTGAAAAGTCAAGGTTTCATCCCTATGCTGTCACCACATTGGTTAGATGCCGTCCGTTCATTATATACATTAAACTGACGGTGGAGATCGAGTTTCAATATCCCTTCCTTTGACTGTAACACTATCAGAAATTAACTTGAATAATTATACATGCATGCACGTGTGCTTTTGAAACTTTCAACACGCAAGAAGAAGCTACAAATAAAATGTCATTTTCATGAGAAGTAGGAGGGCCTTGTCCAGTCATTTTGCTTCGTGATCCTTGGAAATCATGTTCTTCGTCCCAAAACTCAACTTGTTATATGGGAGTTTTTATCGGTAATAGTCAAAATTTAACACTCAATTTCATAAATGTTATTTTTTATAAAATCTTTCAAAAATAACAAAAAATTCACTTAAATAGACTTAAATTCTCAGAATTAAAACCAAATAAGCATAAAGAAAAAAAGTCTAGGTTAGCCAATAACCAAGGATCATAAGGAATAAGATCTACACAGCCCTCAGCCACATCATCGTCCCCAACTTCCTTGTCGTAACCACCAGCAGTAAAAATTGCTGCCAACAATGAAGGTACCATTAAAAGCCTTTCTCATGGGTACAAGATTGTGGGAGGAATCACTCTTTTTCTCCTACTGTCTTCATCGTTGCCTCAACCATATGGCAGTTCGGGATCCTATATTTGATCAATGAATCGGCTAGATAAAGGCCCAACGCTTTCGAAGCGGCGTCCCAAGCATTCGAACTTCAACACCAACAGCAACAATGGAGATCGATCTCGTGGCAGGAGGTAAAAGCAAGAAGACAAAGCGCACTGCGCCCAAGTCCGATGATATCTATCCCAAGTTTATTGTCAAGCTGTACCGTTTTCTTGTCCGGAGGAGCAGAAGCGAGTTAAATGCAGTCATTCTTAAACGTTTGTTCATGAGTAAAGTCAACAAGGCATCCTTTCTCTCTCGAGGTTGATTAAATATATGCAGGGAAAGGACAACAAGATTGTTGTGGTTGTGGGGACTGTCACCGATGACATTAGGGTTTATGAAGTTTTGCAATTGTAGGTTACAACACTGAGGTTCACTGAGACTGCGACAGTAGGAGAACATTTGATCAGCTTGCTTTTAGAGCACCATTGGGTCAGAACGTGGTTCTCCTCAGAGGTCCTATTCTCGTTAAGCACTTCTATGTAAATGGTTTTGAATTTTGGGACTATTTAGATCTATTCATGTGAGTTTTTTTATATATTTGAAAGTTTTTATAAAAAGTGACATTTATGAATTTGGGTGTTAAATTTTGGTTATTAATGCTAAATACTCGTTATATGGATAAGCAACAAGATTGATATGTCTCAATACACTAAAATTTATTCAGAATTCTCGTTTTATTTACGAGGACCACGCCAAATCCAACAAATCAAACGTCGATTTAAAATGTAATCAGGAATCAATTGGAATGCATGGTCTAAATGAAAATACATTATTCTCAAATTTTACGAAAATTGTTTTACAACATGAAGAATTGAAACTCTCCTGTATAATTCAATGATGAACAATGGGCCAAGAAAGAGAAAATACAAAAATATAGGGGGAAAAGAGACAAACCCCAGTTTAATCGCACAATTTTCACACAAACACCATACTAATTTCCTAAAATTTAACGTCTACTTCTACTAGGCGGCCTCAGATAACGCTCGATCCGGGATTGAAGGTGTGAAGAAAAGTACGAAGAGAACCGGGCAAGTGACCGTTGAATTTAGCCGAAGGCGAACCAATCCGGTGGAAATCGCAAGCATCTGCCAAGCACTCAAAACCTTGGAGTTACACACATGGTTAGTTGTCAGTGACCACCTCACAGACTCACCTGTGCAAGCGCATGAGTGTGGTGGATTTGGATGCAATCCACGCGGAGCAAAGATATCCCAAAAGTGTTGAGCTGCGAAATGCAAGGGCGATTCCCGGTTGTTAGATTCACTCGGAAAGAGATTGGTGGTGCTCCCTTCTTTTGTCGGTCCATCAATTAGCTTTAGCACTTCTATCCTTGCACAACGTATGCCACTCTTGGAGCACTGCCGTTTGAAGAGCACGGTGTTCGGCCTCCTCTGCTGTCAACTTCGACAGGGTTGTAGGTCCCTTTGGTTTTCCATTTTCCTCGCCATCTTTCTTCTTTTCCTTCCTTTTCTTGATTTTGTCCTCATCTTCTTCGTCACTTTCATCCTCTTCTTCTTCGTCTTCATCATCATCAGATTTGGGAATCTTTTTCTTAGGTTGGGCTGCCTTCAGCAAGGCTATCCGTTCCATCGAGATCCTAAGCCTCTCTGCAGCAGCCACCTTCACTTCGTCTTCAGGCATGTACTCAACACCCCCATCAGTGAGGTCATCCAACCAGCCCTGTAGATCCGATCCGATCTCCTTTGTAATTGATGCATCAGAAGCTCGAACCACAAATTTGCATATCATGGTTGTAGTCTCATCACCTAGGTCAACATTCCGGCTCACTTCACTAGCTCCAAAGATCATCAAGCCCAAGAAGCCACCATACCAGGTTTTTGCCGCAAAACACAGCTGTTCCAGACAAAGAATTCAACATTAATATTGTATGGTTGCTTAGAAGGCCAAAGCACTACCATTGAAAGTCTAACAAATAACATCTAGCCAAGATACTAGTAGCTTAATTTTGATAAAAATTAAGGATACTTGCATATAATATCTACTCAAATTTGATTTCCAATTCTACTTTTTTAAAGTTTATAAATTATGACCAAGTTCGTCTGGATTTTATAAGTAAGGCCATGATTTGCCAAGTTTGGCTTACCAGTTACATTCACAATCAGTCCACACAGTATAGAACTTCCATAATAGAAGCATATAACGGATAACAAAAAAGAGATGAACGTCAAAATGTAATAAAGAGCGAGAGACAATACCTGAAATCCTGCCACTGTTCGGATAACATGCGAACAAACTCTGTGGAATGGCTTGGATGACAAGGATTTTAGCCCACTCAGGAAAGGAGATGCCCCATACTGCTGTGCAGCGGTAGCCTTGAAACCACTTCCTTCATAAGTGTATGTACCAGTGTACTCTACTATGGCTGGTAAACTGGGCCATAGACGGAAAAATTCAACAGGGGATATCTTATGAGGCAAAAGAAGCTCGGTCAGTGGAATTTTGTATGGCTGACACCTTAAAATGACAGGTTCTCCCAGTTCTGGCCTTAAACTTCTCTTTTGTCTCATGATTTGCGGATCTTCTTCAGTGTAGTCACCTTCATAATCTATAGCAGCACTACCATAAAAGGGGTAGTATAAGACTTGAACCCAAAGGGCGCACCTTTCAAAATGGGAGACACCCACGGTCACGCTGCAAAGTACTGGATCCTAGTAACAAGAAAAACAAGTAAAATCAGAACTGACTGTCAAAGACAGAAAATTACATCACGGAAGGCAAAAGTGCAAACAAAAACATAAAATTAAAGGAAAAACAAAGAGAGGCCAATGATACTTGAACACCAATGTTAAACAACAGATCTTGTTCAGCTGTGTACTACATCACACGAATATTAACATCCTAAAGCCATTCTCGGATTCTCCAGCCAGAATATTTATCCAGAAACAGGAGAGTGGGAGAGAAGAAAAAGAGACCACATGTTATGCAGAAAAAAGCTGCGTAGATTGACAGAAATTAAGGAAAAAGTTTGAAAGGGTGACTGAAAAAGGGCATCCAGCGAGTCAAGCAATATACCAAGACAAAGGGAAAAATAGGCATATCATTTTCACTCTTCAAGAAATAAGCTGATAAACATTTGTACTCGAGAAGCTATAGATCCTCCTTCAAGAAACACTAACAGACCAACAGTAACTTGGTAAAGGCAATTACTGACTTTAGAATGCACTGGTTTAGAAGAGTAGTGATTCTTGACTAGCAGATTACAACCAAAAACAAGATGCATTGCAATAGAAGACAAGGGAATGGGGACAAAGAATTAATTCGTTATAGAGGAAGGAAGGAAACCTGTGAAACAAGGCTACGCAACTGCCGTACTGCTTGAGGAGACCCATCCATAAAATATAATGCACCAGATAACCCAACTCGAATATCAACCCGGTTCAGCTCAAGTTCAGTTAAATTTAAGACCTGCACATTCATGATTCATCAATAAGGAATAAGAACTATGAACAGGAAACTGGAGTCTGCCCAGAACATAGAGGTAATTTAATAGCAGTTATAAAAGGTAAGAAGCAAATTTACCTTCAAGTGCAGAGATATCCTTCCATCACTAGAATCTGCCAAATGATATGCCTCGATGTAGCAAGGATCACTGCTACCAGTCAAAGTAATTGCACTAGGAGGAACTTTGAGTAATGTAGAGTCAACTCCTTTAGTCAACAGAAGGGTTAGTTCACTAGGATCTGGCCTCCAAAGCTCTAGAATAGCCTTATGAACCAATCCTTCTAATTTTCTATCCTGAGCTGCAGCTACTTCGTAGAACTGGACAGTTAGTTTATGGTGGCTAAATGGGTAATCACCTCTGGCTTCACTCACTCCTGCCCACCTGAAAAACAATTATTACTGTTTTATTTGTGTGTACAAATGCATAACTGCCTCTGCAAATAACAGATGTTAGTAAAGCAAGGGTAGAAAACATAAAAACACAATTCAGTGTTCATGCGTATATATGCATTAGACAATGGTAGAGTAATTTCATACTGAAGAGGTGTGCCTCCACTTGGATCTAAGTCATTTTCTCCTTCCTGATAAGTAAGTTTGACATAGGCAGAAAATATATATCTGTACAGATTTTTCTTTCTAATATCTGGATCCAGGAATCATAACCTTGTGGAATTCGATATAATTATGTATAATGGATCTATATCTACACAGATGAAGATTTAGAAGAAATAAGACTACCCATCATAGAATGCAAATCATCACCGGGTAACAAACTATAAGCAGATACTGGTGTACCAAGAAACTTCATTAAAGATTGGATACATGCCACCCAAAATCTATGGCACATGGCTGACCATCACAGGTTCACAAAAATTTATAATATGCTCACCTGCTTTCTGGATGACTTGTAACATATTTGATTCTCTGCAAAATCAAACGGCTCTGATGCTTGTTAACAGAATCCGCCGTACTACCGCTCCTGAACTCTTCAAGTTCTTTAGTCAGTAATTGCCCAGCCCTGGGGTTGCGTGATCCCAACCGCTGAGCGCATAAAAGAACTGCCTGAACATCTAGAAGCCTGTTTGTTGAATCAGCTGAAGAATCTATATTGAACAAAACCTTGTGGATGTTCAAAATAATCATGTTCAATGGATCCTCAGGATCATCAGCAAGAAGTGGGTCCAGACCTTCTAGATCTATGTGCTCTGAAATAGCCCAAATAAGGCGAGCACATATTCTTGGGGTATTTACCTGCCAAATTGACAGAGGTGTAAGATAACAAAGAAAATAACATGAATTCAGCCAGTTGTCAAACCAAGAGATAAAAGAGCATAATTAGCTTGGAACTTTGGAATTTCTAGTAATACAAAGAAATAAAAAAGTGAAAAATGAGAAAACAAACAAGAAAAAGATATGGGAGGCTGTAGTCATAAAAGAATGGAACTTGGAAACTTCAACAGTAACTGTCGGTAATCAGGATATAGAAAGGTTGGTGTCTAGCCCATTTGCTATGATCTTTCAAAACCTGGAGTCTATGAACCAATACCAAATACAGTGTTTTTCTTTTTTCTCAGCTGGCACAAAATACTGGTTATGTGAAAGGTATCGGGACTTTTCACTGCTATCTATCTCAACAAAAGAACACACATGATGCAGTCTCTTTCCAATCTCAAATATCACTTGCATAGAGGAATTTAGATGCAGAAATTGTCAAATTTAAATATTCAAATCACCTATATGTAAACACTGTACCGAAGTTAAAATGTTCATTTGCTGATACTAGATTCCCTCAGTTTCTTGTTACATTATAACTTCATTCCTTTGGCAGTGGAATGCTATGCTATGATAATGCCCCCTAGTGCAATCAAAAATGACTTGTTTCTCGAAATAACTATGTTTGAGTTTGTGAGAACTATGGAAGGAAGAAGAAAACTACTTTGGATTCAAGAACTAGCCTTTTTCTATATTGAACTTCTGATTCAAGAGCTAGCTGTCTAGAAGTCCATTTCCAAGGGTTCATATATTCAGTAATTTTACCTAAGAGTGTTTAGTCTAATGGTCAAGCCCTTGGCAGCAAACCAAGAGGTCTGGGGTTCGACACCTCTCAAGGTACCCACCTAGCAATTGCTAGAGTTTCTTGCTTCCCAAATGTTGTGGGGTCAGGCGGGGGGCCTAGTGATTAGTCGGGTCAAAGATCCGGAGACACTAGTTTCAAAAAAAAAATATATATATATATTCAGTAACATATTGCAAGTTCCTCTGATACTTCAAGTGGTACCAACTATCAAATTCTATTAACTTATCAAATTAATGAAATGGTATACTAAAAAAAAAAATCATATTTTCACAAATTTCAAACCCACACACCACACCAACAAAGAAAAAAAATCATATTAATGCAATGAAACTCATAAATGGTCTACATAAACACAGTTCCATCATAATGTATAACATGATTCAGTAACTGGTAAATGGTCTACATTAACACAGTTCCATCATAATGTATAACATGATTCAGTAACTGCCTGTGCGTATAATACAACGTATATGCAGAGCCAACATGCTAACCATATTAATAAAAGAAGAGTGTGCATACCTCGCGGAGATCTTTCACAAGTTCACGTTGCAAATTCTGCAACCTTGTCTCATTTAAAATTTGGTCCTGTGAAGCCCCATCTTTAACTCTTTTTACACCTCCCCGAGTATCATAGATATGACATAGCCTCACAAGCAACTTCAAATAGCAATCAATTGCATAGGTCCGGCCCTCACAATCCCATTTGACACAAGGTCGGCAAACTTCCACGACTTCCAAAGCAGGCTCTGTCCAATTTAGTGCACCATAACCAGTTCCATATGCCAAGGCTCCAATAACCCTGCTCTCCATCCCTGTGTTCTTTTGTTCAGGTAAAGGCAGAGACAACTGAAAACAACTTTCAACTAATGATGCCACTAACTCCTCCCTAAATAAGGTCTTGCTTATCACACTATTAAGATCGTCTTTTATTCTTGCGTCCTCAAAAAGTGAAGCTATATCAGTTCCGGCAAGAGGTTTCTGGCCTCTTCTTACGCTCTCCTTTGCGAAGAGATCAACACAAAGAGCTGTTCGACAAATACAAGCTAACGCATGCATACGATCTGATTCTGCCCTCAAGTTTCTCACCATAAGAAGCAACCTCTTAAACAGTGAAACCTACACACGCACAATTCCTTCCTTAAAACTAGAACTTATGCGAATTAAACTAACAAATCAAATGGTGCATAAGTGCGTAACAAACTAAAAGGAAGTAAAGTAATCACATATACCTGCATATGAAGATCAAGCAGGTGCAGGTTAGTAACCACAGCTCTAACAATACTCTCTCTTGCAGAAGCAAACTCTTGCCTATCCCAAAGTGTGAGAATTGCGATAATCGACTGTGAAGCCCACTCGGGCTTCCCACCAGGCACATCAGCCAGATACAGCATATCAATCCCAACTTCGAAAATCAAAGCCGGATCCAATGACGATGCCAAGAATGGCACCAAATGCGTGACCACATCCGAAACTCCCACCAGCCTCTCCGCATTGGTATCCACAACCGTCCCACTGGAACCCTTGGATGACTTTGACAGCTTCCTTATGACCTCCACTGAACCCGAAGCAATGGCCTTGACCGCATAAACGATCGGAAACACAGTGGCCCGGAAACTCTCCACCGGCAAAACTAACGACCTCGCCATTAAAGCACTCCGCTTCTTCCACACGAAGTCGACCATCGACGACACCCAATTGGATCGAATCGCCAGCGAGTTCTCACTATCCACTAACTTGTCACCGGCAAGTCTGCTCATCCTCTTGGAATCGAACTCCTGAAACAACCGGCCCACCGACTCGAACGCGACCTTTGAAACGGCGTCGGATCGGTCAAGCATGTTCTGGCCAATGCGGGACCACCAATTTGACACCTTGTCGAGCAAATTGACATTGTTCTCGCAGAGCGTGACGAGGTCATCGCGCGCCAGAATGCATCCGAGGGTTTCAGTAATGGAGAAGCGGAGATTGTCGCTCGGCGAATCGAAGCAACCGTTGATTTCTTTCTGCGCGTCGGTAATGAGCTTGGAAAGGCGGTAGGAAGGGATTGCGGCGAGGATGGAAACGGCGGCGGCGCTGACGTCAGGATCGGGGAAGTCGAGATCGGTGAGAATTCCGATGCAGACGGTGTCCCAGAGGTCGGCAGTGAGGCGGGTGGAGCGAATGAGATCAAAGGCAAGTTTTTTACTGACGGCGGAGGCGGGGGAGGCGACGATCTCTTCGACAGCGGTCTTGGCGATGACGGAGATGTCGCGGCCGGCGGCGGATTGCTGGAGGGCTTGGAGTAGAGCGCCGGACTGGCGGAGGGCGTCGTTGGAGCGGAGGTCCGCTTGGATCTGGGCGAAGAGTATGTCCATCTGAGATCAACTTCGTCGTTCTTATGAGCTGACCTGGTTTAGGGTTCGTTAGGATTTGGGAATTTCAAACATTTGAGAGAGAGAGAGAGAGAGAGAGAGAGAGAGAGAGAGAGAAAGAGAGAGATAGAGTTTGGATTGAGTAATGGAGTATTCGAATTTGGTTCCAGTGTCAGAGGTGGTGAGGAAGAAAATGTGGTGGCGGTATCAGGCTTGGCGGTTCAACTGGTTCAGTTGGTTGGAATCGCCGGGTTGCCAACAACCGAGTCGAACCAGCCCAACACTTTGTGGGTTGGGCTTTAATTGGATTCCAAGGCTCAAATTCCTTTCTTTCATGTTTATCTGGGCCCTTCTTGTTTATTTTAATTGGGTGGGGGAACGTCCGGGATCCAAAAACCAATATCCAGATCCTTGATTCGAACGTAAGACCTCATAAGCATGATCTTAGAGAGTCTGTGAACACATGTGAGCATGAATCAAACATACAACAACAACAAAGTCTTTTCCCACTAAGTGGAGCCGGCTATATGAATCCTAAAACGCCATTGCGTTTGATTTTGCGTCACGTCTTCCGTTAGATCCAAGTATTATAAGTCTTTTCTTAGAGTCTCTTCCAAATTCTCCTAAGTCTTCTTCTACCCCCTTTGGCATGAACCTCCATCCTTTGATCGCATCTTCTAGCCGGAGCGTCAGTAGGCCTTCGTTCACATGTTCAAACCACTGTAACCGATTTTCTCTCATCTTTCTTTCAATTTTGGCTACTCCTAGTTTACCTCGGATATCCTCATTCCTAATCTTATCATTTCTCATGTACCCACACATCCAATGAAGCATTCTCATCTCTGCTACACCCATTTTATGTACGTGTTGATGCTTCACGTATCGCCCAACATTCCATGCCATAACCTTATCGCCGTCGTATAAAATTTTCCCTTGAGCTTCAGTGGCATACGACGGTCACACAACACTCTGGATGCACTATTCCACTTCATCTATCCAGCTTGTATTCTATGGTTGAGAAGGACTCCATCCAATTCTCCGTTTTTTTGCAAGATAGATCATTTGTAGCAAAAAATGGTTGCTCTTTGGTACTTTCTGGTCTTCAATCCTCACCCCTAACTCATTTAAGTCACCGTTTGCACTGAACTTGCACTCTATATACTTTGTATTTGACCGACTTAGGCAAAGACCTTTAGATTCCAACACTTCTCTCCAAATGTTAAGCTTTGCATTTACTCCTTGTTGAGTTTCATCTACCAACACTATATCGTCTGCGAAAAGCATCCACCAAGAAATATAATCTTGAATATGTCCCGTTAACTCGTCCATTACCAATGCAAAAAGGTGAGGACTTAAAGATGAGCCTTGATGTAACCCTACAGTTATGAGAAAGCTTTCGATTTATCCTTCATGAGTTCTTACGACAGTCCTTGCTCCATCATACATATCCTTTATAACTTGGATATATGCTACTCGTACTTCTTTCTTCTCTAAAATCTTCCAAAAAATGTGTCCTAGGATCCTATCATACGCATTTTTCAAATCTATAAAAACCATATGCAAGTCATTTTTCATATTTCTATATCATTCCATTGATCTTTGTAAGAGATAGATTGCCTCCATGGTAAAGCGCTCTGGTATGAACCCGAATTGGTTGTCCGAGACCCATGTCTATTGCCTTAGTCTATGCTCAGCATGAATCAAACATGATTTGTAAAATTCTTATTGATGAAGAGGTCACGACTCAAACTTCGTATAAGATTAGAGAATACTCTTCTAACTAAGGCTCTTTTAAAAAAACAAGGCTTTTTAGTTAAAATGGTCATTGAAAAATGCATAACTCCACACTTTGGTATATGATAATGAAATCAATTGGAGTGGTCCCTGAGTTTATCCACAATAAATCATTTTGATCCTTCCGTTTCCAAGGGTATTTTTTTCAAACCAACCCCTCCACTTAACGAAGATATTGAAAGATTTTTCACGGAATTACCAAAATGATTTACGGTGGTAGACAAACTCAAGAGACCAAATCTATCGATTTTCATTGTCAGGTACTAAAGTGAGGAGTTATATCAATCACAGAGACCATTTTAGCTAAAAAGCAATTATTACCCCGTCACGCTCATTTAATTTTACTTATGATGAAGAACTCCATGACTCGTGGCAGAGTGTACTGCCCGGATTATGACCAATTCCGCCAATCATTCGTAATGACCCATCGATCAACTATTTGTCCAACAACGAGCAGACAGTCGATAACCGCAGACATTCAAAGAGCTCGAACAACCGAGATGCATAACTACCGACGAGCCTAAAACAACCGATGAGCATGGAAAGCTGATGAGCTCGGTATTACACACTTTCCAACAAGAAAACAAACACCAAACAATATTTCAGATAGAAATGTTCAAACTGCAACAAAGCAGAATTTGAGTCAAATTTAGATGTCCCTAATCACATTACACTTTAATCGTAAGTGGGAAAGAACACAGAAGATTCGACCAAAACAAAAACAGAGAAAAATGAAATCCTCGTTCTAAAAACCGAACTTTGATGTTCCAAATAACTCCGAGTCTTGATTTAAGGTTGTACAATTAGAGGTTACCTCTTAAGTCTTAACCACACGGAATCAGAACTATATCTCAGACAACACCAAGCCCTATATCTCAGACAGACCCCGATTACTTCCTTTAACAGATCCAGGGGCAGCCAGGGTCAAACTCCACGAGGATCTGATCTCGGAAGGCTTCAAGTTTTTTTTTTTTTTCAAAGCTTCATTCTGTATATGTTAAATGAATCTCAATTTGCACCCAAAGAAAGTAAAACTCATAATGGAAGATTTACTTGGTCATACCTGTCTAAAGCGGCTGGGCTGATGGGAATCACACCCTCTGGGGACACAAGCCCATCCACCAGTACGTCATGTGGAGTGATTGGAATAACTCCTTCATCCAGTATCTGTGTAGAATAGGACAGTGCAACTGCAATAACACCAACCGTCTTAAATAAAAAGCGAACAATAAAACCATTACCTAGAAAACTGACTACACTTACTTGTACCCGATGCATGTATGCTATAATTAAAAGGAGGAAACAAAAAAGGATGCATACCAAGGAGTGGTTGCTTCCAATTGTGTGCCTTTGCAAGCTCTTGGTACCTTGTCAGGAAGGTATCATAATAACTGTAGATGTTTACCACACGAAACATCAGTTATGCATTCAATTACGATACCTAAATTTGTTTCCTTCACAAAAATGTAAGGAGAGAGTATCCACAGCTATCGGCCTTGTATTTAAGGAGCAGTGACATCTCCAAACAACTGAGTACATGGTAGTTGAGAGACTGAATAAAAACTTTATATAGGCCAAGATGCATAAACATACCCTCCACCACGACCCAAGCGTCTCCCAGATCTGTCAAACGCTAGTCCTATCAACAGAAAAGGATAACCATATACAGTCAACTACCGTTTGACTTCAACAGTTATAACACATCCTGTAAATGGATGGGCAATTTAATACAAGGTGGGAAGAAAATTTATACCCGGTAAGAGGAGCAAATCAACTGGGTCACTTGCCTGCATTACTGCACCAAGAGAGATCCTTTAGATATGAATTTTAACCGAATTACATCTATAAACCCTATACAATATGAAACCCATCCTACATCCTTCTAGTAAACATAAATAAGTGTTCATGCTATCTATGAAGCCAATCCTAATTGAAAATATGGACATCAAACAAATAATGATGCCCGGAATAAGGCTCATGCATAAAAAGCTAGACAGCACATAATAGGTCTGGGCGAAGGGAGTATATCAGTTGTCCCATGAGTTCCGAAAAAACAAATGATAATATGTTTCCTCTCCCTATCCTGTCACTGATAAATTACTCTATAATAATCCATGGAACATTCTGATGCCTAATCTGGTTTGAAGAGCTGTATGAATGAGAAATTTTCCCACCATAACCTGGATTTAGACATTTGCTTTAGCTTTTTAGATAGAAGACACTAATCAGAAACTTTGAAGGTTCGACAAAATCACTTTCAAATGGAGCAAAAGTTTGAATATTTGAATGTCAATGTTAATATATGCGAATCCATTTAGTAACCTCTCATTTGATTAAGTTCAAAAACTTCAATGCAAACACTAAAAATTGAACTTTGAGACTTAAATAACTTAAAGACTTGGCTAGTCTATGTGGCATCAAGCACAGAACATGTAAATTGACTAGTAAATTTGTAACTTCTTCTTCTTGAACAAGCGAAACATTACCATCTTCGCGTTCATTTCCACCAGAATCCACCGGAGCAGGCTCCAAAATATTCATCGAATTCGCTACAAGATCATCAATACACGAAATGTTCAGCATTCTCATGTGACTGTTTTTGTCCTCAACACGCGGAACATAGAGCTTTTTCCTCAGCTGCACATCACCCTCTTCACATAACACAGAAAACACAAGTAACCCACAATTAATTTCTTAAAAATTTCACTTCCAAGCACCATTTCAATCTAAAAAACCGAAATTTTGAAATGAGCAGATAAAAAATCAGACCTTTAAGTGGACTCTGAAGAATTTCAGACAGTAACTTTGAAGTATCAACTTCCCTCAAAGCACTGCAGCTTATATATGCACATAATCTTTGACAAGATTTAAACCATGGAGCTTCCAATACAATATTCTGAATTGCATTATCTAAAAAACCAACAAATTTAATTAAATTTGAGAGAGGATCCCCGCCGGATCCTCTTTGTGAGGATTCTTGCTCAATCCTCTTCATCATATATCGTGCAGCCAGTTTTTATCAGGTCCTGTTTATATTCAATTTTAAATAAAAAATTTATAATAATTTCTGACCGCACCATTAACCAATATAATTGGAGGAGAACCTCACAAAGATCATCCCGGATTAAATTTTATCAAATTCCAATTAAATGGGCATTGCAGCAAAGAGACATAGTGAAGATTGGGTAATTACCTTCATGGGATCTGAGTGTGGGATCCATGGATTTGAGGGCTTTGCGGACATTTGAGCGGAGGATTCTTTTCTGCTTGAATAGAGCGTCGAGGGAGTCTTGATCTGGATTGGTGGTGTTCATTGCGATGGTTCGGGTGGCGCTCAGTTGTGCGTATGAGGGTGGTGGGCAGAGGAGGGCGGGGCGGGAGAGGTGGAAGGGAATAGGTGCTGCGGCTGGTGGGGCTGGTAATGTGCACCACTTTGTCATCAGCGCCTCCACCAACCTACCAGACATGTGCGCGCGTCCTAGTTGTCAAATAAAATACTGTGTTTTATGATATTTTTCCATTTTAATTTTTTTCTTCACCTATGAATATTTCTTTTTAGTTTCTCATTTTTACAATTAGGTTTGGGATTGTCTAATTTTTTAAAAAAAAGCTGCTATAAAATAAAAAAAATAAAAAAAAGCTGGAGTGTAAACACTTACTGCTTTTTTTTAAAAATTACTTTTACAAAAAAAAGTTTACTAAACACTTACTTCTTTATTTTACAGCTGTTTATTCTCACAGCACAACAGAAGCAGTTTTTTAAAAAAGCACATCAATACCATACTTACAACTGTTTATTTTTACATCTGTTTGGTACTCAAATTTTTGGTTTTTTTAAGGGAGATAATTAGTGTCAAGCCACGATCATCTATCTCTTTCGAGGTCCAGGAAGTGCCTTCCTTGGCCACAAGTCTAGCTTCCATACTAACATTTTGGTTCCCAATTTTAAAAACTCACCAAAGTAACTTTAGTCTTTAAATCAATTATAGCAATGGTTTTTCAACTTTAATCAAATAGGGGCAATGATCCATCAACTAAAAATTCATTATCATTGATCCATCAACTCATCAAAAATTGTAGTTATGGTTCTTTTTGTCAACTTCTTCATAATTTTGTCAAAATGAGTTATGTTAGAAGGACCATTGCTACAATTGGGTTAAAATTGAATGACCATTTCTCCAATTGGATTGAGGTTGAGGGACCATTTCTCCAGTTAGATTAATGTTAAAGGACAATTGGTAATGAATTTTTAGCTGAGAGACGATAGATGCACGTTTTGATGAGTTGAGGGACCAATGGTAATGAATTTTTAGTTGAGAGACCATTACTCCAATTGAGTTAAAGTTGGGGACCATTGCTCTAATTGAGTTAAAGTTAGGAGACCATTGCTACAATTTACTCTTACTCTTTAAAAAAAAAGTAAAAATAAAATAATCATTAACAGCTCCTAAATAAATTATTGTATGAACGTTAGAATTTTCTATTAACCATCGTTCATTGGATTTGAGTTCATTATCTTCTCTCATAAAAGTCATAGTATCCATGGTAAAAATATAATATAATCAAGTTAAAACGAATAGAGTTTAGACAAAGTTATAAGTAATGTAATTATTAATTCTGAAATTTTTATTAAGGGTACATCTCAGCTTACTACTCTTAAGTTTCGAAGTTTTCAACATTTAGTACATGAAGTATTTTTCGTCCCAGAGTCATACCTAAAGTGTTAATTTTGGGACAGTCTCATACATCTGTTAGTCTGACTGTTAAGTCTCCAATTAACTGATGACGTAATGCCCACGTGGACAATGATTGGGCGCTACTTGGACAATGAATGGATGCCACGTGTCAATAAAGGTCCCACGTGGATATTAAAAATAAACATTAAACATTACAAAATTACAAAAAAAAAAACCCAGCCTCTGCACATCCATCTTTCCCCCATCCCTCTTCGACTCCACCCACTCAACTCTCATCCTCTTCGACTGCCCGTGAGCTCGAAGAAGCGTGCTCCACTGTTGGAGCGAAATTTCCTACGAGAAGAAATACCTCCACAAATTTGTTGATTGTAATCCTCACGTTCGCTGAATCCCTCGTAAGAGGCGTCCTATCCTGCTCTATAGCTTGTTTGGGCAGGGTACCTATAAAAGACACTTTGACGCTCAAGTCAGTTGATTGATTTTATGTTACCTAGTTTCTCTCGAGGTCTCATTGCGTACCTTGTTCTTTGGCTCCTCCCTATATTTGTAGGATTGCATGCTTAGAGAACAAGTACCACGACCTCTCTTCCTTTCCCACTTCCTTAGTGGTTCTCCGTAATATGACTGTATGCTTCGAGAAGTACCACGTCATGTCTTCCTTTTCCCACTTCCTTGATGATCTTCCGTAATGGAGGCAGTTACTTCCTTTCCCACTTCCCCTATGGTCCTCCGTAGGGGAGGCAGTTATCTAGACACGTGCATCTGTATATTCCTCGTGGGCTTTCCTTACAGTTTACCTTGCACAATACCATCCCTGGGTGATTTTATATTGGCCGGTGAGTTGAAATCGGATTTTATCCTCTCATACCCACCTACCAGATTTGACGACAAATCTCGAGAAATCGACCACAAATCTAGAGAAAAATAATGGATCAAGCCGCATTTGCATCGCCGACTTCATTCTCGAGCCGATTGAGCTCAACCTTGATTGGATCCAAACGGTGCAAGAGGTTTATGACCGGATCGGAGACGACCATCATCCATGAACTTTGCAGAGACTAAGAAGCTGTTTTGCAAAGACCAAAAAGTTGTTGATGAACAAGCGATGAACATTGAAGGAATCGATCGACATTAATGGCTGCATCTGAGTGAATCGGTCGAGGTAGACGTAGGCGAAAATAAAGCAAGATGGGCTGCAATTAGTGTACTTGAAGATCCTCTGGAGGTAGCTGTGGATTAAGATGGTAGATGTGGTCAGAGAGTGGAAGACCGACAGCTTCTGGGTCGGGTGGAACCGTCAGTTCAGGTCGTTGGACTTGGAAACTATTGGAGTGAAATTTCCTACAAGAAGAAATACCTCCATAGATTTGTTGTCTGCAATCCTCACGTTTGCTGAATCCCTCGTAAGCGGCGTCATATCCTGCTTTGTAGCTTGTTTGGGTGGGGTACTCGTACAAGACACTCCGACGCTCAAGTCAGTTGATTGATTTTCTATTCTCTGGTTTCTCTCGGGGTGTCATTGCGTACCTTGTTCTTTGGCTCCTCCGCATATTTATAGGATTGCATGCTTAGAGAACAAGTACCACGACCTTTCTTTCTTTCTCGCTTCCTTAGTGGTCCTCTGTAATATGACTGCATACTTCGAGAACAAGTACCACGTCATGTCTTCCTTTCCCACTTCCTCAATGATCCTCCGTAGTGGAGGTAGTTACTTCATTTCTCACTTCCTCTATGGTTCTTCGTAATGGAGGCAGTTATCTAGACACTTAAGTCTGTATATTCATCGTGGACTTTCCTTGCAGTTTACCTTGCACAACATCATCCCTGGGTGATTTGTATTGGCCTATGAGTCGAAATCAGATTTTATCATCCCATAAAAACCCATTCAAGGACGAAGGACGTGAAAGCTATCATTCTTGGCATGGATTATGGGCTTGCCGTCGTCGCCTCGAGCTGATCAGCCATCGCTGTGTTTAATTTGCTCATTTTTTTAATTATTTTGTTTATGTTTAATTAATTAATTAATTTTTAATATCCATGTGGGACCCTTATTGACATGTAGCGTCCATTCATTGTCCACGTGGGCGCCACGTCATCAGTTAACGGGAAACTTAACAGCCAGACTAACGGATGTATGAGACTGTCCCAAAATTAATACTTTAGGTATGACTCTGAGATGAAAAAAACTTTATATACTAAATGTTAAAAACCACGAAATTTAAAAGTAGTAAACTGAGATTAACCCTTTTATTAAAATTGTCTAAATTAAAACAATTTTCACTGAATGGTAATATATACTTGTATTCTACAAAAAAAAAAAAAAACATATTTTTCATCGTCGCCAATAAAACACCTGAGACTACTTTAGAAGGGCTAAAAGTATTTTATGTCAACCAGAATTGCTTTAGACTGCATTTGAAAACTCATATCTTATTAATTATATCGAATTTGTATCACTCTGAACTTCCTTTCTATAATTAAAAAAAAAATGAAATATGTAAAATTGTAAATGGCCCATCTGGAATTAATGACTACATATCGGCCAAAAAGCAAAAATCCCAAAAAACAGAAGCCAACTACATAAATACATTAAACTATAGGGACCGCCACTGGGAAACTCCCAACTCTGAATCTCTGATACAATGTGCGCACCAGTCACCAGCAACTAAAAAACTTGAGCTTCAGCACCCAATCCCCAAATCCCCTATCCACAAACCCTAACCCTAATTTCCACCACCTCGCCTCGCTCCGGTGACATGACCTAGAATCCCCTCCGTTTCTGCCGAGTTCAGCTCAGACCGTGTACCAATCAACGAGCACCGAAAAAAATCCACGACGATGCCACCGCACGCCGATCTGGACCGTCAGATTGAGCACCTGATGCAGTGCAAGCCTCTGCCGGAGGCGGAGGTGAAGACGCTGTGCGAGCAGGCGAGGACGATCTTGGTCGAGGAGTGGAACGTGCAGCCGGTGAAGTGCCCGGTCACGGTTTGCGGAGACATCCATGGCCAGTTCCACGACCTCGTCGAGCTCTTTCGGATCGGCGGCAACGCCCCCGATACCAATTACCTCTTCATGGGCGACTACGTAGGTCAGTTTGGACATTTTCACATAGCCTTGTTGTTTAATTAAGTAATTAATTAACTAATTGAGTTTATGTGTTATTGAGATTTAGAAATAGATTGAATTTTTGGATAATGTGGTTTGTTCATGTTTTTCTTTCTGTGAATTTTAGTTTTTAGTTGATATGGTTGAGTTAGTTAATATTTAAATGCAGCAAGGTGCAGCAGGCTGTTGCTTTTTTCAGAAAAATGAGTTTTTAGTTTGGGCAGGTTATGAGCTGTTGCAGTAGAAAATGAGTTTCGTTTGTGGTTTACCCTGTTAAGGATGAGTTTCGTGCGCGTTATGTTGCTAGATTTTACTCGTGTTCCGTCTACTCAATGAAGTGGAGTAGGGACAAGTAATTTTTAACCACACTTGGCTAAATTTGAGGGCTCTTCTACTTCTCATAACCGAGTCATGAGTTTCGTGCATTTTTACAACGCAAGCCTTAAAGTTTGTTTAAGTTCATAGTTTTTAGTTCGTTTCTTATTTCTTTGTATCTTTGTTTTTTGGAATTTATAATTAGCGCCTATTCTGAATAATGAGCATACTATCAAATTTTGAAATATGATGAAGACGATAATTCGGCATGTTACTTAATGTTCCACTATTTTAGATTGTTCAATCATTTTTTTTTCTTCCAGAATAATGCCTATGCAATCTTTTTGAGTAATTGTCTTGTTCCCTTTTTCTTATGCAGATCGAGGATACTACTCTGTGGAGACTGTCACACTTCTAGTGGCCCTGAAAGTACGTTTCAGAGACAGAATTACAATACTAAGAGGAAATCATGAGAGTCGGCAAATAACTCAAGTGTAAGACATTATTCTTTTCAAATGTTTTCATTCCAAACTTCATAGGTGCCAACCTTACAAGTATTGATGGTGAAAACAAACGAGTGGAATTTGCCTCTGATTCGAAGGAGGTTTCGTTTAGTCATGTAATAGAAGCCATTTATGTGTTGTAGATAACCTTTATTTGCTTCACTATGTTGACAAACTCAAAGGAAGTAGCTACATTTGGTTGAAGTGATGTAACACACCAGGGTTCAAGTGTTTTTAATAGTGATTCTTAAATATTAAATCCTGATTTATATCAATAAACTGCTGCCTTTTCAGGTATGGTTTTTATGACGAGTGCTTGAGGAAATATGGAAATGCTAATGTCTGGAAGTTTTTCACCGACCTTTTTGATTATCTGCCGCTCACAGCCTTGATTGAGAGTCAGGTTTAAATTTTGAAGATATTATGTCCTGCATCATTATCTTAGCTTGTTATTTCAGTTATCTCAGTTAACAACTGTTGTTTCCTCCTAGATCTTTTGCTTGCATGGTGGACTCTCGCCTTCATTAGATACATTAGACAACATTCGTGCTCTGGACCGGATACAAGAGGTACACTAAAGTTCTACTTCATTTTAAAATCCTATTTCGTTGTCCTATTCTCTTAACAAGATATTTTTTGACGAACAAGTGTGTTTTATGTGTGTTACACAAACTAACACAACTACATAACTGAATTGCGCGCTTACATTGTTGTCACAGATTGCTTTCCGCTTAGAAGGGCAATGCATGCTTATATATTTTTTCCTGACTTTGATCTGCATGTTCTAGGTTACTTTCTTTGTTGGGATCTGCTTGCCTGTTAACTCGTTTGTGAAATAAGACTTGAGTGGTCCTGAGTTCCAATATTTAACTCGCTTGTCAATGCAATATCAAGTTGCAATATCGAGTCCTTTGAACACTTTTAGTGCCTCAATTATATCTTGTATTAAAGTCTTCCATGAAAAACATTTTTCAAGATATTAATTTACCGACTGCTGCCATAGGCATCTCTTGTGTACTAGTGTTGCATTCTTATTTCATGGTATATGCATAGAAGATCTCTGGTAATTATAGTTTTCCCTCGTTTGAATGGAGCAGGTTCCTCATGAGGGTCCAATGTGTGATCTCTTGTGGTCTGACCCGGATGATCGATGTGGGTGGGGAATATCTCCTCGGGGTGCAGGGTATACATTTGGACAAGATATAGCAGCCCAGTTTAACCACACGAATGGGCTAAGTCTTATTTCTAGAGCTCACCAGCTTGTTATGGAAGGCTACAATTGGTCCCAGGTTAGTGCATAAGAAGCAGAAGTATCGTATCAAATATATGCTTTCAGAGTTATGTTTTGAATTTTGTTTAATTATTTTAGGAAAAGAACGTTGTGACGGTGTTTAGTGCTCCAAATTACTGCTATCGCTGTGGAAATATGGCTGCAATTCTTGAGATTGGAGAGAATATGGACCAGAATTTCCTTCAATTTGACCCAGCACCGCGACAGGTTGAACCTGATACATCACGCAGAACTCCAGATTATTTTTTGTAATCCGCATAGCGTGCCGCCTATTAGCATTCTTCTCGCGTCGTGTTGCTTTTTGTAGATTTGTCTTACAAAGAATATGAGTTTTGATGTTTAGTTGAGAAGGAGACGGAAAGAAAACATATCATTCTTTTGGTTAAAGTTGTTCTGCTGCTTAATTCATGTGATTTATAGGATGATTTCAGTAAGACTTGTGTCTTGTATTGAAAGAGTTGAAACGAATGACGACGGAATTAGCGATAACATGTTCTTTATGAGCTGCTTTCAGTTTCCCGTGAACTCAAAGATTGGTAATCTGTCGAATTAGGTGGTAATCCAAGTGGTTTTTCCATTTACATGTCGGGAGACCGACACGGCTGAGACAAAAATAATCGATTTTAGGGAGGGGAAACCTCCTTCATGGGTAAAGAGAATACAAGTACAGGAAATGCAGATACTTTCGGATCCGTACATGAAGCAACGATTCTAGTGTAACAGAAAAACTCTCTACTGGACAAGAAACAATCCGTCTGCGGAGGTTTGCCCAGCCCTTCTGGTCCTCCGCGGCCGGGTTTGCTCCTCAGCTGTGAGGTTTTGGCCTCACCTTTTCTACCTTCCTTGTAAAAACAACAGATTTACAGATGAATTGGAACTTCAAGCTATCTAATTAAAGAGAGAGATATAATGTAAAACACGTAGAACTGGTATAAGCGGTTTTACCATCGGAACTGTTAGGGATGCCGGAAAAATCTACGGTAACCCGGTGTTTTCCTTGTTTTCCTCCGGTGGCATCATGACAAGATGCCGAAGCTTCTGTAAGTTGTGAGTTATCTCTGTTAAAAGTTTTGTTCCTTCACTATGTTTCTCAAGCGTCTTGGCTGCATACTCTAACAATCCTGTGTCTGATTCAAGGGCCTTCACCCTTTCACTGAGATGAGACAACATTGACAGTTGCCTTGTTAGAGCAGCTTTGTTTCCGTTTCCTGCCAAATTCCAAGTATAAATCGGGTCATTTGTTTGAAATGCAAGAGATTTAACATGCTCGTATTCTACTTATGCGCGTGTGTTCATGTGTGCGTGTGTCTGTGTGTGTTACCTATCTCATCCAGATGATTAGCGGATAAGTTGCTTCTCTTGTCGAGTTTCTTAATCCGACCGAGGAGGTAGGTTTTCTCCCCCTTCAAGGGCTTCAAAGATTCAGCAAGGGCTCCCTCTGCATTCTCCTCTTTTGGTTGATCGTTTTGTGTGTTTTCGTTTTTGGGCTCACCGGGAGAAGTTCCACTTTCATTTTTCCCTCTGCCTTCATCACCAGATTCGTAAGCGAATTCCTTCAGCAATCCGTATTTTTCTCTGTACGCCTCTACTTCAGCTTCTATAAGCCTGAGCTCCTCCTCTCTCTGGGCAAGCAGATCATACGTAGCTTCCAGCGCTTCTTGGTCATACTCCGCCTGTTCCTCCATCATTCTCTGATACTGCAAGGCCTCCATCTGAACAGCAGCTTTCTCTGCTTGTAGCCGGGTGATCATAGCCATTGCATTGTTCGCTGCCACAGCCGAAGCGCTTCTTTCTTCGTCTAGCTCCATGTACAATGCCATCAGCGACTTCCTATCTAACCGGACCTGCCTCTTCAACCGGTGCAAAATGGAATCACACTCTGCCTCGTTTGGAGTGCTTTCCTCGACAGATTCCAAGGCATACTCGCTGGTTTTTTCAAGTGGCGATTTCCTCGAAATCCTCATTGCCACCCTAGGACTGTTTGTAGCTGAATCTGTAAGTGGGATTCCGAAAAACCTGTTTCCTTTACCGAAAAGAGGTGTCCTGTTTGCATCATCAGCCAAATCTTCACCTTCTGCTTTCGGATCTTCCTTGACTGCTGCACAAATTCCATCCTCCGAATCAGTTAATGGTTGCGAAAAACCGAAAAAAGAAAAGAAAAAAGAAGGCTTAAACAAGTTTGGGAAGTGAATGAAGGCATATAAATAGACAAGGATGTGAGCAAATAATGTATGACAAGTTTTTACGTTTCACTCACACTGAGAGTCGCGATTCGGTGGCTGTGATCCATACACGTCCTCTGGAAGGTCGGACTCATGATCCGACATGAGTTTGAGTTCAGTGCATCGAATGTGGGGCAAGTCCAAGCTGCGATCATCGCTTCTCAAGGGTGCTCGTGGAGAAGGCGTGGGCGCCTGCGCCAATGCGCCGCCATTTTTCCCCTTCGGATAGGAGTTGGAAGAGGAGCTCATCTTCAATGGCACACCACAACACGAACATGAAACCCGAACAATGCTGTTGCTCTTCTCAACCTGCCCCGTCGTCTCCTCCCACGTCCTTGCCGCCTGCACACTCAGCTGAATTTGGTGGTGATCATCCTCGACAAAGCACTCGAGATCCTTGTGCAAGATCCCAACTAAGGACTTGTACGTATCGCAGTCAGATTCTTTCTCGGTTGCAAACGAAAGCAGGCACGCCTCGCACATTTTTCGTATATCAGACAGCTTCTTGTGGTTGTGGCAATAAGCAAGATGCGAAACATCTTTCCTATGACCCTCACAAATGGAGTCATTGTAATAGAAACCCTGGTCCCTATGAACCAGAATGTGATCGATTCTGGTGCAGAGCCAGCACGGGATTTGCAGCTCGAAGAACTTGGCAAATTCGTTGGCAACAAACGCAAGGAACCCGTCAGCGAAGAGCAGAATGATCAGCGTCCATTCGAGCAAAGCGTAGATCACAAAATGCGGCACCCTCCCCAGCTCTTGCTCGACATAACGAGTAAAAGATCGCTTCGTCATATTGGTTTTTTCGCTGTTCCAACACGAAAACAACCATAAAACACACAAATGCCGGCCTACTCTCTATCTGAATTCGTTCGGAAACAAGAGAGAGAGCACGAAAATGTAGTCAAAAGTGCTTCTTCTCAAAAGTGCTTAAGATCATGACCTTGGCGGAGCACGAAACCGTTCCGAGATCATGACCTTTCTCTGTGTGTTGGTGTGTCAAGTGTCTAAAAGAAGGAGAGGGCAAGGTTTTCCGAAGCAAGGTTTTAAATTTTGGGTGGTGGAATTTTGCTGCCTATACATAGAAACATGCAAGAAAATTTGGTTTGGAGAAAAATGGCGGTTGTTAGGCTTGGCATGTACCTGAAATAACGGTCTATCATGCACTTGCCAACCAACTGGATTAGGGTTAGCGTTTTGTGAGAGTAGTTTGAGCCACTGATTTGTTCAACTTGTAGCCTTGTGTTCCAGAAGAAATCTTGGGGGTGATAACTGATAAGGACGTTGGTTAGTTTAATCTATCATAAGCCTTGAAGGCAATTTTGTATCAAAAACACCGTCACGTGATGTTATCATTCCACATGTTATAATTTAAGTATAAAAATAATACTACATGGCAGTTTCAAGGTACACAGAAAAACCACTTTATGTTTTGTGTCAATTTTTGAAATTAGGCCAAATTGCACTAATAGTCGGTCATGATTCATTTTGTATCAGAAACACCGTCACGTGGTGTTATCATTCCACATGTTATAATTTAAGTATAAATATAATACTACATGGCGATTTCTGGGTACACAAAAAAACCACTCTATGTTTTGTGTCATTTTTTGAAATTAGGGCAAATTGCACTAATAGCTGGTTCGAATTCATTTTCCTCCATGTAGTATTTTTCTTATTATTTGTAGTCTTGGTTTGTTTCACTTTCAGTCCAATCTCAACATCCGTTTGCGCGTGTCTTCTCATTCGACGACGCTAAATTTGGAGGAGTTGTGCATGATTTGAAGGATTGGACTTAACGGTACTAACAAAATAAAGCTACGAGGACGGAAATGGCAAGAAAAAAACTACAGTAACGAACGTGAAAATCTAGATGAGGGACCGTTATTATTGGTGCGACTGAGCTTAAAAATTAAGAAAATTAATATGGAAATTTAAAAAGCGCCAGGCGCTAGTCTGTCTACAGGGGCTAGGGGCCTAGGCAGAGACCTATGCGGTTTTTTAATTAAATTTATTATATAACATATAATAAATGTATAATTATACATAGAAAAATTCATAATTGTATAAATAAATTACAAAATAGAATGACATATCAATTATAAAGTATTAGAACATATTGAAAACATAGAGAATAAATATATAATGAGTGTCATCCACGTCTACAACAACTTTGTTACAATTTATTGAAAAAGTAAAATAGAAGGTATCTATTTTCTGAGTGAGAGTCGCAACTTAAACGGTCTATGTGGGCACCTAGGCCGCTATAGGCGTCCTTTTTTATTTTTTAAATGCGTATGAATTGATCGTAGGGGTAACCAACCAACTAGCGCCTAGGCGGCATTGGACGAAACTTTTAGAACACTGGAAAAAAAGAAGACGACAAAATTGAAGAATATAAACATGTAATCACATTATGTAGCTTCTACTCCAAACAAAGCTTAACACACTACTACTCCATAGGGTTTGCCATAGGGGTGGGCAATTAAAAAAAAACCGACTAGACCGACCAAACCGCACCGACGGTTTGGTTTGATTTGGTTTTTATTTATTTTTATTTTTTCGGTGAGTAAATCGAATCGCACCAATTAAGGTCGGTTTGACGAGCGGTTCTTATATTTCTTGAACATTGGTTAATCGAACCGACATGTGTGTTTGCTTTTAGTTGTTTTAATCATAATAGACATACCATGTACCCACCACAACAAAACAAAATGTGGTAGTTTTGCAAATTCTTGTGCAAAGCTTACGCTTCTGTGTTTACATAATTATTACATGGGTAGATTGTTGGAGTGTAGGAAGTGCTTGGGAAAGTTACTAGAGGCTTGGAAGTATGGAACTTTTGGAACTTGAACTTTTGGGACTTCAATTCCTAATTATCTATATGTAATGCTTTATCCAATATAACTTCTGAACTTTAAGAGTGTTTGAATGTAATATTTAAGTATCTATATGTAATGCCTTCTCTAGTAGATCTTTTGAACTTTGAAACTTTTGATCTTTTGGAACTTTTGGATTGTAATATTTTGAAAAATTGGAGCTTTGATGAATTTCTTTTTTGTAACTTTAAGAATGTTTGAATGTTAAACTTTGAATTTAACTAGTGTCCACACAAACCGAAAACCGACCTAAACCAACCTGCCATCGTCGATTAACCAACACGATCAGTTTGACACCCGACTTGATCGGTTTCAGTTTGCAATTTTGGCTTAACCGACTAGGTCGGTTTGATTTCGATTTTGGCCCAAAACTGACCCAAGTCAACCCGCGCCCACCTCTAGTTTGCCATGATGCAATCTAGGAAACCTTGCTTCTAGACAAACTCCACGACCCCATTAAATTGTCTTCTGGAAAGCTTGGACATGTCAATGGAATCAACAAGGCACGCAGCCATGCATTTAGTTGTGTAGAAAATGCAGAATGTAGATGATGACGACGACACTTTAACCGACCCGTTCGGCCGGCACTTTTACATTGCCTTTGTGTACCACAGGGCAATTTGCTAACCGAGCGTTACAGAACAATCCGATCACTGGAGTATCTGTCAATCTCAGAATACTTGTTGCACGATTCAGCAATGCAAACTACTCTCAAATGCAACTTTGCTAAGAGAATTTGCTTAATTGTGTAATCACCACTGCCTATAAATAGTATGGCAATAACCCAGTAGTACATATATAACCCTTTGGTATTTCCTTTACTCTCAAATCCATGCGATAAAAAGACATCGTCGATTGGAATTACATAATGCAAGCTGCCCTATTGGTTGTCGGTCTCTCGCACAGCGGGATACTACTTAGCTTAATGACCGTAAAGGATGCCATTTGAAACCCAAGCAACTGTGGACGAGCTTTAGCTTGTAGAGAGAACATTTGCGGACATGTAAGGCGATATGCAGCCCTGGACCTGAAAATTCAATTGATTCGGCAAGAAATAACACTTCAGTAGTATTGGATGAGATAGAAGATATACATGTTAGGTGATCCGATATGCCGGTTCTTCTGTTTCATTTACTGAAGGAAGTTAGAAGGGAATTAAAGCACTTCCAAACGTGCCTTAATGTAGGGAATCAAGTACTTTCATTAAATTTCCAAGAAAATAAAATGTAGCCTGCCAACGACAAGATTCTGATTTTGTTCAGTGGATGTGAGTGCTTTTGGTGTATGATACTGTAGACAGCCCATAACATTCTCCTAGCTGTTGCATAAACTGCCCTAACATGATGCTACTAGAGCTCACAGAAAATTTCAATCACAATCGAAGATCTCCAGTTTCTGAAAACGAAACCGAACACATGCACATGAACTGAACTACACCTAGCAACCCCTATAATAGTGGTTAACTGATTGATTGACTATCCATGCAAAAAGAATGTTTCATCCCGAACTTATTCCTACTACAAGATCATTTGTATTTGCAAAAGGGGCAAAGAATCCAAACTATGTGAGAGACTATGAAGAAGCAAACAATTGGTCTGAAACATGTATTGCATGGGAGGGGTTCAGTTACCTGCAACAACATAGTAGGAATTTGGATAAAACCTTGCAGAAAAAAATCGACCTTCTCCAGAGTGCCTCTTGGAACAGGTGTTATCACATATAACAAGCCTTTGAATGTGTCAATGCCTCTCACAATTCCTATTTAAAAAAAAACATCAATTGAAATGCAGAAGAACCTTAGTTTAAATTGATTGCTTCAACCTATCTATATGTTTCCGCAACGCACCAACAATGAAAATCTGGATTTCTCTAATAACATAAACATAAAAAAGTAAAGAATGTAGTTTACTGCCACCCAGAACCAAGTTCTAGAACCAAGTCTTCTTGATTTTTCTGAAAGCTCACTCCCATATATATTAGAGTCAGAAAACATAAATTATGAGCAAAGCTATACACGATAGATGAAATATAATAGACAAAATGTTGAAAAACAGGGTAACCTACCAAGACCAATACACCAAGGTAAATCTTTGGATCCTTCAGAGCTAACTGCCAAGCCAACAATGGTTGCGTTCAAACTGTAGAAGATCTCAGCACCTGGGACCTGGTATAAAAGAACTAAACTGTTACAAGCCTTAACTGAAATTATAATAGCAATTAACAGTAATAAAAGTCCCTTGGTTGTTGACACAAAATCAAAAGCTATGAGGTACAAAAGTAATCACCGCTAAGCTTTCTCCTAACATTTTCTAAAGACCCTCACAGCAAACAGGAATACAATGCAAAATTCACTGGTACATGTAAAAGACACACAGATTTTAAAATTTCCGAAACTTGCAGTGAGTCGATCAACAGTCAGAACTAAGAACTGACCTGACAATGGAGATGTCTAATTTTGATGCTAGATATTGGAACTTCATAAGGAGGTTGAGAGGCCAGAGCATTAGCAAGTTCTTTGATTGTAGTAATGTTTAGGCTACTTGAAAAGCACTGCCTGAAATAAGCCATTATTCGTATATCACGCAACAGGCGTGCATCCTTTTGTACTAGAACTCTGCAACACAACAAAGATAATATGTCACGGGGAAATCCAGTACATCCATATAACTCCTTGTCGTCTTCCACTAGCATATGCTGCTTATGAAGCAAAATAATTTATGTAAATTCCCGACACTTGATAACTTGATTCAATAATCTTGTATAAAAGATGAATTCTTCTAAGCTTAACTAAAAGTGATCACCTCCTACAAATATTTTATGGAACATACTAAAGAGATTTGGCACTTGGTCTGAAACTAATGTGACCATTGAAACTTAGTATTTAATCAAGGAAAAGAAGAATTATACATCACATAAATGATTCTCGAATTAAAAAATAATAATAATGAAATTAAATGTACTGGAAGGGCGGAAAAACAATTAAAAAAAAAACTGTACAAATAACCTGCATCCAAAATAAAAGTCTCCAGATATTCTTGAAAACGCTAAGACTTACGATCTATTGAAAGAGTCCTGACGAGCTGAATTGATCTCTATCAGATTTAGCATAGCATCATGATCCTCATCTAACCAGAATGCCCCTCTTGGTAGATTCTTACTCTTGGCCGATATGTTTATTTTAACAACATGGGTAGGGGCAATATATTTCAACATATCCACCAATAAATCATAACCAACACCTAGTACACAAGAGGAATGAAGAAATCATATATAATATTCATATCCAAACAGCGATAACCATCAAAAGAAGATTCATAAAATAGCCACTTGGCCTTTGCCTCAAACGGTACATGGCTAGGATGAAACCTGTGGAAATTTAGTTCATAAAATATCTACAGAAAAAAGCGAGAGGGGGGCAATTGACCAAGTGAAAGACAAACAAACAACAAAACTACAGATAGGGAGAAATTGTTCAATCACAATTAAAAGAGAGGAGCAATTGCCTGATTAAAAGAGCATACCCTTCACCCAGCCAGGTGTATTCACAACAAGAGGCAATCCAATCTTGGTAGGTCTATCACTCTGGTCAGATAAGCAGTATTCCTTCTTATAGTAATCATATAAAGAAAATATAGAATTCAAGTATGTTGTAGGATTCGTCTTCGAAGAAACATCACCAAAGAAAAGACATCTGAGAAAAAGAGACAGATTATAAGTCATCAGATTCCAAGATTCCTTTTATTCATCACATCAGACCTAGCATCAAAAAATCCATGCATGGCAGGAGAGAGAGGAAGAGGAGGACTGAACTCAGGCTAACTAGTCCTAGTTACATGGAATGTTGATAATAGATTCATAGTTGTTGCAACTACTTCCCATTTCAAATTCTGTGAACAGAAAATTCCCAGCTTTGTAATTATAATTTTAACTCCAAGTCTTGTTTATACTGTATGATCTAAAACTGATGCATACAGCTTTGATTATAGAGCAACTAAAGTCTTCACTGAACCCTTACTAAGTCCTGAATTTTCATACCAATTGCATTGTTCCTAAATTCCTCAATTGAGAACAACACTCCGTTGCAAATACTATATAAGGAATCAACGTCTACTACAACATCCGAAGGAAAATCATATTACATTCATATTCATGCAGTCTCAAATAACAAGTATTCTGCCCTACATATTTGTCATCTACTACATAATAATGAGTATATTCGGGTAAGCACTATGACCACGTCTGCTAACAAGTTCAAAACCATAACAAGGCAGAAAACTGTTCATACCTCTCCGGTGTCTTCAGATGCGGGATGGTCAAATCTAATTTTAACCAAAAAAGAAAAGAAAACTCAATTAGCAATCAAACCGAACAAAACCGCTATTCTAACATGAATACATGATTAACAATCCTTTTAAACTCTAAAGCAAATTATTCACAGTAAGTGCAGAAAATAAACAATTGCCTGGAGTGACTTCATCTATTACAGTGAGAGATACAACACCGGGAGGACTGAACTCCGGTTGACCGACATCTGTATCCAAGTAACCAACTTTTTTATACCTGAAAACAAAATTACAGAAAAAACATGGTAAAAAACAAACCTACATACCCAAAAAAGTAGTAAAAATTCAAATTCAAAACAAACCGAGTTAAAAGATGGAAAATTTATACACATTTCACTTCCAAAATAGAGAGAATTCAGGTAAATAAGGTGACCCAATTCAGCTAACATGAAAACAAACACAAAGAAATCAACTTTTACTAAAAAAAACTAATCATCAGAGCCGTGAATTTGATCAACGGTTACAAAGTGGGGAAAGGGAGCTTGAAGCTGACTGACCTCCGGAGAAAAATGTTGAGGAGGTGGCGGGAAAAGGTGGATTTTCCGCAGTTTTTAGCGCCACATACTAAGGCAATGGGTGGCGGCCAAGTGACTGAGTCGTATGCTATACAATCTGCTGCCTCGGACCACTCCGTCGGTATGTAGATGTTCGGCGACGGAGTTTCGGGTCCTGACGGCGAAGCCATCCCTCTCCCTCTCCTCTCTCTCTCTCGGCTTCTTTCTCTCTCTACTGTGTGTTGCTCTGGAGCAGAACAAGAGCGGCTTGGAGGCAAAATTGCAATGTCACATGCAGGTTTCATGATTTTCCAACGGAAAAAGCGTTTTACTTGGTTTGACCCACGACGGTTCCGGTTCGGGTTCGTATTCGGGTTGGTCAGTCGTGGGCCGAACCGCCGAAGCCCAAAAAGACCGTAACATAGCAGGCCTGACCCGAGTCATACATTGGGACCCAAATCCGATCACCCAGTCACATCCGAATCACGTGCCACGTGTCCCATTATATTTACACACTTGACCCATGAAAACACATATTTACA
The DNA here is from genome assembly GCA_963580275.1 of Crataegus laevigata. Taxonomy (NCBI): domain Eukaryota; kingdom Viridiplantae; phylum Streptophyta; class Magnoliopsida; order Rosales; family Rosaceae; genus Crataegus; species Crataegus laevigata. The sequence continues at coordinate 4,857,485 of OY756950.1, forward strand.
CACTTGACCCATGAAAACACATATTTACACACGCGCCCCTCCACCCGATTACTCGGATTGACCGAGAGTCAAACATCGGCACGCAGATCCGACGGCCAAGACAGCCCCAAAAACCCTCGATTTCTCACTGGGGGCGCCAAAAACCCGTTTTATTTTATCAAAAAAAAAAAAAAAGGGAGAGAGAAAAAGGAACAAATCGAACAAGTGAGAAGAGAGAGCTCGGAGAGCTGCTGCGACGACGAACCATGGAGCTCCAGAACACAGTGAAAGAAGCCCTCAATGCACTCTACCACCACCCCGACGATAGCGTCCGCCAGCAGGCCGATCGCTGGCTGCAGGACTTCCAGCGGACGCTCGACGCCTGGCAGGTGCTTTTCCGTTCACTTTTCTCTTGTCGTAGATTTGAATTCTCCTGTCGGTTCTTTGAAGTTTTTGATCGGTGGCTGTATCTTGTGAGAGTTTGGTGTTCGATTTTCGCTGGAGTTTCTATGATTAGTTTGGTGTTTTTGTCAATCGTGATGAAATTGGATTTTGAGTAGTTTGGAATCCCTAGTTCGTTCCATTTGAATTAGATGAATTCAGTTTTAGGGTTTTGGTCAATAATCTGAGTTGAGTGGTATGCTTTGGGTCAGAAGCATTACTTGTTTTCTTATGTATTTCATTTTTAATATGCCAGAGGGAAGCAATTTGTAGGTCTTGGTCGGTTTGTGAGAAAATTTCGAACCGAAAGGTTTTACCTTGCGAAATTGATTGATTTTTGCTTGTGGCATCTCTCTTATCTGGAATAGGAAGCTCATCTATGATCCCGACAACAACGTAAAATGATAAATACTCAAATACTGAGCTTAATAAACAAATATGATATGAGTATACATGTATTTTTGCATTGTGAACTAGTTATGTTATTGTAGTGTAAACTGCAGAATGAATCTGAACTTTTTGAAAAAAAAAAAGAAGCTATTTAAGATCATAAAATTTAAGACAAATACGATTTCCCCGTGTCTGCAATTTGTTGAAAAGTGTCCAAGACAGTAGGACATCACATTCCCAAACCATGCCTGTGCTTAGTACTCGCGTAAAAGTTAAAACACACACACACACACACACAAGATAGGGCATCTGGTGGTTTTTAATTATCTAGCAGCTAGTAAGCTTTAAATCTATACCCTTAACCTTTTTCTTAATCAATGATAAATATTTCTTTCAAGATTTTCACTTTTTGTATATGAGGGTAAAAGTCAACCAGCAGTTTTAGTCTTTTTTGTATGGTTTCCATGATTTTCACTTGGTTTCCATGTAAATTTTCTTGCCAACATACTTTTTTATGAGTTATTGGTGTTCTAATTCTATTCTTATACCTGTTAGATTGTACTAAATTTTGCTTTCTAAGTTTAATACTTACTTTAAGCCAAAACAAAAGTTGAACTTATTCTTTTTATTTTTCATTTTATATGGGTCTTGTAAGTTGAATTTGTCACTATTGAGTTTTCAGAACATTAATTTGCTTCTTTTTCTTAGGTTGCTGATAACTTGCTTCATGATGCAACTAGCAATCTAGAAACATTAATATTTTGTTCTCAGACCCTTAGAAGCAAGGTAATTCTCTTCTCCTTAGAGCTGGCTATCTGTAATCATGCAGTTAGTTTATTTATTACGTCCTATTTCTATGGAAGCTTAAAAGATCTTATGTTCAAATATTTAAGCCTTGTTTATGTTGTACTGTTTGCGTGTGTGGATTCTTAGTTCATTTTGTATCTTGTCTAGGTACAACGAGATTTTGAAGAGCTACCTTCTGAAGCTTTTCGCCCGTTACGTGATTCGTTAAATGTGAGTGAGTATCCACTATCCATTGACAATTTGAGTGAGAATTGAGTAAGCTTTACACCTTAGTATCTTCTGACAGTGTCATGGACCTGTTTTATCTATATGAAGAATGATTCAATTGTTTCTGTACAATATTGAATGTTATTTGTTCTTGCATATTTTGAATGCAGAACTTATTAAGAAAATTCCACAAAGGCCCCCCTAAAGTCAGAACTCAGGTAGTGTCCCAGAAGTCTTTTTGACACTCTTTCATCAGATTTTTTGATCCCAAGAGGATATTAAGCTCAACTATCTGTCTTTGTAGATTAGCATTGCTGTGGCTGCTTTGGCTGTACATGTTCGCGCTGAAGATTGGGGGGATGGTGGGATTGTGAAGTGGCTTCGTGATGAGATGAATTTGCATCCAGAGTACATACCAGGATTTTTGGAGTTACTAACAGTTTTGCCTGAGGTAAATAACTATTAGATATGATGCTTGCAGAATTTATATTTGCACTGTAGTGTGCAACTGTGTGTGACAAGGCTGATTTAAATACTCTCCATGTAATATGGTGAATGTGTTTTGTACACTTTAGAAATCATGCATGTCCTACAGCATACCTTTCCCTGCCTAATGATTCCTAAGTTGTTCAGCCTCATGTTCTTGGGTCTTTTCATTACTTTTTCCTGAGGGAATTCATGTAGTGGTCTCATATATTAGCCCAAACAATGTATGTTTTCTTAAAACTTTAGTTGATTGACAGATGGCTACATTTTCACCATGTTCGTTTCCTTCTGGGATTTAAATTCAGGAAGTATTCAACTACAAAATTGCAGCTCGTCCGGAAAGACGCCGCCAATTTGAAAAGGAGCTTACTTCACAAATTGAGGTTGCTCTTGACATCCTGACTGCCTGTTTGAATATTAATGAGCTTAAGGAGCAGGTAATTATTGTTTCATAAATGTATAAGTTACTCTATGCTGATGTTTGAGACTTTACCAGGTTTTTTTATTTTTTTCTGGTGGCTGCTAGAGTGCCAATTTTTAATTGTTTTAGCTGGTTGGTTTTTCAGGTTCTTGAAGCGTTTGCTTCTTGGCTTCGACTGAAACATGGGTATGAACTCTCTCTCTCTCTCTCTCTCTCTCTCTCTCTCTCTCTCTCTGAGTGAGTTGTTTCTCGAGGATGTATAATCTATTGGAAATATTAATTAGGGCCTCGCAACGCCACCCAAGTGACAAACAATCTTTGCAATATGAAGTTTTACTCTGAACTTTTGTATGTGGAATGCCTTGAGTCTGTGGTTCAGGATTCACCAGTAGTCAATGTGTGGATCATATATTACATCCTTCTAGCTTGTATGAGAGTGCATAATACTTTGATCGTACAACTTAAGGCATTAAACTTGAGACAAAGTCCTTTCAAGTTCATCTATGTGTGCATTTATTTTCCCTATGGTATCAAACCTTGCAAGTTTTGATTTATGCAATGCTTGTTATAGACTCATAGATGAAGGCTGTTCTTTCTTTAATATACATAGATGCATGCCTACACAAGTCGCTGTCAGTGTAATTGTTCTTATAATTGGGTATTGTTTGTGCGTGTTGATATGGTAGTCCTGAATTACATCTTGTGCAGTTGTATGACTTTCCTCTTATAGGGAGACTAAATAAATTATAGCAATTCATGGTACTTAAATGAACTTGTGTGGGTTTCAGGATCCCTGGATCTGTGCTTGCATCCCATCCATTGGTGCTCACAGCCCTCTCAAGCTTGAATTCTGAGCTACTTTCAGAGGCCGCAGTAAATGGTAAAAACAACTTTGCGAACCCGGTGGTTCTTAGGGAACTGTATGAGAAATCTGTGTTTTCAGTTGGTTTTACCATGGCGATTTCATGGCAGTGATAAAAGCACAATAAATCCAATTTGTTTCAATTTTGAAAATTCTTTCAAAGGTTTGCTATATGTGAAAATGCTTTAAGAGTTTTTTGTTCTTTGTTTGAGTATGATGCAATTCTATAATTTGTTGAGGTGTAGATTTCCTGGTAGAATTTCGAACGGACTTTTTTGGATCAATTTGGCTTTTTAGGATTTCAGTTTCAACATTTGGAGGTTCTATATCTAAAGATATTTAAAAGGGTATTTGAATGTTTTTTGTTGCTTAGATTGTACAATAAATCTTTTGAAGTACGTATTATCTAGATAGTTGTCATGAAATTATAGGTAACATACATTAATTTTTCTTACATTAGACCCATGGAAAATATGGGACTGAAAGTAACTGTTGTAAATATATTACGATTCCTTGAATAGAATATGTTTTTAGTTATATTTCTTTTAAAGTTGTCTATAAAATCATTATGTCCTGACATTTGGTTCAATGTTGTTGACAAATTATTTCATGTCAATGTTTGAGCATTTTTCTCAGCATGGATGGTGTAGTTTCTATTGAAATCTGTTAACTCAGCTCTTTGTTTGTGTCATTTCATATTGTTTCTCTGTCAAGTCCATATTGTTATTTATGCATTTACTGTGTGTTTACTTCAATAATTTATGCCTTACCCTCGGGATGATTTTCTTACTTTGTTTCCCCTCTTCGTTTTCTTTTTCGTTGCAGTTATATCTGAATTGATCCACTATACAGCAGCTGGAAGCTCAGGTGGTGTCTCTGTGCAGATGCCCTTAATTCAAGTTCTTGTCCCTCAAGTCATGAATCTTAAGGGACAGCTAAGAGATTCTTCAAAGGTATTCTATGTGTAGCGTTGTATAAGTTTCTTTTTTTTTTGAGGAAATTTGAAATAGGTCCAATTTTATAAGCCTCTTTTGATGTGGGTCCAATTTTTACTTACTTTTGATTTAGCTCTAATTTTTGTGGCCTAAAATTGTGTACTTACTTTTGATTTAGGTCCAATTTTGGACCCATATCAAAAGAGACTTATAAAATTGGACCCATATCAAAAGAGGCTTATAAAATTGGACCTATTTCAAATTTCCTCTTTTTTTTTTTTAATTTTTTTTATTCTGAGGGTTGAGGGGGTGTATAATTTCATAAAGTTAAGTTATACTGGATTGTGTACTTAAAGAGTCTAAGCACAGTCTCCTATTTAAACGTTATTCACTTGTATTTTTCAACGATTTATTTATTCATTGATGTCAAAGTATAAGGAGTTTTTTTTTGTTTATCACAGTAGATATGAAGGTGAGCTTCATATAAACTTCAAACCTTCTTTTTTCATCAATTGCCAATCACAGTAGATTCTAATTTGGGTTAAAAAGTGATTTTTACCTACAAGAAAAGCATCAACAAACAACTCTTTAGGTCATTAAATTTAAGTGGGAAATACTAACTTCATTGATGGTTATTTTACCCTATCTCTATACTTGTTTTCAGGATGAGGAAGATGTGAAGGCCATTGCTCGCTTATTTTCTGACATGGGTGATTCATATGTTGAACTTATTGCAACTGGTATACTTATTTAGAAGCTATCAAAAACTTTTCTGAGGATTTGTTGGATGCTTTTTGTCTCTTATGAGTTCTGAATTTTTTGAATTGTCTTTGATCTGTTTCTTTTTGGTTGATATCATCCTTTCTTCAGGCTCAGATGAATCAATGTTGATCGTACATGCGTTATTGGAAGTTGCATCACACCCAGAGTACTATATTGCTTCCATGACATTCAACTTTTGGCACAGTCTTCAGGTGAACTTGACCAGAAGGTTAGTCATCCTAGAATTACAGTCTACTTGATTTTGTCTAAAGCAAGACATTCAGTATAAGAACTCTAATCTTCCAGGGAATCATATATTTCGTTTGTGAATGAATCTTCCATTGAAGCTGAGAGAAATAGAAGGCTGCAAGTTTTTCGTCCAGCTTATGAGTCACTTGTATCCTTAGTAAGTTCTTTTTCTCAGAAGCTTTAAAATTGTAATTAGTGGCATCATTCCAAACACCAATTGATGGTATCTGATGTGTGTTGTTTTCTGAATGTAATGATATCACTATTTGTCGCCCTACATTTTTGGATTGATCTCATGATAATTAAGTGATTTTACCAAGTTAATAGTTTAGCTTCTTATCCTGGGATTCATGATTCTAAAGACAATCACATATGTTCTTTAGTATTGTTGATATTTGTATCTGTGTTCTGCTTAGTGGATTTCGAAAGAAATGATTATCTGATACAGGGATCCACCATGGTTACTGTTTGTCACATAAATTAAATGGGTGTGAAAAGATTGGAGAATTAATTTCCTCATATATCATAAAAAGTACATCATTATGGGAAAATGGTCAATTATCCTACAACTGAACTTCAACATGATGGAAGCAATGAAATACCACATACATGCATTTTGACATTCTTTTATTGTACTAAACTTTGAGAGGTTGATACTTTTGACAGGTTAGCTTTCGGATTCAATATCCTCAAGATTATCAAGACCTTTCATATGAGGATCTTAAGGAGTTTAAGCAGACTAGATATGGTAATTCCTAGCTGTTTGGTTGGGTGTACATCATTGTCTAATAGTTTCACTCATAAATTTTGTATATGCTGTATGCTATTGTTCTCATTATTCAAGCTTTTAGAAAGCATAGGACGAAACTTCTAGCTGATCAATTTGCATTCATTGTTAATGCCCCCTGATGTAATTTGTCCCAGATTTGCAGATTATAGGTGCAAGTTATACTATTTGCAAAGCCTATAAGTTAAGCTATTGGTGTCAATCTATCAACCTGCTCTCTCAATTGGTTCATCAATTAAATTTCATCCATGTGTAAATGTCTTGTACTGTAAAGTATGTTTCATATTAGTCCTTTTCCAAACCATTGGGGTTGGAGATCACAGTGCCACTAGAAAGTTGGTCTTTTGTATTGTTTATTTTTATTTTATGTGATTGGTCAGTTTATTTGCCTTTTCCATAGTCATACTCTTCTTTGTGAGACACCGAATGTAGCATTGCTTCATGTCTAACTGATTCTATATTGTTTCCAGCTGTTGCGGATGTCTTAATTGATGCAGCATCAGTTTTAGGGGGGGATGCCACACTTAGAATTCTTTACATGAAGCTTGATGAGGTATGTATTGATTTTTCTCACTGTAACTCCAGTGGGATGAAACTTTGGTCCAAAAATCTGAAAGTTAGAGAATAAAATATAGTTATTTGGCCATATTTTTTTTTTCAAGTTGATTAAATATTCTTTTGATATTTTAATTAAATGTGAGTCCATTGGAATCTTATTAACCTGTAAAGAACTTGTATGTTTGGAAATATTTAATGCATTGAAGGATTGCTTAATCTTCTCTTTCACGGAGTGGTCCTTTACTGCTTTAGCAGTTTTAGTTTCTTTTTGTGTAAGATTCACTTTGTCATTTTTCCACTACAGTTTGAACAGAATATTTTCATTTTGTTAAGGCTGCAGCGTGCTGTCACAATGAACAAAGTGAATGGCGCCCAGCAGAAGCTGCTTTGTTCGGCATCCGGGCAATATCAAGTTATGTTTCAGCAGTTGAAGCTGAAGTAATGCCCAAGGTACGATGTTGTGCCCAATAGTCCTATAGAAATTGAAACTGAAGTCATGCCTAAGTTATGATCTCACAAAACTCACTTCTTTTCTGGTTTCTTTGATTTGCACAGGTTATGGATAGGCTGCTTAAATTGCCTCAACATCCTCAACTACTTCAGACAGGTAATGTATTTTTATTAGTTGTAGTTCCTCTGTCGTGAATGGTTATGTTTAATAGAAGTGATATTTCACCAGTCTGTCTAATATGGTGTACTAAATTCATTTCACCTGCATGTGGAGAGTGTTGCAGTTTGCTTAACTATTGGAGCGTATTCAAAGTGGCTTGATTCTGCATCAGGCGGACTGTCCATACTGCCTTCAGTTCTAGATATCCTCATGAGTGGCATGGGTATATCTGAAGATTCTGCAGCAGCTGCAGCTGTCGCATTTAGGCAGATTTGTGACGGTACTAAATCTCATAAGTTTTAAGAAAAAAATTTACGTAGTTTATTTTTTCCTTCTTCTCCTCTTTGATTTCTAACCTAGTTAGCCTCATAGTGAATAACTCTGAATGCTTTTATTTTTTGATGCAGATTGCAGATTAAAACTCTGTGGATGTTTGGATGGACTCTTCCATATATACCATAGGGCAGTGAGTGGTGAAGGCAGTTTCAAGGTCTCTGCTGATGATTCACTACATCTAGTTGAAGCCTTAAGGTAACTATTTTCTGCATCTTCTACTGTTGCATGAACTATGTAATTTTGCATGATACAGCTAATCCAATTGTCTATTGAACTGTTGCATGCAGCAAGGTCATTACTGAACTTCCTCCAGACCATGCTAAGAGGGCTTTGGAGGCCTTGTGCTTGCCCGTTGTTACTCCTCTACAGGTGTGTGTCATTTTAGAAGAAAATCTACGTATGAATCCTTTTGTTGGTGATATGCTGATTACCGCTGTACTGCTGTCAACAACCAGGAAGTTGTCAGCCAAGGCCCAGACACGCTAAATAGCAAGCCTGCTCGTGATTTAACAGTTCACATCGATCGATTTGGATACATCTTTAGGTATGTGAATCATGCAGAAGCTGTGGCAGATGCAATTCAAAAACTTTGGCCAATTTTTAAAGCCATATTTGATCTGTAAGTGTTTCTACGTACCTAGCTGTGTAACATATTTCAGCATGGATATCTTAAGCTCCTTTCTTTATTCTAATGCATGATTTGAATGTTTACGGTGAAGTCGTGCTTGGGACATGCGGACAATGGAGTCTCTGTGCCGAGCTTGCAAATACGCTGTGAGTTCGTTGATCCCGCTTCTAAATGTTAAACTCAAATGTTTAAAGCTGTCATGTGATGCACCTATGGGTTCCTGTCTTTTTGCCTGCTGTCTCTCATTGCCTTACGTGATATGATGAATAATATATGTAGACAGTGTTCCTTTCTTCTATCATTAGCGGCTATGTGTGAGCCATACGAATTTGATTCTCTGTTAATTTTATATTGAAATCTTTCTTGCCTTACTCATTGTCCTTCTTTAGGTGAGGACTTCTGGAAGGTGCATGGGAATTACAATTGGAGCAATGCTAGAAGAGATTCAAGGTTTATATCAACAGCATCACCAACCGTGCTTCCTCTATTTATCTAGTGAAGTTATAAAGGCAAGCTATCCTAAAACCCAAAAACCTGAATTTTTTTCCCTCTTTTTTGTTGTTTTCTGTAAATTTGAAATGGTGCATTTGTTGCTTCTTATGCTGCAGATATTCGGTTCTGACCCATCTTGTGCAAATTATTTGAAAAGTTTGATTGAAGCACTTTTTATGCACACAACACATCTTCTCACAAGCATTCAGGTAAGTTTTCATTGGGCTGGAGCCTGGAATTGTTTTTTCTTTCAAATATTATCTTTTTTCTTGTTAACTTGCACAAGTATTGCAGGAGTTTACTGCCAGACCTGATATAGCAGATGATTGTTTTCTGTTGGCATCAAGATGCATTCGCTATTGTCCTCAATTATTTATTCCATCAGCTGTATTTCCATCCTTAGTAGATTGCTCACTGATTGGTATTACAGTGCAGCACAGGTACTATCTCTCTCTCTCCATGTAAATAAAAGTGAAAATTTAAACAATTTCCAGGAGATTGCAAAACTGTATGCGTAGTAATTTCAACTCGACCTCAACTTCTTCAGTAAAATTATTTTTCACCGTGTTCTGTTAGATATCTGGTTGCACTTGAGTTTCAGATTTTTGTTGAAGAAATTATTTTTTGTTTCACAACTTTGCCGCACCTCCCACACCCACCCCAAACTCCACAACCCCCCCCCCCCCCTCTTTCCTCCTCCTTTTCCCACCCTCCTCTCGTTATTTATTTGAAAGTTTTGCCTCTGTTTAAGCTTCTTATTTAGCCTTGGTGGATGTCGTAGACATTTTCTTTCAGTGTTTGATATCAGTTATCTTCTTGGTTAACCTTTTACGAGCGTGGCTATATACCTTTTCATTCTCTTCTTTGCAGAGAGGCATCAAATTCAATATTAACGTTCTTATCTGATATATTTGATCTTGGAAACTCTGCCGAGAGAGAACAATACTTGCCAATCAGGAATTGTGTCATTATTCCTCGAGGGTCCAGCATCACAAGAATTTTAATTGCTTCACTAACAGGAGCACTTCCAAGTTCCCGACTAGAATTGGTAAGTTTTTGCATGTATCCTCAGCATCGACTCTTACACTCACACTGTTAATTGCATGAGTATTTGGCGGTATGCCTGCTCAATATTTGTCTGGATTTACACTGTGCTCTGCCATCCCGCAGGTAACCTACACGCTACTATCTTTATCTCGAGCTTATGGGCCACAGTCGGTGGAGTGGGCCAAGGAGAGTATTTCTTTAATTCCTTTGACGGCTGTGACAGAAGTTGAGCGTTCGAGATTCTTGAAAGCATTGTCCGATGCTGCGTCCGGGGCTAACGTTAATGCCTTGTCTGTTCCAATTGAGGACCTATCGGATGTTTGCCGCCGCAATCGAACAGTTATGGAGATTGTTCAACAATCTTTGAGGCCACTTGAGTTGAACCTTGCACCGGGATCATAAACGAGAGGTAGCGGCCATTTTGCTTACGCCTCGCCCTGTCAGCGGTAAAATGAGTTGTCTACTGTGTACTTTCCTCATATTGTTTCAGTGTTTTACTTTGGTTCTCCAATTTTTAAGGAGAATCAATGCCCTTCGTATCGATCGGAGAGAAGAGACGGTTTCTGTATTTGAGTGGTTGGTTTCCTTGGCATTGTCATTTTTTGGGGTAGGATGACATGGTGGTATAGAGTTGTAGATTACTGAAGGAAAGAAAAATGTAGGCATTCTTTAGGAGAGTATTCTGCCCTTTCATGTCGTCGGATATCGGAAGCTGTGGTGGTGGTTGTACAAATTATATTGAAAGCTTCAATATATTGTAATCCAAACGGTGGCATTGTTCAAGTTTCAGATTTTTTTTTTCAATTGGTTTGCGATGCTAGAAAAAAAAAAAGAACCAGTTATATTGAAAGCTTTGTTGGTTTGATTCATGTATTGTAATCTAGACAGTTGAATGGTTCACGTGCACACGCCTTTGTTAATTTTTTGTCATTGATTTCTTTGATTCATTTGATCCGATGTTAAAAATTGAACCAGGTGTAAGAAGTGAAAATGGGTGTGTAAATAGCCCTGTCATTTCGTGTTCTTATCTCTCATGTTGAATGTAGCAGTGCTTTCCCGGCCCGAATCGAGGTTTTTAAAGTTGGAATGGAAATGCAGATCGGATTCGAAAAGTTCCTTTCTAAATTTGAAAATTTTCAAATCCCAACATTTAAAAAAAAAAATTGTTAAAAATTGAATGCATCCTGAGATAGTGAGATATAATCAATAACCCCTCTTTGTTATTCTTTTTTACTTGAAATTCGAGAACTCATGAGTTGGTACGAGAATGTATGAATAAATAACCCCTCCTTGTTATCCGATATAATCAATTTCTGATTTTATTAAACATTTTTATTCTTTAATTGTTTGTAAAAATATGAGATTAAGAGCAACTCAGCAAGGAATTCCTTACGAATCTATAATTTGTAAGAGCATTTTCAAATGAGATGTCAAAAATGCCACATAAACATACAACAGTAAACATGGCAGCAACACTCTATCCAATCGAGCCTTTTGATTTCTTACATGGACCTGAGTCAATTGAAGGCAAAACTCTTTGTTGTCATTTTTACCAACCACTATCAAATTGGTTTAATAATTTTTTAATAGGTATGATGTTATATTCATAATAAATGTTGCTGTGTCTTTCAAGTATTTGATTGATTGTCTAAATAATTAAATCGGCAAAGAGATGAAAAAAATTTATAAAATGGCGCTTTGTTAAACATATCGGATGGAGCAAAAAATTGTATAAAATATCAAATTGCCACATAAACCATCAAATATCATTTTAATGTTTTACATATGACATCTCATTTGAAGATGTCCCAAATAAACGTCTAATTCCAAACTCAATTATAAATAATTTAATTTTAAAGAATGACTTATAAGAAACAGATTCACTGCTACAACACGACAACAGATTTACGATGAATCTATTACGTGACTTCTGTTTTTGGATTAAGGTCCGACCCGACCCGAATGCAATTCTTTTACATGTCTAATCAAATATGTGTCGTTTGTGGCTTAACGTTTCGATCCGTTTCGAAGTGAGACATCGATGTCGTCGAGAGTAAACGACGTGTCGTTAACAATTACCAATTGCCGCGCCGCCAAAAAGGAGTCAACGTCTTCTTCCTTTCAATGAGCTGACATCCTCACACTTAGCTCATCTCTCTCTCTCTCTCTCTCTCTCTCTCTCTCTCTCTCTTCCGCTGTTCAACGATGTAGGAGCAGAGAGGGAGAGCGCTCGCTGAAGAACCATGGTGACGTCATCTCAGAAGAAAACGCTCCACTCCCTGCTGGCCGCGAAGCTCAGCAGCCTCACAATCCCGCCGTCCTCCTCCCCCTCCTCCTCATCCCCACCTCAAGACTTCGACTTTAACGAAATCTTCGGCCCCACAGCCACCACCCCCAACGACTCATCAACCTCCGCCGCCGCCTTATTCCCGCCTCCGCCGCTAGTCATTCACAACCGCTCTCACTCCTTCGTGGGCCCCTCCCCGCGCTTCACTCCCGCTCCCTCCTCCCTTCCCTTCACCTCCGACTTCCTCGATTCCCAGAGCGATGACGACGAATCGGAAACCCCAATCGGAACTGAGAATCGGAATGGTGGGGAATCAGAGAAGACCGAGCGCGGAGCTCGGAAGTTTGGGCCTGCTGATTTTGAGATGCTGAGAGTTGTGGGTCAGGGCGCGTTTGGGAAGGTCTTTCAAGTGAGAAAGAAGAGCGACGGCGCCAGTAACAGCGGCGGTGACGGCGGTGATGGGCTTTTTGCCATGAAGGTTATGAGGAAGGACACAATCATAAAGAAGAACCATGTGGATTACATGAAAGCTGAGAGAGATATTCTCACTAAGGTTGTGCACCCTTTCATTGTTCAGCTCCGCTACTCTTTCCAGGTACTTTTTTTTTTTTTTTTTTGTGATTTTCACTTTCTTTTAATTAATTTTATTGAATTTAATTTGAAAATTGATAGAAAAACTTGCTGGGTTTTCAAATCTCGGTTTTTTGGCCTCGTTTGGTGTCTCGGATTGGATTGAATAACTCGTATATTGAAGGAAGAAATGGATGCAACTTCCATATTTTGTCCCAGCTTATTGTAATAGATGTATTACTTGTTAAGGAAACTTATCCCTTCGAATCCCGACAAAATGATAGAATGGTAAGGGAATGTATATTGAAGCTAGTGAGTTGTCTAATCGATCCAATGGAAGCTAAACGAGGCCTCTGTGTACCGAAGATCCTGTCTTTACTCTCCTTTCGAAATTAGATGTTAGGAAATTTGTGTGACTGTCTTTGATTACCCTGTGAACCATTTTATGTGAATTTCGTTGTGGATGCGTGTAGGCTCTTAAGGTGTGTATGTTTTGTATTGACTTTGCAGACCAACTCTAAGCTTTATTTGATCATGGATTTTATAAATGGAGGGCATCTCTTCTTTCATTTATACCGGCAGGGAATCTTCAGGTAATTTGTGTTTGAATTGCTTGAAAATTGCTTTTACTCTCGCTTTATGTTTTCGTATGTTTTGATTTCAACTTTCTCGGATGTTTGTTGAGTAGCGAGGATCAGGCGAGATTTTATACTGCTGAGATAGTGTCTGCTGTTGCACATCTTCACAAGTGCGGGATTGTCCATCGGGACCTTAAACCTGAAAATGTTCTTGTGGACTCTGATGGGCACGTAATGGCCATGCTCATTTACTCACTCTTGTCGTAGGAGCATGCATCGTAGTCGGATATCATTTTCAGCTTTTCTTGATCAGACATCTACTTTTCCTGAAATTGGTACCTGTGATGCAGGTAATGCTAACTGATTTTGGGCTAGCAAAGGAAATTGATGAAGCCAGCAGATCAAATTCAATGTGCGGCACCACAGAGTACATGGCTCCGGAAATTTTGCTGTCTAAAGGCCATAACAAAGACGCAGATTGGTGGAGCATCGGTATACTTTTGTATGAGATGCTAAAGGGGCAGGTAAACTTGTTATTTCCGTAGCAGATATCTTGACATTGAGTATTAACGTTGGTTAGCTATGTTTTCGTTCAAAATTGTGTCGTTTTATGGGTATGTTTATCGACAAAATAGAAGCTTGTCGAACTCTTGTCTGCCTGCTCAAAATTTGTTTTGCCCCTTTACTGCAGCCACCATTTACACACGCAAACAGAAAGAAACTTCAGGAGAAAATCATCAAAGAGAAAGTTAAACTCCCGTCGTATCTAACCAGCGAAGCTCACTCTCTGCTGAAAGGAGTAAGTTCATGCTTCCTTATGATCTTTTCTCCCTTTTCACTTCCATTTCGCCAGATGAACAACTCGAAACAAGGGAACATTTCTCCGTCATTTGCAGTTACTACAAAAGGATCCGGCAAAAAGGTTAGGTAACGGACCGAACGGAGGGGATAACATCAAAAGCCATAAATGGTTTCGATCAATCAACTGGAAGAAGTTGGAGGCCAGAGAAGTGCTCCCAAAGTTCAAACCGGATGTGAGCGGAAAAGACTGCACGGCCAACTTTGACCGGTGCTGGACTACAATGCCTCTGGACGACTCACCCGCTCCTACACCAACTGCGGGTGAGCATTTCCAGGGGTACACTTACGTGGCACCTAACCCATGGCTTTCGTCGGTATAAATTGAACTGAAGGCTCAGCTCGAAAGGAGAAAACTGGAAGAGTGAAGGGAAATAGGAAGGAAAACTAGATGAAGTGAAGATCATCTTCCAAATTGTTCTCCATGTAACGGTGAAAGTTTGAATTTAGAGTATGTTTATCATATGCACATTTTGTTCCATTTTCAATAAATAATATCATGTCCAATTGTATTAATACAAATCAAGGAGTCTTTATGTTTGAGGAAAGGAGTGTCGCTTTAACGGAATATGCTCAGAACACAAGGCGGTACAGCTTGTGGCATAATATTAGTGGAGGGAAGTGATAAAATATAACATGTAGTGAAACATATTAACCATCTCGTCCACTTATATTATTATGGGAAATTTTATTTGAACCAATATAACCTATTTTTTACACCCAATTTACTCTCCACACCCATATTATTTCTAATGAAAGCATTAATATCTCTTTAAATCCAAATTTATACCTAAATTGCCATCACAAACTCAATTTAAAATGTGAATTTATCTTCACACCTACTTAAAAAAATAAAATCTCAATTGAATAGTATGGTGAAGTTTCCACTAGTTTATGAACCTTCCACATAACACTTCAATCTCCTGTTTTCTTGATATCCATGTCCTCGTGATTGTATTTGCATAAGCATAAAGTACATGCTTTCAAATGTCTACACTTAAAACACCATAGAATAAACTAATAATAACTTTTCTTGCTATGCAGGTATTGTGAGATGCAGCAGTTAGTCGGGAATGCTAGGGGTAACGACGAAGCTGCCATAGGTGTAGACAGGGCCGGTCCAGAGATTTTTGAGGCCCGGGGCGACGCTAAAAAAAGTGCCCTAACTTCGTATAAGAAAATTATTTATTTTCACATGTAAGACATCAATAAAATTATACTTTAAAAAACACTTCAAACTCAATAATTTAGAAACACAGAAAGACTAATTTATTTTGTATTGAGAGAAAAAAACAAAAAAACTCCGGGCTTACAAGTAGATAGATAATGAGTTTTGTTTTTCATCTGAACTTTGAAAGTGTTTTTGTATAAATCATGAGGTGTTTTTTCTTATTTACTAACCTTGTCAATATGACTAAAAAAATAATGATGTTTTCGAGTCTTTAATTGATATGTATTAGTAATGAATGGGCATTAAATTAAATATTTTGATAACACGTCATATAATTTATCAATTTGCTCTAAAAATTTGGTCTACGTATTACTCATTATTGAATATTAAACTTGAATTGAAATGAATATTTAAAAATAACAACCCACATAGCTACTAGCTAGTAACTAAAAATAAATTAACAACCAAACAAAAATTTGTAAAATTGAAAAAAATAAACATACGCATAGCGTTTCGAACTTAGGACCTCTTGTTCATTTTAAACAACAAAAACCATTGCTTCTAATTAAACTTCTTGATCCTTTAACCAAATTTTATAAATTTATACTCTTATGAAAAGAAATTTGTAAAAATTAGAAAGTAAAAAGCACACATGGTGTTTTGAACCCAAGACCTCTTCATTATTTTCAAATGACCAAACCACTACTTCTAGTTAAATTTCTATATCATTGAACCAAATTATATTAATTTATACTCTTATGAAAACATATATAAATATACTTTGGTGCCCCCAAGTTTTTGGGGCCCCGGACGGTCGCCCTGTTTGCACTGGGCCTGGGCCGGCCCTGGGTGTAGAGAATGGTGATGGAGAATTTGTGTGGTCCGTAGCGGTGGAGGATGAGCTTGCCAAGCTTTACCATGGAGATGATGTAAATGAAACCAATCATAACTGACTGACGGTTATCTTATGAAGGTGCTACTGGAAAGGGTATATATGGGTGTGACGAAGATGGATGCCTTTTTTTGTCCCATCTTGTGCCCCTTATGCAGTAGCCATAATAATGTGAGACCAATGAAACATACAGTGCCCCCTCGGGAACATTCACCTCTTTCTCAAGCTGGGGAACCACTTCTTCTCCGTTGAAATATTCAACCAAGAACATAGTCTTAAGTCCAAGGCGGGGCTTCGCCACAACCTACAACGAAACCCAATTTATATTTTTCAATAAATTGTAAGAAACTTGTTTGATACTTAGATAAACATTTATTATATGTTTGTTTCTCATGTTTACAATATGTTCTAGCAATTTATAATTTATATGCGTTTAAAAGAAATAAAAAGGGCGCCTAGATTTGCCTAGACACTCGTCTAGACCGCCTAAGTCGCAACTCTCATTTAGACAAAAAATAGATAACTTTCATTTTACATTATATTTTTTTTAATAAATTGTAAGAGACTTATTTGATACTTAGACGAACACTTAATATATGTTTGTTCCCCATGTTTGCAATATGTTCTAGCAATTTATAATTTATGTCATTCTATTTTGTAATTTATGTATCTTAATACAATTATGTATTTTTTTAAAGTGTAAGTAGACATTTATTTATTTGTTATATAATAAAATTAACTAAAAATAAAAATAAAATGCCTAAGCCCCTCCTAGACGCCTAGGTGCTAAGCCACGCTGCCGCCCGACTAACCTCTAACGCTTTTTAAAACCTTGGGACATCTGACATGATGGCCTAAACCAATGTGACCTAGAGTACTGATATTAGGGAAAGATTGTATTACATTGTAATTCCAACTAAATAAGTCTTGATGGTCATGGCATACTACTTGATGTCATTTGTGATTTGTGAGAATTAGAGTTTGTCTTAATTCACTAATCTATTGCAATTTTTTTTATTGTACACTGCCTTGCTAATTAAAATATGATGGATTATACACCCATTTGAAAAATAGATTGAAGAAAAGAAATTAACAAGGATTGTTACAACCCGACCTTATCAAAATGCCTCTAGAATGGTAAATTTTGTTTTTGTTAGACCTTTAAGCTTGAGACAAGTATTTGTCAATATCTTTATTTTACTAGAATAGTACTCCTCGTCACGAAGGCATGACCTCATGACCGCAAATGAATTGAAATATGGAGTTGGAACAATAAAGTTACGAATTTCTAAATCAAAGGAAGTGAAGGCGACCATGGGAAGCTTTGCTTTGGCTTTGGTTGGGTTTTCCGAGAGTGAGAAAAGAAAGATAATAATCAACAGATCAATGGAAAGGGCAAATTGGGAATTTGGAGATGAGCTTTGTAGAACCAACTTAGGCCATCTCTAACCATGGGCTGGTCAGATGGCTCGTTTTAGCCCTCTCGCTTTCCAAGATATTAATATTTTAATAAATAGTATATGACCATATTTGCCTCCGTCTCTAACCCCAAGATATTAATAGTTTAATAAATAGTATATGACCATATTTGCCTCCGTCTCTAACCGAGGGCCAAAGGGCCATATGGCTCGTTTTAGCCCTATCACAAAAAACCGTCTCAAATTGAGAGTCAAACATAATTTATTATTTAAAAACTACAACTTAAATTCAAATCCAACGACTAAGTGACACAAGCATGATGTCAACTAGCCGTTGGATTTAAATTATTTTTTTTTGCTATAAATAGGGTGGATATTGGGCTATAATTCACACAACTTTGAATTCAATCTATTTCAATTCAAGTTTGCAATGAATTCCAACTTTGAATCCTCTTCGGATTCCAACTGAGGGTCCTCATCCAATTCCAAATGGGAAGCAAAATGGGCGCAAATGAGACGAGAAGATGAGGATTCTGATGAAAAAGTTCAAGTAAGGCGTAACAAACAAAATAAAGCAGCATTCATGGTTGCAACCAAGGTGTGTCAGCCAACTGAGGAACAACCTCAATGGGGTGGCTCTGTTGCTGGTCGCTCTTACAAACCACGAAACAGAGCGATGGTGCATGCCAATATGATGAACAACTACTTCAACCCTAACTCGATGTACACAGAAGAGGATTTCAGACATCGCTTTTGGATGTGGCGTCATGTCTTCGAGCGTTTACTTCGTGATGTCCAGCAGGTCAATCTATACTTTCGACAAAAGCGGGACAGAGCAAGTCGCCTTAGTTTCTCCCTCATCAAAAGGTTATTGTTACACTCCGAATGATGGCCTATGGCTTCCCAACTGATTCGATGGATGAAAACCATAGTATCTCTGAGTCTACATGCCTTGATACTCTTGAACAATTATGTGACACAATTGTTCAGGTTTACAAAGACGAGTACCTTCGCGAGCCAAATGAAGAAGATCTGAATCAGCTCATTCGCAAAGATGAAGACCATGGGTTTCTGGGCATGATAGGGTCATTAGACTGCATGCATTGGGATTGGAAGAACTGTCCCACCAGATGGCAATGAGGCTTTAGCGGAAGGTCGAGAAAGCCAATTGTTGTGTTAGAGACGGTTGCCTCATATGACACATGGATCTGGCATGCTTTCTTTGGAGTCCCTGGATCCCAAATGACATAACAGTTCTTGGGTGTTCACCCCTATTCAATAACTTGACAGAAGGTAAAGCACCTCAACTTAACTACTACATCAACAACCGTCAATACAATATGGGGTATTACTTGGCAGATGACATCTACCCAAAGTGGGCGACACTTGTCCAAGCAATTCCAAACCCTAGGAATGATGCTGAAAAGTTGTTTACCTTACACCAAGTGGCATACCAGAAAGACGTTGAGAGAGCTTTCGGTATTCTACAAGCACGGTGGAAGATCTTCAACGAACCGGCAAGAGGGTGGAGTCGAGAAAATTTGGACTCCATCATGATGTCTTGCATCATATTACACAATATGATAGTGGAGGATGAGCGAGATGGGTATATTGATGGAGAGTTCGATGACGACCAAGAAGATCCAAATAGGTTAAGAAGAGCTCATGCAAAAAATATATGATGGGTGACACGCCCCGACCCCGATGTCCTGTAGACATCGGGGTGGTCACGTGCTGGCCGACACCCGAAGGGTGACGAAAGCCATTTGGAAGGTATAAAAACGAGAATTAAGAATTTAAATTACACATTTAATAGATATTTCAGGAACGTGTTCAGAACATACATCTAATTTGAATTAATACAAGAAAGAACATAAAGTCGAATACACAGAAAAGTAGGTCCTACACCGAGAGGACTCGAAGATGCCAGTGCGGAAGCGCCTCGACGCCGGGATTGTATGCCTCGAATCTAAGCCCTGAAGGGGGCGCAAAACAAAGGTGAGTGGACCAATTTGATATACATATAAGAAAATAGTTATCAAGGTACTAACCCCCAAGTTAGAAAACCAAAACGTGATATATAGGTAAGTTTTCCTACACCTACCAAACAACACAGTATCTCAATCACGACTCATAAACATAATCATATTTTATCGCACAATATCTCAATTCAGATCAACACGCCAGGTAATACCCAAATAACAGCTCATAAGTATAGAGTCATAAACATATCAGAATAATCACTAGTGAACGTCCAGTATAACACTTCAGGCCCCATGCCAGCTCCCCGTCCCTGAGCATACAGTCAGAGGAAACCACACTTCAGGCCCAATGCCAGCTTCCCGTCCCTGTACTCGAAAGTCAGAGGTAACACACTCCAGGCCCTATGCCAGCACCATAACCGTCGCCCGGGATGGACCGGAACCCTATCCCTTCATCCCGTAGCGGAAGTGGACCACTAGGTAGTATCAGATCAATGCCACATATATTTATTTAATCTCAGCACTATATCACAGTATTCAATACTCAAACATCATATCACAATATTCTATACTCAAGCTCAGCAATCATGTACTTTCTTTAAATAAAATAGGTATTTTAGAAGGGGTCCACTCACAGTACTGAGCCATCCAGCGCTGCGCTGCTAGCGAACATAGAGAGCCGCACTAGTTGCCCCTAAGCACATAAAGGGTACAACTCAGTCAAACTCTATTCAAACGAATTTATTTGGGAAAACGGACTTCAAAAACGGGTCCAGGACGTCGAAATTAGCCTAGGAGGGGTCCCGGACGAAAACCCGAAAAAGTCAACAGAAAGTCAACGTTGACCGTTGACTGGTCAAAGTCAAAGTCAACGGTCAAGGTCAAAGTCAACGTTGACCGTTGACCGGGTCAACGGTCAACGGGTCAAGTCAACGGGTCGGGTCAGGGTCCACGGGTCGGGTCAGGGTCCACGGGTTGGGCCCGGACTTGGGTTAGGGTTTGGGTTTGGTGGGTCTGACCCATTAGGGTCTTGGGCTTTAGGGTTTAACCCACAAAGGGTTATTGGGTTTTAGGGTTAGGGTTAGCCCAAGGGTTTAGGGTTTGGGCCTTAGTAGTAATAACCCAAAAGGGTTTTAGGTTTAGGTGGCACGGGCCAAAAGCCCGGATCCTCTTCGGCCCAAGGCTTTAAAAGCCTAGGGTTATTGGGTTTTTAGTAGACGGGCTAGAGCCCAAATTTTTCTAAGGCCCGAGGCCTTACTAATTAATAAACATAAAAAATAAAAAGGCAACGGGCCACCCTACTGGGCTGGGTCTTAAACGGGCCTAAAGCCCGAAGTTCTAAAACGGCCCGAAGGCCCAAATAACAAAATAACTAATTAAAATAAAAACTAAACTAATTGGGTTGGGTTGCTACGGGCCTAAGGCCCAAAAGGTTTGGGTTGGGTTATGGCCCAAAGGGCCTGGCTCTTTATGCGGCCTGAGAGGCCTGGGTTCGAACGGAGAAGAACGCCGGAGCTTCCCAGCTCCGGCCGACCGTCATCCTTAGCTCTAGGGTTCGATTTAAGTACCAAAACAAAGCGCGAAGCGAGAGGAGTAACTGGGTACCTTTAAATCGACGAGAAGTGACCGGGTTCGCTCGGGAAGTCCTCGGCGTTCACTGAGCTCGCCGGAAAAGGGTGTGTGCACCCGCGCCCAAATCGTGTCCAAAACCTCGAATTTACAAGATAAACTTCATTATAATCCCATTCATTCATCAAATTGAGTCGAAAGGGTAGAGATCCAGGGCTTACCTCGACGGAAAATTAAAAGGATTCGCCGGGAGATTTTCTGGGCTTCCTCCGTCGGTCGCGATGACACCGAGAGAGGGAGAGAGAGACGAGGGAAAGTGATGATGCTGGTGTGCGTGCGTCCGTGATGGTGAGATCGAGCGAGGGAGATGAGGGAGAGTGAGAGGGTTACGGGAGGGTGCAGAGAGACAGAGGGAGTTCGAGGGAGATGAGAGACAGAAGAGAGGGAGAGCTCGGGGAACCAACCCGGGTGGGCCCAGCGGGCTCACCATTTAAGAACCCAAAACAATTTTAAATTAAAAAAGGGTTTGAGGACTAAATTGAGGGTTTATAAAACTTTTTGGGATTAAAATGAATAATAGAAAACATTTTGGGGATTAATTTATAGGTTTTAAAATAACTCGAGGGGCGGGCGTGTCAATGGGCCTAATTTGCCTTTCAATCCAAGAACTGGTAGTATCTCTATAAATGAGTACATAAGGTGCTATAGAATAATTTGTTCTCGTGCCACAAACAATTACCTACAATAGGATCTTGTTGCACATCTTTGGGCCAAAAGAAGTATGGAGTAGGCGTTTAAGTTTTATATTGTTAAATGTTTTTAAAAATGTTTTTAAGTTTCATGTTGTTAAATGTTTTTTTTATGTTGTATAATTTGTATGTTGATTAATGTTATTTAATGTTGTTTCATTTTGTTTAAAGTTGTTTCATGTTACTTAATTTAATTTAATGTTGTATAATGGCTTAGGAAGTTATAGGAAAAAATATATAATTTAAAAAAAATATGAAACAAATTTTGTAAAATATAATTTAAAAAAATATGAAACAAATTTTGTAAAATAGAAGTTATAGGAAAAAAATGTTGTTTAAAAAATTATGAAACAAATTTTGTGAAATAGAAGTTATAGGAAAAAATAGAATTTAAAATAAAATGAAATAAATTTTTTGAAGTAGAAGTTATAGGAAAAAATGGAATTAAAAAAAAGAAGTTATAAGAATTTTTTTGTAAATAAATAAATAAAAATAAAACTGTAAAAAATAAAAAATTCAAATGCAACGGCTAGCTGATGTCAGCTAGCCGTTGGATTCAAATTTCTTTTTAGCATTCCTGTTGGTTATAACCGACAGGATTAATGATTTTTTAGGCCAGCCCTCCAGCCCTTTCAGATTTCGTGGGGCCTTTTCAGATTCCACGAGCCCTCTGGCTTAGCCCTCAGTTGGAGACGATTTTCGGGCTATTTTCGGCCCTCTGGCCTTCTGGACCCTTCGGTTGGAGATGACCTTAGTTGTTCTCTTTGCGTGTAGGTTAGTAGTGGTGCTGTTGTTCTTGTCCTTCCTTTTTGGCTCTCCTAAACTCAAAATGCCCCCGCAATTGTGACAGATTTTCAAGCTTACACATGGACAACAACTGGGTGACGTGGAGCGTGTGGCCGTTGGGCTTCACACGTGGACAACCTTGCTTTGATACCAAGAAAAAAGTTGAGGTTCCACCATAAAACTAATTGGCAATATGAGGAGTAGCCTAAGACCATATAAGTACACATAGCAAACCTTGTCCCTCACTGATGTGGGACAACTCTCAACATCTTTATATCCAAATCGAAGCCCTTGTCGAGCCTAAGACGTTTGTCACCTCAATTTCCCCAGAAACAACCAAACAAGGAAGAAGTTTGTAGCTTTGTTCATAGGGACACTCATCAGTGTTCATTCACAAGAGGTTCGTAGCTTTGTTCGCCCAAACAACTAAAAAAACCCATAAAGAGCAAAAGGAAATAAAAACTAGGAAAAATCAAAAGACGTACCTTCTACCTTTTCTCTCCAGATTCCTTTGCCTACAAAACACTAGAGCACAATCGGTTTGTAAATAATGTTGAACATAGTATGTATGCCTTTTGCTTTCCCTTTTCAAGTAAAACTGATAGACAAGAAGTTGAAATTGGCAAAAATAAAATCAAGAGACAAGAAAACAACGAAATTGATAGAACAAAATGTTTTGTTTCTGTTTTGTTTTTTGTTTTGTTTTGTTTTTTTGTTTGTTTTTGTTCTGGTTTTCGGTTTCGATATTTCGCTTTTAGAAGTAAAGCAAAGTAGATTAATTTAGCAAAAGAAGGTTCTGTGATGAAGAAACTAAACAACACAGGCATGTGTAATTAGAAATGGAGCAAATGATGAAGACGGAAGAAGAACTCTGTTAGCAGAGGAATATAAGACGAATGCATGAGAGAGACAACGTAGTACGATAGAGAATCCCAACGTCAATGTAATTGCAAAAGACGAAAGTGGGGACTGATTCGTGTATTTGATTCATTGCACAATTGTGAAAAAGACTAATGTGAGGACGACATTCGATTCCTGAATGGAATTGTAAAAAAAGATAATGTGAGAACTTATTCTGGCATTCGATGCAAGGACTTGTTTTGGCATTTGGTTCCTCAACGGAATTAATTGTACGAAAAACTGTTAGTACTGTTTACTTTAACGAAAAACTACATTTTTTAAACTAAAAAGTCAATCATGGTACTATTCACTTTACCCTTTATTTTGTCTTTATCGTTAAAACTCAAAATTTTCAAGTTCTTTTTATTAGTTTTCCTTTAATTGTACTGGCTGTATTAGCTAGGTAAGAAAATTGCTGTATAGTTAGCACTTTGGCGTGGGAAATTTACACCAACAAATTAATATTATTTTTTGTATTATAGCATTAATAGGGTGAATGTTCTGCATGAAGAAAACCTAGCATTAAGACTATAGAGTTGCTAAAACTAAATTTTGTGACACCAATTACAATATTTAGCTTCCTAAATAGTTCATTTCCCCCAATTATGTAGTACTAAGATTTAATCTTTTGTTGCTCCTCGAGTTCCATTTACTTCAAAACGAATTTCAACTTTTTTCTTCTTATAGGTCCCGCCATGTCCTCATCGCTTTGTTGAACTAATAGTTCAACCAAGGAAACACAGTGGGCAACATTTGGACCTTGTATCTATTGTGAACTAAACCAAAAAAAAAATAAAAATAAAGCAATAAACAATCACAAAACAGTTTTAGAATTCCTCTAATATAGGAGTACCTATCTAACAACGGAAGCTTTATTGATTACCAATGAATATAAGGGAACTCACAAACACACAATGTTCTCTCGTATACAAATAGATGTCGTGGGTTTTACACAAAGTCCCTAGAATATAGGAAGCCAAATCATATTTTAAAACCGAATCCCAACCAAACTAGGAAACAAACATACTGATATCTTGCGTCCAAGATATCCCAATCTTAGCCTTGATGACTTCCTTTGTCTTATTCAAATTCTGTATTTGATAATCAAACGACATTCTCTGAATTTTTTTTTTCTAATTAAAACAATAATGTCATATCCACTTCATCATTGCTATAATAAAAAATAACATAAAAAAAGACATTATTGTGAATATATATTGAAAAAAAAATTAAAGATACAATAAGTTAGAGGGGATATGAAGCCAAACCCTAACAAGAAGTAGAAAATTATTAGAAACGAGCATGAAACGTATGCTTGTGTATTCTATAGGTCAAATTGGATATGTAATCCTTTTTAGAAATCGAATAGATTCGGTCGAAAATGTTACACTTTTGTGCAATCACTCGGCATCATGATACCTCAGGTTCAAACATTTTGATTGCGAAAGATATACTGAGACCTCACATATATAGGTAAGATACCTGCTTCGATGAAACAGAGACTCAACATTCTTGCTGGGAAACTTGGGGAGTTCTTCGAGCTTGTCCAAAACCTTCATGCAAGCATAGAGCAATTTTGAACTCCAATAATTCCTAGTGGCTGAAGCAATTCTGAACTACATTTTAGATGTGGATTCTTCCCTCTATACACTGTTGCATCATGGTTCCTGTGGTTTGCCGCATACCCTTGAGCCTCAGAAAGCTTGTGATTAGGCTTCATATTCATCACCCTCTTTGTTTCTTCACGTTGCACCGTGGAACAAACAGTCTTGAATGATGGTAACTCCACACTCATTAATATGTGACTCCTGAGATCCTCATATTCTGAGTTGAGGCTTGTGAGCAGTTGATGGATCTTATCCTCCTCAACTCTTTTAAGAAGAACATTAGGGTCCGTGGTGTGAGGGAGGTACACATCCAACTCATTCCATATGGCTTTCAAGCTGCCAATATGTTGAACAAATGACTTCTTTTCTTATTGAATGGAAGCAATATATCTTTTCAACTGGAATACCCTAGAGTAGTTATTCTAGTTTCCATACATATCCTTCACATATTTCTACAAATCTTGTAAGGATTCACAGTAACTGAATATCTTAGCAACATGTTTCTCCATAGTGTTGAGTAACAAGGACATAACAAGTTGATCCTTGCACAACCATGCTTCATAGGCCTGAGAAGAAGAATCTGGAGTTTCAATGCTTCCATTGATGAACCCCAACTTTATCCTTCCTCCTAGAGCTAGTGAGACAGCCCTAAACCAAGGAAGATAGTTGAGTTCATTCAGCAATACCGACCATAGACGTTGGTTGGTGCTGACTTCAACATCCAAAAAATTCGAGGGAGTAACCTGAGAGTTTTCTCCTTCAAGATTGACTGAGCTTTCCTCTGCCATAACATAAGTTTAAACGAACACCAGCGGAAACAACACATGCAGAGACAGGTCAAGGATGACACTACTCTAATACCAAGTAGATTTTTGGTTTCAAAGTGTTTTCTATTTCATGGATAATTATGAATATACAAGACAGTATATATAGGTGAAAGAAACGCATGATTACAAGCAACCATCTTTACATAGAACCCTAGAGACCGGTGAAACCTAGGACACAAGCTTTTCCTTAATTTAAGGTGATTTACATCAAGTCCAAGACTAAGAAGTAATCAGCAAGTTAAGTGCCTTGAATCAGCAGAAAAACTGGAAAGAAACTGGCGGATGTCTTGTGCATCCATGATTACTTGGAGACTTGTGATGAGATGACATGCTAGGGTTGCTAAGATTTAGTGATTGGTTCCAACACTACAAGATTCAGCTGGTGAAGCTTTTAGGACAAATGGTTTAGGAAACAAATTTCTAAATATGTCATTCCTTGACTGGTTCATGTCAACAAAGACAGCATCTGAAGACAACAACCTTGAACAATTGGTCCCAAAACTTGCTATTACCAAAGGATTACCGACCTTCTTAAGAGCTGCAGCGAGCACATTCACATCTAATCTAACAGATTTGTGGCTCCTCCTGCTTTTGAGGGCATCATAGAACTCTGACGGCAGCTGTTCAGTGATATAGTTCCTCCCCAGCAAATCATGGAGTAAATCTAGACCAATACCAAAATTCACATAAACCAAGCATAACATAACCACCAATCTGAACACGAGTAGTGAATAGTAGTTCTTCCAATCTTCGATGGACATTTGAATCACAAAACGACCAATCCATTCAACCATATCCGCCTTATTGAAAATGCACTTTTGAGCCACATCAATCACAAAATGGAGGATGTCATCCAAAGATGGTCGAACATCAGCCCTCTTCAAACGTAAGCTGGTATCTTCCCCTTGGTATATAAGCCACTCGGTAAAACAAGAACTTGTAGTGATAGCATAACCCTGAAAGCAAGTCGCCCATATCAAAAGGCGCTCTACAAGGTATAGAAAGCAACCAGGTGTTATGTAATCCTTCATATACCTCCAGTTCACATAATAAGTTTCAGCTAAAGCTTCATAGAACCTCAACATTACAGACACCTCTTTCGGTTCTTGACTGGTGTTTCCATGTTCAATAATCCCACTGAGATTCTTGATGAAGGCCTGCCATGGCTGGTTGCAGTCAAGTTTTCTCATAATCTTCTTGTACAGTTCATTATTAAGCTTACCAGTCCCGAGAATGACCATTACAAGCTTCCCAATTTGCTCAAAAGATAGCTCATTCTTTGCTCTGGTAAACTCATTTATTACTTGTTTCAACACATTCTTTGAAGCTTCAGTTCTTCGAAGAGAAATCATATTCTCCCTCAATGAATTCCTCCAATCCATAGGAAATACTAAAGGAACAATACTTTCGGTCGAAAATGTTACACATTTGTGCAATCGCTCGGCATCATGATACCTTAAGCATAAACATTTTGCTTGCAAAAGATATACCGAGACCTCACAGATATAGGTAAGACACCTACTTCGATGGAACACAGACTCAAAATTCTTGCTGAGAAACTTGTAGAGTTCTTCGAGCTTGTCCAAAACCTTCATGCCAACAGAAACCAATTCTAAACTCCAATAATTCCTAGTGGCCAAAGCAAGCTGCTGAGCATCAACGGAGACCAATTCCCCTTCATTTCTAAAATATTTTTTATTCAATCCATGAACCCAATCAGCATCAGGAATCAGTAAAACATAGACTGGACTCAGATTATGATAAATTCTCCAAACTCCTAAGTAATTCAAACAAAACTCTCCATAACTTTTGTATTCACTAACTTCCTGGTATTCAAGGCATATGAGATATTCAAATATGTGAGCAATTTTATCCTTCCAAAAATTCCAAAAATAAATCAACGAGTCCACAGAAGCTTGATTTTCAGATATTCCGTTTGCTGAACACTTTATCAGACCATCAACCAACATTTCTTCCCACACATACTTATCGCCACTTGAAGAAAGATGAGCATCCAATATTTTTTTAGCAGATAAAATTTCACCTCCAACACTCCCGTGTCTCTGGCAAGCATTCATGTGATTTTTCATCACAACCAAGTCACTCTGCTCATTTAACAAAATGTCAACCTCAGTGCAAACGAACTCGTAAAAGCTTTCCGTCTCATGCTTAGCACATGACTTGGCTTTTGATAAAAGCTTCTCCTTTTGTGAAAATTGCTTTACGGGCCATCCCTTGTTGCCATATGACCAAAGAGAGTTGGCAAGCACATAGAATAGAATATGCAATGATGCCTCTCTGAACTTGCCAGCCTTTTCAAGGAAATCAGCTTGGAGTAGAATATCGCCTTTTAGTTTTGCGATTTCTGCAGCCTCAAGATAGTTTCCCAATCCTTCTTCCAACAAAAGAAGCTCGTCAAGACTAGTGTGCTCCTTCAAAAAGTTTCGCATGGAAAGTGTAGAATGAAAAGCTCTAACAAAATTCATCATGGATTTGTTGTCTTTCAACTTGTAATAGTAAAGTGCGCATCTCTCGAGAAATGCCTGCTCAATTTCATCAGTTCTTTCTCCCCATTGAGCCACAACACAGTCCTTTACTGGATGCTTTTTCCAAGATTTGATGTAGTTCAGACCCATTTCAAATAGCTTTCCTTTTTCACAAACAGTGAGACACTCAAAGAAAAAATTTCCCTTAGCATACACATCTGCAGCCTCCTGATAGCATCCTGCTAGAGAAAAACATTCCCCAGCTCTTTCCAGTTCACCACATTTATCCAAATAAATCCTAGCTGCATCAGTAAAAAAGCTTTACTATGAGAATAACTTCATCAACTAGATTTAAGTCAGAACAATAAATACGAAGATTCACGTCCAACAAATAGTAAACCAAATTGTAACAAATAGTAAACTAAATTGTATCAGAGTGCTATCGCAGTTTCACTATAATATAAATTATGGAAGGATAAACTTAACAGTTGTTAAAAAGTCATACCTGCTCTTTCATACTCTCCCAAATCAATAAAACATCTAATTGCGGAATCTGCCATGCCTATGACATCATATATCTCAGCAGCTTCCTTAAGAATGGTATTGGCCTTTGCAGGATTTAAAGTCAGCATTCGCTCAGCAATGGCTTTAAGGCCAGCAGCTTTGGACTTCCTTTCCCAATAAGTATCACCAGCTTTTTCAAAGCACATTGTGGCCTTTTCGTAGTTATGTTCATGATAGAGCTGCAAGAAAACAAAGACAAATGATTTCGTAAATATTACTAAAAACGGTTTTACAACATAAATAAATTATTTTAGCAGTATGAATCTAATGACGATGATGATGATAACAAATCAAATAAATTTACATGTCTACTACAATTGTTCCTCTTGACTATTATAGAGTAAATAATGCAAACCTTAATGCCTCGTGATTTCCACGCCGCAGAACTACTAGTAGCTTGCATTGCCTTCACAAGGGAATCATCCAGTTGTCTAACCTGTACAAGACATTTCTTCTTCCAATAGTCAAACATGGGCTTGGAGAGCTCTTCTACATTCTCGCAAAACCATAATCTTTGTCTCGTCCGAGTAACAGCAACATATAATTGCTTCAGTTCAGAGCATAAGATGTTGTGTTTAGCTTCACTGAAACTTGGAAATCGTTGTGGCAATGTAGAGTCAAGTAAATCTTGCTCCTTCATGTACTCATATATCACCCTCCATTGATTTTTTAGGGGCGATGATCCAAAAAAGTTGTACAAGAGTACATCCTGCAGACAAGACATAAACGATACGAATCAAAAGAAAGTATAAATTTAGAAACATATACAAGATCCAATGCATGAAAATATCATACTTAACAAAAGAGAGATGAAAAGTGCTATCAATCACCTGGAATTCAAGCCCCTTGCATTCCACTATGGTAAGGACAAGAGCATGCTTCCCAACAATTTTGAAAATTTCTTTTTGAGCACCAACATCACGGACCAAAATAACTTGCTCAGCTCCGAAACCAACCATGTTAGAATTATGAGTTCCACTATTTCCAAAAATTCTAATGATTGCATTTTCATTTTCTCCGGATTCAAGTAGTACCGGAGCTTCCCCATATATTAGACTGGTTTCAGGTCTTAAAATATCAATATATAGAGGGAAAAAACGATAAAGTAGTTCAACAATGCTCTGTGATAATTTCAGAACGCCAGCATGCGTACGGAAGTTTTGAGTCAAGTGAAATGTTTCTGAGATTTGTCCCTTTTCTTTTCTTTCCTGATGCTTATTGCCTCTTGATTCCAACACAAACTTCTTGTAGAACAAATGTCTTATATCTTGGAACCTAAAATCAATTCCCCTGGCAATGGTCTGTGCCGTATCACCGGAAAAAACAAAACCCTCTTCGACATTGTTGCACATATGCTTAAACAACGCAATTTGGCTCATGGTGAGATCTTGAACTTCATCAATATAAACAAAATCCATTTGATCGCCCACAAATTTTTCGCGCCTGATCCGACGGTGTAGATCAATGACAAAATCAGCCAAATCATAACCACCATTTTCCAACTTCATTTTTTCATAAGCCTGAAATATATCGTAAATTACTTCTCTCTTTTGCTTGCTTAAATTGGAATCCCGGCCCTCTGACAGTTGAACATAATCCTCCCTACTGAGTCTGCCATCATCTGCTTCTATGGCTCCTAAACCACCTTTAATAACAGACATAATCTCCGTAAAGACTCTTGAAGCATCAAGCTTCTTTGTTAACTGCATATTAAAACGGGGCCAGTAAGATGAACTGAACCTCTCATAAGTAACCTCCTTTGTACGGATGAAGGTTTGCAATGCAACTGATCTTGAGCTTCTCAATTGACCGTGAGCTAGAGTTGTTGCATCAAGGAATCTTTCAAAGTATGAGTTAGTCAGTGTTCCATCCAGCATCATCAAGAACTTGTGAAATGTTATTACAAGAGGGTAAGAATCGGAAGGAATATCCTGAAACGAATCCTTGATATCCTTGAATTGAAATTCCTCCTCATCAAAATCAGCCATATCAATCAAAATTTTCTCCATCGAATCACTTCCACCACATGCAAATCTGTAGACGTACAAAAGTTAGTAACTTAAGGTGGCCGATGTGATGTTTGAAATTTTCAAAACATTTCAAAAAAAGCAGCAAAATTTTTCTTCGTTGAATAATATACGCACCTTTTCAAGTGTAAAACATGTTGTTTTATGGCAAAACATAGCTGAGGACTCACGGTAACAAACATCTGGTGTAGAGTTCTCTCCTGAGTAGCCGAAGAACTCGGCTCAACCATGCTATTTGAACTACTCCCGCATCCTTTATCTGCCAAATGGTGACATTGTTCATTTCGAAATAATTTCATGGTTAAAACTGTTGTCTTCCCTGTTCCTGATCGTCCAACAATAAAGGTACTTTTACGATAAAGGATAATATCCTGTTCCTGGTCAGTTACTTCAAATGGAAGATCCAATTCTTTACCCTCGCGGTCAAACAGCAAGTGATTCACTACACCAGATGACAAGGCGTAAAACTTCATGAGCAACAAACTCTCGCTGACCTGTGAATTCTCAACGTAACTTCTACCATCAGAAGCATCACTAACAAAATCACTGTCGATTTCAGTGGCACTAAGATCTTTAAACCGAGGCACATCCAAAGAGGTCGGCCAGCACTTCGGAACTTCCAAGTTACTGGTCACAAATGACAAAAGAAATAAAAATTACTTCAGAATTTCAAAAGATTGAGAAAAGCTTGTATCTTCCATAAAGAAAGCAACCACAACTAACAATTCAGGCACGTTCAGCGGAAAAAAAAATGCAGAAAACATACCCCTCAAGACATTTCTCATTGCAGAGATCGATAAAATCATCTGTATATCTCTTGAAAATGCTATCCAAACGATTTATCAACTTTGGGATGTACTCTAGAGGCAATATGTCCCAAATCCTTAACACTTGAGTGTATTCGAACTCCTTTGCAATGTCAATTGCACAAACAATATATAGACCTCCAACTTTATATTGCCTCAAGAATGGTGATGAGCCATAAATAGTCTGGACATTTATCTTTTTAGGTCTCCATCCACCGGCAAGGTTCATTAGAAGAGTTATCACGGACTTCTTCAACTGAATCGACGTAAGTTTTCTGAACGACTCCAGAAAATTACCACTGAAAAGTACCTAAAGATAATAGATTGGGAGGAGAGAAGAACATATAAAAATGAACAAAGAAAATATTTAAGTAACCAGAAAGTCCAGCACAAGAATACATATTTTCGACAATAGAGATTTCTTGGAAATAAACGGTGTAAAACTGGAAAGCAACTCAATCATAAATAAAAGCCCAGAGCTTTACCTTCCATCTAAGACTTCGGAAAGGTAAGCTGTCAGCAGTAAGCAAATCATCAAATTGGTGAAATGCTTTCTTCGCCTCTAATATGGCATTGGCCATATCCTTGTCTGCATCAGCATTAAAGAAACACTGCCGACTCTTGGCATCAAGCACCAAAGCCTTCCAAACAGATTTGCTACGACAAAGAGTTCTCTCATTTCCCAAAATCCAAAGGCAGTGCCTGAATTCATTAGAAGACCAGTAGTTATTTACACCCTTACCAACGAGTAAAAACGATGCAAAAGCATGCATGTTTAAGTAGAACCATACCGAGCCCTAGTGAGAGCAACATTAACTCTTTGTGGTTCCCTTATAAAACCGAGTGAGTGATTTTGATTGGATCGCACAGTGGACATGATGATTATGTCCTCTTCACCACCCTGGAACCCATCAACTGTCTTCACCTTCACTTTAAAGCCATCAAGCTTATCGTACTTGTGTCCAAGTCTTTCCTGAACTGCGGCTACTTGAGCTGCATAAGGAGATATTACACCAATACTGAGCTTCTCCTTTGAAACAAACCACTCTGTATACAAAGGGAAAGACAAAAGGAAATTTTCAGTTTCATCCAAACCAAGAAGTAATTAGCCTTTACAAAAATTAATAATAAATAAGAAGAAATAAATATTACAAGCATAGAATAGAACATCTAGAAAATAACGTAAAATCGAAAATAATGAATTTAGAACAGGAGCATGACTCCGTGGCTAGACATACTTTTGTACAAATTCTGCAGTATTTTCAAAGCAATTGCAACCTCTACCATATTCTTTAGACTATGTCCGTCCTCTTCCTTCTCCTCTCTTCCATCAATTACATTAATAAAAGAATAAGGACCGAACATTGACCCGGGAAGATAGCGTTTCTCATGGCTTCTTCTTTTAACATTTGGAGCGTCCAGGATCTGGTTATTGTAGAACCTTGAATTTGGGAAGGAACTTATTGAAGGATGCATTCTGTATTGCATGTTTAGGAGGTGTTTAGAGTGACCCATTGAGCTCAACCTCTCAAACAAGCTTCTTCCAAAGCCAGCTGCACAGGACACCTGAGGAAGAAAGAATAAGTCGAAAGAAAAATTGCAATCAGAGAAATGATTACATAAATATAACCAAGTAAGCATCAACGTACATTGCTTTTCACCATAGCTGGTAACTGACACTTATCACCAACAAGAACGGCATGCTTCACACCTGGAAGTTGCAGGGGTATCGTTGACTCGCACTCTTTCAGTTGTGCAGCCTCATCGATAACAACAGCGGTCAGTGGCTCCAATTTCACTCTATGCAGCTTAAACGAACTAGATGAAGTGCAAAATATTAAGGAAGCTCTTTGAAAACAAAACGCCATTACAGATTTTTTGTTCATGACATCTGGCAGGTAAAGTCTTCTAATCGATTTCTGAAGAGTACGTAATACTGAAAGGCACTTTCTTCTCTTCATGTACAGATGAAATATGTTGTTGTCTACTGGCTTGAGCACAACTTCTGAACGAGAGAAAAGCACTTCCAGTGCTTCAGAATCAACATCAACTTGCAACAATAGTACTCTAAAGGAATCAATTAACCCTAAAAGCGAAATCATGTCATGGAAATTGCGTGCCGAAATGTAATCTTGGCTTATATGGGTGCAGAAGGTAGAAATACAACATTCTAAGGGTAATGCAGTAGACACAAATCTCTCTCTGAAAAATTCAAGAAATGATTTGCACTTGCCCTTGCTAACTTCGGTCTCACTTCCACATCCCTTCTCTATCATTTCACCATCACCATTTTGTTTCTTCTCTTTGGCGAAATCTTTCAAGAAAATATGGTAATGCGAAACGCAATCCTCAAGAAGCCTAATCATGGATGACGAGCAACTACTCCAACCTTTCACCGGCCTCAGGCACTTGATAAGACGTTTGACACGGTGATCCAAATATATATCTTCAATATCAGAACCAACTTTGAGTCCCTCTTTATTCCCAAATAAAAGAATGTTTCCCAGAGGACAAAACCAAGCATTGGACTCTGCTTTAGTCACCATCTCCACAAGATGGGAAGCTACTTCAGTTACTGCAACATTTGTTGGGGCACAAGCAAGAGTCCTACAATTCATCCTTAACAGGGTCAACAGCAGAGTGGCGGTGGATTTAGTTTTCCCTGTCCCAGGTGGACCCCATATAAGTTGCAAAGTAGACTTGGAATCACAAAACATTTCAAGACAGGCCAAAACTGCCCCAGTTTGTGACTCATTCAATCCAGAAGATGAACTCTCAACTAACAACTTATCCCGAATGTCAGCATTCACTTCATATGAGGGAGGATAGTTTTTCCGAGCCTGTTACCAAGCACAAGATATTCAATCAAATCCAACAATAAATGAGAGTGTTGAAATATAGTAACACAAATTATTCGATCAAACTGAATGGAATAGTAGATGGGATAACGAGAGAGACAGTAGAATCCAGAGTACACAACTGGAGTAGTACACATATACGCATGACAGAAACTTTGATCGAAAGATAAAAATGAAAGAAAATCAGCATGCTTGCATCAAAATTATTAGTGTACTATATACACAGCGTAAAGTTACGTCGCTGAGTATTTTGTGTAGTGTGTAGAGTGCAGTACATTACATCTTGCATCATGTATTGTTCACAAGCCATGAATAGGTCCCATTTCAGTGAATGCAATGCACAGAACTTAAGGTCTTACCACAGAATCAGTGCACAGAACATCCTTGATAATCTTCAGATTTCTGAACATGTGCAATGCTTCCCATATTCTGCGATTAGTGATCAAATTCACAAGGAAAACAACAAATAGTGATGCCGGAGTGCTCGTGTTATCGTTGAATTCAATCCTTTTTGATGCCTTGACTGTAAACTCTTTTATTTCAGTCTCTATTTTCTCATCATTATCATCATCTTCTATCTCATCATTATCATCATCTTCTATTTTATTTTCCGTGATCTTAGTGACTGATACAAAAGTCCACGACCTCCATGACCTTCGTAAATCAGAGTAAGTTTCGGGTTTCACATCTGCTAAGACGAAAAGGTCCCCTGGCAAAGTTTTGTATGGTTCCTTTTCACGTTCGCTTTGCCTGTTATGCCACTTTTCAACCATGATATTATATGTCCTTGTATCATCAAACTTGAACTCGGATTCTTCAAAAGCAACTACTTTAGCAAATGGTGCTCTGTTAATAGTTTCCATACTCGACTGCACCTGTGCACGAGTTTCCTCTAATAAAGGAAATGAATAGGACCCAAAATAACGCTCAACTGAATCAAATGATTTTGGAATCTTCTCCACCTAGAGAAGTCAAAGTTCACAGTAAGTTTGTTGATAAATCTACAGATGATGACATTGCATGAGGAAACTATAGAAGCTCAAATATATTGCATTCATAGTCGTTGGAAGCGGATCTCCGGAACCCTAGGACTTGGTGGGAGAGATCCGGAGGGGATCTCTTCCCGAGTACCACTAGCATATTACAAGTAAACTTATATGGTAATAGATAGGGGTGTTTCGGTATGGTATACCGAATCGAAACTAGTATCTCGAATCCCAAACTGAAAATTTTTAGGATGAGAATTGAAAGACCAATTCCAAACCAAATTTTCGGGAATTCCAAATTTCAGGAATCTCGAAATATTTTTGGGAT
Organism: Crataegus laevigata; assembly: GCA_963580275.1. Lineage (NCBI taxonomy): Eukaryota > Viridiplantae > Streptophyta > Magnoliopsida > Rosales > Rosaceae > Crataegus > Crataegus laevigata. Next base: position 4,893,731 of record OY756950.1, read on the forward strand.
TTCGAGACAAATCGGGAATCCCAAATTAAAATATGAAATTATGAATTGTTCTTCAAATATATAATTCAAGAACACATTCATGAACTCGGAATGTCATTTCATTCACACTACCATTTAATCGAACAATGGCATGCCTGATTGTTTTTATCAAAGTCAAAATTCAAATTAATTAAAACCCTTTTGGCAATCTGTTGAGAGACAAAAGAATCAATACTTCTGAAATCATCAGTCATGGCAGCAGCAATAATAAAATTCAAATGAATATCAAACAGAACATGAAAAATATGCAAGGTGTAGGGCATTACAGGTTGCAAAGCATAATTAGAAACTACTAGCATCAATTATAAAAGAATAATATATATAATATATATGCGTACATATGTGTGTATATATATATATATAATAATTAATAATATATATTTTTGGTTCGGTATGGGATTCCCAAAATATCGAGAAGCTAATCCCGAATCCCGTATCGAAATTTCGAGATCGGTTTGGGATAGCATCTTGAAAATTTCGAGAATTTGATTTGGAATTGGGATTTTTTCAGTTCGGTTTGGGATTTTCGGAAATTTTCCACCCCTAGTAATAGAGGTTGGAGATATTATACACACACACACACACAAAGATATGGGGAGAAGTGAAAACCGAACGTGCGGTGCAGGGTAAACACTCTTAACTAATTGGGATACAAAACACTTGTATAGATGCGGAAGAATTAGAAAACAAAAACAGGATTTCCCTGTCTGAGTCAAGGCCAGTAAAGAAAAAACTACTACCTTGAAAAACCAAAACCTTACTCATTGAATTATTTCTCAAGGTAGTATAAAGTTTTAATTTTTTGGGTCTTAACATCTTAAGCATTCCCGAAGATACAAAATAAAACAAAAGCTGCAGTAGCAATCTCATCAAAATTTGAAGAAAAACAAGATACATCTAAAAAAACGAAATTTAATACTAAAAGTGGAAGAAAAAACCTGGTTTATGTATAGATTCTCATTGAAAATGTCTTCAAGTGACCAAGAAAACACAGTATCCATGAAACGGTCGGAAGCAGACATTGTATCACTCGCTCATTCACTTCCAAAACCTACTTCAATGGAGAGGAAAGTCGGTATGATCAGTTTCAGAAGAAGAGAAAAAAAGGAAGCAAGCCTTTCCATACATTACAAGAAAGAGATGGAAATTATAGGGTGAACAAAAAATATTCCCCTTTAACCGTAAAAAAAGATAGATTCGTATTCACTGGTCACAGTTTAGCTTACTGAGGAAGTTCTTTTGAAGATTCGGTGGCCATATTGAGCTTTGAAGGTTCAACCTTCACACGGCTAATTAAAAAAAAATGCAAAAGTATTCCCTTTTCTTTTAGAGGTGTGCTATCCACACACTCTTTTTTTACTTTTCACACACCCTTTGTTAATTTATGTTCTTTGATCTTCTTCAATTATTCGATCCGACGGCTGAAAATTAGAAAGGTGTGTGAGAAGTAAAAATGAGTGTGTGAATATCACATCCCTTCTTTTATCATGAAACGGTCACCATATTGAGCTTTGTGTTGTGAATAATATGTGGATGGCCCACGTGAATAGTTTGTTACTATTTATGCACAGTATTTTTACTATTTATTTGTGAAAATTTTGTAAAGTGAATAGTATTGCTACAGTAACATTTCCTTACAAAATAAAAACATAAGGAGGAAGAAAGAAGAGAAGTTCACGGGAGAGAAAGAGGAAAGGAAGAGGAAGAAAGGAAGGAAGAGGAAGAGAGAAAAGAGAGGAAGAAGAGAGAAAAAGGTATAGAGAATTATATTTGTACTCCTATTATTCCAAATTATAATAAAAGCATTATTGCTGCTCCGAGGATGTACTCCTGTCACACTGACTGTAGAGGAACCTCGTAAATTTTGTGTCTTACTTATTTATTCCACTACACACACTGTCGATTTTACAATACGTTATCAACACGAGAAGTTCTCGTGTCGGTGGAAAGCACAACGCCATAAATCTGGTGAAGCACTACTTACCTTTCACCTCTTTTGGCTGGAATCTCACAGATAAGAAAATCTTTTCATTTCATCCTCATACCTCTAAATGACTAATTTTTTAAAAGTAAATATACATGTAGTTATATAACTATTGTCATTATTAATGGCATAAAATCCGACAGTCATATGAGCTTTGAAACTTCAACTTTCAGTGCTCATGTAGAAACCCTTCCTTCATAAAAGTTGTTCCTTATCCTCTCTCTTATAAATTTCAGAACCATCCAAATGTTAAATCATTCCAGATCTTAGAAAAAATACTACAGACTCAAAATCCACAGAAAATCTGGCAGCCATGTAAATAGCCTCTGAACTCCAACTTCCTGACATTCAATTGAAACACTTTCTTCTCGAAAGTTGTTCATCCGCCTAGTACCTAGAATATACCCAAATTCAGAAATTTTCAACGGTTCAATCGTCGCAAATGACTGAAACTTCAACTCAGCTTCCATTTCCGCAGAAAACTGGACAGTCATCTTATGAGTACCAAAACTCCATTTTTAGTAGCTCAGATCGAAACTATTTCTTCACGAAAGTTGTTTGGTATCCTCTTATCCATATCATACTAAATTTTGAGTTAAATTTAAAGGTTTGATCTTCTTATAAGTGGCAGACAAACAAAAGGTGGTAAGAAAAATAATAATAATAACAAAACAAAAAGGAGGGATGGTGCATCTGTACCATTTGAAAAGATAAGATTAAAAAAATATAATAAAATAAGGACAATTTGGATGGGTGCCCCGACAGAAGTGAAAAAAAAATAATAAAACAAAAGGGGATAGAAAGATTGTTGTGACGGTAACAAATTTCGAACACATCCGTAAGTGGAATTGTCAAGCTCCACCAACCACCACATTACAAGCTCTTTATTGCAATTTATTTATGTGAATGATGTTGACTTAAAACACTTTCACAAGTTTTATTTACTTTAAAGCAATTTATTTACCATGGACGGTTTTACCGCCTACTACTTTAAGTTTTGATTTATATTAATGGTGCTAAATCAAAGCCCTTGTCACAAGCTTTATTTACTTAAAAGCAATTTATTTACCATGGTTGGAATTAATAACTATTGCTTTAATTTATTTATTGTACTTCTTTTTGTTACGATGAGTACATACTGGACCCGAAGTTCCTTGATCAGATAAGAACCTGCAGTTTCTTAATCCTCATCATATAAAAATGATTGGACCAGAAGTTTCATCATGCAAATATAAAATGATTGGACCAAAAATTCCATCATACAAAAAGATCGGGTATGAAGTCCCTTGATCCTCAAGAATAGGACATGAAGTTCCTTGATGAGTACCTTAAGTTTGAAGTGCTGCAGTGCCTCAACTTAATTGTAATAAAAGCCATAAGAGTCTCAGTCTACAAATGATTAAATAAGGACCAGAAGTTCCTTACGTCCATATTCGAAATGGTTTAGCAGAAGCATTTATTAAAGAGGATGAAATTGATTACCCACGCTCTACTCATGAAAATGAAATTGCCAAGTTTTCTACATGGGGACATGCCATGTTACATAATACATGATACATTATTAGCTTGGTTGAGACATGTTGCCAACCATTAATATTTCTCGGTACAACTCGTGTTTGGACACCAACCAAACATTACACATTTACGAGTTTTTGGTTATGTTATCTATGGGCCTATTGCAATGCCACAAACGTATTAAAATGAGGCCTGAAGGCAAACTGGGAATTTATGTTGGATTTCATTCACCATTTATCATTCAATACTTAGGACCCTTGACTGAGGATATATTTACCGCATGGTTTGCGGACTGTGATTTTGATATGACAGTTTTCCCACCATTAGGGGGAGAAAATAACATCGTTCCAGAAGAACGATGAGAAAATATCATTCCAAAAGAATGATGAGAAAAGACCATTCCATAAGAACAAAGAGAATTTATCTTATTTTGATTAACAAAGCAATTAATGAGAAAATAAAGTAAGAATAATTGAATGATGCAACGAAAGCGATAAAATCACATATACTTACTGCAAATGTGCCTACAAGAATTAATGTGCCTATTGGACAAATAATACAGCAGCAAATGATTTATCTTACACCCTTGAAGCGTGGCAGACCCTTAGATTCAAAAGGTTCAGTCTTTTGAATGAAGAAGAATATGACACTACTGAATTATTGCATTCCCAAAGCATAACTGTTGCATGACAATCGCCCTATGGATATACGTCCTAGATAGGACAATCTGCGAACATGAGAATTTTGATGTCTCATGCATGAAGCATGATAGACGTATAGGTTCCAATGACTCAACTCCCAAAAGTGGCTTGATCTTAAAGTTGGATGACCGTTGAACGACGAACGATCTTCAAGGGCTTTTGGGCTTGTTCTTGAAGATGGATGAACGATGAACGACGAACAAAGAACGGTGGATGAACTTCAAGGGGCTTTTGGGCTTGATTTTGAAGAACGGATGTGTGGATCCAAAGAGCCGTCGGGGCTTGATCTTGGAAGGTGGATGAACGTTGCTTCAAGGGCCGTCGAGATTTGATCTTGAAGAACGGATGAACAGATCTTCACAGGCCTTTGGGGCTTGATCTTGAAGGTGGATGAATGGATCTTCAAGGGATTTTGGGGCTTGATCTTGGAGGTGGATGAACGGATCTTCAAGGGCCGTTGGGGCTTGATCTTGAAGGTGGACGAACGGATCTTCAAGGGCCGTCGGGGCTTGATCTTGAAGGTGGATGAACAGATCTTCAAGGGCCGTTAGGGCTTGATCTTGAAGGTGGATGAACGGATCTTCAAGGGCCGTTGGGGCTTGATCTTGAATGTGGATGATTTGTTGATCCAAGGGCCGTTGGGGCTTGATCTTGGAAGAATGATAAGCCAAGAACGAAGAGAGCCTCCTCAATACTTCGGGAACCTGGGTGCTTGAGAGCTTCGGGGCTTCAGAGCTTCAAGCGTTTTGCCTCTTGGTTTTAGTCCTTCAAAATGAATGAATTAACCTTCTATTTATAGAATTTTCCAAGGCCTAATTTTGAATATAATATCCCAGATGAAATAAGTCGTCTCTGCCAGGTGTTGACACGTGTCATATTTGACGGCTTTTCTGACTCATTTCAATTTTCGTCGAGTCACATTTTTTTTTGTCACATACTTTTTTTTCCCTATTTAAGAGGAATTATCAAAATGCCTCTAGAATGGTAAATTTTGTTTTTGTTACACCTTTAAGCTTGAGACAAGTATTAGTCAATATCTTTATTTTATTAGAATAGTACTCCTCGTCATGAAGGCATGACCTCACGACCGCAAATGAATTGAAATTTGGAGTTGGAACGATAAAGTTACGAATTTCTAAATCAAAGAAAGTGAAGGCGACTATGGAAAGCTTTGCTTTGGATTTGGTTGGGTTTTCCGAAAGTGAGAAAAGAAAGATAATATCAACAGACCAAAGGAAAGGCAAATTAGGAATTTGGAAATGAGCTTTGTAGAACCAACTTAGGCCATCTCCAACCGAGGACTGGTCAGATGGCTCGTTTTATCCCTCTAGCCCTCCAAGATATTAATATTTTAATGAATAGTACAGGGCCATATTTGCCTCTGTCTCCAACCGAGGGCCAAAGGGCCATATTTACCTCCGTCTCCAGCCAAAGGGCCAAAGGGCCATAGGGCTCGTTTTAACCCTATCACAAAAAATCGTCTCAAACCGAGGGTCAAAGGGCCATAGAGCCAAACATAATTTATTATTTAAAAACTACAACTTAAATTCAAATCCAACAACTAAGTGACGTAAGCTAGCCGTTGGATTTGAATTTTTTTTTTGCTATAAAAAGGGTAGATATTGAGCTATAATTCACACAACTTTGAATTCAATCTATTTCAATTCAATCTCTTTCAATTCAATCTTTTTCAATTCAAGTTTGCAATGAATTCCAACTTTGAATCCTCTTCGGATTCCAACTGGGGGTCCTCATCCAATTCCAAATGGGAAGCAAAATGGGCGCAAATGAGACGAGAAGATGAGAAGTCTGATGAAAAAGTTCAAGTAAGGCGTAACAAACAAAATAGAGCAGCAGCCATGGCTGCGGCCAAGGTGTGTCAGCCAACTAAGGAACAACCTCAATGAGGTGGCTCTGTTGTTGGTCGCTCTTACAAACCACGAAACAGAGCGATAGCGCATGCCAATCTGATGAACAACTACTTCAACCCCAACTCGGTGTACACAGAAGAGGATTTCAAACATCGCTTTCGAATGCGGCGTCATGTCTTCGAGCGTTTACTTCGTGATGTCCAGCAGGTCAATCCATACTTTCGACAAAAGCGGGACAGAGCAGGCCGCTTTGGTTTCTCACCTCATCAGAAGGTTACTGTTACACTCTGAATGATGGCCTATGGCTTTCCAACTGATTCGATGGATGAAACCCATGGTATGTCTGAGTCTACATGCCTTGATACTCTTGAACAATTCAGTGACACAATTGTTCAAGTTTACAAAGACAAGTACCTTCGCGAGCCAAATGAAGAAGATATGAATCGGTTCATTTGCAAAGCTGAAGACCGTGGGTTTCCGGGCATGATAGGGTCATTAGACTGCATGCATTGGGATTGGAAGAACTGTCCCACCAGATGGCAATGAGGCTTTAGCGGAGGTTCGAGAAAGCTAATTGTTATGTTAGAGGCGGTTGCCTCATATGACACATGGATCTGGCATGCTTTCTTTGGAGTCCCTGGATCCCAAAATGACATTACAGTTCTTGGGCGTTCACCTATCTTCAATAACTTGACAGAAGGTAAAGCACCTCAACTTGACTACTACATCAACAACCGTAAATATAATATGGGGTATTACTTGGCATATGACATCTACCCAAAGTGGGCGACACTTGTCCAAGCAATTCCAAACCCTAGGAATGACGCAGAAGAGTTGTTTACCTTACACCAAGAGGCATACCAGAAAGACGTTGAGAGAGCTTTCGGTATTCTACAAGCACGGTGGAAGATCATCAACGAACTGGTAAGAGGGTGAAGTCGAGAAAATTTGGACTCCATCATGATGTCTTGCATCATATTACACAATATGATAGTGGAGGATGAGCGAGATGGATATATTGATGGAGAGTCCGATGAGGACCAAGAAGATCCAAATAGGTCAAGAAGAGTTCGTGCAAAAATATATGATGGGCCTAATTTGCCTTTCAATCCAAGAACTGATAGTATCTCTATAAATGAGTACATAATGTTATTTAATGTTGTTTCATATTGTTTAAAGTTGTTTCATGTTACTTAATTTAATTTAATGTTGTATAATGGCTTAGGAAGTTATTGGAAAAAAAAATATAATTTAAAAAAAATATGAAACAAATTTTGTAAAATAGAAGTTATAGGAAAAAACTATAATTTAAAAAAAAATATGAAACAAATTTTGTAAAATATAATTTAAAAAAATATGAAACACATTTTGTGAAATAGAAGTTATAGGATAAAATGGAATTTAAAAAATATATATATAAGTTATAGGAAAATTTTTGTAAATAAATAATAATAATAAAACTGTTAAAAAAAAAAAATTCAAATGCAATGGCTAGCTGACATCAACGGTTGCATTCAAATTTTCTTTTAAGCATAACCGTCAGGATTAATGATTTTTCAGGCAAGCCCCATGCAGCCAGCCAGCCCTCCAGCCCTTTCAGATTTCCTGGGGCCTTTTCAGATTCCACGAGCCCTCTGGCCTAGCCCTCGGTTGGAGACGGTTTTCGGGTTATTTTTGGCCTTCTGGCCCTCTGGACCCTTCGGTTGGAGATGGCCTTAGTTGTTCTCCTTGCGTGCAGGTCAATAATTGTGCTACTGTTCTTGTCCGTCCCTTTTTGCTCTCCTAAACTCAAAATGCCCCCGCATGTGTGGCGGATTTTCAAGCTTACACATAGACAACAACTAGGTGACGTGGAGCGTGTAGCCGTTGGGCTTCACACGTGGACAACCTTGCTCTAGTGCCAAGAAAAAAGTTGAGATTCCACCATAAAAATAATTGGCAATATGAGGAGTAGCCCAAGACTACATAAGCACCATAGCAAACCTTGTCCCTCACTTATGTGGGACAACTCTCAACATCTTTATATCAAAATCGAAGCCCTCGTCGAGCCTAAGACGTTTGTCACCTCAATTTCCCCACAAACAACAAAACAAGGAAGAAGTTCGTAGCTTTGTTCATAGGGAGAATCATCAGTGTTCATTCCCAAGAGGTACGTAGTACGATAGAGAATCCCAACGTCAATGTAATTGGAAAAGACGAAAGTGGGGACTAATTCGGGAATTTGATTCCTTGCGCAATTGTGAAAAAGACTAATGTGAGGACGACATTCGATTCCTGAACGCAATTGTAAAAAAAGATAATGTGAGAACTTATTCTGGCATTCGATGTGAGGACTTGGTTTGGCATTTGGTTCCTCGACGGAACTAATTGTAGGGAATTTTAACGAAAAATTGTTGGTACTGTTCACTTTAACGAAAAACTATATTTTTATACTAAAAAGTCAATCCTGATACTAATTATTTTGTCCTTATCGTTAAAAACCAAAAATTTTAAATTTTTTTTTATTAGTTTTCCTTTAATTGTACTAGCTGTATTAGCTAGGTAAGAAAATTGCTGTATAGTTAGCACTTTGGCGTGGGAAATCTACACCAACAAATTAACATTATTTTTTGTATTATAACATTAATAGGGTGAATGAAGAAAATTGCTGTATAGTTAGCACTTTGGCGTGGGAAATCTACACCAACAAATTAACATTATTTTTTATATTATAACATTAATAGGGTGAATGTTCTGCATGAAGAAAACCTCGCATTAAGATTATAGAGGTGCTAAAACTAAATTTTGTGACACCAATTACAATATTTAGCTTCCTAAATAGTTCCTTTTTTCCCAATTCTGTAGTACTAAGACTTAATCTTTTGTTGCTCCTCGAGTTCCATTTGCTTCAAAACGAATTTCAACTTTTTTCTTCTTATAGATCCCGCCATGTCCTCATCGCCATGTTGAACTAATAGTTCAACCTAGGAAACACAGTGGGCAACATTTGGACCTTGTATCTATTGTGAACTAAACCAAAAAAAATAAAAAATAAAAATCAAGCAATAAACAAATCACAAAACAATTTCAGAATTCATCTAATATAGGAGTACCTATCTAACAACAGAAGCTTTATTGATTACCAATGAATACAAGAGAACTCACAAACACACCATATTCTCTCGTATACAAATAGATGTCGTGGGTTTTACACAAAGTCCCTAGAATGTAGGAAACCAAATCCTATATTAAAACCGAATCCCAACCAAACTAGGAAACAAACATACTGATATCTTGCGTCCAAGATATCCCAATCTTAGCCTTGATGACTTCCTTTGTCTTATTCAAATTATGTATTTGATAATCAAACGACATTCTCTGAATTTTTTTTCTAATTAAAACAATAATGTCATATCCACTTCATCATTGCTATAATAATAAAAAAAGACATTATTGTGAATATATATTGAAAAAAAAATTAAAGATACAATAAGTTAGAGGGGATATGAAGCCAAACCCTAACAAAAAGTAGAAAATTATTAGAAACAAGCATGAAACGTATGCTTGCGTATTCCATAGGTCAAATTGGATATGTAATCCTTTTTAGAAATCGAACGAATTCGGTCGAAAATGTTACACATTTGTGCAATCGCTCGGCATCATGATACCTTAGGTTCAAACATTTTGATTGCGAAAGATATACTGAGACCTCACAGATATAGGTAAGATACTTGCTTCGACGGAATAGAGACTCAACATTCTTGCTGGGAAACTTGGAGAGTTCTTTGAGCTTGTCCAAAACCTTCATGCCAACAGAGGGCAATTTTGAACTCCAATAATTCCTAGTGGCTGAAGCAATTCTGAACTACATTTTAGATGTGGATTCCTCCCTCTATACACCTTTTCATCATGGTTCCTGTGGTTTGCAACATACCTTCGAGCCTCAGAAAGCTTGTGATTAGGCTCTATATTCATCACCCTCCTTCTTGCTTCTTCACATTGCACCATGGCACAAACAGTCTTGATTGATGGTAGCTCCACGCTCATTAATATGTGACTCCCTAGATCCTCATATTCTAAACTGAGGCTTGCGAGCAGTTGATAGATCTTATCCTCCTCAACTCTTTTAAGAACAGTGGGGTCCGTGGTGTGAGGGAGGTACACATCCAGCTCATTCCATATGGCCTTCAAGCTATCAAGATGTTGAACAAACGACTTCTTTTCTTGTTGAATGCAAGCAATATCTCTTTTCAACTGGAATACCCTAGCATAGTTATTCTGGTTTCCATACATATCCATCACAGATTTCTACCAATCTTGTGAGGATTCACAGTAACTGAATATCTCAGCGACATGTTTCTCCATAGTGTTGAGTAACAAGGACATAAAAAGTTGATCCTTGCACAGCCATACTTCATAGGCCTGAGAAGAAGAATCTAGAGTTTCAATGCTTCCATTGATGAACCCCAACTTTCCCCTTCCTCCTAGAACGAGTGAGACAGCCCTAGACCAAGGGAGATAGTTGAGTTCATTCAGCAACACCGAGCATAGACGTTGGTTGGTGCTGACTTCAGCATCCAAAAAATTCGAGGGAGTAACCTCAGAGTTTTGTCCCTCAAGATTGATTGAACTTTCCTCTGCCATAACAGAAGTTTAAACGAACACCAGCGGAAACAACACAGGCAGAGACAGGTCAAGAATGACACTGCTCTGATACCAAGTAGATTTTTGGTTTCAAAGTGTTTTCTATTTCATGAATAATTCTGAATATACAAGGCATTATATATAGGTGAAAGAAACACATGTTTACAAGTAACCATCTTTACATAGAACCCTAGAGACCGGTTAAACATAGGACACAAGCTTTTCCTTAATTTAAGGTGATTTACATCAAGTCCAAGACTAAGAAGTAATCAGCAAGTTAAGTGCCTTGAATCAACTGAAAAGCTGGAAGGGAAACTGGCAGCTGTCTTGTGCATCCGTGATTACTTGGAGACTTGTGATGAGATGACATGCTAGGGTTGCTAAGGTTTAGTGACTGGTTCCAACACTACAAGATTCAGCTGGTGAAGCTTTTAGGACAGATGGTTTAGGAAACAAATTTCTAAATATGTCATCCCTTGACTGGTCGGCCATCATGTCAACAAAGACAGCATCTGAACACAACAACCTTGAACAATTGGTCCCAAAACTTGCTATTACCAAAGGATTACCAACCTTCTTAAGAGCTGCCGCGAGCATATTCACATCTAACCTAACAGATTTGTGGCTCCTTCTGCTTTTGAGGGCATCATAGAACTCTGACGGCAGCTGTTCAATGATATAGTTCCTCCCCAGCAAATCATGGAGTAAATCTAGACCAATACCAAAATTCACATAAACCAAGCATAACATAACGACCAATCTGAACAGGAGTAGTGAATAGCAGTTCTTCCAATCTTCGATGGACATTTGAATCACAAAACGACCAATCCATTGAACCATATCCGCCTTATTGAAAATGCATTCCTGAGCCACATTAATCACAAAATGAAGGATGTCATCCAAAGATGGTCGAACATCAGCCCCTTTCAAACGTAAGTTGGTATCTTCCCCTTGGTATATAAGCCACTCAGTAAAACAAGAACTTGTAGTGATAACATAACCCTGAAAGCAAGTCGCCCATATCAGAAGGCGCTCTACAAGGTATAGAAAGCAACTAGGTGTTATGTAATCTTTCGGTTCTTGACTGGTGTTTCCATGTTCGACAATCCCACTGAGATTCTCGATGAACGCCTGCCATGGCTGGTTGCAGTCAAGTTTTCTCACAAGCTTCTTATACAGTTCATTATTAAGCTTACCAATCCCGAGAATGACCATTACAAGCTTCCCAATTTGCTCAAAAGATAGCTCATTCTTTGCTCTGGTAAACTCATTTATTACTTGTTTCAACACATTCTTTGAAGCATCAGTTCTTCGAAGAGAAATCATATTCTCCCTCAGTGAATTCCTCCAATCCATAGGAAATACTAAAGGAACAATACTTTCGGTCGAAAATGTTACACATTTTTGCAATCGCTCGGCATCATGACACCTTAAGCTCAAACATTTTAACTGCAAAAGATATACCGAGACCTCATAGATATAGGTAAGACACCTCCTTCGATGGAACACAGACTCAAAATTCTTGCTAGGAAACTTGTAGAGTTCTTCGAGCTTGTCCAAAACCTTCATGCCAACAGAGAGCAATTCTAAACTCCAATAATTCCTAGCGGACAAAGCAAGCTGCTGAGCATCAACAGAGACCAATTCCCCTTGATTTCTAAAATATTTTCTATTCAATCCATGAACCCAATCAGCATCAGGAATCAGTAAAACATATACTGGATTCATATTATGATAAATTCTCCAAACTCCTAAGTAATTCAAACAAAACTCTCCATAACTTTTGTATTCACTAACTTCCTGGTATTCGAGGAATATGAGATATGCAATTATGTGAGCAATTTTATCCTTCCAAAAATTCCAAAAATAAATCAACGAGTCCACGGAAGCTTGATTTTCAGATATTCCGTTTGCTGAACACTTTATCAGACCATCAACCAACATTTCTTCCCACACATACTTATCGCCACTTGAAGAAAGATGAGCATCCAATATTTTTTTAGCAGATAAAATTTCACCTCCAACACTCCTGTGTCTCTGGCAAGCATTCATGTGATTTTTCATCACAACCAAGTCACTCTGCTCATTTAACAAAATGTCAACCTCAGTGCAAACAAACTCGTAAAAGCTTTCCGTCTCAAGCTTAGCACATGACTTGGCTTTTGATAAAAGCTCCTCCTTTTGTGAGAACTGCTTTACGGGCCATCCCTTGCTGCCATATGACCAAAGAGAGTTGGCAAGCACATAGAATAGAATATGCAATGATGCCTCTCTGAACTTGCCAGCCTTTTCAAGGAAATCGGCTTGGAGTAGAATATCGCCTTTTAGTTTTGCATACTCTCCCAAATCAATAAAACATCTAACTGCAGAATCTGCCATGCCTATGGCATCATATATCTCAGCAGCTTCCTTAAGAATGGTAATGGCCTCTGCAGGATTTGAAGTCAGCATTCGCTCAGCAATAGCTTTAAGGTCAGCAGCTTTGGACTTCCTTTCCCAATAAGTATCACCAGCTTTTTCAAAGCACATTGTGGCCTTTTCGTAGTTATGTTCATGATAGAGCTGCAAGAAAACAACGATAAATGATTTCGTAAATATTACTAAAAAACGGTTTTACAACATAAATAAATTATTTTAGCAGTGGGAATCTAATGACGATGATGATGATAACAAATCAAATAAATTTACATGTCTACTACAATTGTTCCTCTTGACTATTATAGAGTAAATCATGCAAACCTTAATGCCTCGTGATTTCCACGCATCAGGACTACTAGCAGCTTGCATTGCCTCCACGAGGGAATTGTTGGTATTGTAGGGTTAGGGTTGGCTAACTCAATACCAAGTGAATCGGTGATAAGTTTACAAACTTAACACACCTTGTCTTTCACACTCTCAATTCTCTCGGACAAACAAGTGAAGGGAGGATAGAAAAATAACAAGTTTGCACACAACACTCTTTGATTGATAAATGAACGAAATCAGTTTACAAAGCATGAACAACCAAAGCTTACAAGCTTCTAAGAACTTAGAGAATACAATCTGAAAAACTGGGATTCTTCCCTTTCAATACACACACATATTTTAACCCTAGCAGCAAGACATACTTATTCAAACACAGAAAATGATAAACAACTTAACATGACAGCTATGGAACTCTAGCTGTTATCCACCTTCACACATGCTTTAGTTCTTGATCCAGATGCACAGCAGCTTTACATCCATAACTGATCATTATCACATGGTACCTCACTGCTGCTTTGTGATCTTGCATTCGGCTGACACATAAAGGACTTCATACATTTATCTAATGCATGAAACTTGAGTGAAGAACAGGCTGGCAGCATGGGATGTTTTTATTTGAATATCCAACACTCCCTTTCAAATCAAAACACCTTCATTCCTAGCATTTCGCGTAACAGTCGGAATGATTCAATTGGCAGTGGCTTGGTGAAGATGTCAGCCACTTGTTCCTTTGTGTGACAATAGACAAGTTCAATTGTCTTTTGCTTTACATGATCTCTTAGAAAATGGAACCTAGTATCAATGTGCTTGCTCCTTCCATGTTGAACTGGATTCTTTGCAAGTTTAATTGCAGATACATTATCCACATGAATCAAGGTCGATTCCTCTTGTGAATGACACACTGATTTCAACAGATTCCTTAACTATATTGCCTCACACACGGTTGAGGCTACAGCTACATATTCGGCTTCACATGAAGACAAGGCAACGATTGATTGCTTCTTTGAAGACCATGAGAAGGCTGTTGAACCTAGGAAGAACACATAGCCAGTTGTGCTTTTCCTTTCATCTTGATCACCTCCCCAATCACTATCTGAATAACCATATAATTTTGCATCTTCACCAAAATTATAAAATAGACCAAAGTTTAGAGTACCTTTTATATATCTTAGAATCCTCTTGACAGCAAGCCAATGAGATTCCCTTGGTGTTTCCATGTATCGACTAACAAGTCCAACACCATACACTATATCCGGTCTTGTGATTGTGAGGTACCTTAGGCTTCCAACTAGGCTCTTGTACACGGTTGAGTTTACAAACTCACCTTCTCCTTCTCTGGACAGCTTCAATCCAGTTGCAACTGGAGTATTGACAGTGTTACAATTGTCCATATTGAACTTCTTCAATATGTCTCTCATGTACCTTTGTTGAGAGATGAAAATGCCCTCACTTTCTTGCTTCACTTCTATGCCAAGGAAGTATGACATTAAGCCAATGTCAGTCATCTCGAACTCACTGAACATGGACTGCTTGAACTTATTGAACATCACCTCATTGTTTCCTGTAAACAATAGATCATCTACATAGAGACATATGATTAAGAACTCTCCTTTCTCACCTTTCTTCATATAAACTGAATGCTCATATGGACATTTCTGAAATCCATTGTGGTGAAGGTAGTTGTCAATCCTTGAATTCCAAGCTCGTGGAGCTTGCTTGAGGCCATACAAAGCTTTCTTCAAGTGATAGACTTTATCTTCTTCCCCTTGAATTTGAAAACCCTCCGGTTGTTCTACATATACTTCTTCTTCAAGCAATCCATTTAGGAAGGCTGACTTGACATCTAATTGATAAATATTCCACTTATGATGTGCTGCAAGGGAAATTAACAATCTCACCGTGTCAAGTCTTGCAACTGGAGCAAAGACTTCATCATAGTCTATTCCATGCTTCTGTTTGTAGCCCTTTGCCACAAGTCTCGATTTGTACCGATCCACACTTCCATCTGCAGTGCGCTTGATCTTGTACACCCACTTGACACCAATAGCCTTCTAATTTGGTGGGAGCTTTGTCAATTCCCAAGTGTCATTCTTCTCTATGGCATGGATCTCTTCTTTCATGGCTTTCTTCCAATGGACCTCTTTCACAGCCTCATTGAATGATAGAGGTTCATGATCTGCATATAGACAAAATAGGTTTGTTTCTTCTCCCTCTTCTTGTCCATAAATTTCTGTGAAACTCCTTAGCCTCACTGGAGTTGATGAACTGCCTTCCTCACTGGATGTAGGACCATTCCTTGCATTTCTGTGCACTGGAGTTGTTGTGCCAGATTGAGTAGGTTGTGGTTCGACTTGTGGTACAACCTCTTGCTCTTCAAAATCAGTGGAAACAAGTCTTTCCTTACTGATCTCTTTGTTGTTCCACTTCCATGTCTCTTCTTCACTGAAGATGACATCTCTACTGACCACTAGTTTGCTAGTAAGTGGATTGTAGAGTTTGTATGCTTTGGACTCTTCACTATAGCCCACAAACACACACTTCTCACCTCGATCATCAAGCTTCCTTCTCTTGGCTTCTGGTACTTGAGCATATGCAACACATCCAAAGATCTTTAGGTGTGCAACATTCGGCTTGTGTCCACTCCAAGCTTCTTGAGGTGTCATTCTCTTGACACTCTTTGTTGGACACCGATTTAACAAGTAAATCGAACAAGCAACAGCTTCTGCCCATAATTCTTTTGGCAGGTTCTTCTCCTTAAGCATGGACCTTGTCATGTCAAGGATGGTTCGATTCTTCCTTTCGGCTATACCATTTTGCTGTGGTGTATAGGCAGCTGTCATTTGGTGCTTAATCCCTTGCTCCTTGCAGTATGCTTGGAAAGCATTGGAGGTGTACTCTCTACCTCTATCTGATCTCACAGTCACAAGCTTGTGATTGCTTTCAGTTTCTGTGAATGCTTTGAACTCCTTGAAAATTTTAAGGGCAGCTGACTTCTCCTTGAGAAAATAGACCCAAGTCTTTCTACTAAAATCATCAATGAAGGTAATGAAGTATCTATTACCTCCATAGGACATGGGATCCAAAGGACCACATATATCCGTGTGCACCAACTGCAATGGTGCCTTAGCTCTCCATGCATTGCCAACAGGAAATGGCAACCTTGCTTGCTTGCCAAGTACACAGCCTTCACACACTTGGTGATTGGTTTCAATCTGAGGTAGTCCACGCACCATGCTTCCACTTGACAGCAATTTTAGACCATTGAAATGAAGATGGCCAAAACGAAGATGCCATCTCCACGACTCATTTTCAATCTCACCAATGTTGCACCTGCCAATCTTTGTGTTCAATCTCAGTGGGAACATACGGTTCTTTGACATTTGAACCCGTGCAATGAGTCTTCTTCTTGCATCTCTTAGAGTGAGAGACATATCTTCCATATGTATGATGTATCCTTTCTGAAGCAATTGACCAATGCTCAGAATATTACTCTTCATACCTGGTATGTAGTATGTATCGGAGATGTATTCTTCTCTACCATTTTTCTGAATGATTTTGATTCTCCCTTTGCCTTCAACTGGCAGCCTTGATGAGTCACCAAGACTTACTGATCCATAGGCCTCTATTTTGAGTTCGGCAAAGAACTCTTTCCTTCCACACATGTGGTTACTTGCACCAGAATCCAAGTACCAAACATCCTGTTGGCTACTGGAATCATGGTGTGCTAGTAGGACAGTGAATTCCTCACCATTATTCCCACTTGATTCTGCCAAGTTGACATGCTCACCAATTTTGTATGAACATTCATTTGCATAATGTCCATATTGCTTGCAACTGTGGCACTGGATATGTGCCTTTCCTCGAGTGGATCTCCATTCTTGAGATTGTCCTCGATTCTGTGCATAGCCACGATCTCTTCCTCGAGCTCGTCCTCGGCTGCGATTGGATGAGCTTCCACGTCGTGTGTTCCATGTCCCACGGCCTCCACTTGGCTTGTCAATACTGAGCTTTGTCTCCAAAGCTTGTTCCAGCGTTGAGGGGCTTGCATTCTTCTGAATGCGCTGCTCATGAACTAGGAGTGATCCTAGTAGTTCTTCTGTGCTCATTGTCTCCAAATCCTTGGATTCTTCAATGGCAGTCACCACATGTTCGAACTTGGATGTGAGTGACCGGAGTATCTTTTCTACAACTCGTACTTCATCGAGTCTCTCGCCATTTCTCCTCATTTGGTTTACTATCACAGTGAGCCTTGTGTGATAGTCTGAGATGCTCTCTCTTTCATTCATGTGAGCAGTTTCAAAATCTGCTCGAAGTGATTGTAATCTCACTTTCTTGACTCGATCTACACCTTTGTAGATGATACTGAGTGTGTCCCATACTTGTTTGCTCGTTGTTGCTTCTGCAACCTTTTCAAACGTTGAGTCTTCTAATCCCTGATATAGAAGATACAACGCCTTTTGATCCTTCTTTCGTAAGTCCCTGATTGTGTTACTTTGATCTGCAGTGTATGTAGCTTCTTGTGCCATAGTAGGTGCAACATATCCGCTACTAACAACATCCCACAGCTCCTGTGATCCAAACAAAGCCTTGAATTGGATACACCATCTTTCATAATTCTCTTTCTTCAATACGGGAACTTGGAGTTGCACAAGATTTGATGCCATTGCTGCTGCGCTTGCCAGAAGGTATTCTGGCTCTGATACCAAATGTTGGTATTGTAGGGTTAGGGTTGGCTAACTCAATACCAAGTGAATCGGTGATAAGTTTACAAACTTAACACACCTTGTCTTTCACACTCTCAATTCTCTCGGACAAACAAGTGAAGGGAGGATAGAAAAATAACAAGTTTGCACACAACACTCTTTGATTGATAAATGAACGAAATCAGTTTACAAAGCATGAACAACCAAAGCTTACAAGCTTCTAAGAACTTAGAGAATACAATCTGAAAAACTGGGATTCTTCCCTTTCAATACACACACATATTTTAACCCTAGCAGCAAGACATACTTATTCAAACACAGAAAATGATAAACAACTTAACATGACAGCTATGGAACTCTAGCTGTTATCCACCTTCACACATGCTTTAGTTCTTGATCCAGATGCACAGCAGCTTTACATCCATAACTGATCATTATCACATGGTACCTCACTGCTGCTTTGTGATCTTGCATTCGGCTGACACATAAAGGACTTCATACATTTATCTAATGCATGAAACTTGAGTGAAGAACAGGCTGGCAGCATGGGATGTTTTTATTTGAATATCCAACAGGAATCATCCAGTTG